>JARHVA010000130.1:532500-1732500 GCA_037957365.1 Torreya grandis
GATCATAACCTCTTCCAAATCAAGATTGCCCTGCTCAGAATTATTCAGCCTCTTGAGCTGATCATTGTACATCACCTTCTCATTAAAAACCAAGGTTTTTCATTTCTTAAATGTGTCAAAAACATCAAATTTCCTCTTTATGCAATAAATCCATACCTTTCTTGTAGCATCATCAATGAAAGAAACATAATACTGTGATCTTCCAATAGAAGCTACCTGAGCTGGTCCCCACACGTATGTGTGAACAAGCTCCAACTTGTGCTTCTTATTTGTTGACCCAATTTTGAGAAACCTCACTTTCTTCTGTTTCCCAAAAATATAATGCTCACAGAAATCTAGATCTATGCTTTTCAAATATGAAAGCTTACCTTTTGACTTAAGAACATCCATTCCCTTCTCACTCATGTGACCAAGCCTACAGTGCCACAACTTTGCATCTACATCTAAAGTAGATAAAACAGAAGGAGAATAATCAGTAATACAAGTAGATAGATAAAGTGTACCTACTCTCTTACCTCTTACTAATACAAGTGCACCCTTGGAAACTTTCCAAGATTCAGCTGTGAGAGTTACTATGCAACCCTCATCACCCAACTTTCTTGCAGAAATTAGATTCCTCTTCAGGATGGGTACATGCATGACATCCTTCAACACCCATGTGTTGCCATTCTGCAATTTCAGTCGCACTTTTCCTTTGCCAGCAATTTGACAAAGCTCATCATCCCCTAAATAAACTTTTCCAAAATCTCCATGGACATAATCATTGAAAAATTCTCTTTGGGGTTGCATGGAAAGAGGCACCAGAATCTAAAACCCATGATTCTACTTTATCTAAGGAAAATATAAGAGCATCCTGTGCAACAATACCTGCATCATTTGCTTCTTTATTACCTTCATGCTGATTTTCTTTGAACCAACAATCTTTCTTTGCATGCCCTTTCTTTTCACAATTCCAGCAGGTTATACTTCTATTTCTAGATTTGAATCTACTTCCCATCTTTGACCTTGATTTCCCTTGCTTGCCCTTCTCTCTTTGCCATCCCCTGCTTTCAACACTTAAAGCATTACCTGATATTCTCCCTATGTTTTTCTTGCAAATTTCTTCATTCAAGATTACACTAACAACATCATCAACTTTCAAGATATTTGAAGCAAATGCAGTATTACTAACTGCCATTACCAAACTATGCCAACTTTCAGGTAAAGAGCATAAGATTAAGAGAGCCTTAATTTCATCATCAAAAACTATTTTGACTGAATTTAACTGATTTACAATTGTATGGAAATCATTAAGATGACTATATATAGATCCACCTTCCTACATTTGCAAATTAAATAATTGCTTCATAAGATATACCTTATTTGAAGCTGAGGGTTTTTCATATAAATTTGTCAAAGTATCCATTAACTCTACCGTTGTCTTTGCCTGTGATAAGTTAGAAACCACAGAAGATGCCAAGCTCAACCTTATAGATCCAAGAGCCTTTCTATCAAGAACATTCCATTCTTCATCTTTCATATATGTGGGCTTACTTGAAACCCCACCCAACGGTAAATACAGATCTTTCTGATACAAATAATCTTCAATCTGCATCCTCCATAATTGATAATTCTTGCCATTGAATTTATCCATTCTTAGTTTACTTTCTTCTGCCATTACTTTACTCCCACTCAATCAGAAACCCCTGTGAGTGAATTCTATAATCAACAAACACTAACACGCTCTGAAACCTATGCTCTGATACCAATTGTTAGTGTATACACATAGCTCTGATACCACTTGTCAGGATCTTACAGTACAATTGATTACTTTTGTATAAGCAACTAAACACAGAATTGAAACCAGAAGTAATAAGTAACTAAAAATTAGAAACAACAAAGAATAGAAGATACGAGAAACAATACAATCTTCTATTATACTCTTCTAGAAGGAAATACAATAAAGAAATCTCTCTCTTCTCACACCTCTCAGATGTACAGTAATTCTCCTTCAAGAGTTCTATCTCTCAATCAATTACAACCAACTCAATTACTGAATTGTTCTCCAGCAGATCTTCTTGATCTTGCACGTTGCAGATCTAATTGATCTTGCTCACCTCTTAATTACAATACTACCCCATGGGTCTCTTAAATAGAATTGAGAAGCAAACAATAATTAGAAAAACAAACTCAAGACTAATTTTAGTCTTTACATGCAAACTAGTTGTTCTCCTAAAATTAGAAACACTATCTAATTCTAGAAACGCACAGAAGTCCGATGTCGGTCTGAAGATGACCGATGCCGGCAGACCCCTAACCGATGTCAGTTGGTTCTGACCGATGCTGACCGATGCCGGTCGACCCCTAACTGATGTCGATTGGTTCTGACCGATTCTGTCGATGCCGGTTACTATGTAGCTCATTGGTGAAGCTTTTAGCTCCACAACTCAACACTTTTTCTATCTGTTACAAATTTTAGCAACACTAAGGGTCTTTAATTTATTGTTTCACGGTATTTATATAAAAAACCTTTTTGTTGAACATTAATCTATTTTTTCATTAGGTTATTTACCATGTTGTCTAATCCAAGTAAAACATTTGGTGAACTCCTCCATCTTATAAATGACTATATTTTTTGAGGTTTATTAGCTTTGATTTTTAATTTTCACATTTTTAGATCTAATTTTCACATCTACATCTTATCTTACATGGATAAAGCCTTAGCTTAGTTTTTCCATCTCATCTATTTCTGATTCTAATTTACAACCATTTTTCAGAAATTGATGCATGTAACCTAGGGTTTCTAAACCCTAATCCCCTTAGATATGATTTATGATTTTCATAGTTGAATTCTGATTATACACATTTATTTTATTATAATCCTTAATTAGGGACTTATTGGTGCTTGTTTGTATCTCTCCTTCCTCTTTGTGCGATCCAGTGGTTCTCTTTTCTTTTATTTGTCTTTTTGTCATGTTTGTTTTGCACTCATGAGGTTGTTTACTCTCTCCTATATCTATATGTGATTGTTCCTTCTTCTAGGATGCAAATGATGGTCCATTGATCCTACCCTTAGATAAAATGGTAAGCCCAACAATCTTGTCCCCTTTTATTTTTCGAGCCTTTCTACCCATGATTGCATCTTTTTGATGTTTGGATCTATTTGTCAATTGTTTGCCTTTATCTTTGTTAGATTTTTCATGCAAACTGACATTTAATTCAAAATATGAGAAGTTTGTGTATACAAATCATTTATAAGTGTTGACATATAATTTGGAGCCGAGTGTTTAACCCTAAATTCATGGTACAAGGGTACATGGTGTTAAGAATATAGAAATGAATAAGCGCAAGGGTGATAAAGAGATCTATAGTGATCCAATTTATTTACAAACTCAGATTAAAAATATTTTAAATTTATAATATTGAGATATGACAAAAATAGAAAGTGTAACTGTTAATTGATATTGTAATAAATTGATAATAAGAGTACTTAGTTGGTTTAATATGTGCATGTAGATTTGGGTTGAAATAGGCTGGAAGTGGACTAGATCAGGATTTTAGAATAGTCATCAAATTTTAGAATTTTGCACTCAGTGGCCTCAAATGCTTACATTAGATCTGGGCAATTATGACAATGCTAGTGTCTAATTTGGATGCATGGGTCTGATAGAAAATAGTGACTAAATTTAGATGTGGCCAACTAAAACCTTCTATATTTTCTATCGCCTTTCTTCTAGGGTTTTCACATAATGCACATAAGATATTACTCTTTATTAAATGATCAAACCTTAGCTTCCTCGTCCTTTGAGTGACTATGGGAAAAATGGGTTAGTGAGCGCACAGTGTTGAGTAGCCCCAAGGACCCCTCTATGAATGGATGCTATCTATATAGCCAATATTCTAAAGAGGGCCTCAAACTTATGTATTTCTCCCCTACATGTTGGCTTTTGTGTGCATAAAGATGCAATGTGTGATGAGCAAGTACATAGAGTGACCTGGTTTGTAACTTGGCAAATATGGTTCATGAGATGTTCTTTTAGTACTTTAGGCCTGTAGAGATACTGCTCCTATGTCGAACATGGAAATATGGATAAATAAAGTAGAATTGCTCACTTGAATGCTTGATTAAATGTTCTTGGTAAGTTGACTCGTGAGTTCCTGATATTGAATAGGTGAGGAATGAATGAGGGCTGATCTTGTATATATACCAATCCCTTTTTGAAAATATCTCACACTAAAAAACTTAGGCCAACCATAAGGATACATTTCATTTGCAAATTGGATGACTTTTTGGCACTTGACACTTAGTTTGAAAATAGAGACCTGGGTTGAAGTAGGCATTGGGATAGGATGCAAGTGTTTAAGAAGCTAGAAAATTGTTATAGGTCCAAAAAAGGCAGAGAAGGATAATGATAAAGGTTAGAGAATTTTTCACAACATATAAGGCCTAGTAATCAAAACAACAATGGTCAGGTTAAGAGATAAGTGATTTGGCATGAAGAGATTGTGAATGCGAGCCTTTCGACAATGAGAAGGTCTTATAACTAAAGGGTACAACTGTGATAAGTAATTTCTAAGTGCACAAGACTGATATGTTATATAAATCAAATTTAGTGTCTACATTTTCCCCTCCTTTAATATAATAATGAAATTACTAGTTTAAAGGAAAAGAAATGCATATCTAGGTGTGTATAACACACCTTGCCTTTACGTGAGTCCAACTTGGGTGCTTTGCTAGTGACTGACCTGCAACCGCATGTTATAATATATAATCAATGCATATAATCTAAAATTGAAAGACTTTGAAATGTTTAGAAGTAAAGAGATTAAGGTTAGGAGTACACCCATGTATCAATACAACCAACTTGTCTTTTGGCAATTTGATTTGAAAAGATGTTTTCTTATGAAGCCTTGGAGCTGAGATTGGGATAATTTAAAAACATGCAAGTGCATATATATATAGAGAGAGAGATATTGGAGGACATCATGCTCCCAACCTTGGAAAAAAGGTGAGTTTCCACATAGCCATTGAACTTATCTCAATCGTGAAATCTAATCATACTTATAACTTAGTAAGTGTGAGCGATCCAATCAAATCACACTATATATCTGGTGAGGGTGGATGATTTAATCACTCCATCCTATAAATATGGTGAAATTAGATGATTCAATGAAGTATAACTTATAAACTTGGTAAGATTGAGTAATTTACTCACCTCAACCTTGCAAAAAGGTGAACTACCTATTATAGTAGATTGGCTCAATAAAAGTCCATAAAATTCTATCATGGGTATGATAATAGTCCAATGTAATATTTAAAATTTGAAAGTTAATTTGATTTTGCAATTTAAGGTGCCCTTTGCATGGCATATGCACTTCATATATGTCTCAATCTAAAACATAGGTATAAAAATGTTACCAATGTATAGAATGTTGCCACAAATGTGTATTTGAATCGTATAACTATGAAATTCGGCCAATTTGAAAATGTATAAGTGTGTATGACATGTTCCCATGACATCCCCCACTATATCTAGAGAATCTAAGGACTAGTGTAAGTGTGGAGAACATGTTTCAATGACATGCCCCACCTATAATATGAAACTATTAAAAATGTGGAAGCCATGCCTCTATGACATGCCCCCATTGATATACCCCTCATTTTTAGGTGAGGGGAAGTAGGAACTGATAGTTATATTACATCAAAAGGATAAGATAATTGTACAATATATGTATGGATCATGTAACATATATGAGTATCATGTTTAGGTAGATATGATAATGAGGTACATAGCATGTGATCACATCAAGTCCTAAGATGTATGATGTAAATCATGGCAATGTCTAGAGAGTAATTGTACAATCTCAATAAACAATCAAGCACATACACAAGAGCACTCAAAAGTAAAATAAAAGGTAATGGTCCAAGGAGACCGCATACAAGGGGCATGTTCAAATGTCACATAATCAAAGGTATGTGACTTAGTAAAATGTCCACAAAACATAGAAATATATGGTCAAATATGAGTCCACATACAACAAACTATGACATGCAAATGTCAAAATAGGCAAACAAATGCACTGGGGCTGCAAGCAATGGAGAATATGCAAATGCTCAAACAAGTAACACAATGTAAGAAATTAATAAGCAAAGAACACACTCAAGGACATGCTAGAAAGGAAAACATGGAATCATAAACAACCATCATAAGAATATCATACTAGTCCATGGATATATGTGTTAAAAAAAAGTTAAGTACATAGCATATCAATTACATTGTGAAATATCTAACCATGGATAAAGGCATGCGTAAGTACATAAACTCAAACATGATAATGGAAATGATCATATAGTAATATAACATGAGTTTATCGTGATCAAAGAAAATGATGTCTATAACATAATGATGACGTGAGTAAAAAGAAGGCCCAACATCCATATGTGTATATATCATGTGTCTAGGTATGTATGTATCACACTCAAAAGATGTGTGAAACATATATGTGTATATAAAAAGAAAATATATGTTATTTACCAACATGGAACCAACACCATAGATGCCAAAGAGCTAATAAAACATGGAAATGTTGAACATTTTTGAATTGTTGATTTTTTTTATTTTTTGGTATTTTTGGAATATTTAATTTTTTTACCCTTAGGTTGGATCACTAGTATTGTTTGGATCATAGTTGGATAGGTGAAAATGGTGCATGGCATGTTTTTCTCACAATTTACTTGTGAAGTAGAAGAACAATTATCATCATGTAGAATATGGATCAACTTGCCCTCATGAAAAAATGAAAGACCTTGTTGATTTTGGTCAATTTTTGCTACCATTTGGTAGAACCAAAGGGCTCTTACTATGAATGAATATTGAGATTTTTGTGGCATAACCCAAACCCATGTTTGAATCACTTTATGACCACAAGTAATTGGTATTGTTATGTTCCCCAAGGATTATTTCCATATTCCTTTATGTTGTAAGTATTTTAGATCAAAGCCAAGTTGTTACAACTGTCTTACATTACAAGTGGTTTTTGTTTATGTAGGATCAACATGGTTATGCCAAAAGTAAGCACCACCCATGAATTATGTGATTGTTAGATTTTGTTGGCATGGATGCTTTTTTATTTGTGTAACTTGAGGTGGTTTTTTTGGATGTGTATCTTGTATTAGTCCCATATTTAGTATGATTGTAAAGCTCTCATATGAATGTGAGAAGCACCACACATTTGTTCATAGTGTTCATTTGGTACTTTATCTTCCTCATGAATAACAAGTGCAATCTAGTCATCATTGAATTTAAGATATGTTGGTAATGGTATTGGATCTTAAAATTTTAGAACTTTGGGCCCATCCTTTGATAATTCATCCACCTTTGGTAATGATATAAAAATTAGACTTTTAGGTGTATTTAGTAAAGGAGTTTTTTTGGAACACTAGGGGATTTTTCTACTTTAGGTTTGTAATGCACCCTTCTTCATGGTGGTTTAATGTTATTGGGGAAAAGATCCCATGATGTGTTTATTTAACTTTAAATTTTTTTTGATATCAAATGAAGGAAAAAGAGAATCATCACCCTCAATGAGAGGGATATTATTGGAAATGATAGAATGACAGGAGTTTGAATCAATGTGCTTGCAAGAAAATATCCTTTGTGACTAGTTTGTGAGTTAGCCATGATATCCTTATGCATATTATGAAGTTTAGCATGATCGAATGAAGGAACATTTTTCTCATGTGTGATCAATTTTTTGTAGAAGGTAAAGGTGCATGAGGAGCATTATTGGATGGCCTATTTTGTTGGTGGCTAATAACATGGATTGAAGAATCCCATATAAGTAACAAGCAAATAATGGGCTCAGGATGGTAGCTATGAGAAGCACCTTGAGTGTGCTTTGCAAGCTAAGGCACCACACATGTCCATTGGTGTTCATTTGGGATGGTTTAATACTTTTGGTTTTCAATGGTTATAGCTTGACAATTGGAGTTTTCTTCTTGTTTAAGGGAGTTCTTTGATTGAGTGAATTTTTCCATAGGGAAATCCTTTATTTTTTATTTTGAAAAATAAGGGAATAAATAAATCAAAAATAAAATGGGAAACCCTCGGATAATATGACACCCTAGGAAAGTATGCATTCATAAAGGTTGGGTTCACCAAATCTTTAACACTAAATTTATGGCACAAAAGTGCATTGGGTTAAGAATATAGAAATGAATAAGCATAACGGTGATAAACAGATCTATAACATGCCAATTTATTTGTAAATTTAGATAAATAATATTCTAAAAATATAATGTTGAGATATGTCAAAAATTAAAAGTATAACTATTGATTGATACTGCAATTAATTGATGATGAGAGTACTTAGTTGGTTTACTATGTGCATGCAGATCTGGGTTGAAATAGGCTGAAAGTGGATCAGATTAGGATTATAGAATAATCATTAGATTGTATAATTTTACACTCTATGGCCTTATAATCTTGTGTTAGATCTGGATAGTTGCATCGATGCTACTGTCTGAGTTAGATGTAGGTGTATAGTACCTAATAGTGTTTTGGTCTAAATGTGACCACTTGGAGCCTTCTAGGTTTTTTATCATTGTTCTTCTTATTTCTTCAAATCGCACACACAAGTTGTCACTCTTTATCAATTGATCAAACCCTAGCTTCCTCATCCTTGAAGTGACTATGAGAAAAATGGGTTAGTGGGCACATAGTGTCGAGTTGACCTAAGGACCCCTCTATAAATGGGTGATGCCTACATAGCCAATACTCTAAAGAAGGACTCAAAATTATATAGTTATCACTTATGTGTTATCTTGTGTGTGCATATGGATGAAATGTGTGATAAACAAGTACATAGAGTGACCTAGCTTGTAACTTGTAAAACATGGCTCATGGGGTGCTCATTCAATACTTCATACCTTCAGGGATACTGCTACCATACCTGATATAAAAATAGGGATGAATATGGTATATTTTATCACTTGAATGATTGATTGAATGCTCTTAGTAAGTTTCCTTGGTGTAGATGCAACCACTTGAAGCCTTATATGTTTTCTATCACTATTCTTCTAATGTCTTCAGATCACATGCATAGGTTATCACTCTTTATCAAATGATCAAACCCTAGCTTCCTCAACCTTGGAGGGACTGTGGAAAAAATGGGTTAGTGGGAACTGTTGACGCAATGGAGTGCACCCTTGACAGGAGGTTGAGCTCCTGTCTTCCACGCGACACAATGGAAACTCCTCTCTTGCCTATGGGTCTAACAAAACTAAGGGGAGAGTCTCTAGATAAGGGCTAGCTCCCTTTGATGCATTTCTGATTTATTCCAGTACATTTGCTAATATATATATATATATATATAAAATGGGGTGGGGGTTGAAAAGAGAGAAAGATTACTGAAAAATAGAAACTAACCTAAGCTGGTGATGCACCAAAAAAGTTTGATCTACTCAGCTTGAGCATACACTTTCCACCAAGAACAAGCTGATGTACACTTCATTTGATATGAAAAATTCTCTTGTATCAGTGAGCTAGGGGTCCTTTGGAGATACAGGGAGGAAGAACTACCAGAGGTGTTCTAAGACACACTATGGCAGCCTGTTCACATGTGCCTATACTCTGTTGTAGACACTTATAGCTAACCTACAAAAGAAGAACTCACAATACACTAGACATGCTGGAATCATTATGTGAAATCACAAGGGAAAATGACTTAACACAAAACAAATCCATATACATATGCAAAAGTGCAAGCTCAAATGGAGGCAAAAATGTTTCTTTTTGATTCAAGGTAAATTTTGGCAGGGCTCTGCCTTACAAGCTGAGAGATATCTTCTCAAATGAGAGATTACAATATATGTTGGAAGGCGCCCCTTTGGAAAAGACTTTGGCACCTTTTTACAAGTTGGCCCATGTGTGTTGAGAGCGTTGGGAAGAAGAAGCCACTGAAAAATGATGTTGTGTCAGCTGCCAATTTTGGCCTTGGCCTTCAAACATTAATGTGAAAGCATGGGCCGCGCCTATTTTTTTGCAAATAAGACCGCTCCTTCAAGACATTTACGTGGTTTATTTGATCATCAATGCAAAGTGTGGAAAAAATAGGCCGCATTTTCATTGTTCGCACTCCTTGATGACATTTGGCAGAGACTGTGTCAACTGCAGGAATAACTCGCCTCCCCTTTGCCACCTGGGTTGTTTTGTCCATATTCATAATTTTGTCTCTTCTTGGATTTGTCTTTTCCCAAAATTTGAGTTCTCAGGGCTATCTTATCGTCCTTTGTTGGCTCCTTGGGCTCTTTGATCAGCAGGTCGCTGAGTTCATTCTTAACTTTTGTCTTTTCCTAGCTTTGTCTCTTCCTGGTTTTGTCTTTTCCTCTCTCGACTCTTTTCGGCAATTGAGCCCTCGGGACTATCTTCTATCAATCTTTGGCTCTTTGGACTCCCTTCTCGGTGGTCTCTTCCTTTTGGCCTTAAGGCCTTTGAATTCCTTCATGTTTTTCCTTTCCTTCGGCTTTTTCTTTTGGTCGGGCTTTTGTCCTTGAAACCTCCTGAAGGGAAGGTGTCCCTTCGGGCCTTGAGAAAGGTCCCTTTTGCGGTCACTAAGAGTCTCTCGCAAGGGTACTTGCCCTTCAGGGTCCTTCAGGCTCCTTTTGGTAGTCACATCCTTCAGACAAAATGTCTTGAGGAATTCCTTCAGACAAAAATGTCCAAAGGAAATCTTTCCTTCAATCCTTAGCATTTGCTTTCCTTCGGTCAGGCTTTTTTCGTCAAGCGAATTCCTTCAGACAAAAAGTCTGAAGGACAAAAAGTCTAAAGGAATTTCTTCAGATTTTTATCTGAAAGAATTCGCTCATTCACTTTGCCGTGAGAACTTCCCCTTAAAGAATTTCTTGTTTGTTTCCTTGCTTGTTTCTTTCGGTCAGCTCTTTTCTACGGGCAAATTCCTTCGAACAAAAGTCTGAAGGAATTCTTTCAGGATTTTTGTCTGAAAGATTTGCCTTGCGATTTTTTTCGCAGAATTTTCCTTCTGAAAGACAATCTTTGCCTTGTGAATTTCTTCAGACAAAATGTCTGAAGGAATTCCTTCGGGCATTTTGCCCTAAGAAATTCAATTTTTGTTTTTGGCTATCTTCATTTTGCCTTGTTCACTTCATGGAGTTTCTTCAGACACTTTGTCTGAAGAAATCCTTTGTTATTTCCTTATGAATTTCCTTCGGACAGAAAGTCTGAAGGAATTCTTTGCCTTGGTCTTTCTTCTCGAAGGAACTCACCTTTCAGCCTTTTAACCAGCTACCCTCCACAAGGGTAAATCAAGTCCAAAGTTACCCTTCGGATCTTTTGCAATGGCCCATCTTGCTCATCATCTGCCCTCCGCAAGGGCTGTTTAACCTTTAGAGCTTTGTAAGAGACTCTTATTTGTCTAAGGCATTTGATCAAAGCGAAAAGCTCCATATTGAACTGAACCTTACAGAGCCTTAGATTTTTCAATGTTCTATAAGAACAGGGCTTATTGAAAAGAAAAGGAGATTTTGCAGAAGGTGGGTGCATGACTAGATTGAGGTTCAGAGTGGTAGGGAAGGAAGGAGACTGATTTTGGCCTGCAGGACCAAAATGGTCAACAGGCACATGGTGTCGAGTTAACCTGAGGACCCCTTTATCAATGGGTGATGCCTACACAACCAATACTCTTAAGAGGGCCTCAAAATTACGTAGTTATCCCTTATTTGTTAGCTTGTGTGTGCATACGAATGAAATGTGAGATAAACAAGTACATAGAGTGACCTAGCTTGTAACTTGGAATATATGGCTCATGGGGTGTTCATTCAGTACTTCAGAGTTGTGAGGATACTACTACCATGCCTGATATGGAAATAGGGATGAATATGGTAGATGTTCTCATTTGAATGATTAATTTAATGCTTTTAGTAAGTTTCCTTGTGAGTTATCGATATTTTCTAGGTGAAAAATGAATGAGGGTTGTTCTTATATATATACCAATCCTTTTTTGTAAATATCTTACACTAAAGCACTTAAGTTTACCATAAGGATACATTTACTTTAAAAATTGGATGATTTTTGGGCATTAAACACTTAGTTTGAAAAGGGACACCTACATCAACATAGGTGTCTGGCTACAATGCAAGTGTCTGGTAATCTAGAAAATAGGTATAGGTCCAAAATTGGCAGAGAAGGATAATGATTAAGTTTAGAATATTTTGCACATTATAAAATGCCTAGTCATTATAATAATAGTGGTCAAATTAAGAGTTAAGCAATTTGGCATAAAGAGACAATGAATGTGAGATTTTTGGTAGCGGAAAGGTCTTAGAACTGAAGGGTACATCCATGATAGGTATTTGCTAAGTGTACAAGGCTGAGGTGCTATATAATTCTTATTTATTGTCTACACTGGGGTTACAAATGTATATAGTTCAACTCAACTTTAAATAAAACTAATATGGCTCAGAGGTTAATATTAGTTATTTTATACATTCATAAATAAAAAATAAGTAGGTGTGCTCATTCACAATAATCAATACATAGTACACGGTGATTCCTACTCTAACTTCTCTTTATTCATATAAATATAATATAAACAATTGTTTACAATTTCTACAGATCTCTCTATTATACTACTCTTTACTTTAATTCCACTATTTACTATGTTATTACAAAGATGACTATTCTCAGCAACTCTTTAATTTGCTTCTCTATTACACTCTAACTCTTTTGTCCTATATGTACTATATTAAAATGTTGCGGTATAAATATCGACTAGATACCTTACAACTCAATAGTCATGTATATGTGAGACATGTATTTTCTTCAATTAAGTCATCATTGTTACCGTAATGATCAATATTTATCACATTACCCAAGTTGGTAGAAGACTCTGTCCTTTCAGCGTAAAGATATATTCGACTGCTACGGTAGAGTTGGAGATTATATGGTTATCATGGTTTTGACCCTTATTATTGAAGAATCTCGCCAACATTTTCATGGATTTTATTCATTTGTCTCATCCTCGAGACAACTTTAAAGATCTTGATATGTAAAAAGAAAACAATCCATCTAACTAAATAACAAAAAATTACTTAACAAAATTGTAGTTCATGATGTGGATCCCCCCTCCTTAGGTAGATATTTCTCATATTTGTTTATCATCTCTTTAGAAAAAAGTTTCCAAGTTCAATAATATTGCTTTAACATCTGTAATCCTATGTTCTATGACTACAATATCTTTGGTTGCTAATACTGTCTTTGGGAGCTGGGAAGTTCTCGTGTATTTGCAGGTATGTTTCATGACCCTAGATTTGAATTCTATATTCTCCATCTAGGTATTCAACAAAATCTCATAATCTTCCATGTCATCATAAATAAATATGTGTTGGGTTTAGTTTTCCTTGTATTGTTCATGCAAACCTATCCCTTTAGCCTGTTCTACTTTATAAGGTATTTTGTTATTACCAAATCTGGTAGAAGTTGTACTTATCCATCCCTCTATCTCCTCTAATTCCTTCTTTTTATATTGGGTCTATAGGGACCAAATAATTGAATAGGTAAAGTAAGTTGTTGCATCCCCCAATACTTTCTATAGTTTCTTCACTTACTCCATGTACTCTATTCTTTTGGTCTAATTTTCTCCCAACAGTGGACCCAATAGTTCTTCCTCATATTCTGCTCTAGCCTTTAGTTTGATTAGGTTTTTATAATGTGACTCTTGCATGGTTGATGAAATTATCCATAATTTCTTCCAGTTATTTCTTTATAGGCTAATTTGTGTATGGATTATACTGCGGTCTGGCAGTGGTCAAGGTAGTTAAACACTTTTTTATGCCTTCTTCTAGGTTTACAAATGCGTCATCTAGTCTACCCTAACACTCTAAATAAGAGCTTCTCCAACTGTCTATTTCTCTATTGGGGTCAATTTATGTAGTGCTATTACAATCTATCCTCCTATATAAGGTTGAAGAAAACTTGGTGACACCATGATTGTGGATTTATATGTTTATGTTGTGCCATCTCTTCTTTCATTCACCTTAGTGGATCCATATGAGTAGCTATACTACTCTGACCCATTCCTACTATTCCTTTGGTGCTCTGCAATGATATTTTATTGGTTCCCCTTATTTTCATAGAGCTTACATAAGGGTTGATAACCTCTTTCCCTTCCCCTTTTTTTCATGTTCTGATTTTTATTTTTCTTCCTTCATTTTATTTTCTACCTCTTCTTTTCTCTTTTCCTCCTCTATTTTTCTTTTTTCTTCCTCTTGTTTAGTTCTCTCCTCTTCATTTGTTTTTCTCTTTTTTTCCTCTTGTTTCTTTTCCGCTTATTTCTTTTTCTCCTCCTTTTATATTTTCTTTTTCTCTTATGTTTTTCTTTCCTCCGCTATTTTTGTTTTATTTTCCTCCTCTACTTTCCTTTTCTCTTACTCTTTTGTTTTTCTTTTATTTTCCTCCTCTAATCTCATGTTTTCTTCATTTTTTTTTGCTTTTGCCTTATCTATAATTTGTCTAGCTTGTTGGGTAGCAATTTTTGTAATTTTATTTATTTTTCTTTATTCTTTAGCTAGTTATTTTTCTAGTTACATCCTCTGTTACATTGCAACATCTTCTAATACCTTCAATATTTAGAGTTGTTTTTTGTTTCTCCAAGGTGTTTCCTACCAAGTCAATTTTTTATTTAGTCCTTTATTCTATTTGTTGAATCTGTCTCAACCTTTCTTTATCTATAGGATACATAGCTAACTCGTCTATTTCCTTTTTGAGTGCCTCCCCTTGATATTTTTATGTTATCAGAAGAGACTCCTTACTTTTATCTTTTGTTTTTATTATGACCTCATGTAGGTAAGTAGGGAGTCCTACTAATGCATCATCCAATGTAAATGGACTTAGCTTTGTGTAGTCAAATATTGCTCTAACTATTGTATGTTGACCCAACAATTTTTCATCCTTATAAAATTTTCCCAAATTAGGTATACTGCCTTTCTTTGTGCACATCCCGATCAATGTGTTTGTGTCAAGAACTTAAATTTTGATGTCCCTTTATTCACCTGTATTTGTTTCTTCGTGTTCTCTTTTTTTTTATGACTTTGTTTCTAAATAAGTCGCAAGGATTTCTCGTATACCTTATGTTTTTACCACATTTTTATTTTTTATTATTTTTTTGTGTAATTTGAGGTGGAGAACTTATTTATCTTTCTCCCTACTCATTTGTAATAGTTTTTATCTTAATGCCAGATATGATGTGGGAAACACGTCTCATTCTTCCTTTGTCTAAATTTTTATTTTATATTTTTGAGAGGGTTCATCCCCCATTTTAGAAAATCTTTTCCATTAAATAATATGAGGGAGTACCTTTAGTTTCCATTTATCCTCCCAATATCTCACCCATAGTGGATTATTTGACTACAAATGTAATAGTCTCCTCCTCTTGTTCCTAAATCAGTGATTCCAAATCTATAGTTTATTTTTATAATTGGGATGGTTTGTGTAATGTGGGATTTATCGTAGAGGTTCCTACATATACTTATGGTGATGGTGTATCTTGTATTTGTCAAGATCCCTACTCCTTAAGAGTACACTTGATTACCTTTGTATAAGCAACTAAACACGGAATTTAACCAGAAGTAATATGTAACTAGAATTCAGAAACAACACAGAATATGAGAGACAATACAATCTTGTATTAACACTCTTCCAGAAGGAAATACAATGAAGAAATCACACTCTTCCCACACCTCTTAGGCGTACCAATTTTTTTCCCTCAAGAGTTCTCTCTCTCAATTACAAACAATCAACTCAAACACAGAGATGTTGTTTCCACCAGTCAGTAACAATACTGCCAGTACACCAAGTACTCAAAGTACTCCAAGTAGATCTCCCTGATCTTGCTACCTCTTGTGTTGCAGATCTCCTTTAACCTTGCTACCCCACAGATCTCCTTTGACCTTGCACACACACACACACCTGCAGATCAACTGACCTTACTTACCATGTAGATCTCCCCTGATCTTGCATGCCTGTAGATCAACCTGGTCTTGTACACCTGCAAACCTAGATCTTACACTCGAAAGAACCCTTGTCCTTGCCTTTGCAAGTCCTTATGATTCTACAAATTACAATACAGCCCCATGGGTCTCTTAAATAGATCCCATACAAATAATAATTAGACTTCCTAATTATGATAATTAGAAATGCAGACTCAAGACGAAAATTAGTCTTTTACATGCAAACTGACTGTCTGTCTAAAATTAGACCAGTTCTGGAAGCACATGCAAATGCATGCACACACAGGTTATCGACGTCGATTCCTGTCTAATCGATGTCAGTCGACTCCTAACTGATGTCAGTTGCTCTGCACACTGAATATGACTAACGTTGATTGGCCTGATCGACGTCAATTGCTCTGCAACTCAGCAACCTCCTCCATTTGCATTAATGAAGCTTTTAGCTCCACAACCTAACAATCTCTCACTTGGAGATAAATAGCTGCACCTGTACCTGTACCTATACATCATCTAATTTTGTTTCCTGGCTTGTATCCCTCTTCAAGTTCAGTCTTGAAGACCAACCACCACATATCCTGTGGTGCTTCTCCTATCATCCAAGTAACCTGCCATATCCGAATCTACATACCCATGTAGAGAAATTCTTGACCTTGCATATCATGTATACCTGCTGTTGGTCCCTCTCAGATACCTGAGAATCCACTGAACTGTTTTTCAGTGCTCCTTTCCCAGATTGGCCATAAACTTGCTAACAACTCCCACTGCTTGGGCAATATCAGGTCTACTACACATGTACTCAACCTCATCATGTGATTTGGGACACTGTTCTATGAACTGTCCATCCATAGGTGTGCTAACCGATACTGCATCTTGCATATTGAACCTCTCCACTACCTTATTCACATAATCATCTAGAGACAAAATCAACCTGTGACCTTCCCTGTCTCTAGAAATACTCATGCCAAGGATTTTCTTTGCTCCTCCTAAATCTTTCCTAGCACACCTCTGAGCTACTTTTACCTTTAGCTCAACAAATCCCTGCATGTGTGAACCTGCAACAAGCATATCATCCACATACAGTAACAAGATAATGTTGTGACCATTATCTGACCTGGTAAAATAAACACAATGGTTACATTGACATTGACTAAAGCCATGCTTTGTCATACACCTGTCAAACCTGTACCACTATCCTAGAGCTTGCTCAAGACCATATAACCTGGCCTTCTGTCTCACCTATCCATTCTCTCCTTTCTTTAACCTGGAAATCCATTCGTCTTTCAGTGCTTTCATCCCGGCTAGCAACTCTACCAAATCTCCCATTTGGTTCTTTCCCAAGGAATCAATTTCCTCATACATGCCATGCTCCCACTATTTCCTGGATTCTACCTGCATTGCCTCTTCAAAACTTCCTGGTTCTTGACAAGTAGTATAAAGAAGGGGAATAATGAATTTGAGGCTTACTTACCCTTTTAGTCCTCCTTATGGGCGTTTGAGACTCCTTGATAGCTTGCTGTCTGCCCAAAATCTGTTCTAATAGTGACCGATCTTGGTCACCTCTAGCCGACCTCGGTCTGCACCCAATCGATGTCAATTCCTCCTAATCGTTGATGCTAGTTCCCTGATCGACGTCGGTGTCCACCTGCCCAACACCACTAACTCTGGTCTGCACATGACTGATGTTGGTACCTGTCTGATCAATGTCGATTCTCACCTGACCAATGTCAATGACTGTGTTTTCCTGTGAGTGATGATTTTTACCTGTGAGCTCACTTTGAATCATAACCCTATCCAAACTGCCTTGCTTAGAATTATTCAGCTCCTTGAGCTGATCTCTATCCATCATCTTCTCCATGAAAACTAAGGCTTTCCAGTTCTTAAGTTTGTCAAAGACATCAAATTTCCTCTTAAGAACATGCATCCCCTTCTCATTCATGTGACCAAGCCTACAGAGCCACATCTTTGTATCTACATCTGAAGTAGATAAACCAGAAGGAGAATCAATAATACAAGTAGATAGATAAAGAGTACCTACTTTCTTACCACATGCTAATTCAAGTGCACCCTTGGAAACTTTCCAAGATTCTACTGTGAGAGTTACTGTGCATCCCTCATCACCCAACTTTCCTGTAGAAATTAGACTCCTCTTCAGGACTGGGACATGCATGACATCCTTCAACACCCATGTGTTGCCCGTCTGCAATTTCAATCGCACTTCCCCTTTGCCAACAATTTGACAAGGCTCACCAACCCCTAAATAAATCTTTCCAAAGTCTCCATGGACATAATCATGGAAAAATACTCTATTTGGGGTTGCATGGAAAGAGGCAACAGAATCTAAAACCCAAGATTCTACTTTATCCAAAGAACATATAAGAGCAACCCATGCAACAATACCTGCATCATTTACTTCTTTATTTCCTTCATGCTGATCTTCCACCAACCAACAATCTTTCTTTACCTGCCCTTTCTTTCCATAATTTCGTAATTGATCATTCTTGCCATTGAATTTCTCCATTCTTAGCTTGCTTTCTTCTTCCATTGCTTTACTCCCACTCAATCAGAAACCCCTGAGAGTGACCTGTAATCAAAAAACACTTAACACACTCTGAAATCGAGGTGTTAATGAACCAAGCTCTGATGAACCTGCACCCTGATTTGATACCAATTGTCAGGATCCCTACTCCTTAAGAGTACACTTGATTACCTTTGTATAAGCAACTAAACATAGAATTTAACCAGAATTAATATGTAACTAGAATTCAAAAATAACACAGAATATGAGAGACAATACAATCTTGTATTAACACTCTTCCATAAGGAAATACAATGAAGAAATCACACTCTTCCCACACCTCTTGGGTGTACCAGTAATTCTCTCTCAAGAGTTCTCTCTCTCAATTACAAACAATCAACTCAAACATAGAGATGTTGTTTCCACCAGTCAGTAACAATAATGCCAGTACACCAAGTACTCAAAGTACTCCAAGTAGATCTCCCTGATCTTGCTACCTCTTGTGTTGCAGATCTCCTTTGACCTTGCTACCCCACAGATCTCCTTTGACCTTGCACACACACACACCTACAGATTAACTGACCTTACTTACCATGTAAATCTCCACTAATCTTGCACACCTGCAGATCAACCTGGTCTTGCACACCTGCAAACCTAGATCTTACACTCGGAAGAACCCTTGTCCTTGCCTTTGCAAGTCCTTATGATTCTACAAATTACAATATAGCCCCATGGGTCTCTTAAATAGATCCCATACAAACAATAATTAGACTTCCTAATTACAATAATTAGAAATGCAGACTCAAGACTAAAATTAGTCTTTTACATGCAAATTGACTGTCTGTCTAAAATTAGACCAGTTTTGGAAGCGCATGCAAATGCACACATAGGTTGCCGACATCAGTTCCTATCTGATCGATGTCGGCCGACCCATAACCGATGTTGGTTGCTCTGCACACTGAATATGACTGATGTCAATTGGCTTGACCAACGTTGGTTGCTTTGTAACTCAGCAACCTCCTCCATTTGCATCAGTGAAGCTTTTAGCTCCACAACCTAACAATATTTGGACTACAACTTATATATCTAATGCAGGGGGTTTGTCTTTTGTCATAGATTGAGAACTAGCTCCTAAATCACTCATGGATTGTACTAATTTAAGATCTTGTGGTAAACCCTTAACACCAATAATCATTGCCTCGTTCTGCTCATCACTAACCTTGTAGGGGAGGGGTGGAAGTGGTGCAACTTTCCTGGAGAAAGGTTTTGTCTAGACATTGTCAACATCCACTATAAAATTGACTCATGTGAAATATTTTTGAACTAACCCTGGGGTGATTTTAAATCTCCTAGATACCATGTTTCTAATTGTTCTTTTCCATGTAAGAAAATTTCCTACCTCCTCTTGTACTGTAACTATGGCTTTTAATGCAATTTTTATTTGTGTTACTATAGGGGTATTAGGGTACCATTGAACCAACACTTGATGGCCTAGAATAGTATGTGTGAAATACATGGCCAATAATAATAGGAGAGACACATAACAAAAAACATGCATAACTTACTTGATTTTGCAAAGGTTCTCCTAGTATTGCTTATAGAGTGCGGTAGCTAAATCATACTACATCCTAGTGGTCACCATGTCCCATGTAATTTGCACACTCTTTACAATAGTTGAATCTTATCTATTTGTATAGTATAACTTCTATACAATTAATTTTGTGGCATATCATACTCTGGGGTCTCTTATACTCCAAATAAAGTGATCTCATAAATTAAACACGATGCTTGTAAGTTTGGCCACCAATTTTATGCTGACATTTTTCTTCTCGTCATTATTGTGAGTTTAGCCACCAATTTAATGCTGACATTTTTATTCCCATCATCCTTGTGAGTGTCATGCCCTTGATTCATCAACCTAGTCATTGTATGGATGACATCTGGTGTGATACGGTAGGGGTGATCCAAATATAGGATGTCTTTATGTGCTCGACTCAGTAAAACCTTTATGGTACTCATCATCAGTCAAAATTAAGGGAATTAGATCTAGACATATAGTTTCATTCTCAAAATAATGTCATATTATGCCATATATTCCCATTGTTGTGTTTGTGGATTTTACTACATTATTTCCCTTCTCTTGGGTTCCATAGTTCTGTGGTCCGCCAAGTGTGACTAAATGTATTTGTCTATATCTTCAAATTGTGTTACCAAAGATGGAACAATGGAGAATTCACCCTATGGATCTGGACTTCCTAATTTCATCGAGTACTCCTTATATTTTGGTTGCTTAATTTGATCTACACTTACGACTTGTGGCACCTCCATCTCTTAGTTTTGTGTATTGAAGAAATATCTCAAATAGAGTCTTCTTGCTTCACACAAAATCTCAACATAGTGTCATTATCAAAGGACCGTGTAATTTTTTTGTTAAGTGAAACCCTTATTTTATAATTCCCATAATATGGAAATTAATTGTGTCATTCCATTGGCATCTTTATTCACATTTATTTCTCGTATTAGTTTTTACCTACTTCATTCACTTTGTTTCTTAATTGCCTTTCTTTTCACTCCTTTATTTATTTACTTTCATCCTTATTATATCATAATTCTTTTTAAAATTGTTTTCATAGTTCCCACCAACCACCTATTTGGACTATAATCAGCTATGCCCAAGATTGTTCATGTTTCTTGAGTAGATTGTTCTTCATTTGTTGTGATTAAGCACCCTGAATGAGGTCTTAAGTTAATGTTTGACATTGCAAAGGGCCTAGTTGCATAGTTGTTAATATATGGATATATTTAACATCTTATATACAATCATACCAATCTTGTTGAGGTTCATTTCATGTTTAATGTCTTACAAGATCCATTATCAATGTAAATGTTTCATAAGTAGAAAGGTCTAAGGGTCATTCTCCATATCTTGGGGGTAAATGCATCCAAAAGAGTCTAATGCATTTATTAGCATCATATTAGCTTGTAGAGGTTATTCAGGTGCTTTCCAATGAAGATTAAGGTCAAAAAAGGTCTTAAGAGGCATAATAAGATCATAAACAAAGCAAAATATTGTAAAAATAGCTCATGAGTATATGAAGAGTAAAGAAGTCATATTTGAGGCCATTAAAATCTTTTTAGGAAAGTGGAGCATTCTAAAGGTTTCAAAAGGTCATAACTTTCATTACATACCCTCTTCTTCATTACATACCCTCCTCTAACTCTCCCATTCATAAAAAAATATCAAAAAGGCATTAAAATTAACGATTTCCCTCCATTCTTGCTTTTTGGTGACATTCAACTCTCTTAACGCGAGGATAATGCATCAAGCTCTTAATTGAACTATTGTTCATCCTCAAACATGATCATGGAATTTTAATTGTTCATGGGTATTTTTGAAAATAAATCGAAGAAATATTTAAATCCAAACCACCAAAGTCAAGGCTCCAAGATGTTTTTAAGGTCTAAAACTTTAAAGAGAATGTTTCAATCATCTTTTGTAGGTTTCTTGAGATTGCAGTGGAAAGGGCATCATGCTCAAAGAGATCACATCCTCCAAGCCATTTTATTTTGGCTCTTAAATGAAGGAAGAGTTCATTCATGGAAGACATGATAAGTTTAAGGTAAGATCAAATCTTTAAAACAAGCCATGAATGAGGTTGCAAGCCTTGAGTTCAAGTTATAGGTCTAGTGAAAATTACGAGTTTTATTCTTGAATGCACATGTTACATGGGTCATAAGAGTTTCATGCATAAAATCAAAGATAAAAAACACTTGTTCAAGCACTTACAAGGTGTATTAAGCCTTCTTAATGCTTTAACATGCAAAATAAGGCATAAAAGCACTCAGATATGAAGGTTTTCAGGAGATTATAGGTTTTTACAAGGTATTCTTAACAGTTGCAAGGGTTTTAAAGCAAAAATTATGGTCACATGGGGTCCCCTCATAATACTCAATCCATTTCATGCCTTTAAAGAGGATAACCATGCTCCTAGACCTCCTAACAAGCCAAAAACAATCCAAAACCTTAATCATAAACAACTACAGGTATTTTTCAAAGATGTGCCATCTTTGCTAACTTGTTTCAATGGTCAGTATGGCCATTGGAGAGCATGGAGGAAGTCTTGAAGAGCCTTATCCAAGTGTTTAGAGATAAAAAAGAATTAAACTAGGCTATGAACAATCACTGAGAAACCCTGAATCTACATGCAACTAGCTTGATAGAGGCACAGTTCAAGGTTTGTGTGTGCACTCCTCTAAGTACATGGCCAAGAATGGGTGATAGGGGATGTCAATAGGTTTGTAGGGCACTGTCTCAAGTCATCAACCTTGATCAATGAGCTTCTAATCACATCAAATGGTCAAGAAAACTATAAACAATCTTAAAACCATGTTAAACCCGAAAACTTGTGAGTCTAATTTTTGATGTCTTAAAGCTTGCTCAAGTGAAATGCATAATGGTTTCCAAGTCCTCCATGATGCCAAGGAACTTAGAGATAATTATACATAGGTTAAACATGGGATTAAAGGTTGATAGATGAATGTCGTTTCAAGCTTAAAAAGACCTTCACAGGTCTGCAAATTGAGAATGGGATTTCATCAAGTTTTGAGATGTTTTCCCCTAAGGGGAAGGGCCAAAAAAAAGCCAAAAAGACTCTCCTTACCTCCAAATACCTTGCCAATAATGTTGTAGGTAGATTGATGGTGATAGCAATGTTTCAAACTCCTATGCAGACTTGTGGTCTCCAAGAAGGTTCTCAAGAAATTAAGAGAGATTAAGAGTTTTCACACAAAGAATACTACCAACAGGACTAAAGGATTGTTAAAAGGATTTTCATAATATTAAAAAAAAGATATAGATATTTCCAACTTCCCTCATGTTCCATATATGTTCTTAATTGACAAAAATGAAGGCATGGTCCTTAAATCCTCAAGAAATAAACAGGTCATGACTAGGAGGTTTCAAACTTAAAGTAGGCTTGTATGACATCCTTGGGGGAATAAAGATATTTAATGAAGACTTAAGCATGTTCCAAGAATTGCATAAGTTTTCAAGAGTCTCTTGATGATTTTTAGGCACCTACATACCACAAGAAATGAGGTGGATAGTTCTTATGACTTCAGGGCTTCTATAAGATGATTGTAGGCCTATAGGATATAAATCCTACTCTACAAGGTCTTATTATGCCTAAATATTGCTACACAAGATTCAAGTTACAAGATGGTGAAGGAGTAAATATTGTCAAGGTCCCAAGCATGGTCTAGTGACTTACAGACCTGCAAATGAAAATTACCAAAGAGAAAGGATCCCAAGCTCCTGTTTAAGGTCCTAGATATGGTGAAAGAAGTTGAAAACCTATGCAAAGAGGAAGAGGAAAATTATACGCTCAAAGAGTTACAATGTTTCTCAAGGGCATCTAGAGCCTTTCCTAGCCTATGACAATGTTTCAAATGTTTTGAGGGATGTGAACATATTTCATGGCTTCAACCTTAAGCATTGAATTAAGGGTAAAACATGATCAAACAAGGTCTTCAACTTCAAATAGGCTACGTTTAGGTCTGCAGACTAGAATGGAAGTTTCAATCTTGTCAAAAGTCTTCTAGATGGTCTCAAGAAGACTACAAGCATGTGCAATGTTTTTAAGGTCAAAAAGTAAGGTTCTCATTATTTTTCAACCTCTAACAAGGCTTGAAGGGCTCTTGATGTGTTAAGAGTTTGTAGTGATAGGAGGCCAAAATGTTTTAAAACATGAAGTACAGGCAAAGGTTGCTAGGTACAATGTTGTAAGCCTGTGAGGTGAGATTCTAAACAAGAGACATG
Source organism: Torreya grandis (assembly GCA_037957365.1). Classification (NCBI taxonomy): domain Eukaryota; kingdom Viridiplantae; phylum Streptophyta; class Pinopsida; order Cupressales; family Taxaceae; genus Torreya; species Torreya grandis. The sequence continues at coordinate 556,837 of JARHVA010000130.1, forward strand.
CACCTACAAGAATGTAGTTATGCCTACAATCTCCAAGAGACATTTCTTGTATGACAAGGAGGGAAACATTATTCTCAAATCCCTTAAAAGGGATTGCAGGCTAGAATTGAGAAGTTCAGGGAGGTCTAAGGATAAGAATACCTAATGGTAGGTTGATGTGACCTTAAAACCACCCAAACACCTATTCACAAGCTGTATAACTATGATGTAGGTCCTAAATAGTACTTTCATGATGTCAAGAATGAAAAATAGGTTTTTAAATTTAGAAAGTATGTCTACAATCCTACAAGGTGCTTTTTAAGGTGACAAAGATTCTCATGAGCAACATACAAGGCTTCAAACTTGAAATTGAGTCTCTTTAGTCTGCATACAAGCTAGTGGACTTATGTGAGAGGTTATGACTAGGTTGTAGGCCATCTACAGAAGGTTTGAGATAATCCACAATCTCATTGTGAAGTCCTTAAATTAAAAACCTAGCAGACAAGGTTGAATGAATTTCAAGGCCCCTTGGTGAAGTGGAAGACCACTTGAAGAGAAGGATTGCAAGGTCCTAGAAGACTAAGACATGATCAAAATTCTTTAGACCTTCAAGTGCTAGGTTGAAAGATCTTGTTCTTCAAGACATAATGCTATGATATAAGGGTTTTAGCTTGGAAACCTCACTTATAAGCTTAGTTGATCAATTTGAAGAGGTTTCAAGGTGTTTTGGCAAGTGTTGGAGGACGATATGAAGAGAAGTGTGGAGAATGAAAGGTTAATGCCTAAATACCACCTATAAGCCTTGCAAATTCAAGAGATTGGGATTTCAAAGGACTGATTACAAGTTTGAAAAAGGGATTAGAAGGTAAAATAAAATCTTCAAAGTATAGAAATACATGTTTCTTAACTTATTCCAAAGCTCCTATGAGAAAATATAGTGAGTCGCACCCTTCATCAAGCTTTGGAGGTACATTGAATAGGCCTCCAAGGACCAAGTCAAGCTTGATTCATACAAATAAATGACACGAGTGGTCTTAAAGAGAATGAATGGAGACATGAGGTGTTAGAAACTGATCTTAGAGGTGTGTAACCCATCCATAAAGCGTCAATCATGGAAAGTCAACCCTCAAGGCTCCAAATGACATATGAGGTCTACTTCTAAGTCAACCTTTTAATCAATATTAACATGCATGTGTGGAAAAAAGGGGTGAGTTAAGGCAATCAATGCAAGAGTTTCTCAAGTGTAGCAACCTTGTAATAACATGTTCATCATCTACAAACACTCATAATGACAAAAATATTACCAAGTAAGGCCTTCTCCTCCACTACTATGCCAAATTTCATTAAATACCTTCGTGATGGCAGGGCTAATGCATTGAGGAAGGCCTAATGATCCTGTTTCCACTTGTTTCCTCTCTTGAATGGGCTGGAATTATATTGTAACAACAACATTTATGCATTCTCTAGTGATTTTCTCTTCTCCCTTGGATCTCATTTCTTATATATAGGGTTGGAAAAACCTTATTTTGTATCCCTCTATTGGGTAGAACAAAACTTTACTTTTGTAGAAACTTGTAACGCTGGATTAAGGCCTTTGAATTGAATAGAGATTAGTTTTTACCTTCTTTGAACTTGTATTTTGTGTGAATTCTTATGTTTTGTTGATCTACACTTGTGGTAGAGAATGTTCTCCCTTATGTATGTCCATTTCCCTTCACCTTGGTGGAAGTAGGCAAGTATTTTGTAGGTCATATGATGTGTTACAAGTGGTTATGTAAGCAATTAGTATAGGTAGAGGAGTTCCTTAATCTTGATGTATCACCTCATTTTCAAGTTTTAGCTTCACTTTCTCTCTTTTCATGAACAATAGTCTTACTTTAGGTTAGGTAGGCTTTGTTAGTGTAGGTTTTAGGACTGCAACCTGATCCTAAATCAGGGGCACTATGGTTGAAAAGGAGTTGGCCTTTTCCAGAGATTCATTCCCATCATATGTCACCCACACCTAGGAGTGTTTCTATTGAGTCAGTTGAAACATGTCTCAGGACAATATAGGGTGCATTCCAATGTGACAACAATTTTTGGTATGCCCAATGGGACCCCACTACTTCAAAGGATTGTAGACCATGCGAAGATTTTGGTGTTGTTCTTGGTAATTTACAGTTATTGCATACACATATTAAGCACTTGGAAACTCCAAAAGGCATTTATAAGATCCTAGTTTTAGATTAGTATATGATATTTATGCCAAAAGTAACAATAAGAACATCTTCTAAAGATAAAGAGTCCAATTTTGTTGAGTTACCATTAGATTCAAATAAAAGGAAGAGATTTCCAAGGTCTGCTCTATATTCTATACCCCCTTCAACTGCCAATTCTCACCAACACATCCCAAAACACCTCAAATCTCTCACATGGCAGCTCAAAGGAACAAACTCTTCATACCCTCCTATGGTGGCATCCCATCAACACTTCAAATATATGATGACATACTTATTTCCATCCTAAAGATCATTCCATCCTTGACTGGTGAGGTCTCCACAGCACCAATTGAGCACATCCAGGATGTTGCAAACATCTGTTCATTTCACCATGTCACCCAAGATAACATTGTTGTGAGGCTTCTAGCTACATCCTTGAAGGGGAAAGATATCAAATGGTATAGAGGTCTACAACTAGGTTCTATCCTTAATTGAGATGAGTTTGGAGAAAGCTTGTGCTAACAGTTCAAGGGTGACCACCTTTAACTCACGGAGCACCCACCATCAAGAGAGCTCCACATGAGTATATGGTGGACTTCAATTTTAGATTCTATAAGACTTGAGATAGAATTCCACAACTGGTTAAACCTACCCCTAACACTACTTTCTTCCATTATTTGAGATCCTTAAACAATGATATATCAGTTATGATCCAGTCCATGGGGGGTACAACTCTCCCTGATGCCTATGATATTGCAATCAGGGCTAAAAATTACCTCATACAAACTGGGAAAATTATCCCAAGGCCTCCCTTGCCACTTTTTACAAAATTATCCCCACCTACACAACCTGCACTCTCACCCATTCATGTACCAATAAATCAAGCAACTAGTCAAGGGATAACTCCTCCTAGTGAACCACATGAGTTGAAATCACTATTATAGAGCTTTGGTAATGATTTGGTTGCTTTGAAGAGGTGATATGTATAAAATGATAAGCCTTATCATCCATACAATTAACCTTTCTAACCTAATAGACATCATTATCAGGGCAATTCTCAAGCATAGGGCCTAATTACTCATGCTAGGCCTTACAACATCCACAACCCCAATGTTGCTAGTACTTTAAAGGAAATTGTGCCCATGCAAAACAAATTGGTGTAGGATTATGAAAGGTGATTTACTCAAAACCAACCTCATAATCAGACAACTTATGCAAATGGAGTGCTCAATTAGGCCTTTATGGTGCAAAGTGTATCATTTTCTCAAGGGCAATTTAGTGAACTAGCTCCACAAGTTGAGTGAGGGCATGAACTAGCTCAAGTACAAGGTGAGTCCACCCTTGCTAATTAGCAAGAAGGTGAATTTTGTGGTATGAACCAAACTAAAACTCCAAGAAAAGTTGGCACCCCAATAGCCCACAATACAAGGTTTAAAATAAGAGTAGTGGAGGAAGGGCCAACTTCCTTAAGTGGTTAAGTTCTTATTTCTCAAGCTTCTCAAGAGGCTACTAAGGAGAGGGTAACTATTACAACACTCAAACACAATCAAATTAGGCTATCCCTAAGGAAATATAATCCCAAACTAGCACATATTAGAAAGAGGATACAACTGTACCTAAATTATAGATAAAAGGAGCTCAAATACCCTTCAATATTGTTGAGCAAATGAAGAAAACCAACTTGAGTATGACCATGTGGGATGATCTATCCATCCCAACTAAAAGAAACTTGTTGAAGGAAGCCTTAAGTCATATTGGTCAAGCAAGTAAGGTAAGTATAACAACTACCCCTACTAGTCTAAGCCAACTTAAGGAAGGATATAGTGGCCAAATTGGTAAACCTTTTCCATTTTATATTTCTCTTGTCATTGGAAAAAACCTTATCCATAATTGTATGATTGAATCTAGGGAAAGCAACTATATCATGCCTAAGAAGATAGCTAATTTGCTAGGTTTAAAATATACTCTTATCTCAATGGGAGTGATCCAATTGGATGGTTCAGTTGTTAGGACTGTGGGAATCATAAAAGGCCTAAATTTGACCCTATATGCTTGTACAAGTATATTTGTTGTCCAAGATATTTTAGTCATTGACTTATCCCTATATTTTGTTATATGCCTATCACGTGACTTCACTACTAAGCTAGGTGGATACTTGTCTTTTGATTGGTCGTGTATGTTTCTTAGGACCAGGTAAGAGACAAGGGTGACCATTAGAGTTGAGCTAATCTCCAAGGACCACATTGAGCCATATTTGCCAAACCCCATGAATATGAATTATACTGTTTGATCAAGGTGAGGAGGTTGTTAGTCATGAGGCCACCACTCTTGTTGTATAGGTCCTTGGTTACTTAATGAGTGGGCAAATGAGCAGTATGGATTTGATCCATTTGATCACATTGAAGAGACTGGATTGGTCACCTACTACATCCTTGAAGAAGATTATGTTTACCAAATCTTGTCAAGGGACAAGTGGAGCTTGAGGGCATGTCACAGATGTAATTTGATGGTTTTAAGAGCAGGAATGAGGCTAGTGCAAGTATTATATTAGTCTCTCATCAAAGGGAAAAGTATTTTTTCTCATATAGGTTGCAATTTAGTTGCACTAACAATGTAGTAGAGAATGAGACACTCATTCAAGATCTCCATGTGGCACAAAAAAGAGGGATAAAGTTGCTTCAGGTGTTTGGGGATAGTGAACTAGTCGTGAATTAGATTATAGGCCAAAGTGCATCCAATAACAAATTGTTGGAGGCCTACACACATAGGGTATGGGACCTCATTAAAATTTTTGATGCCTTCAACATACAAGATGTGCTAAGAAAGTAGAATGCTGATGTAGATAGGCTTGCCACAATGGGATCACAATATGACCGTAATAATATTGTGAGAAGTTCAGAGTAGCTTCGTAAGTTAAATGTTAGACCTCTAGTACCTGACAGTAATGCTAGTTTGTTACATCTTGATTTCATCCTATGATTTATAACCTTTAAATCCATGGATTAATATGGTTATTATTTCTTTGATTTGAGCTTTATGATATATACTGTTATAAGACAGTGATATTGTTGATTAGTATACTTTATGTGACCGTTGTATTTTATTATTTTGTATATTAAGGATCTATATTTATTAGTTTTGCATCATTGGTTGATATAGATGATAACTCAGACTAACTACCTACTTGTTATGAGGTGGATGCAGGATTTATCCTACCATTAAAGCATGATCAGATAGAGCATCATTGAAGAGGATGGAATAGATGGGATGATTGGGGGATGATAAAATAATTGTTAGTGACCCTACACACATAGTAGATTTAAATGTTTATGCATAACATGTTTTAAATGTTAGTACATGGTTATGAAAATCTTATTTGTGATCATATCTGTATGTAGATTTAGTTCTTGATATGCGTTAGATTTCTTTACTTTAATTGTCTTGATTTTTGAAAATAAATTAAGAAAATAGATATTTAATTGCTATATATGATTAGTAAACATTTATACAGTTATCATATATTCGAAAATAATAAGAAACATATTTATCTATTAGACAAATAAATAATTATTTTTCAAAGAGTTTGAAATATCCTAGAATGCTAACCTTGAATTAAGTTGATCTAAACTAGTTTTGAACAACATGCATGAAACTAAATGATAGACTTAAAACTAGAAATTAATGCTTTACTTATCAAACATAGCCTTATGTTGAGATAACTTGGAAATTTTGGAATGATGGTTTATAATAAGCAAATTATATGTTTTAAATACTAATTAATAAAGTAAAAGGGTAAGATGACTACGGTCTTGGAGGTAAGATAACTCCAATTAGTAAATTAAAAGGAGATAAATGTAACACATGGGGGTGAAAATATTAAGTAAAATTGCATGCAAAGAAGGAGCACAACAGATGGAAGAGAGGATAATTTTATAAATTTATGGAAAGGAACTTTGAAGTGGAGAGATATGGAAAATAGGAGGAGGATATAGGAGAAGAGGAGGCAAACTCAGAGAGAGATTGGAGAAAACAAGAGAAAGACGTATTCTTCATTCTGTAATTATCAAAAAGGTTGGTTATGCAATTATTTTTCTATATGCAAAATAGTGTGAATTATATGCATATTAATTATATTATAGACTAAGTTTTAGAATTAGAAACATGTGTTTTAATTTATAGTCAGCATTTTACTTATTTTAGATTGCATGGCAAGCATTTAGTAGTGACTGAGTTTAGTATTTTCATTGCCAGCGCCTTAGTATATGTGCGTGGTTATGTCTTACCTCTTTGAACTACATATCACTTAATAAATGGCAGCGTTATATATATTTGAGCATTGTCTTAAATATGTCTACAATTTTATTCCTTGTGACTGTGTCATATAAATGTAAGTATAAGTAGCATCCTATTTTTTATAATGGCTAGCGTCTCCATTTAATTATCAACATTTTTTCAAGAATGCTTAGGTAGTGTCCTATTTAAAATGTTTTGGCTAACATCCTTTTTAAATATCGAGAGTATCTGGGGTTGCTTATTACCTTAGTGTAATCGTATATATCTGTAGGTTTATGTATTTTAATATGAGAAATTTTGATTTTGAATGAAAGCTGAGTATTTATTATATTATGATAGCGCTTTATAATAAAGATAACTACATTTTATTCTTTTGAACAGTGTGTGAAGCTATATACACTGAGTCTTGATAATAAATGGGATTTCTTCCCTTTCCAATATAATTGATCCTCTTATAAAGAGAATTATGTCTTTTAGATTTAAGAGACCCTTTTAGAGTTTTAGCAAAAACTGGAGGATCATTTATTAGCAACGTCTACACCTATAGGGTTATGTTTCATTTTTGTATGACTGCATATCACACTTTAGGGCTACGTACCACTTATATAATTTGAGTTTTAAAGATATATACCACATCCAAAATAGTTGACTGTGTTTTATTTAATTGTGTTTGATCAGACTTTATTTAAATATATGCGAGCTACATTGACTGGGTTATGTAATATAGAGTTGTGCTTATTACATTTATAGGTTTTATCCCAATATACAACGAAGAATAATGACATATGAGAATAACATCATAATTTACTTATACTTTTGTTAGCTTCATAAATACATGTGTATAGACATTGTTCAACATTAGAATATATTGATAGCGCCATTTATAATTATATATGAGAAATATATATGGAATGAGTTATATATATAACCAGTTAGGACTTTGATTAGTCTAAAAATTGAGTTCTATATTATTATATAATTAAGATGATATATTGTATACATTTTTAAACTTGTGTCATCTATTTGAATTCATTAATACTCCAAAATAGGGCAGAGTTAACCATAATACATCATATACCCTTTACTAGTAAAAATCGTGTTGACTAGTTTTATAGACAAATGAATTACATGAGTGAGCCGTTTTATTATATGTGTAAACTAAGTATCATTATACACTCCCTTGCTATTAAAAATAAACCTAAAAGGGTACATGCAGAAGAGTTGAGTCATCAGGGTCTAAACTTGGATATCTTGTCGGAACAATTCAAAGTGTAAAATATGGATACAAAATAGTAAATCATTATACTATTGAATAAAATTGATGTACTTTAATAAATATTAAACTGAAAAGAGATGTTGTTGGGTATTGGTATGATATGTTTCTATAGATAAAGTATTTAATTAATGTTATTATTATAAATTGAATGATTATGGATTCATTGCATATTGTAAAAACATTACGTTGGTTGTACGTTGGTTTTATTGTTTGTATGGTTATCTTTAGTCTAAGTTGAATGCTTGGCTTAGCTTACATTGATGCTTGTGAGACAAGGGAGATACCTTATAAATTAGGATAATTACATCCTTATGATCAAACGTTATTACAGAGAATCTTACCTATGCAATTTTGACACGCTTGTTAATAAAGATTACGATCATATGCAATAAGAATAAGATTATATGAGACAATTGATTCTCAACCTTATTTAGACCCTCTAATTTGTGTCAAATTAATTGGTGAGCATTAGTCAATCAATAATTTGAGATGTAACTGTTTATCTTTGTAAGCCATTTTCATATGATGACTATGTTTAGAGTTTTATAGTTTTAGAAATATCACTATGTTTTGGGTAAACTATAACAAAGTTAAACATTTTTATGGTGATGTTATTATACTTCTATTTGATTAATATTATATCCTTAGTAATATATTTATATGATCTAAATATCTACTATGGCTTTTCTTAAAATGCTCGTAGAGGCCAAGTAGTATATCTGTAAACATAGTGGTGTGATGTAAACATGTTGGCAGGGTCAAATTTTGTAGTGTCATGTAAAGATGGAAACTTGTGTGTAGTATATTTTGTGAGAGTATTTTATGTGCAATTAATTAGGCATTTTTAGATTAAAATAGTGCATCATGATGTGTGTCTAGAGATTATGTTTTTATCTGATTATTATTATACAATATAATCTAGGGTATATATGAGTGGTATAATCTTATATTTGCTTGTTTATTAATGATAGTGTAAAATTGTTTGTTCATATTTTGAGTAGGGTGCTCATGCAAAGTGAGCTATGATAATATGGGATATCATAGAATACTTCAGCTTAAATGTATATGTCCAATTGGTACATATTGTAGTTGTATGTCTAGACTCTCATCTACGTTGACTGATTAAATGTAAGTGATGGTTATTACTTTAACAGTATATTTTGTAATAGTTAGTACGACATCATGTATGCATGCATACAACCTTGAGATGGAAAACAAATGTTAGGTTTTTATGTGTTTTTATGACTTGTTTTGTTATTTATATATACTTGAATAAAAGCTCATGATTTTCATGTATTTTTGATTACTTTGTATGGTTGATTGTGGGAAAACTAGTAGTTAGGTCTTAGAACACTATACTATGATAATATGAGATATCATAGGGTGTAATTGTTTGGATCTTATTATAGTAGTTGAAAAATTGTAGTATAATGTGAATTTTACCTTGGCAGTATAAACTGTAAGTATCATTTCTGGTTTGGGATAGATAATAATGTAAGATTCATTCATGCGTTGATAGAATAAATGTACACTTTTGCTTACTACTATATTTAACATGTGATGTGATATAATTTTTAGGAGGATGTAATTAGTATGAATATTGTGGTTAAATAATGTATAATAAGATATTATCTTTTGGTATGTATGATTTACATGTCAGTGCGATATTTTGCAATAGAATGGGTTTTTTATGATACACAGCATGTTTAATTTTAGAAATCATACACACTTGAGTACTTGCTTGTTCTTTGGTTTCTTACATTGTCACTATCTACTCATCCATAAAGGGAGGGACATTCTCTGATGGGATTAGTGTGGGAGATTGTTGGTCTGTGATTGGTATAGAAAAGCACTCAAATTATGCTCTCCCTCCCCATAATAGTAATACTTATCTGGAGACTACACTTGAGATTGTCAGAGATACACAATTGGTTTGACTCGAGCTTCAGAGGGCTTGGTATATATTTATTATATTAAGGCTGGATGCCTAATGAAAATGTAATTGCATTTTATATTTTTGAATCACAGTTGTTGTATTAATGGATAAGCTATGGCTGAGTCCTAATGTATTTACTTTCTTTGCAATTGTATTATATTATATTGCATTCACTATTAAAATTTTGAAATTTTTATTATTCTAAGTTGTTGATTATGGGGTTGGCTAAGTTATTTAGTATAACTATGGTTTGAGTGAATAAATGTTAAGTAATTAGTTTTTTTTGAATTGCTGCATTATTCTAAGTACAACTTGAGGGGTTGTAACATAGTTGGCAAGTATTTGAGAATAATGCACAAATCATCAACTTTGTATAAGATGAAGCTGAGTTCTTAGTTAAAAAATAGAAAAGACTCTGAGATTGGTATGAGGATCAGATCATCCAATTGAAAGGAAACAAGTTGCCTAAGGGGTTAGTTACCTTGGAAAGCATATTCAACTCAGATGACCAACTCAAAGATGAGAAGATGAACATGAAGATCAAAGATGAGAACTAAAAATCAATACCCATATCTATTGGTAAATTTCTAAAGGTTGGTAAGATATGCTTCCATTCTAAAATTGATGTTTTTGTTGGCCTTTGTAAAAAAATATGATGATAAATTTGCTTGGAGTTACCAGACTTGAGAGGCTTTGACCCAAATTTGGCCCAACATACCATTGAGCTTGATCCAAATGCCAAACCTGTGAGGCAAAAGCAAAGGCCTATAAACCCCAAGCTCGAGACATTGATGACACAAGAACTTGATAAGCTAATTGAAGCCAATATCATATTCCATATAAAGCAATCTTCCTAGGTAGACAACCTAGTCCCTGTTAGGAAGAAGAATGGGGAGATTAGGTTATGTGTGGACTTTAGGGGCTTGAATAGAGCTTCCATTAAGGATCATTACCCCCTTCCTCGTATGGAGCAAATCCTCCAAACTATAGCAGGGGCTGAGAGCTTCTCTTCTTGATGGCCATTCAGGGTATAACCATATTCTTATGCAGGAGTGTGACCAATACAAGATAACTTTTACCACTAAGTGGGGTACTTATGATTACAGGAAAATGCTCTTTGGCTTGACCAATGTTGGAGCAACTTTCACAAGGGCCATGGATATGGCATGTAGAGGCCTTATTAATGACATGATATTGGTTTACTTGGATGACGTAATTATTTTTTTCCAAGAATGCATCTAATCACTTAGATCAATTGAGGTAGGTATTTGATAGCCGTAGATAGTGTGGGGTGTCCTTGAACCCAAACAAGTGTGTATTTTTTGTCCATAAAGGCAAGTTATTAGGACATCTGGTTTCCAAAGATGGCCTAGCCATTGATTTAGAGAGGGTGGAAGCAATCTTGGTTCTCTCTCTTCCAAGTCACAAGAAAGGCCTTCAAAGCTTCCTACGTAAGATCAAATTTGTGAGAAGGTTTATTCCTAACTTTGCTTCTTTGGTAAAGCCTCTAACTGCTATGTTCAAGAAAAATCAAACTTTCAGCTGGTCCAAAGAGGGGAGAAACAACTTTGAAGCAATTAAGCGAGCCATAGCCCAAGCTCCCACTCTCATAAATCCTAATTTTACAAAAGATTTCATCATATATGCCTTTGGAAGTGATGATGCTATCTCAACAATCTTGGTACAACAGAATAGTGAAATATTAGAGTGGCCAATTGATTTTTCATTTAAGGTTTGAAAGATTATGAGTTGAGGTACACTTTAGTGGAACAAACACTTGTTGTTATAAGGAGCCTTATATATATATATATATATATATATATATATATATATATATATATATATATATATATATATATATGTTGTAACATGCTTGTATTCACTTAGCATTGAATAATTTGAAGTTATCTCTTTGCAAAATTTATCTGCATATGGCTCAGTTAATCCTATTGGATGTTTATGCTCACTGATTATTGTTGTCTTCATAAGCATCTTATTTATCCCTGGTAGCAACAAAAACAAAAAATCTATCTAAGCGAGAACTATTTAGTAAAAATATGTTTTAGAAGCATTATTAATGTGAACATAGATCGACACTGATGTGTCAAATAGAGCTTGGAAACATTTGGATAGTTAAATTGAATTAAATTCTTTTTATAATGCTCGAAACCAAGCAATTTATGAGATTATTGACTAATTTACTTTGCATACAAACAACCCTTTAAAAACAGATATTATGATATCCATTTCCTTTTTTATCTTGAATCTTATGTTATGTATGTTGATAAAAAATCAACTATTTTTGCTAATCTCTCCTCTTCAAACAAGGTAGTAAAAGAGTTAACTTTATGGTTGTCAGTGTAAAGCAGTAGTAGTTATCCATGTCCAACCTTGAAAACTATTTCAATTGATGCAGTTGTTAAAAGCCACACTCAAATAAATACATATTTTTAAGATGGCTATCACAAAGTCTTATTGTTTGTAGTTATACATTTATTTTATGGAGCGTTAATGGAATTTATCTTTTATGCCAAAGACATATTTCATTGAGGAATCTTTTATATTTTTCATTTAATCCATCATCTATAATTTTTAGAGTAATTTTATTCTTATTTGTCTGTAACAATATTATGCCCAGTTTTACATTCTGCATGGGCCTTTGATGTTTACCAAGTGTATAACAAATATGCAGTCATTGGATTTTGAGTTGTCATTGTCAAATGTCAGTACTTAAAATCATTAATATTATCCTCTATACTATTTTCATTGAATATTCTCATCTTCAATGTCATATGTCCGATCACATTTAAAATGCAAATGTTAAAAAAATATCCGGTGTTCAAAGTAGTGCCTTTACCTTGTTGTTTGAAGATGGAGGAAAAGAATAATGTCATTTATTCTTCTCCATATTCAAGCCACTCTTCCAAACATTTGCGGTTTAACAGATGGAAAATGCAGAGCTTTCACAACATTGTCAATTTAAAGGACCGACTAATATTGTTTATGTTGTACAAGAGTACATCTAATAAAACTCCACTATTTTTTTGCCTTTTATAGAAATTAGAATCACGTTTTCAGTATGAAAATTGAAGCCTCCACAATGGAAGTTATAAAAACTGGGGTGTTGCCTAATTTGAGATACATCAGACTGCCATAACCCTTGGAGAAAGAATGCAAAGACTAGTGTGTTAGGTTGTGGAGCTAAAAGCTTCACCAGGATGCAAACAGGAGAAGTTACGGAGGATGCAGAGTTGCTGAATGCTAGGGAAACCGACGTCGGTCTGATCAATCGACATCGATCAGATGGCAGTGAGGAAGCAACCGACGTCGGTTACCAGTCGGCCGACATCGGTCATTGATGAGCCGACGTCGGCAGCCTGTGCGTGAACAGGCAGTTTGCATGTTGATTCCGGAGAGTCTATTTTGAGACTGTTAGTTTGCATGTTGAAGGCTAGTCTTAGTCTTGAGTTGCGTGTCTAATTATTGTAATTAAGGTAGTCTAATTATTGTAAGCATGAGATCTATATATGGACTCATGGGCTGTATTGTAAACTTGTAGCTAGTGAGTAAGAGAGCAATAAGCTCCTTCAGATAGAGGAGAGCAATGGTGCGTTCCTCCTAGTGCCGCAGTACCAAGGTGGGTACTGGTTTGGAGAATCAGTAGGGTTCTTCGTATGTGTATGATCTTGGTCAGCATGTGTGCATGACTTTCTATAGGAGATCTACAATGGTGAGTAAGGTCTAGTGATTTGCAGGTAGCAGCAGAGAGCAAGAGATCTACTTGGAGTACGGTTGTGTACTTGGTGTACTGGCAGCGTGTTACTGACTGGTTGGAGAGGTGAACATCAATTCTGTATTAGAGTTGATTGTTGTGACCAAGAGAGAGAGGGAAGAAGGTCTTAAGGTGTGGCAAACCTTTGAGGTGGAAGAAGAAGTGGCATCTTCTTTATTGTATATTTTTCTGAGTGATTATTAATACAATTGTGTATTGTCTCTCAATTCCTGTGTTGTTTCATATTTCTAGTTACTTATTGATTCTGGTTAAATTCCGTGTTTAGTTGCTAATACAAGAAGTAATCATATGTGCTCTAATTGGTAGAGCAAGATCCTGACAAAGTGGGATCAGAGCATGTTTATTGTTCTAGGTTCCTGACATAGTGGGGATTCAAATAGAAGTCTAATAGATTACCAAAAAATGGCAACACTTGTGGTTATAGCAAAAGGTTTGCCTTTCCTCCATTCACTAAATAAAGATAAATGAACTCTATTGCTACAAATACAATGGTTGTTGTTGTTGTTACTATTACTAAGAATGGATAAGCTTGGAAATATCTGTATCCATATTTATTTTCATATGACATCCTAAATTGGTCAATTAGATTATATGGGAGGCATCTTTCATTGAGGAAGCCTTCCCATTTTTAAATCTAACTAGTTTTAGAGACATCCAATTTGGTTTTATATAGTTAAAACAGTTAGAATTTTCATCTAATTAACATCATACTCGTCTAAATTGGAGCATAGTGCATTATCAACATTTTTAGAGGAGCTATTGAATACGTGACACTTAATGAATTGAGATGACTCATGTTAAAATCATGTATTGGGTAACTAAAAATCCTTAATGGAAACTACATATTCCATTGAAAAATGTGACATGTCACTGAACTTTGCATGTGTATGCCTAAGCTTCTTTGAGTCCATCACCTGAAATATCCTATCATTGCTCCTCACTACTGTCGCCTAACTCCCCTTGAAATATTTAATATCTTTCATGTTATGTATGACCTTGCCCTTCCTCACCACTTCGCCATTGCTCAAGCTTAGTGTGAAATGAAACGTCTCCCCTCATAATTCGTTATCATATGAAGCAACACACAACCTCATTTTCCACCATGACCTCCAACAGAAAGATCAAATTATTGTTGCATAATACTTCATCCACAAAAAGTGATACATGGTCAGCAACTATGGGTTTCAAGTGTGATACAAATGCCAATTTACACTCTTTCTCTTTACAAAACTTCCCCTGACCAAAACATAAAATTACATCCCTTCTGGTGCAACTTGCACCTTTAGGGCAACTACTAGTTTTAGGTTGTAAGTTTGTAAAGCGAGAGCCACCGATATTTGAAATGGTATAAGGTGATAAGGATGGAGAAAAATAACATGCACAAAAAAAAAAGTTTATTAGAAGAGGAGTTTTTTTTGCTAAAGCTACCCATCATAACTTAGCATTGACATCGAATCCTTCAACACAAATAAAAGGAGCTACGTAATTTATATAAAGACATATTGTCTCACCAGAACCACTTGATTCAAGACATAGCTATGTTCTATGCATTGATAGCCAAGAGTAGCCTAAGAAGGTAGGGAGTGGCTTCGCATTTGTCTCATGCATTGTCATAAAGAAAATTAGGTCTGATTTTTGAATCAAGCCCACTAAATTTTTTTTTGAGAAGAAGATTGAGTGACCATAATTCCACACTATTATTGAGAGTAGTAACTTAGAACTCAAAGTTTGGCATCATGAGGAGGAAGATTGGAAATGCCACAGTTCGAAACAATATAGAGGAGGGGGAATTTTGATTCCAAACTCTCCCACTTCGTATTTCATTCCATTTTCCTAGCTTCGTTTCCTCAACCATTTTAGCCATGCTCTCCTTCAAGTCCTCATATTGAATCCTAGTTAGGTCTTCATCCATGTAAATATTTTCAAGAAAGTTGAAAAGGGTTTTCTCATATCGCAAGATTTAGAGGATATAAAGAAGGTTTTTAAAAATTGAAAATGAAAAGGTCATCATGCACATACCATGCCCTCTCAGTAAGGATTTCATTTTGTGTAAGGCATTGTATAGAAATTGTTTGCAGAGTCAAGTAGGTGTCATATTTTAGGCCTCTAATTCTTCAATTACATTTCTCTTCTTCAAATTTGGCTTGGATCATTGCATCCACAATAGGTAGTTGCTTCGAATTGTTGTTACTTTTAGAAACTTGAGCCCATGTGGTATCATCTCATTCAATCTTAGATGCAAGTTGTTTTTGGTTATCCAAACTAACTGAAATGTCTACTTTAAGAGTTTCAATAACCTTGGATGTGTCCTTTGTGGGTTGGCGATCAATTATAACCAACTCTAAGTTTGCAATGTTATTTGATCGAGATCCACTTGTTTTATTTTGTTATGAAATTGTTTTGGACAAATTTGTAATGTGTATTACATGAACTTCAATTACCATATTATGTTCATGGATTGTTTGAGAGAGATATGAGATGCTTCCTTCCAATAAAATTAGTTTACTTGAATTTCTTCAATCATCCTCTTCTAGGTTAAAATAATTGTTAAGTCTTGGAGTTGTTTGTAAAAAACCCAATAATAGTTTGCATCAAATCTTCTAGGGTATTCATTGGGGAAGATATGGTGTCGAGGGTTGTTTTCCTTACAACACTCTTCATTTAAATTATTTGTCAAACATATCACATGAAAACTACCTATGACCAATTACTTTACAATGTGGGTTGCAAAACCATAAATAAATGATCCCTTTGTGTTCCCCTATTGTCCTTGAGTACGATCTCTAATACAAGAATTGATAAGCGAATAAAAAATGAAAAAATTATTTTAATAAATATTTAGATTTTCCTCGAGGTATTTTTTCAAAAAATTTGTGTGTAGTATACAAATTTGTCTTATGCATTATGGCTTCAATACGATGGATGCCCTTGAGAAGTCCCATGCGATGCCCTCGAGAACTCGCGTGTTGTTCTTGTTCATGTTCTCTAGTATAAGTTATTCCTAGGGCAATTTCCGTCTTTATCATAGGATGGGTCTTTTTTGTAGAAACCAATGCAAAAGCGAAGGGGATGATTATCTTTCAATCTTAAACTCATGAATCAACCTTTAATATACTTCTGAAAAATAATTTTGGATTCATCTCAACACTTCAATCATTAATAGCCTTATTAATAATAATTTTGAATCATCTCAACACTTCAACTAGGACTTGGTATATTAACTTTCTTAGTTATAACATTAACCATATCAATATGCAGTGATCAGAGATCGAGAATGCAATTAGGGTTTTATCCCTGTAATAGTGTCTAAGTCATGGTAGCAACAAAGTAAGCTTGTCACTGTGCATTGCAGCAACACCAAATGTATGGTGTCAGGGTTTGCAACCAACAATATGAAGAAAAAGGGTTTTGGGTCTTCCTACAAGGATGTTGCTCGCCATAAGGCTCCTTCACCATCAACGTCCACTGTAATTTTTCTTGGTCCATATATTCTAGAAAAATCAGATGAAGTATTGACAGTGGACATCATTTACCCTAAGGTATCTGAGTTAATTTATGTATTTACAGATCTTTCAATTATTTTTAGGTTTAATGGGTTCTGGCCTTAGTCAAAAGAATTGCATCATTGGATCCATGATACTTGGACCAACAAATGTGAGATCCAATTATATTCTAAAGGGTTCTTCATAGGTAAATTTTTTGACCCTAAGAATCATCAAAGAGTGTTTAAGGAGGGACCTTAGTTTTGGGGTAAATTTGGACTCTTTATTACCCCTTGGTTCTTCAATTTTGATCCCTTAACAATGGTGTCAAAAATGTCGGTTTGGGTTCGGCTCTCAAAACTCCCTCTTCCCTTATGGGCCCTCTTAGTTTGTGAAGATATTAGAAACACGCTTGGAATATTTATCAAGATCGATAATGAACGATCTAAACAAGAGTTGTTTACTTATGCTCATATTTATGTGGAGGTAGATCTTAGCAAATGTCTCCCATAAAAAATCCAATTGAAGCATAACACCTTCTTTTGGATCCAAACTTTGGATTATGAAAATACTACCTTTAGATATCATTTTTGCCATCAAACTAGCCATCCCCAGGGGGTTTGTCCTCTCACAAGGAAGCCAAAAATGAAAAAAAATCAGTTTTTTAATCCTAAAGGCTGGCAATCGTTTGAACACCCTCTTTCAAATAAGAGCACAAAAAAATCTAGAGATGGCATAGAGAAGAAAGAAGATACAAAGTTTTTTGGAGAAATCGTTGTGACAAATCTCTCTTGCAAAATGGCTTCTGCAGATAATGCTACAAGTGAAGGAATCAAGAGATCACATGAATTTGGCACTTTTGACTCTGATAAAGATCAACTCCCGTTTGAACCTCAACATACTCTTGTGCTTCAAATGGATATTGTTAATCTGACGGTTATTGGTAGTCCAGAGGGTTGGTCAGAGGTTCAAAAGAAAAAAGGGAAAAACCACTGTATTATGGGTACGAGATTTGGCCATTTATAAATTTTCTTCTCCCTTGGTTTATTCTTGGTTCGGTTTATTTATTGTTTACCTCCTAAGACTTGTATAGCTCGGTGTGGCTTGGCTTTTGAGGTGTGACTTTTCCACTCGATCTTTTTTTGTATGACTAACATTGTATTTTATTAATAAAAATGCACTTTTCAATTTAAAAAATAAAGTGACAGCGTATAATACAAGTCGCAAAATAGGTGGTCTTTTTCTTTACCCACCCAAATTGAAAATTTTAACTTACTAATACATTAATCTCTCGAGGTTTATGACTATATTGTAAAAGCAAGACTACTCACCCGCATATGTATATTAAAATATTAAAAAACACTATCTTTATGTACGTGTGTATGTGTGTGTGTGTGTGTCTCTCTCTCTCTCTATATATATATATATATATATCACTGTAAATTAGTATATTTGATGAGCACTGATGTACATTAATCTCAAGATGTTTATCTTAAATTTGACAAATAATTTTACTGGTTTAAAGATTTCACGTTGATTAATGACTCCATTATCTTCTCCCTTGAGAACAACTTACCCTTTGATAATTAAATATATGTCAAATAAAAATTTGTCACAATAAAATGTGACATCAACACTTTTCTATATTTTCATCATAATTTAAGATTTATTTGTATACGTACACCTTACCATTATCGTAACCAACGAAAACCTCTTTTTAAGAGAATCAATACCAATGACAAACACCAATAAGTAATGATTTTCAAAGTTTTCTTCTAATTAAAGATAGAGGGTAAGGTCATCCACCATCCCTTTATACTATAAAATATATAATAAAATATTTTAAAAAACACTTTCTTTTTATATTTTTTGTTTTTGTTTTTATGTGATTTTTCACTACATAGAGAATTTTATGATTAATTATTATCATAAAATATTTTAAAAAACAAACTCTTTTTATATATTTTGATTGTGTGGGATTTTCCATTACATAGAGAATTTTATAAATACTAAGTTTATCATTTTTATGAGTAATTATTTCTTCTATAAACTTTAATTCATGCATTTTTTATGAGTAATTATTTCTTCTATGAATTTTAATTCATAGATTTTAATAATAAATTCTTCTAGTATATTTTTTCCCTGAAAAACAAACAAACATATATCTAAATAAACTAGATTAAGAAGTTGTAGTTAATTACAGGGTTGTTTTCATTATAATTCAAGGTTCATTTCTAAAAGTACACCTTACCATTATCATAACGAACCTCAATTTCTCCTAAGACAATCAATGCTATTGAAAATCACACAAAAATAAACAACCTAAATTTCTTTTAAGACAATCACACAAAATAAATTATTTTCAAGGTTTTCTTCTAAGGTAATTTCATCCACCATTCATTTATATCATAAGTATGGTATGTTAACAAATTTAATAAATTTTTAAAAATATTATGTAATGACTTTGATATATATTTATTTGAAAATTTGATTTTTTTTTTGAACGTACTAAATCATATAAATAGAATAACAAAAAAAATAGAATTTTACAATTAATATTTTTACCATAAAAAATGCAGATTTTACTAAACTAACCCTACTAATCTATGCTCATCTAGGGCACTTGCCCCTCACAAGGCGCTCATCTTACATGCCATGAAAAACTTTCCAATTAAGGGAGCTCCTTCATGCTGAATTAATATCCTCTCAATGTCTTTCATGTAGCCCTCTTCAAAGCGGCTTGGAATTGCTTCTACAACTTTAAAATCCTCCTTCATACAAACAAATTCACCCTCTTTATACAATAATAATATTAAAAGAGTTTGTTGAGCATCATAGATTCACGACTATTATTTGCAAAATTCATCATCTTAATCTTTAATCTTGTTTGGATTGGGTTGCAACAGACAAGAAGGTGAAGTGGGCTTAGAGTTTGCTTGAATGATATGCACTTAGATTTAAACCACCAACCCAATTATGTTTAAAACAATTTATTGTGTACTTGAATGCTCAACAAACTTGAGATTCTTCAATCATTTTAAGGAATTAGGGGAAAGGTCCTAATATTTGTGCATGTTCCAATTGCCGAACGGGACTTTTGTTAACATGTGCTCCATTGACGGAACATATTGGTGTGTATAAATATTAAAGTGCACCAGAAACTGAACATGTAGCATCTAATATTTGTTCAACATTTAATTTATAACATTAAAAGTAACCAATCACATCTTGACAAGTAAGACTCTTAAGTATTAATACTCTAATGCAAAGCTATTCCAAAAGTTAAGTTTTGATCATAGGTTTAAAAAATGCATTTTATGACCTCTCGTAATAAAATCAGTTATATCATAAAATGTATAATGTGTTAGACCTTGAAACCTTAGTTATAAATAGTTAAGATGACATTAAAACAAATAATTTTTTTGAAATCTAATGTGATGTTATGGCACCTTAATTTGCTGTCCAAAGTTAGGGTACACAACTACTGGGACCTTTCCCCTATGAATGAATAAACATGAATATATACATTTGAAATTAGATGGACATGGGCATCCACCAATGAGCTCAAGCTTTTCTTTAAAAAGGCAAGGTTCATATCCCATCTGAGACCAAGAAAGACTAATTTTATTATAAGGGCAAACTCTTTCAAAATCTCATTTTATTCCCATAAATGCTAAATAATACTCTTCCTGTCATCATTCAAAATCTCATTTTATTCCCATAAATGCTAAATAATACTCTTCCTGTCATTATTCAAAATCTCATTTTATTCCAATACATGCTAAAGAATACCACATCAATAACCTGCAATTTTCTAAAAAAAGGCAGCCAAGGACACCTAAATTGAACTTATGGATCAAATCTTTTCCTAGATAAAGTGTTACACATTTAGGTCGAGAAACGTGGAAATCCGCTGCTAGATTTTATACACTAGACCACTTCAAGACCGGTTCCCCATCTACAATGGGATGATCTTTATGGTGATGTGCCGCCACTATAAGTACAACTCTGGTACTTTTCTCTGATATCAGACCGTTCGGAGGAGGATGCTTACTACCCATAAATTGATAAGAATCTCTCTTTCCCCAAGCACTTTCAGAACAGAGTTTAAGCTCTAAAGGACAACACTAATTGTTCTACAGAATTTTTCGCCTACCTCCCAAATGCTACCAGTTGCTATCCTACCTTTTCGACCAACTAAATCTTAATGAGTGAAACAGGTATCTACGTGCTGGAAGGCTATATAGATACAATGGTCACTGCCCAGACAGGAGTGCAATTTCAATTTCCTCCAAAGATTTGCCCTTTGTTTCCATGACATTCTTATTTATGAATACCACTGCAATCATGCATATAAATGCAAAAAATGTATATAAAACTTGGGCTCCGAGCTGTTTCAAGAACTCCAAGAACAATAAACCTACAAAACAATTTACAACCTGCAAACAGATGCAAAAACAACCTTGTTATTACAAAGAGGAATCCATTGTTTAATCAAATGCTTCAAAAGAATTCAGCCTAGCCTCCTGATAAATTTGAAAATTTAGATCAGTTCATGCAAGCAACTAACAAAAGCTAATGCACCACCACAAAGATGACCAGCCTCAATGTAGCAGGGGGGCAAATCAAGCGGAAGACAGTGCAAGGAATTACCCAATGTACACACATGCAGACAGCCATAGCTTTTGCACGGATTCTACTATTAAAGATCTCAGGAAGCAGTAGTGCAGGGACTGGCCCGGCTCCAAGAGCAAACATGAACACAAACCTGCAAATTTGAAGAAAGAATGACATGAATTAAAACTTATGGCTCTTTAAGCAACAAAACTGGTCTTCGACTAACTGGATGTAGATAATTTGGCTGCTGACAAATATCCTGAACTACAAATTGTGGCATCTCAATTGCACTTGTTAGAATGGATACTGATCACTGAAGTATGATTTCAGATGAAAAAACTAATATTCCTCGTATGCTTTGCCATTTTAAAAATTTAATTACTGCCCATCATGCCTCCTTTGGCATATAGTCTATAGTCCTGTGAGTGCCATAGACGGTAAACAGAAGTAAAAGAACTGCGAGGACAAGAATGGAATTTTTCATATGTTGATAAATGAAAGCATGTCCTGAGTGGCTAAACACCTTAAGAAAAATAAGTTTATTCCGTTTTTCAGGAGCCAGCAATTTAAATGGCAGAAATGTATTATATCTTCTAATCAATACTAATTCACAGTTTTCCTATGATTAATCCTCTGAACAATAAGTGGCAGAATCTTGGAATTATGATAATCATATTAAAATTTATCTCCTAAGCCACAAAAAAGAAATCCTTTTTTCAGTGGCAGCAAAATCCTGTTTGTGAAGTTTTAGTGCATGACACTAGCAAAACGAAGAAGAATTTCAATTATTTCATCTGAATTCAATAGTGTACTCTTTACATGTATAAACAACCATGTCTGCCATATTCAGAATTGGACTTCACAAAAATAAAAATTACACTCTTTCAATTTACATTTTTTTCCAACTGCGTGTGACAGAATGAGAGGTTGATTAAAACACAAAAAAGTGTAAATTTTCAAAGAGAAAAAAGATCAAGGAAAACAGAACAATAAAATAAAACCTGAAACTTAGGCAGATCCTTTCACAAATAAAACTTAGGCAGATCCTTTCACAAATAAGAGACATGACCCAACGCTCACTACGCATACAAGAAGTTGACAGTGGATGTAATGGCAAAATCAAACATTCAATATGCTTAGCATTCCATATACAAGGCTTAACAATTATTTGGATCTTACCTTGGCTAACATGAAACTAAGGAAGAGTCCAGATCACGGACGATGATGAATCAAACGACACTCAATTAAATGCAAAATGAATGCACCATTGCATAGTAAATTTGTTTTCAATTTCAAGTCTTCGATATATGCCTTTATTAGGGACAACAGTAGTGCGTTAACCTTTATATTTTATAACTTACGATAATCTTAGATGATTTCTAGAAGTATTTCACCTTCAAGTTGAATAATTTGTATGCCTTACTAGAAACAAAGACCTTGCATTCAAAAAGCTTTTGACATTGCCACATGAAATCTCACCAAAAGATTTAACCCCCTTGAAAAATTGCTAGCAAGGATCATGAAGTGACATTACATTGCGACTAATTATCTCTGATTTGATGTCAAGGCTAAGTTACAATCTCATCCATTATATTTTTAAACTACTAAATCTGCATTATCTATAATTAATGTAACTACGATCCTCTAGTGTACATGGATGTCATGGAGACGCATATAGAAATTAGTTCTCCCGTGCTGGGATTTCGATTAATTTTGTAGTTAATTAGATAATGTGTTTCATTCCTTCAACTGACATCAGGAGAGGCATGGGTTGTAACACGTCCTCCCAAGATAAGACGAAGACTATCGATTGAGTGATGTATACCTTATATTAATTCATGATAAAAATATGAACAAATATTGACACCATGAATGAATTCTTTTAAGAAATATGTACTTACAACAATGTTCCTCCAATGGAAAGGAAGAGCTTCGCATATGATGATCCAGTCAGGCTTGCTGCAGCTGCTTGAGCTGCCATTGCTACACCCTAATTTGCAAACATTTAAAGCACTAAATCACCAAAACTATTCACTTGCAAACATTGGTCCCCAATAACAGGATTTTCCAAAAGTATTTAATCAACTGCAAATGTCTAACAAAGTCCAAAAGTATCCATAAATTTACTGATTAAATACTCACCATGCCAAAAAAGCTCCCCAATAACAGGATTTTCCTCCCCAGCTTATCCATCAAAAATGAAGCTATTACGGATGCTGAGAACCCATCACCAACACAACAAATTACTCTTCCCATATAAGAAGTGGAATTCAAAGGGGAAGTACCGATTATTAACTCTTTTACACACACCTGATAAGTTTGCTATTCCCACACAGACATTTGCAAGATCTGGATGTATTCCTGCAGTCTTGAAGATTGTAGAAGAGAAGTAAAATACAGCATTTATTCCAGATAGTTGCTGAAAAATAAATATCGCTGATCCAGTTGAGACAACTGTTTATGAAAATAAACATTGTTAGAACTATTAAGATAGAACCCAATCTCACTACAATAGGAAAGACGAAAAAGCTATATGCAACTTATAAAAAGGAAAAATATTTGAATAAACAAATGCGACTGGTTTGAGATTTAAGTTTCAAATAAAAGATCTCTCTTATCACTGGGACGAAAGAGAAAATAAAATCCTCCGATTGTTAATAGCTCAATAGGCTCATCCCATATTTTGTATGAAATAATGTGAATTTATTCACTCGCGTCTCTAAAACAACAATTGGATAAACACTACAAAAACAATCATTAATCCTTGGACAGGTCAGCTACCAAAAAGTCTAAGCAACTTAATAAGGCATAGAAGATCAAAACTATTAATTTCAGATAACGATAAACAGATCAGAACTTCAAGGAGGGGTGTAACATGCAATTCTTCATTGGGAACCAAAAAAGACTTGCAGGATTTACACGTGCATATACTTCTACCTCTATATATGTAACTTACAAAGAACTTCACTTCCTGGTGTGTACAATACTAGATTAGCTAATCACTAAATGATATGAATCACTTCAAAAAAAGACAACAATTATTCCCAGCTAGTACTCAAGAATGAAACAATAAACATTACAATGAGTGTTCAGACAAAGTCCCAAGACCATATATTCATCAAATGATAGTCAGCAACTATTTACATTTAAATATGTGCAAAACAACAATAAGGAATAAAATATAAACCCACCCAAGGTAGCCCTTTAAAAAAAAAATTGTGCCGCCAAGATGGAAAATTTTGTATAGGTCAAACTTAATCCTTAAGAAAAGAAATGCATTGATGCATATATATGAACAACAAAAAGTTAAAAAGAACTCAGTAGATGATATCTATTCCAAAATTTTGAGTAGAATCTGAGATACACGTCTAAAAGCCATCTTGAAGTGAACAAAAATGAGCTAAAAAACAACTGGCTATTTCACAGAATATGGCAAATATCTATCTCCAAACTTGGACCACAATGTCATAAAGAAGCCAATACTCCAAAGAACTATGTTAGAGTGGATCGCTAGGAATGAAAACATTGCTTTTCATTATGTCTTCTTCCTCATGTACTACATTTGACTTTTGACCAACAGCTAGCATATATGTCAAAAGCAGTCCTTGCACACACAGTTCTTGCATTTTGACCATGATAAAGTAATATTTCTGATAAAGTTCAACAAGATCTATTAGATTGGCATGCTAAAGATATTATCTCAGATTAAGTTTCAATAGATTCTAGCAAACTGGCAAGAAGAGGGCAGGACCAAGAATGGTGTGGCTTGTATGTGTAAACATATAAAATGAAATATCATTTTAGCAACGTCTACACTCTTCTACATTTCACACCTTTCCAGTTCCGCTTGTTTAGAAGATCCATAAAGCTAGCATCTTCAGTTTCTTCTCCCTTATCCAAACGGGATATTTCTGCCATAGCAAACTTGACATTTGCTGCTCCCCAAAGCCTCTCATATTCATATTCCGCTTCAGTCAATCTTGATTGCTATTATTAGAGGGGAAAAAAGAACAAGTAGACATCAGTGTTTCAGTCTAGCAATGCAATTTAAAGTCTAAACGATTGCAAGAGCTGTCTTTGTATCACGAGAAGGAAATAACAGGATACCCAAACAAGAATGATAATTAAAAGCAACATAAAAGAATGATAATTAAAAGCAACATAAAAACATGAATTGTATGAAAATATCTAGAAGTCTAACATTCCCCATTTAGAAATTTTAAATAAATAAATTGCATGCTTAAGAAGACTATGAAACTAGTGAAACTTTTATATCATATTGGTCATTTTAGATTTCTAGAATTATAATTAGAAATGACCATTTTAGATAACACTGTTAGATGGGCCATTTTATATTGGTCGTCACACATTCTATAGATAGCCCAATGATGAATGCATACTTCTAGACAGTGAGAAGAATATACACCATCCTGAAAGCAAATCAGATGTTACATCATTGTCAGAGTGCAACTGTATGGCTAATGCTGGCTTGACGTCCCTTAGATGATTTTTTATGGTTGTCTACTTGCCATAATATAGCTTACTGACTAGTAGTTCACAATCTAAACTGACATTAACAATAAAGGAGCTACGATCTTGATTGAGAATAGTCGTCGATGTAAATTTTATTTCAGTAGATCATAGGAGGCTAGATTCTATACACAATGTCCAACTTAAAACTAGTTAATAATAAAGGGGCCATGAACTTGATTGAGAGTAGTTGTTGATGCAAATTTTATTTCAGAAGATCATAAGAGGCTAGATTCTATACAAAATGTCCAATTTAGAACAAAGTTAACAAAGTACAATATAGAGTTGCCACAATTAAAATTTTCCATTGTTATGAAAATAAGCCCAATTCAAATATGACAGAGAAATACCAGTGCCATGCAAATTTGGGACACAAACGGCTGTAGAAGTTTGAATGTACCTATTAATTTTCAGAAAGTTATGATTAACTTTGTTTGGAAAGATGAATTATTCAAAGCTTCAGACATTATCTGAACAATTCAATGGGTCAGACCTTCAATCCTCTAATGCTTAATGATCTTGCTTGCAGATAACCAGAGTCAATTATATTTTAAATTTGTTGCCTGAGAATCCGTTGAGCTCATGTGCAGTATCCCCTGGGCATATTTCCAGGGATTTCAAATATCCAGGCTCTTCTTTAATCTTATTTTGGGTGATTTAATGACATCGTTTTCCAATTTTTTTATGGTTTTCAAAACCGTCTTTTGACCTTTTCCTTCTGTCCAAAGCTTTTGACCTCCTTTTCAGGAATCATTTTCGTTTTTCTAGACTTCAAAACAAGCTTTCTCATGAACCAGAATGTAGTTATATAAAATGCTCACATCCAATGTTAAAATGTTTATATGCAACATCTAAATGTTTTTCTTGCTGACACAATTTTTTAATGAAGTTCATAAAGGTCTTATATATGCAGCTTGTGTTTCATGAGTGTATTTAACCATTTTTTTTATAAAGTACACCTATGTCAAACTCTTGATATGGAACATTAGCAATTCCTGAAAATAAAGGAAATTTTAATATGAGAGTTTCACTGGTCACATAAACCTAAGATTTCAATTGCCTCGACCTTAGTAGTATTGTCGAAGGCCATAAAATGGCCTCCATATAGTGTTCAAACCTTCCTTTGAAAGTAGAAGCAAGTTCATCATAACAGATTGGTGCAAATTTGCATGAAATCACATAAGCAGACAAGAAGAGGAAGACCTTGACTAGCCATTGAGGGCTTTCAGCACAAAGTTCCATTCCCAAAGCTAATAAAGCTGCCGGAATAGCAGATATCCAGAAACATGCCCGCCACCTAATAACAAACACAGCTTCACATTCATCAGAAAAATAGTATCTATAATGATCGTTGGCAGCAGCAGCCAAAATAGAATTACAAAATTTTGAGTGTCACTGAATAAAAACAATCATTTCAGTAAGCAGCATATGATATCTGTAATACCAAAGCCTGGTTACTAGAACTCACTAATAAATGCTTCTAGTAATAACTGTTTAAAAACGGATTATACTCAATCATATGCCAGCAATACAACTAGTTTGCAGAAGCTTACCATCCCGGAATGCTCTTTGCAGGGATACCAATAAACAAGGCTCCTAGAATACCTAGGCAAGTTGCAATTTGGGAAAGGCTTCCATATGTTCCCCTCACATGTGCTGGTGAGACCTGTTGATAAAAGACAGAAAAAGATGTAATGTTATCTATTTATTTTCCTTACCTCAGTTAATTTTATATTGATAAAATGATATATATATATATAGACATGCCACCATAGTAAATAGCTTGCAATATATATATAGAACACAAATATATAGTTATCAATAGAGGGCTGTCTTTATATAACTTACCTCAGTTACATATAATGATATAACAGGCCCGGTGATACCCATTCCGAATCCAACTATTAATCTCCCAAGAAACATTGCATGTGAGTTTGAAGACATTGCACTGAAATACAATCATAAATAAGTTAACATCCACATCACAAACTCTATGCTGATTGATAACTCATTAGAGAGTCCTAAAGTTGCACAATTATATTCCTCTAATAACTATAAACAAAATCTAATCTTAAAAAGAATCACGAGAACAATATAAAGACTAATATATCACTAACGGATTTGATGCATATGCTGGTTGATAACTCATTACAGAGTCCTGAAGTTGCACACTTGATTTCCTCTAATAAACATACAAAACCTAATCTTAAGAAATATTATAAGAACAATATAATGACTAATATATCACTAATAGATTTGAAGCACATAGTCTGGTAAAATGATTGAAGTTTGCAAAATAAAATTTACTCTGAACACCATTTTTACCACATTTTTAAGGAGGAACCTTGTTTTGGTAAAAGTGTAATACTAATATTCAATGCTACAGATTAATTTTATAAATATTTGTCCATAGATGAAGTACACACCCAGAGATAATTATTTCATGACTATTGTGAAATGTGTAAATAAAATGAGCTTGCTTAAGATCACAACACTCACACATGGAAAACTCTGTTAGAGTAGTGGTAAAATGTTTTTGACAAATATTTATTCACCAGTTAATCCAGGTGAATCTACAAATTACGGTCAATTTGGAAACTAGATGTAAACAATAAATACATCATGCTTTACAATTTGACACTAAATACACAAACATGGTGAGCCATATAAAGAACACAGTAAGTGAAAGGTGCAGGCTCCACCTTTATAAGATTTCATGATGTATTTCTATAGAAATATCCCTTAATCTCAAGCGATCAAATTAGTGATTGACGATAAAAATCCAAAATTTTCTACAAACCATCCTATCCATAACTGTAAAAGACACTCTTTGTGAACCCCTCTCCTAGTCCAGTTTATGCATTTGAACCATAGTCGTGAGACACTGCAAAATCTCAGCAGGCTGATTTTTGACTTGGACTCGCTCGGTGAAAAAAACTTGGTAAAACTCGTCAACTCTAAAATCATAAATAAATAGCAACTTTTAGGGGAAAAACTAATCAATTAGATCTAATATGTATTCCATGTCAAATCAGCTTCAAATACAATCAAAATTATTCAATGACATCTACCACACATACTTATACTTCAAGAAGTAGATAATGTGTATCTAGCCCAAGCACATAAACAATCAGCTCCTTCACTCTCCTAAGACTTTTTGGCGTACTGTTCTGCCGAGAAAACCACCGTTTCCAACATCACACCCAAAGCTTAGGTCTCTTAATCCAGTTTCCTCTATGATATTCCAGCCTACCCTATTGCCACTACTCCCACTCCTCCACCATCCTCTCCTCTGTTTTTCCCACGTCCTCCGTCAAGAGAGCTATTTTGAAATTATGCACCAGCAAAGCAGCTAAATGTGAAGGTCTTGAGCTGAGTTCATCATGTATGATTTGGATTTCCTTGTCTTTGCCCTTGCTATGCTTTTTAATCAGGTGGTGTATTTAGGGTTCCCTCAGTCATGGTTACAACACATCATTCACCCTATTCATAAGTCTAGGGATCCCTCTATCCCTGGCAACTATAGGACCATTATGATTGGGCATACATTTGCCAAACTTTATGCAAAGTGTTAGACATGCAGCTGTCAAAATACTTGGAAAGGAATAATATCAGAGCTCAGGGGCAGGCTGGCTTCAGAAGGGACTGCCAAACTATTGACCAAATCTTTACACTCGGGGCTATCATTGAAGAAGCTCGTCACAGGGCCTCCAAAGTCTTGTTGTTTTGTTGACTTCAAGAAAGCCTTTGACTCAGTTCCGAGACACTTGTTTTTCTAGAAGTTGAGAGATTTTGGCATCACAAATTCTTTGAATATCACATCTTGGAGGCTTTATGAGACAGTCATTGGGCAGCTTCGTACCTCTCACGGCTTGTTTGACTTTGTGAAGAGTACCATTGGGGTCAAGCAAGGATGTCCTCTCTCACCGACCCTTCTTAGCATATACATTGATGAGTTAGAGGAGTTTTTGCGACAGTATACCCATATGGATGATGGTTGTCTTCTGCATGAGGTGCATATAGCCATCCTTTTTTTTGCCATCGACATTGTCCTCTTCTCACACTTTGTAGAGGGCTTACAACAAAAACTTGATGCCCTTGCTCGCTTTTGTGAACTCCAACAGATTGTGGTCAACCTTAGTAAAACTAAGGTCATGATCTTCAATATCTCCAAACGCTCTCTCCAGATTCCACTTTTTCTATAAAGGGGAACTTTTTGAGATCACATCAGCCTACACTTATTTGGGGGTCCAATTTTCTAGCCCATGCTTTAACATGAAGGTTGTCACTCAATCACGATTTTGCAAGGGGTATGCTTTTCTTTTTGTTTTGGAATGTTAGTGTTTCCAAATCCACTTCCAAAACATCCCTTCCAAGTTATGCTTGTTTGTTACTATCATCCAACCTACAATTTTGTATGGTTCAAAGGTTTGAGGACCAAGCCTAGGGGCAATTGATTGGGCCCATATAAAGAGGATCCAGACTCTCATGTTGCAGCACATGTTCCATTGCAAGCAGACAGTTCCTTGTGCATCATCCAAGTAGAATTTGCCGCCCAGTCGCTATGCCTTGAGACTATATCTAGGCTTACTTTCTACATCCACAAATCCAAATCCCTAGGGGACTCAACTTCTGGTCGTGAGAGGTATCCCTACTTAGCACTTTGCTCTTCAAAAAAGATTGCTTCACTAGTCCCCACTAGACGTTGACACTTTTGGTACTTTGAGACTAGGTTGTTCCTCCGTCCTATTAGCATTTCTATTGACAGGGTACCCCCTTTGATGTATTCCTTAGACGCCCCTCCCAGGCTCCTTCCCACAAAGGATGTCATCACTAGGGTTGCTAGAGAGGACATCTATAGATGGTATATCCAAACTCCCTGGATCTCCCCCGTGAGCCGCTCAACCCCAAGCTTGCTTTCTAAGCCGAGCATTTATTACAGATGGTGGACAATTATTTTCATTGCCCTCACTATCTCCAATGCCATTGGTCTCATGGCTTGAGGTTTCCCCTTGGCTAGATGAATGTTTGTTCTCACCAGTTACAGACTAAAACAAACCATCACATTTTTTGTCACGACTGGATCTGTCGTCTTTGCTTCTTCCATGAGCTGGCGACCGAGGACCACTTTACTTTTAGATGCCTCACTTATTATGAGATGTGGAGAAGATATCACTGCCTATATAGAGACTCATACAACACTTAGCTACTTTCTTCGAATATACAAACTTATGGTGCTTGGCTTTTTATCTTCGTGAGGTTGTCACCCTCCAGCACAAATTTCTACAAGAGGAACCTAGGGGCTCTTGAGCTCCCATATTGATCACCTCTTTCTTTCAGCCCATCCAAGTGATTGGTAGCACTAAGCGTCATTTGGACACTGGTACATCACACATAAGAGCTAATAGATCAATTAGGCGGCACTTCTCTCAACACATCATTACTACTCAAATCTCCTGGCCTGCTATCTCTCAACATGGCTTTGCTCCGCCCCATCGGCATGGCTCTGCCCATCTCCGATAACATGGATCTACTACTTGCCAACTACCCCTTAGACCACAAGGGAAAACTAACATTATGAGTTTCTTTTCTACTAGGGGAGTTACACCGACCTTGAATGTTAGGGGAGATTCTACAGGAAGTGTCTTGCTTCCTCCTAGGATCCCCCAACCTAGCTCCTCCGACCCTGTATACTCACTGAACAACATTATCAAATCTCTCATAGTGATTGATAACGTCTCGAATGACTCCTCCACTTCAAGCACAAACAAAGACATTCAATGAGATTTGCCTCCAGTCTTCATTAGCACATGCTTTTGGGGCTTTTGTTTCGCCCCTCATTGCTATTTGTTTTGGTTTCTTTGCCACTTGTGTTAGTGGCATGTTGTTCTATTTTGTCTTTCATACTTTATTTCTTTGGTTTGCCTCTAGGATTCTCGCTTCCTAGAACTTTCTATTGCTATTGGTTGTAACTTTCAGTCCCATTGACCCACTTTTGGTCATCTATGGACATTAATATAATTTCTTTAATTTTTTCTTTATTCAATTTTCAACCAAAAATGAAAAATTGGAATGAGCGAGTGAAATTTAAAAGTGAAATGAGCAATTCAAATGTCTGTCGGAAAGGTCATTTGGGTGTTTTAAGGCCTAATTGGCCTTTTTATGTTTATCATTTTTTTTCTTTTTTGGCTTGAGACTTGTTTTTTAATGCAATAAATAATTGATTGCTGGATACAAGGCATTTCACACTTTTTTCTAAAACTAATGAAACCATTTACTATGTAAGCTTTGTTTGTGTTTTATTTGTATTCAGCCTTGCAGGTTTAAGTTTAACACAGGTCCGTATCATAACAACGCACGCATGGCATCTGGACTTTAGTAAATATTTGTAGTCAAGCAAAGGCTAACAGGGGTTTGTGTAAATTCCTTAACAGTTATATGCTTTTCAAAGGCTTATAGAATGCATTGAAATTGTTTGACAAAAAGTACAAACGAGACGGGATCTAATGGAAGGCAAGGGGTGTCAATTTTGCAATGCATATAAGATCTGGTGGTTAGTGTTGTGAATGCCTCAACACCATACAATGAGGTCCATTTCCTATATCAATGTCAAAGCACCCTATAGAGAGGGTCAACTGAAGAAGGCAATACACATTCTGCTTACTACACACAACTCTCCTGCAGCTATCCTACATATATTTTACTATTGCAGACCTGCATTGAAAAAAAATATGAAAAATATTTAATTTGTTTTGAAAAAATCAAATCAGATCTCAGCCACCACACTTCTGTTCTTTGACAAGTATGGCGAGTTCTTGTTTCAATAGTATCCCTGTGGCAGCCAAAGTTTTGCAAAACATCATCAAAATAGACCACCACATTGAAATACATAAGAAAAGAAGAAAGACTGAAATAACCAGTTCAGCACCCAAAACTACAAGCAGCAACAAAATTTATTCTTTTGTTACAGCGAAAGCAGATCGTAGACACTTGGGCATGCATCCTCCAGGAGATATCCAGACATATCAGTGTTATTTATCCCTTCAGTTCAAAAAAATTGAAATGGATTCCATTTCCCGACTGAATCTTCAAGATGGAAATGTAATTATGCAAAATTTTAGGCTTTATAAATATAGAGCAGTGAACATGGTTAGCACAGGGCTTGGTCGGAAACTTGATGTACAACCAAGAATAACTAGCATACATATCTTAGATAAATCTATGTAAAATACACCGATAGATATAATTCTTGAGGAAGTTAAAATGTATGCTAGGTGCCTAGAGAATGATATCGATCGATATATTTTACATAGATTTATCTAAGATATGTATGCTAGTATTAGATACATGATCTAAAAAATTTTCTCAAAAAACTTTACAATACCCTCAAGAATGATATCTATCGGTGCATTTTACATAGATTTATCTAAAAAACGTATGCTCATTGCTAGTATTAGATACATGATTTATAAAAATTTCTCAAAAAACCTTACAATACTACGGATGTAAAAATATACATGGAAACCCTATAATTATATAATTTTAATATATCATAAAAAAATTCTCAGAAAATATTATAATACTACAAACGTAAAAATAAGATTACGTCATTATAATATCATACATAATTGTGCTATACATATAATTATTTTACCATACATATCATTATTTTACCGGATGTAATTTTTTTTCTAAAAACACTAATTACGTAAGAATATGATTAATTTTTAAATATATAAACTTCATGTGCTCCAAATACATAGAGACAGTACATTTTGTGGGGATAAATATCAAAAAAAATTACCTACCTTATGATACCACGGATGTAAAACTCTACATGGAAATCCTATAATTATATAATTTTAATATATCATAAAAAAATCTCAAAAAACCTTATTATAATTACTACGGATGTAAAAATAAGATTACACCATTATAATTGCATACATAATTGTACTATACATATAATTATTTTACCATACATATCATTATTTTACCGGATATGAAAAAACACTAATTACGTAATAATATGATTAATTTTTAAATATATACGCTTCATGCGCTCCAAATACACACAGAGAAAGTAAATTGTGGGGATAAATATCAAAAAATATTACCTACCTTATAATACTACGGCTGCAAAAATATACATGGAAACCTATAATTATATAATCTTAATATGTCACAAAAAATTCTCAAAAAACCTTATTATAATACTACGGATGTAAAAACAAAGTTACGCCATTATAATAACATACATAATTGTGCTATACATATAATTATTTTACCATACATATCATTATTTTACCGGAAGTAAAAAAACACTAATTACGTAATAATATGATTAATTTTTAAATATATAAGCTTCATGCGCTCCAAATACACACAGAGAAAGTATATTGTGGGGATAAATATCAAAAAAAATTACCTACTTTATAATACTACGGATGTAAAAATATACATGGAAACCCTATAATTAAATAATTTTAATATGTTATAAAAAAATTCTCAAAAAAATCTACAAACTAATTAAAAGTGGGTATTAGTTATTTTATTTTGTCGGCTCCAAGAGAATTAAAAGTTGACACACTCACGCCATTACACCTCCCAACCCCCCTGGATGCCACTGAAGGAACACCTATCGGTGTAATTAAGTGTACTGAGGCAACAAAAGCAAGTCTAAGTCACCACATTTCTAATGTCAACACATGGATCAAAGATCCTATCCCATACACACCTTTATTTTTAACTTGAATTGTCTAATCTCTTCTGAATATACACAAATCAAAATTCCATAACATAGCATCCAAAAATCAAAATTCGTTTCATTATAAAAAAATCAGAAATCTTTTCCCCAGTAAAGCCCATTACAGTCGGGCAACATGATTATAGCATATACACAATATGATCATCCCCCGTAGTATATTCCTCCATACATTTCCAATTCTTCATATTGCTCAGCTACACCCACATTGAAACTACACTTTCAATAGCCATGTGATCTAGCTCACCTCGTTGAATAATTATATCACTTTTAATGCATTCATTCCTGTGTCTGAGAATCACATGCAGCAAGGATTATACCTGGGAAAGTCCAGATACATTGAATAAGAGCACTTTCTTCCACCTTAACTCCCACCAAATAAGAATGCCATCATGCATACGATAGAACAGTTAAAAGTGTGAATTTTGAATAAATGAAATGTGTTGTTTAATAATAATTTCTTAAAAAATGTGACCATTTAAACCAAGATCCAAATCAAATATATTAAGCAGCAGAAAAATTCTCAGATCAAAGAGAAGTGTAGAGATCAGAATCTCCAAATCATTCTAGAGACCAAAATTGCAAAATCAATCCAGAAACAGAATCTCAAAATCATTCTCGAGACCAGGATCTCTCATTCAGAGACAAAACTGGAAAAATTTATCAATTTATACCTAACATCACTTGTTAAAAAATGTGAGCATTTAAATCAAGATCCAAATCAATATATTTAGCAGCAGAAAATATTCTCAGAAGAAAGAGAAGTCCAGATACCAGAATCACAAAATCAATCTAGGGAACAGAATCTCAAAATCATTCTAGATACCATAATCTCTCATTCAGGGACAAAACTGGAAAAAATTATCAATTTATACCCAACATCACTTGTAAGAAATGTGACCATTTAAACCAAGATCCAAATCAATGTATTTAGCAGCAGAAAACATTCTCAGAAGAAAGAGAAGTCAAGATACCAGAATCTCACATTCAGAGACAAAAGTGAGAAAATTTATTAAATTATACACGATATCACTCTTTAAATCCATTAAATTATTATAAAAACAGCTTTCACTAACAAGGAACCAACATTTTAAGCTATGTTGTCAATGGATTTGAAAAAATACTTCAAAAGAAACCTCCAGTTGCATCGTATATTGGGAAAACATAAAAAACCCTTATTGAGATTATCAATTAGGATGACTGAACAGTACAAAACCATAATTGCACTTTGAAATACAACCACCATGGTAGAAAATACACAGTTACTATGAAAGCGCCAACATCTAGATCTATAATTCCAATAAGAGGGAAAAGAAAGCTCCAGCTAAATTGTCATATTGCACACAATTTGGATGGTAATGTGAAATTGTATCAGTCAGATTACCTGAATAATGCACCAATAATCATTGGCACTGCACTAACTTGGAAGGCACGGCGACGGCCTAGCCCATCTGCAATCCAACCGCTTATGGAGCACCCGAAAAATGCTCCCACAAGACACATACTCACAAGGAGACCTACATTGCACATGAAAACAAAACAAGTTCACACAGAGAGACCATATACAGACTGTATCAAACTCACCCAAAATGCTTGTTTGCTTCAATACAAATAGCATGTTCTTACCTTCTGCAATAGGATTCCCAGAGAATCCAAGATCTGAAGCAATGTACTCGAGAGGTGCATTCACCACCCTGCACATCATCACCATCACTTTTAAAGATTTCACTAAAACAGCACCAAACGACCTTAACTTCCATCCAATGATATGAAGTATTCATGACAAGATGCACCCAATTAAGTCCTTCTGGGGTACACTGACAACTCTGAAGATCGTCGCCCTCAAAATCTCGCATCAACAACCACCAAGCAACTAAAAACTACTGAAACCCAATGACATGAAAAAAACATGATAAAACATATCCAATTAAGTTTTTTCGACTCAACTCAAAATTCTATCAAAAGCCACATTTCTCCAAAGACAATGCCAAAAAAAATCCACATATTGTTCCTACTTACGCAAGATGGTATCCAAACAGAAAAGAAGCGATGATGGCCACGCATACATGTGGTAATGACAGCTTCCATGAAGGATTGGAAATGACGGGCTCTTGATCCATCTCCATTTGCATCTGTGAATATGCTATAACAAACCAATACAACCACATAAATATTAGATCTCCACAAATTGATCCATATAAGCATCAGCACTTCAGTAGATATCCAACACACACACACTTATGAACAAACATATATATGAAATGAGAAGAAATGACATTTAACATCCTTTGTAATAAATTGGTAAGTAATACCTATCCAAGTCAATTCATATGTTCAGATGACTGTACTTATGGGTGTTCAGTTTTAAAATATGTTCTCCAAGCTCAATTCCACTGTCTTAATTTAAAAAAATTACTATGCTAGGTTGTGACTGTAAACATGCATATGAAATGAGATAAGATAATATTTAACATATACGTGTGAAATGACATATGATAGCATTTCACCTCCTTTAGGCCACATTGCCCTACAGGTACGACATATCAAAGTGTATCTATTTGTTTAGATAATTGCTCCTAAAGGTGCCCATTTTTCAATAAATCCTCCAAGCTCTATTTTGATTGCCCTAATTTAACATTTTCTATGTTAGATATGGTGTGATTGTCAACAAATACACAATTATTTTATGCCAAATTGATATGTAGCACCTATCGAAGTTTAGATGAAACATTTAGGTCAAATTCGTCTTATCACCTAAAGAAGTGTATCTATTTGTTTAGATAAATGTTCCTCTATGCAGACAAGTTTAAACATAGATTGTCCAAACTTTATTTGTTTGTTCTAATTTAGCATTTCATATATTAGGTAAGTAAAACTATATCATGCCAATGAGATGTGGGTGAGTTGGTTATGTGGCTTGGTTGTTTCAAGTCCCCCTAAGTTCAAATCTCTAGAAAGACATATGAGGCCAGTTGTAGCCATGGTTTATATTCTTGGGGCTATTAATGGCTGTCGGTTATTCTCGAGGCCAGTGGTGGCCATTGTTGGTAGCTCCGGTCAAAAGCAAATATCTATCCAAAAAAATAAACCTGTATCCAGTTCTTTTTATCTATCCAAAAAAGTAAACCTGTATCCAGTTCTTTTTGGTTAAATTTGTTCACAACAAGGAATGTATTGTTGAAGTGCAGAACAGTAGGCAAATTTTTCTGTTGAAATTAAGTAGCCTGTGCATTATAGAATAATTTCAAAGGAGATATTTATTACAAAAATGCTCTGTAAATTTTGGCGAATCTATAAACTTTATGTATTTCATATAAGATATTAGTAAATAGTTTCCAAACATTTTCCCAGCTGGTGAATAATTACTTTGAGCATTTTATAAAAAATTAGCCGATTTGCAGAAAAATAGCCCATACAAAATGCCCTGGTCCATAGCACCTATGGAAATGCATTTACTTAATTAAAAGATCTGATGCTTTCAGAGACAATAATATGAGTAAGAGACCTTCTGGAAACAGTTTTGTATGACATTTTTTAAATCTTTAAGAGCAATAGTATTTCCACGGTCTATGTACAGTGTTGAAAACTTCTGATTGTAACCGTGAAAGTGCTTTTGAATCAACATTTCGGATCACACTCTGTGAAACATCCTCCATCATCAGGATGAGGAAGAATGAGAATAGAGATGATTATTTACTTGTTTAGATGATTGTTTTTATAGCTGACTAGCTCTATAAGAATTTTTCTGAGTGGCGTTTGATTGCCTTGATTTAAGATCTAATGTACTAGGCTTCGATTGCGACACCGAATTTCAGGCATCAAGTGAGATGAATTAACAAATTTCAATTAAACCAAACCCACCTGGAAGAAGAACGTCCTGATCGCGGCGATCTATTGGCTCCGTGGAAGGCATGCGCTTGTACCTTACTGTCGCCTCCCCCATTGCAATTGCAGACCTTCCTCGCATCACTTATCTCCTCCACTATAAAATTCAACCCAATTAAGCTCAAAACCCTTGAAAACCCCTAAAATCCTAATTCAACCCATAAATCTTCTCCTCCAACAAATCAGACCAAACAGTCAGCAAGCTGAAATGGGTCTGAAACCTGCTAAAGCAGGCCTAAACCTTACCAAAGTAGGCTGCTAAAACACCACTAAAGCTCGCTGAAAGTGGGCTTGAACGGCCCCAAACAGGAACGCTCCAGAGCTCAGATTTGGCAGGCGTCGAGGATTTGGTGGAGAAGGTGTCCACTTTCTGTCTTCGAATCCAATGGCAACAGAAATGAAATAATAGAGGAATGTATACACATCGTGTATATATATGAAAAGATTTGGATCTAGATTGTTTGCGAAGGGCAGAAGATTTGGTAATACGGTGTGTGAATAAACATGTGGACGAATGACACGGCGCTTCCGCATCCAAATGCATCTAAATTTTATCGTCGAAATCTACCGATGGATTTTACATGCGTTAACACTATCACACTCACTATTTTTTTAAAGATTTCATTATCTCTTTCAGTATCAACATAATAATTTTTTTTATTCTTTCAGTATCAACATGATAATTTTTTTTATTCTTTCAGTATCAACATAATAATTTTTTTTATTCTTTCACTATCAACATTT
The DNA here is from genome assembly GCA_037957365.1 of Torreya grandis. NCBI lineage: Eukaryota > Viridiplantae > Streptophyta > Pinopsida > Cupressales > Taxaceae > Torreya > Torreya grandis. Next base: position 596,334 of record JARHVA010000130.1, read on the forward strand.
TTTTTTTAAAAACTATAAAATTATAACATAACACGTGGAAGGCGATTAGATGGCTAAGCGTTATAATATCTGGAACCGTCCTATGATCAAAATTCATTTATTTAATTATGATATTTGATAGGTTTTCTTTAAATTCCTATATAAATGTGATGGAATGTGGAGGCATAATTTTTTAATTTAATATGTTTTAATGAATTATTTATTGGTTTAATCAATTAAACAAATCTTTTTTATTAAACTGTTTAAAATTTCAATACAATTAATATTTTAAAAGAAAAAGATATTATAATTATTTAAAATATTTTTTAATAAATTATTTAAAAGAATTAATAAAGTTAGTATATAAAAAAAAGTTTAATATTACATAAAATTAATGTTATATATATATTATAAAATATATATTTAATTATTTAATAAAATAAAAAATAATTTTACATTATTAACAAATTTAATGTATAAAATATTATGTGTTAATTTATTTTCTAAAAGTCTTAAAATTGATAGGTCTATATATTTTCAAAAAAAATTAAGGTTGATATTTCTTTTCTTTAATACTAATATCATATAAAGTGCTTATCTATTTTATAAACACTAAAATTTATTATTAAATAAAATTATATATATTTTTTCAATTATAATCTAGTCTATTAAATTTTAAATTTAAATAATAGATTAAAATTTTGAGAATTTATTTTAACACTAAATAATAATTTTTTATTAAATAAATGAATAAATTTTTGATAAGCTCAATTTAATTTAAAATTAAATAATAATATAAACAAATCTTCTAATAAATAATAAATAAATTTTGGTTAAGTTTTACACATTACTATGTTCTTAAAAAGAAGTCAACTTATCTTTATAGTAAAAATTATTAATATAGAACAAAATCTTATCATAATGATACATAATTATTATATATAATCACATAATACTCACAATTAAGTAAATAAGATTCACAAGATATAATAATGAAATCCATAGAAAAATATCATAATTTTAATTGATTTTGGTAATATTTATATAATCAAAATTATTTTTGGGATAATTATATTATATTTAATCACATAATATCTATAATTAAATAAATAAGATGAACAAAATCTTATCATAATGCTATATAATTATTATATATAATCACATAATACCAACAATTAAATAAATAAGATTCACAAGATATAATAATGAAATTCATAGAAAAATAACATAATTTTAATTGATTTTGGTAATATTTATATGGTCAAAATTATTTTTGGGATAATTATATTATATCTAATCACATAATATCTATAATTAAGTAAATAAGAAGATCAAAATCTTATCATAATAATATATAATTATTATATATAATCACATAATACCCACAATTAAGTAAATAAGATTCACTAAATATAATAACAAAATCCATAGAAAAATACAATAATTTTAATTGATTTTATTAATATTTATATGATCAAAATTATTTTTGGGATAATTATATTATATTTAATCAAATAATATCTATAATTAAATAAATAAGATCCATAAAATATAATAATGAAATTTATAAAAAACATATATATAATTTTAATTGATTTTGGTAACATTCATATGAAAAAAAATATTTTTGGAACCATTAAAATAACATTACACGTGTCAACCTACCAATCATTGTGGAAGCTTGCTTTAACAAGCTTTAAAAACCCATGTATTTTCTTTCAAAATTTTAATTTTTTATTGGTGATCTTAATTAATAGCCCCACTATTTTTATTATACTTTTTCAAACAAATCTAACATAGAATTTGCTTTCAAGAGACAACATATTTATTTCATATGTCAATATATATTGGACATTCCATGATGAAGTGTCTCTTTTGCCTCCATTCCTTTTGAGGTGTAAAATAAGCATGCCCTCCCTTTCCATTCTTCTTTAGGTGTTGTTTATTTATTGTTTCACACTTAAGTTGGTATGAGTTGATCTTCATTTGGACCATAAGTCTTCATTTTTCATATAATATTCACTCCAAAGTAATTTTTTTGGTTTTGTTCATAAGTCAAATAAATTTTTTTAGGTAGTAAGACCATTTCTCCTAACTTAATTGTCAACATAAATTTTTAAGCTTTTCTTGCACACCAATTTGATTTCTTGGTTGTTATTTGGACATTCATGTATGCATGCCTTCCATATCAAATCATTTCTTATTGTGCCTTCTTCAAAGTTTTTTTTAATGTTTAGTTTCTCTTCCATTATTACTTTGGGTCATCGACTAGTCTTCATCTCTTCCACCTTGTATAAGAAACATTGTGTTTAGATCATGGATGTGTTCGTAGAGAAAATGTGTTTTTTTATGATCACTGCATTACTCTTAGGCATTTGATTGAAAAAGCTTGGAACACCCAAGCTGGGGAAGCTTACTGTTGTTATGTGGATTTTAAAAAAGCTTTTGACACAGTTCTCAGAGACAAACTCTGGAAAAAGATGGAAGAATTGGGGGTCCCTGATGAGTTTAGAGCAACGGTTCACAAACTTTATGAGCGTGTTAGAGCAAAAATCAGAACTAGAGAAGGCATGTCTGAATGCTTTGGCAACAACATCGGGGTCAAGCAAGGGTGCCCACTCTCCCCCACTTTGTTTGGTCTTTACATTGACAACTTGAGGAATGGATAAATAAAACCAAAGGGGGTGGCATCCAGTTGAATAGTTTTGTAGTAAAGCTACTTTTATATGCAGATGATCTTATTCTTATAGCAACAACTGCCCATGGTTTGAGGGGTCATTTGAAGGCTTTAGAGCTATTTTGCCAAGATGTCAGGATGCAAGTGAACATTAGCAAGACTAAAGTCATGATCTTATCTCTAAAAAGGAAACAACAGCAAACTAATTTTATGTTCGAAGGTAGCCCGTTGAAAATCGTCGAAGAATACAAGTATCTTGGCATTGTTTTTCATAACAGGCTCAGTTGGGAAACTTGCAGGGTGAAAAGGATTCAAGGAGGTTGGAGAGCTTCTTACCTTCTCCAGAGCAAGTGTAGGAAAGGGGAACTTTGGGACTAGAAAACCAAGAAAACCCTTTTTGGTTTGTTGGTCACTCCAGTTGTCCTCTACAGTTGTGAGGTTTGGGGAAGCAGCATGTCAAATCACAGATGGAGACAGTTGGAAAGAATTCAAAAACATCTTATCACTAGTAGTCTTAAAGTTAAAGCAACTGTTCCATATGAGATCCTCTTGGTGGAGGTCGGTACTTTCCCAATGGAAGCTGCAGCGATTTCACGGATACTAAGCTACCTAAAAAAGGTTGAAAACATGGGGAATCACCGGTGGCCCAAAATGGTGGTGAACGAGGTGTTAGATCGGAGGAAGAAGACGTGGATGAAGCAAAACATCAAGTGGTCGGGAAAATGGGACATTAAGTTACATGACTGCCCTAACACCAAAGAGGAAATAAAAAAGTTTGTGTTAGAAAAATTCAAGACTGCCATGTGGACAAATCAGATTGGGTGTAAAAAAATGCATTATATTAAAGAGTTCAATCCCACTCGGGAACACAGGGATAAAGCATACCTAAGTGCCGATCTTAAAGGTAAAGCTAGGCTCCTAGTGGCACAATTGAGGACCGGTTCACACCATCTTAGGTGTGAAACTGGTAGATGGACGATTCCCAAGGAAAGATGGGAAGTTAGGACTTGCATTTTCTACAGTGATAGAGCGGTTGAAACTGAACGACACTTCATTAGGGAGTGCAATGTGTACAAGGATATCCATATACATCAGGGTAATAGCGTGAATGTGGGCAGTTTTAGTGAGTTATTTGAGGAAGATAGGCTACACAACATGGCCCGACTGTTGGTAAAGATTCATAAGAGGTGGATGACATCGAAAGGAATCTGAAGAACTCCTAATGGTCTTGACACTTGGTCCCATAGACTGTTTGGTCTCGTGGACGTTATTAAAACTCATTCATTCATTCATTCATATGTTAGGAGTATTTCATATGAGATGAAATTATTGATTTTAAAGTTTTTCATATCAACCACTTTTAAATTCGTTCTTTTTATTTCCATTTCGAACATGATATGATGCAAGTTCAAACTTCACAACCATAAAGCACTAGAAATGTATAAAGTAGTTTAAACAAAACCTTAATAGTCATATAATCCAAAAATTATATGTTTATCTTGAATTGAACAAATTATTCTCCATCCAATACATTTACTATGGAAATTTTTTACATTCTGCTACGATTTTTATTGTTTCATCTTCCAAATAAAATCTAATATATTTTTATCTTTTTATAAATAAAAAGATCAAAATCTTATTTTTTTAATGTATAATTTCATATCGATTTCGTTTTTTAAAAAAATTTATAGTTTTATCTTTTTATAGTTTCATATCAAAATCTTGAAATGGAATGGCATTACATCACTGAGTGTGTTGCATATGCAGATATTCATGATCAGTTTGATAACCGCTAGAATGTGAACAACCTTAGTGAGTTATTCGAGGAGCTTCAGTGCCTCAATACAACTAATTTACTGGTCAAAATTCATAGTAAAAGATCTAATCTCGAAAAAAAGTTGAAAATATCTTAAAAATTTCTTCCCAAATCTCTTAAATTTAACCTCGCATCATTCATTCAGTAATTCAAACTATGAATAGTTTTTAGAATGAAAATGAAGTCATCATGAAATTATCAATGGCGTTGATAAGTCATTCTTGTTTTTCTAGGCTTTTGTTGGATTCTTTGTCCCTTCCTTTAGAAGTTTTGTTGGAATTAATTGTAATTATTTCCCCCAAATCTGAACGTTTTGCTTTGAGGGCCGCGGGTTTAACTAAGTTTGAAGCGATGCATAATTCCGTACCACAAGTCACATCCACCATAATGAATAGACAAGTGACACGTACCCTGTCATATTCATGGCGGAGTGACCACCCTTCTTTAAGGAAGGACAAGATTGTAAATTTTGAAGTCCTATACTATTAAAGTATAAAAGTGCCAAGAAAAAGGTTAAATAACATTCATAAAACTTAAGTATAAGGTTTAAAGATGTATCTTTGATATTGTAAGATTTGATATGAAGTTTTACAATTTAATAATGAAAATATGTATTCAAAATTAAGACAATAGTGATTTAAAAAAGCACTATTAAAAAATTAGAGAGCATATAAATGTTCAGGGCAAATATTACGATCATACAAGATAGTTGAAAACACTTGAAAATAATTAGAGAAGAAAGGGAGACATGACGACAACCCGCAAAATATGGTAATGATGCATAATTTTGACGAATAATCAACAAATACACAAACATATTAAAATCATGCAATTTAACAATCAATAAATACTTGGGAACCATTTTTAAGTGCCTACGTTTTGGGCCACTTTGATGTGTGTGTATGTACACACGCACATACATATCAAAATAAAAAAAGATATGTGAATATAAAAGTTTGTGTTTGAAGCTCCAATACCAAAGTTCATGTACTTGAGAATCCGCACACATGGGTGAGTGTTAAATAGAAACAATACAATGAAATATGAAAAACTAGGAACGATTTACCTAATTTAATTAGGTGGGTATGATATTTATGTGGATCCAAATGCATCAAAATATGTGTAAACACTTAACACAATTGTGAATATATTTTTTATTAACAAAAACAAAATTAAATTAGATTCTAATTACTATAAACAAATGTTAAATATTATCATGAAAATGTCTCTTTATGGGAAGAGGTGGCATATCTTCAATAGGATCATAAGAATACTCAAAGTGTGATAAAAGCAACAAATATAATACATCACATAATATTGATTTCTAATATCATGAGAGTATATGACATAAAGCGAATATAGAAAGTAATCATAGTAACTCGGTTACAATTAAAATAAGTCTACAACCACCGTTGTCAATATATAATATCAAGTAATTACAATTCTTCGTGACATTTTTCAATAATAAATACAATATAATACAATGTGCATATAAGATACATGGCTCCCTCGGAGCATAGTTCCCAAACTCAAGTATTTGTAACAATCTCAAGTGTCATTTCGATAAATAGTACTATTGTGGGGAGAGAGAGCATCATTGGAGTGGTTTTTCACATCAACCACATACCAATGATCCCTCCCACTAATCCCATCAAAAAATGGACCTCACTTCATGAATAAATAGATAGTGACGACACATGAATTGAGAGAGACAAACAAGTACCCATGTGTTGTATGATTCTAAACTAAACATGCAGTGTATTATAAAAATCCATTCTATTACAAGATATTGCATAAACATTTTAATCTCACTCATGAAATGATAATGTCTTACTAAACATACTTTAGCCCAAAATTTTACAAATAATAAATAATAATGTTCTAGATCAATCAAATTCATACACACCACTTTATTGGGCTGCCTTTATCTGTTATTGTGATACCAATAAATAAGTGAAGTCTATCTCACTCCTTACTCTGTATCGCCAATGTAGATTGGTCAAATATAATTCAACCATGAGATTCATTTAATTCACATCCTACTAGCAAACATATCATAGAATATGGTAAATATAAGAGTAACCAAAGCATACATTTATTCTGTCAAACATATGAATGAATATTACATTATTTTTATCCCATACTAGAAATAATGACTACAGTCTATACCACCCGGGTAAATTACACATAGATACAAATTTCAACTACCATAATTTATTTTCAAACATACTACATCCTATGATAACCAACATTGCCATAGTCTAGTATTCTAAGTCATAACTACTAGTTTTCTATAATTAATCACATAAAGTAGTCTGGAATACATAGAAACATAAACTACTATTCAGGTAACTAGGTATAACGAAGCAAGTCACAGTTTCCATGGAACACAAAAATATACTAACATAGCATTCATTAAAATCTCTAGGTTGCATGCACGCATACATATAGTCCTACTAACTGAAATAAATTTACTATTCATAATAATATATAGCATGCATACATATAATCAAACAAATATAGATATGAGTTTAGGTAATAATTTTAGTATGTACCATCCAGGTATAACATACATTTATATTAGAATACTCTATGATATTTCATACTATCATAGGTTCCCAACTACATAATAACACATAATCCAAACTTAGGATTTCAAGAATCAAACGACACACATACATAATAACAATTAAATAAGTACAAGGCTATACCACTTGGGTATATCCTAAGTCTAAACTACATACTCACATTCAAAGAAATATAACTAATTAGTATGCATCATGATGCATCTTTATATGCTAAATATAGCCCAACATTTATACATATTAACACTCCTATAATATGTACCGCTCATAAGTATACAATACTGAATTTTATATAACTAACAGCGAATCAAACACTGTATAGAAATAAAGAACTCATAAAATCACTATGATTTTTTGTTCCAACACTTCATTCTATTCCTAAGAGACTATTTTAAAAGGTTATAATTTTTTATTCCTAAAAAACTTAATGACTTATTCAAATCATCTATTGAATTATAGGTGTAATCCATATATAAGAGCACTTATACATCATAATATGCTCCACATGTAGATACTCTAATGCTATGCAATTACTAAACAACAGTTCAACATTTTAAAGCAAAACTACTAAGCCTCAAAATCAAGCTAATGAAGTAGTCATAAATACATGCAAACACACATTTGTATTTAACAACTAAAACACCCAAAACTTTATTTTTTTGAAACATAAAAAATCTAATCTAACATTGGTATAACATTTAGAGATTTAGAAACAAGCATTCACTGAGTTATTTTTAAGTAATTCTTTTAATTTAGTTAATATTCTACCTGAAGACTATAACCGCGAGAATACACCCCCAAGTTTCTAGGTACACTATTAGGCTCGTTTACACTCATTTTTAGAACACTGTGTTAATATTCATAAACACATAACTTGTTATAACATCAAATTTTCATGTGACAATTTTCATATAACAAGTGATCTCAATATTTTGCATGGTTTATCTCACGATACCAGATTTACTATATTTACCTAAGGCACTTATTACCTCAAATAAAAAAGTTTATAACAAAATGTATATTATTTCCACATAATTGTAAATCACCCATCAATAACCCATATGTGGAATAATCTACTATGGTTTTAGGCAAATCAAATATAATTATAATATAATATAACATCACTTATTTAATTATAGTCTAGGCTTTTCTAAATAAGAGTTTCCTTATATATTTTGAAGTGATATTTCATAATAAATGACAACATCATATTATTACTAAAGTTTGTATTATAACCATTTCATGCTATTATGACACTAAAGAATCCATTTCATGTCCACATGTATATTAGGTGTTAGAGCTTTGGTGTATTCAGCATATAACCATTTGTCATTAGTTTAGCAGTTTGGGTTATAACAAACTCATTCTTTTTCTAACATAACAATGTTCTTTTCACCAAAACGTGACCATGTCTGAAATACAAGATTGATAACATTCAAATTTAGCAAACTTTCAATAAACCCATTCAGTTTAAATAAAGTGTGGCAACGCCAAACACACACCACAATTTTGCATTAGATAGAAAATGCATATAATTAAATCTGCTAGATACTTATACGCTAACTATAAGAAAACTTCTAACCAAGTATAGAGCGACTTGGTTTGCTCGGTTAACCCATAATCCTGTATTAATCCATAAATACAATGACTCAGTTTGCTAGTTATATTGTCAATATTCTCTCTCTAATTGCAATATTTTTGTATGTATTGTGTTATATCACTCTATGTATGGAAAAGTCCTTATCAGTCAATGATGACTATGTATTGTATGTTATTTTACACAGTTATGACTATGTGATATAACGATGACTATATTATTTATCAGTCATGTACATAAGACGCAACCAATTATATATCAGTTAAGCAAACTATCCACCAAACTATTAGTGTTAGAGAAGCTATTGTATACATCTTCAATAGTCATACTTAAATATATGAATTGATGTATAAACCAGAATTTAAAATTTATTCTTAATAATTCTTAGTAAGTTATGATTCACATTTTTGATAGTTTATATGACGCTATATTGGAACTACGATAGTTATGGCTATGTATTGTATGCTATATCGCTAAATAATATTCATTATGCTATGAATCATTGTACATTATACATCGATATATTCACCGATCCACAAAGACATAGTTCTTCAAATTGTAATTTAGATAACATTATACAATGACATATTTAGTGATCCATAAAGACATATATACATTGTACATCCGTATGTTCACCACCAATAAAACTATAAATATAGCCAATCATTTATACCTATAGATTTGGAAAACCAGTACATATATATTTTAATGGTCTAGATATATAGAAATTCACCATCCTACAATGACAGGTATTGTTTTAAGATGGTATGTAATTGTATAGAAAACCAATCTAATATATGTATATCATGTTTCAATTGATTATAGACCCCATATAATACTATAGACAAGGTTTGTATCTTAGTTTTGGCTTTATTCATACTCTACAATTCAAACTCTTATAAGAGAGTCGCCATTCACATATATTGGATTTCATATATATTTAATTGGTATTTATGTATTTATACATCTAGGGATAATTATTTATATAGACTATATAAATTTTTAGAATTTAAAATACAAGGTCTACCCGGCAGCGCATAGATACTCCCTTGTATTTGCCTTTGTTGCTTCTCCCACCAAATGCTTCTTCCATGAATCCTCTGTGCTACTTATTTCTCCTTCGAAAAATTACTTATCCTTCACCTTTCCATAACCACACAGGGTAAAAAGGACGTAGCTTCTATTAAGTTTTTCTTTTTATTTTATTTTATTAATATTTTATTTTAAAGATATTTGTTAGTTTTATTTTTAGTTATTTTTATTTATTTGACTCCCCCTTTTTTTTCTCTAATTTTAATCTAATTTTTCCTTTTATTCTTTATTTTTTATTTTTTTCGCTTTTCTTTTCAAAAGCAATGTTTGGATTTGCAACATTTAACATTAATTAGAAAGATTAGAATTTTCACTAATTTAATTAGCACCTCCTAATGCCATGATGAATAAATCATCAAATCCAAATTAAATCAAGTTATACTAATCTTCAAAATATTAATGATCATAAATGCAATCACACAAGATAAAATCATCCAAGCATAAACCTGAACTAACACGCAAGTCACACAAGGTAATTCTTCAAAACCATTAAGTTATGCTAGTAAACCAAGTATAAATGAATATCTAATGTAAATGCCATTAAACACACTTTGTTAACCATTCAATTATGCATCTAATCATGTGTCACCTAATATGGTGTGTATAGGGTATCAGTGGGTTTCAATATCATCCTTTGACATCTCGATCTATGTCACCCTCTCTGATGATGCTCTCCCTCCATCACACTTCGAGGGATAGATTATCCTGCATCAATCTCATAATAAAATAGATAGTTATACCATAACAATCATGATATACATTCATCATAATTATAGTTAAAATAATAAATTAACATGATCATAAAGTAAATATTTACTTACAACTAACTCATAGTAGGGTGATCATGTAACCTATGCAATATCCTGCTATCCCATATCAACATATATCTTATAGCTTAGTTAAAAATAACTAAATATAAATTTGTCAACTATAGAAATCCATAGATAATCTAGCAAGTTTACCTGATGAGAAATTAGGATGTAACATCCTTTCCCTCTAAAGCTAGGCATCATCCTCGGTGACTCTTATTCAATCATAAGTTTTGAATTAAAAATATTATTTAGAAAAACAAACAAATGAAATATTACCTGTAAAACTCACCATAGTTCCTTCAAGTTGTTTTATTCTCAGAGTAGTGATTCCATGAAACCCTATTTTATGACATCTCCCTATTATGCAAACATGGTTGCAAGTACTACTTACCTTGATTGATTCTTTCATGACCACCCTAGGGTCTAGAACCATTAAGAAGAGCCTATATACTATAAGACTGACTAGACTTGTTAACTTGAAGGGTCCCATATATCACAGTGAAAGTTTTACAGACTTTTCAAGAGCACATAAGATCATCATACAAGTCAAAACAAATGACTAGGGAGAGTTTCACAAAATCTTCCATCCCTCTATACATCTCTCTAATTTAGAGAGTGTTTTTCTCATTCCAGAAAAAAATAATTAGGGAACCTGGTAAGAATGATGTGCATAAGTTAATACTATCGCTACCTTGCATAGCTCCTTGATAAGTATAACATGTCAATACTGTCACTACTCTATGGAGATCTTGACAAGTATGACGATGAAATAATAATTAGAAATATTACATTTTCAATGTATATAAAATTATGGAATACCCATCCATAGTATACATGTGTATAGCCATATGACTGAATTTGACAAATTTTGCCTATCAAATTTTGAATCTGATAAGTCCACCTATCGGATTCAACTCAATAACAACCAAGTCAATGTGAGACTAAGTAGGATACAATCCTATCGCTTAGATCTCATGTTCCTAATTCACCACTCTTCCCCCAGGTCTGCATGACCTAATGATCTTCTAAAAGAGCACCATGTTCAATGAATCACAATTTTATGCTAACAAATCATAGAAAGCAATAATATGAGCTAAATAATTCTAGATATATTAACATATATACGAGAGAAAATGATACAATTAGTATGTAATGATATTTAGTTACCACTAGCTAAACATACTAGTATCATATTTCTTAGCTTAACCTATATTGTTATATACATAGTTAAGAGGGAATAATGTTAAAATTATCATAACATACAAAGGCCAAGGGTCACAACGCCTTTTTAACCTTACAAAGGAACAAGCAAGATAATATCTCCCTACTTGCTTGACTAAAATGCAACAAATTAAGAGTTTATCTCAACCCTTAGATTAAAAATGTATTTCGCACATCTTATTCCCAACTTACTTCTGATGAAAGTACAAAAGAACTCTTCAAAACAACATGCTATTTGAAAAAGAGAATAATATCAATCTAAACAAGGGTATATAATATCATAATAATTTTAATCAACTCATAAACCTTAACCTAGAACCAATATAAATTCATGGTTCACCACTCCACACGGTCTAAAATTACAAGTTAGATAAAGTAGTGACTCTAAAGAGTCATAAGCAAAAATTAGAGAGCTATCATCTCAAAAACTCCTACATGCCCTCACAAGATAACAAGAAAACACCGCAACTCAATGTTGCCAAAACACTACCTACTTACCAAATCTGTAAGTATAGTATCACAATCTATCTCCAAACTGAGAGAGAATAAAATACTAATCACAAAGATATATCAATTCATTCAATCCTAATTCTCTCTCAACAAGAAGTATAAGACATTATCCCACAAAGTTCAAGGAAACATTTCAAAAACAAGTTCCCATTTAAAAGAACATTAAATTAACATCATGAAAATGTGAATCCTCTTAGTATCTTATAATGATGTCAAAGGAGAATTAGCTAATAACAACTCACCTCTAAGCTAATTAAGAGAGTTGACACTCCTTCCTTTACCACATAACATAAATGATGCCAAACCATAAACAAGCTCCTAACACAAAGGAATTCCAAACCAAGATAGCAACACTCTACTACAAGAAAATTCTCATCGCTCTAGGTGGTATTAACTAAAAATGGTCTTAAGATTTCCCACTCCTAGGATTAGTGTGTGTCAGACACAAAAACTAATGCACATATATTTAAGTGAAAAGCATCCCGTGCTTATTAAACACTCGCTACACAAAACATAAATGGCGAAGGTGAATTGATTACTAAGAAAAATGTAATCATACTCGAGGTGTTCTATCTAAGTGACCAACCGTGGTAAAAAAAAAATCTCTTGTTCATAACTCACGAACTACACTATGCACTCACCTACCCAAACCTTTATTAGAACCATCACCTTTAGAACACTTGAAAAATCAATTCCCTAAACATCTCAAAAGGGTACTAGTGCTCCTAAGAGTACATACTCAATGTTCCACACACATTACACGAATGTCTCATACTAAAAAATAACAACTGAGTGATACAGGAGGATTTATCAAGTCTCAAAACTCTAATCATGGTGCAATATTATTTCGCACTAAGGCACCACAAATCCAAAATACTAGTGCAATACCTCATGTCACTAGGTTCACACTAGTGAATAAAAAGATACAAAAATACTAATGGACTCATTAGGTCTTAGAGTTTGAGTCACAATTCTAATACCACATGTAACAATTCCGTTGGGGTCCAGCTAAAAATACTTGAAATTTTATTTTTTTCTGCTTTTCCTCTCAATAGCAATTTTTGGATTTGCATCGTTTAACATTAATTAGAAATATTAGTAATTTCACTAATTTATTTAGCACCTCCTAATGCCATGATGGATAAATTATCAAATCTGAATTAAATCAATTTATACTTATCTCCAAAATATTATTGATCATAAATGCAATCATATAAGATGAAATCACCCAAGCATAAATTTGAACTAATACACAAGTCATGCAAGGCAATTCCACAAAACCATTAAGTTATGATAACAAACCAAGTATAAATGACTATCTAATGCAAATTATATTAAACACACTTTACTAACCATTTAATTACACATTTAATCATGTACCAATTAATGTGGTGTGTGTAGGGTACTGGTCTGTTTCTCTATCGTCATTCAACATTTTAATTTATGTCACCCTCTTCGATGATGCTTTCCCTCCATCACACTCTGAGAGATGGATTGTCCTACGTCAACCTTACAACAAAACAAGTAGTTAGACCATAACAATCATAATATACATTCATCATAAATATAACTATAACGATAAATTATCATGATCATAAAGTAAACATTTACTTATAGCTAACTCATAGCAAGGTGATCATGTAACTTATGCAATATTTTGTTGTCCCATATTAGCATATATCTCAAAGCTTAGTTAAAAAAATTCAAATATAAATTTGTCAACTACATATATCCATAGATAATGTAACAAGTTTGCCTAGCAAGGAATCGTGATGTAACATATTTATTTATTTAGATATCCATTATGTCTATTATTTATTTTTTCACACTTGGTCTACTTGTATATATTTAAATATTTCCTACTCTAAACTATTATACTCTTTCTAGCCTTTTATCCCCCTATATATCTTTAACATTTACCCATTTTAAGCTTTGATCCTTATTTATCTTATAAGTTTCTTTCCCTCATTCCAGACATCTATTTCCCTTGGATAGATTTAAAAGTTAGAGGTGAACCACTGAATCTACCCTATGCAGATTCAGTAACCTAGTGAATCTGTCCTCTATGTTTTTGTGGGTATTTATACCTTGGTTTGATTTTATATGCCTTTGATTTCATTTATCACAATTTTCCATGCTTGGCCTTAGCACATGCCTTTTCCTAGAGATACCTATATATACAAATCATTCCTAGTCATTTTACCAAGTATCGAGTATCAATCAAGAACTAAGTAAACAATGAAACCATTCTCCATAATTCAAGTTATAACCTTTGTTGATCATATTTATTATGACACTTATGATGATATAGCTAACACCTTGGTACTTCAACCTTATTCAAATCATTGTGACATCATTCGCTTGTACCAAACAAGGGTTTAGACAAAAGTTCATGTAGTTTGAATTGCACATCACTGGGGATCGGAGACAAAGCTCTCACTCATAATTTCATTCACATACACAAAAAAATTAAATTTACTCTAATTCCAAGTGTGTGGGATATGTAACTACAAATCCTTAAGGGGTAGCAACTTTACACATAGTGTTTGACTGTTATTCTAAAGGATTAGGTCAAGGGGAAAAAATAAGACAAAACAAGGAATCATGCCCATCAATTTTACATTGTGATTACACAACATCGTACGACATCTAAAAATGCACCTACATAGAAAAATATAGAATCCAAAAAATTGATTGGTACATATTCATTAGCTTAGAATAGATTCGACGATTACAAAGGAGGTATCCCAAATCTTCCCTGGACATATTTGATGGTTCCTATTGAAGCATTGATTTTGTCCTTTAATAGTAAAAAAAACATATTTAACACATATCTACAACATCAATTCTAGACCATAATTCTACCTTTAGAATCCCAAGATTTTGCCTAGATGTGTTGGATTCCTATTTCCTTGATCATTTCATTGCTTTTGGATTGTACTTTTTTTTAATATACCATTTGTTATAGTGTTTAGTGAACTTTTGGTTTTGAATTACCATTTAGACTATATTTACATTAAAACCCTTTATACCTTCCATTTAACTAATTATGTCTTAGGTTATTAGGCATAGTGTCCAAAATAGTTAAAACAGTTATTCTATTATTATCCAATCATGATCCATATCATACTTGCGACATCTATTGGGGTAAGACACGACTACTTTGATTATGAACATCATTGTTATATCTTGAGGACTAATAACTCACTTTTGTGATTTTCCCATTTCCCATATTGTTAAGTTAACATTTGATCTATGTCTTGGAGAAATACAAGGAATTATATCTTTGGTGCACATTCCTAAATGCCATATCTTTGCACATTGTGATTATATACTTTTTCATTTTCTAATATTGTATTTAATTTGTTAATTTGAGTTATAAGTTTCAAAGATTCACCCCATATCTTAAAAGGAAGGTATATATCAAACACTACATATATCATTGTTATGATTCCTTCAATGATATGATAGACCTAAGAGGCCTTTATTTGCATATATAGGCTAAAGGGGAATGTGTTTCAATAGATTCAATATTAGAGAATTGGAGGACAAAAACGTACATGGTTCCAACATTGTTTCCCAACATTTAGTACCCAATGGGTCCCTATCACAAAATGACACATAAGGTTCCATGCTCACTCCACTTTTCTCCTCCTTTGATGGCATGACAAAACCATGGGACTTCCACTACACATTGAGGCCAAATGAGGTATTTTAGTTTAATTGATTTCTATATGTAGCATTAATTTTTTATTCACTATTCTATTTGTAGAAAAATGGTTTTGATGGATCGAGAATAATGGAGGAATAATCACAAAATTATATTCAGTGTAAATCACTCACCTATTCTTATACATAGGTAAGCTTTAAAAAGATTACGAAGTTTGTTATAAAAAACCAACCAATGGGTAAAACCAACCCGTAAAAGCAAAGATGAAAAAATAATTAAAAAAATAACCTGACTAATATTTTGGATCACAGATGACCCAACAACTCCCCCTTGATCCAAAGGGGTATGGAAGATGAAAGAACAAGAGCAATGACACTAAAGTCATCAAATAAACTCTAAAGCAATTACAACTGGTGTATTGTAGATCCTGGTACCAACCAAAATTGATGAACCATACAAAATCTTGCCCTATGATTTGTGGCATAAAAGACTAATAAACATGATCAAGTCCTACTCATCCCTTATAATCATCGTACCATACTATAGTAGAACACGATGAAGGCTTGTCCAACTACATCGATCCACATAAGGCTCCACCTGAAATCCCATCAAAGTGACCAACTTTTACTCTGTATGGCACATCTCCTTGATGTCTAATAAATGCTAACACCCTTTGCTCAACATTGAAGGTGATAACAACCCTTGTCAACTCGTATTATCACTGATGACTGATCTAAGACCAACCAAATGCTATATCTTCTCCCCCCATTAATGAGAGGTGATAAGTTGTGCAATGAGAGGAAAAAAATCAAATAATCTTATCTACTCCATGTATTGAATATCAGGGATAGAAAGCCAAAAATTAAATGAAAAGTAAGAACACAAGCCAAAAAACTACTACTATAATAGATCTCAGTCTTGAACCTAGTAGCTCGCACAAGACATGTCAACACTAATCACTCAGAACAAGCTGTCAAGTCCATTGAGACCATAAACCTCAGCCATATAAGATACCTCCTAATCAAAGGAAGTATCAGAATAACCAGAATAGCTAGCAAAACTAGAAGATCTACCCCTAGATTGATCCACATAATTTGCCTCATCTTTCTTTTTATGTGGAAAGTAGGGTCATCAAGAAAGACATACATCTACAAGATGTCCAATACCAACACATTTGAAACATCCAGGCTCTTTCTTATGTTGACAAGATCCATAAGAAGTTGAATCACTGGGAGAACCACATCAGTGAGAAGATTTCCTATGGTGATGTTTACATTTTGAAGATCCTGGAGAGTTCCAATGAGAATGTTGTGGAGATTGTCTAGAACGGTGTGGAGAGTGTCTTAGAGAATGACTTAGAGAGTGTTCAAATAATGCTTCTAAAACTGTTGCTATACATGGCAATGATCTTTGTGATGGGACTTTTTCTTCATATAGTGAGCCTTTTTAGTAGGCACACTCTTATTTACAAACTATCACTCACGCTGAGTCAACAACTCATAAATAGAGTCAAATGTGGTACCATTAAGCTTATCACTACATTATAGCATTTTAACAAAATTGGTGTATGTAGAACTAAGGCCATTTAGTGTGATATAAATCAACATGTCATCATCTATTTTTCCACTGGTTGTGCAGTATTCTTGTTTCAATGTTTTCATGCGGGAGAGATATTCAAATACATCTTTGTCAATGCTAAGCTTATTATTAAGTAATTTCATTAAGAAATCAATCTTCTTATAGGCAGGTTGTTTGTCATAGAGATCCTTTAATGCTTTCCAGGCTTTCCATGCATCATTTTTAACCACTTCTATATGAATGATAACATGTTCAGTATATGATGCTTTTAACAGTGGAAGTGTATGCTTATCACATTTTTGGTACTCAACCAATTTTTTGGCTTTAGTTGGTAGTGTGGTATCTCTCTGTGATTTTCCATAGGTCATTAAAAATAAGGGTGTTATCCATGTTCCTACTCCATTCCTTGTAGTTTTTAGGTGACAATCTACCATTTTCATAGATCAAGCTTACAATTTTTGCCATGACTTATAAAGAAGTAAAAGAATAAGATGAATGTTAATCGGGGTTTTGCCTTGACCCTTGTAAGTAGATTTGATATACAAGAGATTCATTTTTTTTAAAAATTCAATCACACCTTATATATCCCTTTAGAAATAAAGTCAAAAGAAATTTTGACCAAAATATATAACCTTGATGGGTTTTGAAGCCTGGAACCTTTTTATTTGCAAAGTGACTTGTAAAACTAAATAACCACCTCACCTTTAGTTAATTTGAATACATAAAGGCAATGAATATTTTAATAGATCTTGTTTTTTTCCAATGAAAGATAAAAAATAGAGAAGAAACATATACGATAAAAAACTTTCACCAAATGTGTTTACCATGCATTTTGTTTGGTAGAGCTCGCATGAGAAATGAAATAGAAATATTGTCAAAGCTTTATAAGTGCTATGCTTATTTGACTGCTACAAAGTTGCAGGTTCTGAGGCACCATAATTTTTTTGATTCCAATATGTAGATCCAAACACAATTTTTCTAGCTTATGGCATCATTTTACTTTACCTCTTGTATTTTTTAGCATGTGGCATTGCTCTACTTTACCTCTGGTCTTTTTCAACATGTGGAGGATTTCTTTAGCTCTTGTCATTGTACCTTTTCCTTTGCTTGTTTTGATTTAGATAACAAATGAAACAAAACAAAACAAAATCCTTTGCTTAGCGTTGGACGTTTATAGAGTGCAACATATTATTGTGCTATAATGCATAGTTGACCATAATTAATTTCTTGTTTAGCAAAGTCAAGAGTAATGTAGCTTGCTAAAACCCCAATTCTGTGAGTGTGTTCCCTAGGTTGGTCCTCTCA
Source organism: Torreya grandis (assembly GCA_037957365.1). Classification (NCBI taxonomy): domain Eukaryota; kingdom Viridiplantae; phylum Streptophyta; class Pinopsida; order Cupressales; family Taxaceae; genus Torreya; species Torreya grandis. Next base: position 615,176 of record JARHVA010000130.1, read on the forward strand.
AATTATGTCCAGCATGTCGTAGACCACCTCTCAAGTGTCGTATACTTCCTCTCAAGCATTATATACTTCCTCTCAAGCACTGTATACCTCCTAGAGTAACAAAAAATAGGGTGCAAAGTTACTCTTCAATCCTCCATTCTCCTTGTACATGGCTCTGATACCACTGATGGATCGATAATAATGGAGGAATAATCACAAAATTATATTCAATGTAAATCACTCACTTATTCTTGTACATAGGTAAGCTTTAAAAAGCTTACGGAGTTGGTTGTAAAAAACCAACCAATGAGTGCAACCAACTCGTAAAAACAAAGATAAAAAAATAATTAAATAAACAAACAAACTAATATTTTAGATGACAGATGACCCAATAAGTTTTGTAAGTTTCGAGATTCATCATTTCTAGTTCCAAAGATCTAGATCAACACTATCATTTTTGATGTCTTATTTATGTTATACTTTATAGTGCATGTGCATGCCACTTATTTTGTGACTAATTGTAAACCTCAGAGTAGGATAAAATGTAATAACTTAAATAACACAATCGCCTTATTTTATGTTGATTTATGTCGATTTGGTGCATTTATTTATGTATAGCTAATTTGGTTCAAATTGGACAACATAGGCCCTATTGTTGACTTTTAACTTTCTAAAATCCATACTTGTGCATTCGCTTTTTATCCCATGTTTATCTTCACATGCTTTAGATCTCCTTTGAGACAGGGACCCTTGTGCGCTCTTCTTTTACTATTTGGGTCTTAACAATTGAAAGTCGACATAAAATTTAATGTTGTTAAATTTAAATCTAACTATTACTTAAAATTTATAAATAAATATTATATTTCATTTAATATTCAAACAATCATTAAAACATTAATCATTATTTGAACTAACATTTTATTATAAAACACTACTTTATTTTTGTTGAAGTTATATAATTTTTATTTTACATTTTTATTATTTTTAAAAAATCTGATAATTAAATAATTAATTAATACATTTTAAATCATTAATCTTAATATTAGTTCTAAAAACCTTATATTTATCAATTTCTAAATACATAAATATACCACTCTACAAATTTAAGACAAATGAAAAATAAACTTAATTTTCTATATTTCTTTTCATCTTTTTCAAAAAAGTGTCTACATTTGACATCAATATTGGTTTTGATTCTCAACTCTTAATGATTATCTCGATTGCATTCCTATTCTATAAATTATTTATATTATTCTTCTTTCATTATTATTATTATTTTTTTTTTGTAATTATTATTGTTTTTTAAATAATATGAATGGGATTGATACTGAAGGTTTGTATATTTCGTGAAGGTCACATATAAAGGGTAATATATTATTAAATAATATATAAATAAATGTTTTTTTTTTTTTTTTAAATATTTTTTATAAAAAAAGTTTTATATATTAAATTGGTGTTTGGTTAGATTCGTGATTTAAACAAATTATTTTAATTTGTGTTATCACTTTGACAATACTATTATCTCAGAGTTTCATAAATTAAATACAAAGATAAAATATTTGATTAATGGTAATTCAATGAACTAATATTTTATATTATAGAAATGTTATCTATATTATTAAATAATTCAATGATATTGTAATTGTGTAAGCTTAACTTTTTATTAATATGTTGTTAAAGTAATGCTATTTTATGTACTTTTTGAAAATTTGATACTATTTTACATTTGAATTCATTTGAATCGTCCTTTAGTTGGAAAGGGCAAACCCTCTTGTAAAGTATATAGAAGGAAAACAAATTGAGATTTACTATTTATAAGATGGTTATTTTAATAGTTGACTCTCCATCTTTAAACGTTGATTGAAGATTTCTTGAAATCATTAAGATTACATGCACGTTTAATATGATAGATGTGATAATGCACATTAAAAATGATGAATTGTGATGTAAGCGCATGGAGCTCACTGATAGTCAAGGTTAGAACTCAAAAAATATTACAAACCTTGTCCAAATATTGAGCCTTGAACATCACGAGACTCAAAATACAATAAACAAATATATTTACCCTAGCTCTATTTTGCTTGTAGAAACCCGTATTGTACAACTTTGAATATTTATTCTAAACATTCAATAGACACTAGTTAATAAAATGTAGATGAGTTGATAAAGGCATCCCTTTTTATTAGAAATTTATATGCACATATATTAATTCATAATAAAGAGGTAAAGTACAAAGACAATTTACAATAAAAAGATGGTTGGTTGGTATTCATGGTCCAAAAAGTGAGTCTTGAAATATAAACATCAAACTAAAACTAGGTACAAAATTTGATAAAACAATGTCAAACACGCAATGCAACACTAGTAAAAGAGTGTGGCACGTTAAAATATAAAGTTAAAGATTTTAATCAATGGCAACACAATTGACTAATACTACACAAAACTTATAGTTATAAGTAGTTTTGTAAATGTTATGTATATTGCCAAACGATTTAATGATATCATCATTATGCAAACTCTTCCATAACCCATCGTCAGTAGGTGGTTAAAGTAATGTTATTTTCTCTAGTTTCTACAATTTTGATACTATCTTGCATTTGGCTTAGTTTGAGCCAACCCCTACTTGGATAGGGAAAAGCCTCTTGCAAGGTGTGTAGAGGTGATTTTTTTTGGGATTTGCCATTCATAATTTAGGTATTTATTTTAGAGGTTGATCCATAACTCTTGTATGATGATTGGAAAATTTTCCAGATCATTAGGATCACATGTGCATTCGATGTGATAGATGAAATAATGTACATAAAAAATGATAAATTATGGTGTGAGCGCATAAAATTTACTGATGGTCAAAATTGAACTCAAAAAATATTAAAAACCTTATCCAAACATTAAGCTTCTAACATCATGAGATTCAAAATAAAATAAAATAAACTATTTACCCCAGTGCTCCTTGAAGATACTCTTCCTCCTTTATAACTTCCAATATTTCTTCTCAACATTTTATAGACACTAATCAATGAGAGTTGGTAAGGGTGTCCTTTTTTTTATATCTATTAATTCATGATAAAGTGGTAAAGTACAAAGATGATATATAATATAAAACAAGTCGATTTCTATTCATGGTTGAAAAAGTGAGTCTCAAAAAATCAAATATTAAGTTCAAATTAGGTACAAAATCTCATAAAATAATACCAAGCACATATTACAACCCCAATAGGGGGTAACGACGTATCATTTATATAGTGAGATCCCTTAAAGGGAAGTATGACATCACCCAATCATATTGACCATGTTAAATAGCCAAAGAAAAAATAACACCCCATTCAAAGGAGGGAGGAGTCAACATATTGATACCAATTGCTATTAGTGTCAGAGATGCCCACCGAGAAGATTTGGTAGGCTACAAACATGTGGACTTCAACCACTCCGTCAAGAGGAGGGAAAAAAATGGTTGTAAAAGTCGTTGAAAAAGTTGCTCTAAAACGCCAACATTTAGATGTTTATTATGAACAAAACCCTGTCAATTATCTAACCACAAGGATCTCCTCAAGTGCAATGGTAAGGGCATATTTTATTTATTTGATAAAAAAATATATGCGAAATACTTTGTGCTAGAAATTTTAACATGTATATATAATAGTTTTTAGGTCGTGACTATCTAACCCACTGGATGCACCATCACACATATGATGCCAATATGATATTATCATAAATACCATCTGTCTGACATATTATTGTGTAATATATCAATTTTATTTCAAATATTAATAATATGTTAAAATTACTTATATATGATTTGATACAGATTAATTGTTAAAGCTCTATAATCACAATAAAGAAGTTAACCTTTTGAATTATAATATTAAATTAAACACGAAGATCTTATTTATTGAAAAATACTATTTTATAAAACACGCTTTATTTTATAAAATATACTATTTTTTCTAATAAATATTAAAAATTTATGAATATAGATGTGGATGTTAGGATGGAAGTAGGGTGGTACATTTTGTAAGCTTTTGTAAACTATTTTATATAACCACTTTCTTAGATTTTGTAAACTTCAATACAAACGTTCTACCTAATCTAAAAACATAAATTTGAGGTGCCTATAACATCCACCAATTTAAAAAACAATTAAGTGAAGTGTCAACGTCTTGAAAGTATCATTCAATGTTTGTATAAAAAACACTTTTCATGAAATGGCCCTTTTTTAAGGTTAAGATTTCATTAATGCTTTTAACCTAAAATGTCATTTTTATTATTGTCTTTTCCCACTATATATAGTGGATAATTAAGAACAAATAAAAATCCTTTGTAAAAGAGAATCAAACCCTTACTATGCAATAATTATTTCATAGTTTCTTTCACGAATACGCTTTAACTTGTGAAATACAATTATGTTCCAAGATAACAATTGATTAAAATTTTTAAATAAAAATAAAATAAAATAATAATAATAATAGTTGTTGTCATCATTATTATTAAATTGATTTTTTTAAAGAGATAATGTAATTGTTGGAGTGGGTTAGAATCGAGTATCAGTGTTGGATAGTTATGAATGTACGAAGAATTTTTTTTTGTAAAAAGAAAATTAAACATGAGCAAAATGAAACTTTTCTTCAACAACCAAAGATTGTATTATGAGCGTTAACCAAATAGTTTTATGAAAGGTATATTATATGGAGAAGCAAAAAATAACTCAAAATTTAAAAAAAGGGTTAAGCCATATACCTAAGCAAGTTGACCAATATGTGTAGGGAAAAATCGTTAAATAGAATAAAAATCTACACTAACACCCCCTTAAGCATAACTTAGGTGGGTAGATGAATTGGGTTCCATCACAAGCCCTGATGAGGTACCTAAGTACATAAAAAATCTCTCTACAAGAATATAGAGAAGTTCCCCTAGAAGTAGAAAGAGAAAGAAGGAATTAAAAATCCCCCCCAGAATATGATGTCGGAGCTACCCAACCCTGAAGAAGAACCTATAAATGAAGATACTTGCTCTTTCTGAAAGGTTTGGTGAATATATCAACAATTTGCTCCGAAGTTTGATAGCAACAAAGATCAATAACTTGCTCGTGAATAAGCTCTCGGATGAAATACATGTGAATCTTGATATGCTTTATCCATTGATGGATGACTTGATCCATGAAAATATGGATGGTGTTTTGATTGTCACAGAAGATGATTGTTGATCGGTGAAACTAGATACTGAGCTCAGCAAAAATCCCCTAAAGCCAAATAGCCTCAATGGCAACATTAACAACTCTTTTGTATTCTGCCTCTGTAGAAGATAAAGCAATAACATTTTGTTTCTTTCTTAACAAACTAATTAATTCTGAATCAAGTGATAAATTGTCACTTGAAGTAGACTTATGATTTTGAATATCATCAACCCAATCTAAATGTGTATACCCAATCAAGTCAACATCAATACTTGCTCCATAATGAATCCCAAAACTATGAATACCCTGTATCCACTTAGTTATTTTACAATGCAGCTCATGTGGTTCCTGCATAAATCTAGAGACCATGCCCACTATTTATGAGATGTCAGGGCTAGTGTGTGTAATAGAAATGAGACTGCCAATAAGTTGTCGATACAAGGTAGCATCAACCAAAGGAAAAAGATAATCAACCTCAAGCTTCACACCATATAGAAAGGGAGTTGGAATTGGTTTACAGTCAACCATGTTAAACCATGCAAGCAAATTAAGAGCATATTTGGATTGTGCAATAGTGATCCAAGAGTTAGACTGAAAAATTTCAATCCCAAGGAAGCAATACAACAAGCCCAAGTTAGTCATTGAGAACCTGTGAAAAAAAAACAATTTTTACTAGTGCAATGTAGGATGGAGAACTCCCAATGATGAAAAGGTCATCCACATAGGGAACCAAAATCAAAAGTGAATCATCCTGTCATAAAATGTCGATATTAGGATCATAATGACATCTAGTGAATCTAACTGAAAGAAGAAATGATTCTATCTTGGCATACCAAGCTTGAGGATCATAATGACATCTAGTGAATCTAACTGAAAGAAGAAATGATTCTATCTTGGCATACCAAGCTTGAGGGGCTTATTTGAGGCCATAAATATATTTTCAAAGTCTACAAACTAAGAAATATTCTTCCAAAAAACTTGTGGTTGCTCCATGTATATTTCTTATTTGAGGTCACCATGAAGAAAATCACTTTTCATGTCCATCTGATGAACATCCCATCAATGTGTTGTGGCAATGGTAAGAGTGAGTCCTATTGAGTTTGTTTTGGCAATTGTGGAAAATGTCTAGATATAGTCAATGTCAGGTACTTGAGAAAAACATTTTGCTATTAAATGTGCTTTGAAATTATCTATGAACCCATCTATTACAAACTTTAATTGATAGATCTATCTACTTCGAACAATTTTTCTTCCCTTAGGAAGAGGGACTAAATCCCAAGTGTTGTTCCTAGGCAAGGGACCATACTCCTCTTCCATAACATTAGCCCACTCAAGAGTGTATGATGCCTCATCAAATGATTGTGAATCAGAAGCAAATACAATGAATGCATATGGAACATTCTAAAATTGTGAACATGTCCACCTACCAATGTCTGATAGATCTCCAACCTAATGGTTAACACTTTGAAGTGTCTATCTATCCCAAAGAGGACCAAATGTCAAAGAGTCTGGAGGAGATTCTACATCCATTGAAGATAGTCTGGGAGAAGGTGAAGGTGAATCCTCATCACTACTCTCATCCTCAAAACTAGAAGGAGAATCTAGATCATCAGGAAGTTACTTAGGTGGATCTGAATCATAAAAATGTCATCAAATCCCACTGAGTCCAAGGAAGAGGGAGAAGTGTCAAGTGTGGATTCTGAAAACCCCTCTTGAAAATGAACACTTCTCTCAATAAACAAATCATGAGTGGTGCGATTAAGAATCCTGTATCCCTTAATACCCTAAGGACATCCAACGAATATGTAAGGCTGACTCTAAGGTTCCATTGTTTATGTTTCTTTTTCGTAATGAGGGCTATATCAAGAAAATTAAACACTCGAAAGTGTTTAACTGTGGATTTCTGATTGCTTTATGCTTCAAAAGAAATGACTCCCTTTAAAGCTTTACAAGAAACTCAATTCTAGATATAACAAGCAAAATTGATGGCCTCAATGTAATATTGAGGTGTAAGAGACTTGGAGTGTAGCATACGATTGACCATTTCTTTCAAGGACTTATTTTTGTGCTCTACAACACCATTTTGTTGAGGACTATATGAAATTGTATGTTGTAGTTAAATCCCCTATGAAGTGTAAAGATGCTCAAAATGATTACTGACATACTCACCACCATTGTATGTGTGCAAAATCTTGATGGCTTTACCTGACTATTTTTCTAAAAGTGCCTTGAAGTTTTAAAAATGATCAAAGACTTCAAACTTTTGCTTGAGAAAGTACACCCAAGTATACCTCAAAAATTCATCAATGAAGGTAAGCATGTATTTAGCCCTATTCAATGAAGGAGCTGAAAATGAACCAACAATGTCATTGTGAATTAGATACAATATATGTGTAGCCCTTCATGTTTTCCCTTTGTCATACTTCTCTTTAAGATGCTTACCAAGTATGAAACCCTAATAAACTATGTCAGAAATGAAGTAGTGGCAACCTTGAAATTATCATGATGATTGAATTGCTCCAGGTAACAATCATTAAGATGCCTAAATCACTCATGCCATAATTTACTCACCCCATCTAAATGAGTGAGTAGTTCAATAGAGGGTTGATCTGAGCAAAATGTGAGAAAGTGTACAACCAAGATTGGTGATTTGATTACTCAAATGCAACTATAAAGTCACTATGCACTTTCCTAATATCCACAGAATCAGGTGTGAACTCAACTCTTTTACTTGAATTGATTTGAGTGATGTGATACACAAATAGGAGATTGGTGGATAATGAGGGAACACACAGAACATCCTAACATGTCCCATAATTCACTTCAACATATCCTCTCCCACTATTTTTTTAGAAAAATCATCACCCAACAAAATGGAAGGCATAGAAAAAGGTTTCAAGGATGAGAAAAATCATGTCTTGAATCCATGTTGTGTGAAGCACCGGAATCAATTACTTGTATGGAAGGCTAAGATGCAACTGCAACAAGGTCTTGCCCTTATCTTTGCCTTTACTACTATCTTTAGCCTTAGAAGAATCATGCACTAATGAACTCTAATTAGATGAATCAGGGACACTGATGTAGTTTTTCTCGAGCATCTTTGTCAGTTGATCATTCTTCTTCTTCTCCATGCATTTGTTTTCATCATGCCTAATTTTATTACATTAGGCACATGTGAGTCTCTATTCCTTGGGTTTCCCACCTGAAGAGGAGGACTTAGTTGATGTTTTGGAATTAGCATCATTTTCCTGACCTTTTCTTTGCTTTGATTCTTTCTTATTGTATTTTTTCTCCTTACTATTGGAAGCCTTCTATTTGTCATGACTCACAATTAAGGCATGTGATTTAGAGGACTTCATTGTACCCATTTGAATAAGCTTGTGTTACTCCCAAGTCAAGTTAGCAACAAAATCATCTAAGGATGGCATGGTCCATGTAGCTCTAAAGGCATGCTTGGTGGCATGGAAGGTAGAAATGAATGCATAATAGTCATAATCTAATTTGGCAAGGATGAAAAAAATCAATTGATCATCCTTTTTTGTCAATGTCACATAATTTTAAATGCAACCTAAGTGATTTGAATTTTATGAAGATGTCATGTATAATGTCAAAATTACCTGGGCTCAACCTGATGAGCTCATTTTTCGGTTCATGACATCTCATTACGTCTTGCTTCCCAAAGAGTTTTTTCAAATGGTCTAAACATGATTAGGAGAAGCTTTAGATTCAATATGAAAGAGCAAGTCATGAGACATTGATAGACACAATAGACTATAGGCCTAATCACATTTATTAAACCACTTCACCTTCTCTACATCAGGCATTAGTTCTGTTTTGATACCCATAGTGATCTAGTGTAAACCTTTACTCCTTAAAAGGATTTGTACTTTGGTTTTCCACTTGTGATAGTTGAAGGGTATAAGAATAAGAACTTGATTATGATCCATGGTGAAAAAATAAAGTGTGTGTTGAATTAATAGTGTGAATTAAACAAGGAAATGTATCCCCCTGAACTTACATAGATTCAATTTTACAAGGCTTGAGAATAACTCCAATGCATAGAGCTCAAAAACACTCGCACTAAAATCCCATATGACCAGGGGATAAACCTTAGGATGAGTGACCCACCTCATTGATGATGTCACCATAAGAGAGTTTAATGATCTCACCATGATGACCCCTCAATTTTAAATGAATAGTGTCGATCCTACCCTAATTAAAGTTGACGTTCGCACACACGTCACTATGCCAAGGAGTGGTAGAAATATAGATAGGTGGAAAGATGAGTTTGTAGAAATAGGAAGGTGTGGAAATGCAACTAATCAAAAATAAGGGATTGTTAGAGGGTGGAACCTGTTGCCTAACCATGTAGTGGGTAGAACCCATTGCCTATTTGTGCAGGGGATGAAACCTATTGGCTATTCGAGTAGGCCTTAGATTTTGACAACTATCTAGGGGATAGTCATATCTCAACACCTATTTGGGAAATGATCATATCCCATCAACTATCTAGATGAAACATAGATTTTGATGAATATGTGTGTAGCAAGCATAAATTATATCAAAGTGCAAATGTCTGTTGAACCTTGTAAAACTTGCTAAGGATGTAAATCTGCCTAAAAACTTCAAATTTAGTCCAATCTAATACAGTTGTGTAAAAACTAGAAAGGACCCATTAATTTTCTTGAGAAACCTAAAAAAACCCAAAAATGGTTTTTGTTAAAATCTCCCACCATTTGAATTTTTGTAGATTCCAAGAAAAAGCCTTTAAACCCTAAGAAATTGTTGAAATTAGCTATAAAAAAAATGGATAGTGTTTATAACCGATCCTAGGGTTTTGGCACATTATGAATCCAATGATATAGTTTATTTTTCAATAAAACACAGTGGCAAGGAGATAACCTATAAAAAAATACTTTTTCCCTTATTCTTTTTATGAATCTAGAACAACAAAAGACTTTAGAAGCAGAGAAAAATTTGAGAATGGTGAATCTACAAAATACAAGTTCAAATAATTCCAAATCTATGGCATGTAATCTAAAAATTCAAGATTTCACAACAAAAATCATGGCATTTGGCTACTAGAATCAACTTTGATACCATGTCAGAGTGGGCCACAATCAAGGATCGAGACTGGATAGTTACAAATACATGAAGAAAAATTCTGTTGTAGAAACAAAATCAAACATGAGCAGAAAGAAGCTTGTCTTCAGTAGCCAAATATTGTATTATAAGCACTAGCCAAATAGATTTATGAAAGGTACATTATATAGAGAAGCAAAAAACAACTCAAAATTAGAAAATATGGTTAAGCCATATTTTCCCTGATGATCTAAAATGACACATAAGTGACACCTAAGCAAGTCGAACAACATGTGTACAAAAAAAGTATTAAATGGAATAAAATTCTACACTAACAATAATGTGGTGCCAGATTTCATTGTTAGTTATGATATGAATTGATGATTACTGAGTTATGAGTTGTAACTAATATAAAAAATTTGCACTCCCCTGAAACATAATTTAGAAGCACTAATACATATTGACCAAGGACTATATCAATTATGTAAGGTAGATATAACTAGTTGAAGATGCATGTTTACAAAGAAAAAATGAACATTGATACCCAATTATAGTGTTTTATAGATGGATTCAATCATTAAGGACTGTTTTATTAGTTGGGGTATGTGTATTGTCCATCTCTAATTCAAATGCTAGATACTCATTCATAAGGTTGAAGTTTTATCTCTATGAGACCACATTCATAAGTAAATGACTCCCATTTCATACTGAGTGATACCATCTAAGGGGTAGAACACCCCTTCCACACATGTTATTTAATACACATCATATCCTAGAATGTAAGAAGGAAGGGAGCTCAAAACAAATGTAACTACCTCAAAAATAATATGAAAATGAAAAAAAAAATAGTTATATTACAAAAAATATATATAACTCACTCTTAGAAAAGACCTAATTCTCTATTTAGTGGGGAAGCTTGCAATTAATCCTTCACCATTCATCTTACATGACGGCCTAATGAGACCCCCCAACCATTCTTTAGCTCACAATATGAGTATATAGTGTAGCTAAAATAATGATCACATCACTTGGCCATTTATTTTCTTCCTAGCCATAATTATAGTCTTGGTTTTTCCCTCTACCAAAATAATGTTGTCACCACACTCAAGCCATGATACTAACAAAGGTACAAGGGATTTGATACAACATCTAATTTTGTGTGTGTCTGATATGCAAATTTCAACACTCTCCAACAACAATCATGGGTGACATTGATCAACACACCTCAAAGTTTGAACACAATGGCTAATATGTGACACATTTACTTCCTATTGGATTTTGTTCTACTCATATGCTAATGATTTGAAAATTCTAGCCAGCTACAATTATTGCCTTAAGGGATTTTTAACATGGCATTCATTTACACTTTCTCCCATTAATTTTATACGTGGATAGGTTGTCTAAATTTATTGGAATCTTCCTATTATTCAGAATAACACAATGGATAACATAAATATATGTTGCCTTTGTTGTTGATGTAAGTTAGTGATCCACCCTGAAGACTAATGGGAAAATTCCCTCCAAGGTGTAACCTAAGGCACAAGTTTTAGGTATTTAGTTTTATAAATAACCACATGGTGGAATAACGGTTGAACAAAGTGGTTACTTCTTGCACATATTAATAATGTCAATTAAATAATCATACCTAACACATAAACAAATTAACCTAAAGATTTATATTCACAATGGTGGTGATATACATGGAAATCTTGATCACAATAAAGATAAAAGAGAAAGAAGGGTAAGGTAGAGAATAAGGTTTCCCACGTTAGCATAAATATCTCATTAAATAAATTAGCTTTTTGAAATTCACTATGCAATTTTAACTCATGTTCACTCAACTATAGTTATTATTCACATTTAGATGAACACAACAAGGATTCTAACAGAGAATGATTACAAATAAATTCTGTTGACATCTACTTAATATAGTTTTAGTTGTGGTAAATTGAGTAAGCACATTCATTCACAAGCCAAGATTATAATAGAAGTTTTAGTCACAAAAATAATCAAACCAATTATTATTTAGGTTAACTAATTTGAAATTCACATACATGAATATCATATACTTATCAATCTAATCTAATATCTCATGCATCACATAGAAATCGATAAAAATACACACGACTCACTGATTTTTTCAAAGAATTTTGAGCTTCTTTTACATAAATCTTTGTAATGTCCCCAAATGGGATAATTAGACCAAGTTGGGGTTTTCCAACAAACCCTTAGATAATATTTCTAATCAATTGAAACCTGATCCATAAACTAACAAACCCTAGCTGGAAAATTTGAATAATTTTTAAACAAAACACACTCTAAAATAGCTCCAAAATAGCTGAATAAGAAGCTAAAAACAAAGTACCTTTTTGGCCAAGTGATAGTGACGAATAGGTTGAAAATTATCCCTAAAAATATTCTAATTTTCAAGGGAAGGTATAGATGCGTTTCCACTTACAAATCAGCCCTAAAACTTCCCCAAGTGAGTCACCACACTTAGGAAAAATTAGAGAAATAAATATGATATTCAAACCCTTGAATTTACCCTTTCACCAACCTTCCAAACCTTCCCAATCAAGTCACCCAGTTAAAAAAATATTATAATAATTTACTGAATATTTCTAGGGCATCGAATGGCCCTCAAACCTTGCAAATGCTCCACAAACAATTTGCCAATGCTAGAATAAATTATCAAAATTACCATTGATCTTAGAAGAGGGTTTCAAAGCCAATTAACCCTCTTTAGAGGGGTCACCACTTCTCTAAAGCAAGTTTCCACCCTAGGGATGTATTTTTAGACCCTCCAAAGCTCTCTAATCAAGTTTGCCCACTTATTTTACCTTCATAAATTCAATTATGAAACCTCTAAAGGTTTTCACCAATCTTCCTTACAAGGTGGTGTTCCAAAATACCTTTGTAAGTCCAATTACATTCAACCATAAAAATATGAAGCACAATTACATCCCTTGAATAGAGTTTCCTTGAATGTAGGAATGGAGGTTTTTGTTCCCAAACCCTTATCACACTTGAAGGTTTTTGTCTTCAAGTTGTGGTGAACAAGCTTCTCATACTTTATCAATAATTTCAATATCCAAAATGCATAACCTTTCCAAGTGAGCCTCTCCTTACCTTTTATATCCCACATCCAAGTATAGCACCAAAAATAAGGAGGGAGCGTTTACCTTTTTCTTTTAAAAAGATAATATATAAAGCTTCCTTATAAAATTCACTTTTAGACCGTAAGTGTCCATGACCCTCAAAAGGTCCCAACTTAAGTGAAAAACAAATTAGACCAATATTACTTTATTTTAAGTATTTAGGAATACTTATTATTTTAGTAATAATATTATTTTAATATCGAAATAGGGACATTATAGTCCTCCTCACCCAAAATTGCTGTCTTCAAGTAATAGGAATATCCATGAAGGTGTCCCAACATACCTTATTATGCAATGTCTAATTGTAACTTCTTCCCATGGAAAAGAAGCTCCAAACTGAACTTATACCTTGTTGTATCTATGTTTTGGAATCTGCCCCCAAGAACTAAAGGTTCACACAACTCAAAACAACAATTATCATGCCTCATTTCATGCCTCGAACTCTTCAATATGATCCCTTCATGAGCTGAAATCTTTCATAGTGTAACCATGGACACTTGTTTCTTCCCCCAAGAAGAAATCACCTCACCAATCTGGTTGAATATGGTAATATGTAGGTTGTGATAGTAAAATATAACCACACTATTATTCTAAAATATCAACTTATTCACTACTAAGTTGCCCTTCAAAGAGATATTCAACTCCATGCTTACCAAATAAGCTCTTACAGGCCCACACATTGTGAAAAAAGGGCTAGGGATGCAAAATTGAATCAAATATATATATATGACAAGGATACCCTTAATAAAAATTCCCTTTTTTAAGTGCATTAGAATAGGTGTGCTCCCATAGTATGCATTCCAAATCTTATTAAGGTCTTCTCTTTGAGATACCCCAACCATCCAACCATGCAAAGAGTAATCAACTAGACACCACCTATGAACAAGGAATCCAAGAGGGGAGATTAGTATTGTGTTAGTAAGATAAAATAAAATCCAAATAAACACACTAAACACTAACACCTCTAGCCTAGACATTAGGGATAGCATAGGTAATAAGCATGCATATGAAACACAACTAAACCATAAAAGAAAACCTACTTAACCTTCCTTGGAGCTCCAAATGTCATGTATAAATGGATTGCTCGGCTTGTACATCATGCAATATTCATCAATGGAGCTTTTTTTGGCTTCACCTTTCCTTGGCACCTTGGTTTGACTGCTTGGCTAATGAATTTGGCATGGTAACATTGCATACAAGGCTTATTTGCATCTATATGTGTATTATAACATTACATGAAGATAGATTGAACATCAATGGATATGGCCTTGTATTTATAGCCTCAAGAATTTACTCTCACCTATGGTGAGTTAAGGTTGAGTTGAGACTAACTCTAGTTGAGTTAAAATTTGTCGTGCAATTATGACTTTCAGTTACTAGTCATAGTTCTCAAATTAGATATTTTGGGATATTTTGAGATATTTTGACAACTCATAAAGGTAATGATGAAAGGCTTGATATTTTGATTTTTGGAATTTCCATTTTTAGATATTCATTAATTGTAAATAGATAATTCAACTAAGCATTTAATCTTGTTTATTTAATTAATTGATTTTGATTAGTCTTTTTGCTCTTTTCAGATTTGATTAAGTGCCCCACTTAATGGGTCCATAGGCCAAATTGATAGTTGTTATGTCACAAGGTGATTGGGGGTGACTCCATGAGAGGTTATTATTGTATATGAGCTAGTATTCCAAATAGGGATGCCTCAACATAATTTTTGAGTATTGATGAATGATGCATGACCAAAATTATGGCATTCAATTATTCCTAAGCTTAATTTGCAATGGTTGGTAGGAATTAGTTTGAAGTTTGGTCGGAAGCCAGTTCTAGCTAGAATTGGGTGTCTATAGTTTGCCCCTATTTGGGAAGATGTTACAAGATATAGGCATAGTAACATATTTTCAAAGAATAAAAAGGCTGTTAAGAAGGAAAGAAGATAATGATTTGAAGAAGAAGCTCTAAACAATGTTTGGGAAGCCTATAATGATACCCCCTCGAGGGAATGGCCGACACATAATATTGATGGATGGTCCCTTGAAAAGAAGCAAGAAGAAGAATG
Source organism: Torreya grandis (assembly GCA_037957365.1). Classification (NCBI taxonomy): domain Eukaryota; kingdom Viridiplantae; phylum Streptophyta; class Pinopsida; order Cupressales; family Taxaceae; genus Torreya; species Torreya grandis. The sequence continues at coordinate 630,627 of JARHVA010000130.1, forward strand.
AAATTAACCCATCAATTAAATTAATTCAATAGAGATAATGCTTATATGCATTGATTTAAAAAGTATTGATTTTCCCAAAGGAGGTTATGATTAGTAACAAAGGTTGGGACATTGATTTGCCTAAAGGTGATTATAATAAGTGGCACAAGCACATTCCCCAGTAGGGCAGATGAGTCAAAATAATGATTTACCTACAGATGGTTATAATAATTAAAATGACCTAGATTGAATAATGATTTTTTGTTGTGCCCCAGAAGGGCAGATTGGAAAGCATAACTCAAGGATATAACCTGTTGTATAGATTAAAGATGAGTGGACACAAACATAGATGCGAGGCTCTAATGACTAAATAATCCAAAAATAACCAAGCATATGTGATGAAAGAGATGATTGGAAGAATAAATGTAGATGAGTTGACCTAAGATACATCATGTATCTAAGCATTGCCTATATAGTCAAAAGGGATATCATGCCAATATAGTTCACCTAAAAGCAGGAGAAAATGGAATGAGAAATAAAAGAGTAAGAAGTGATCAATGTGAATGATTTATTTATACCTACTAATGCAGATATGCTCATCCTTATTAGCGTTGATACAACTAGAATGGTCAAGGGGTTTATTGGATCAAGGAGGGTGGGAGGATTTGCCAAATGAACCAAGAGAAGTTTCTATGACACCATTACTTGTAATATTTCTTGAGCTAATTTTTGTTGTCACGTGATGGTACACATCATGATATAAAACACCATGATAAATTAACTGTAATGTGCATAAGGACTGGCACATGATCTAATAAATAATTAAAAATAATGCACTAATGATAAAAACCATGATGATAATGTTAACATATGAATATTGGTAGATTCAAGAATAATGCACAAGGAATCACCCAATGAACACATATAATCTGAGTGAAAATTTAATAAAAAGCACCATTTCATCAACTAAGTCAATATCTACACATGAAAGTTCAATGGAATAATAAACGGGTTATGCCCCTAAGTGAGGATACATGCAAATGGATGGTCACACCCCCAATGGTAGTGAAATCGATTAGAAGTAATAATGGATTTGCCCCAATAGGATGGATAGAGGATGACTAAATAGGTTTAAATAGGATAAATGTTTGTGGATGTTGAGGTTTTATATCACTCAAAGAGATTGTAAGATAATTCGATAATTTTTAGGATTTTGAAATGTTTCTAAATGTTTTTGGAATTTTCTAAGCATCTCAACTCAATTGAGAATTACGAGACATAGAATGGTCCAACTCATAAAATAGTGAGAGTATGGCTTAGGTTGTTTACAAATGGTGAGAGCATTGGAAATGAGATGACTGAGTTGACCTTAATGTAAATTAATTGTTGGTTATATATTCCCATTAGGACCTCAAGTCACGGTAGTTCCGCCTACACAAAAGGTAGTGAAATCCAACTAGGTAGTAACAAGTTCATGAATTTAGGCAAATGAAAAGGCCAATTATAATATTAAGGGTGAGGTGATGTGACAATGCATGGTAAAGGCATTGTTCCTAATTTTCTCATAAGTAGTTATAGTTAGGAAACAAAAACATAGGTCAGTGATACTAATTTGCCCATAGCAGTTATAATTAGTAACACAAGGTGAAAAACTGATTTGTCCAAAGGTAGTTAAAATTAGTAATACCATTCAAGTGTAATTAAAAGATGTAATTTCTAGATCTACTATCATAATAATTTCATATACTGCCATTTGAACATGGAATTATGAAACTATTTAGTCTGGATCAAAATTCTTTCGTAGAAGGTGTCAAAAGAACCAATAAAACCAAGGTCAAAAGGGTTAGGTAGGGAATTTAAAAATAATTTTATTTAATAGTGATGATATGGAAAGACAGTATGGGGTATGACATAAAAAATATGATAAGAGGGCAATTGGATATAATGTAATAGGGTTTCCCCCAAGTGATAAGGTAAATGGCAGGGTATGAAACAATGACAAGGAAAATGATAAATGAAAATGGAAAGGTAAACGACAAGGCAAAGGTATGGTTCTATTGTTTTTACTAATGTGGAGATGCACATTTTGATAAACATATGATACAATTAGAATAATTAATCATGTAAATTTCTAGCCCACACCTTTTCTAAATAGCTGCTCTATCAAGAACATGTTGCAGATTTAGACTCCAATAATGTTTTTGTGATCTTCATTGGTCTTTGAATCTATTTCTTCCAAACTTTGAGAAAATATATCTTTGTAGCCTCTATAAAGGAAAGTATGGCTAGGGATGGTAAACATTGATAAATATTGGATGATAGGTTTGATTTGGTGATAGAGAGATGGAATTTATAAGGGTTGGGTAATAAATGAAGATCATAATTTTTAGGCACACACAATGTTGTTGATTCTGGATTCAACATAATTTTGGTTATGGTGGGGTAAAAGACTTATGAATATGATCTCGATAGGACCATCAGATTTTTTTATTATTTGGGCCTGAGAGTAGCTACCATCTGATTATGCTATAGATGGGAAGTTTTATTGATGTTATCTTTAATAATGTCTTCATCAAGTAGTGAAGAACTATTATGCTAAGCTATTAGTGCCTCAAAGAGGTTATCACCAATGAAGTTGTCTTGATTGTCTGATAGTTCCTCCAAGAAGGTTTCACTGAGGAACATTGACATTTGACTTTGATTATCTTCTAGTGCCTTTGAAAAGGTTTCACTAGAAGATGTTAAGTTTAGACTTTGATTTTCCCCTAACACCTCTGAAAAGGTTTCACTAGGAGGTTGTTCTTTTGCATGAATGTGGTCTTGTCACCCCTATTATTCTTCAACTAATATGTCACCATGGATGTAGTTCAAAAAATTATGATTCTATCTATCCTAATCGACACTTGTGGGAGGTGGAATGTCAATATAATGGCTATGTTGGGTGGTGGTAATGGTATGTGGAACGGTAATGGAATGGGAAGAGGTAGCACAATATTTGTAGAAGATACTAAGAGAACTTATGTCAATGATAAAGTAACCATCCTAAAAAATCATAGAAGGATAACAAATGTATTCAAATTAATTTTCAAGACATGTGTAACCAATGTTGTAACAACCATGAATGTATTCTGATTTTGAAGCTAAATTTGATTCAATGGACTTTGAATTTGATGTTGATTTTTATTATAATGCTAAATCTAATATCGGTTCAAGAATATAACCTAAATTTAATGTTGATTCTTCATCTAGTGTAGATGTTGCTATAATGATGTTTTGTTGAATGTTTGGTATTGAACAAGTAATGGCCTGTGATGGCATAATGGGATCTTTAGAAATAGGCTTAGCAAAGAAGGTCTCCAAAGAGGTTGGCTTGTCAAAGTGAGACTCCTCAATGATGGGAAAAAGGTCAAAAGATAATTCCATAGAGACTGCCTTATTAAAGGGAGGCTATTTAAAAATAAGATAATGGTCGAGATAATTATTTGCCCAAAGGTGATTATATTCATTAAGAAGTGACTCAACAAAGACTGATTTGTCAGAGTGAGGCTCCTCGATAACATGGATAATATCAAAAGGTGATTCATCATAGGTTGACTCATCACAAATGGGTGTTTAAATAAAAATATTGTGAATTGGTTGGTTCTCCTAGCCTTGGTTTACAAATAGTTGTAAAATACCAGTTTTGAACACATCTTGGTATTTGAATGATTGACTATGTTTAAAAGGTACTGATTGGGTCTACTATGGTTTGATGATTAGCATGGGTTTTCTATAGTGGGGGAATGTTGGCATTGGGTGATGAATGATTGATGATTGGATTATAGCCTTTTGTAAATAGTCTCATCTAAAATGGGCTTAATAAAGATTGGTTGTCAGTCTAAGATAGTAATTGTGGCCCATCTAGTCATAATTGCAAAACTTTATTGGGATAACAAATGATTGTACTTGGAATGGTAATGGTATGGCATTGTGAATCTTGGTTGTTCACACAAGCCAAAGGATGAGGTCCTGGAATGGTAATGGTAGGGTGATGCAAAGCTTGGTTGCTGTTGCAAACCAAAATACAAGGTATTAAAATAGTGATCCTTGGATGTTGTGGAGCTTGGTTGCTCATGCAGACTAAAGGAGGGTTAATGGTATAGGTAGGGGATCGGGTACCATTAGCATTGAAAGGGTGAACTTAGTACATACATAAGGAAGGTATCACCAAATATTGTGCTTGAGGATATTGGCTTTGCTCTCTAGATTGAGTAGTGTAAGGAGGATAAGGATCTATCTCACAAACTACATCATCACCATAGGGTTCTTGAAAAAAGTAATCTCATGCGACCACATTATCATAATCTGAATTGTACATGGATCTGCTATGATTATAATGAGACATATCCAAATCAATGATAAACATATTTAAAAAAGGCCTAGAGTTCTACAAAATTTGAAAAATAATGTCTAAAGGCAAATGGTCGAAACTTGGTCTAACCTGGTTGAAGGAATGGAGCTGTATCTCCAAAGAGGTTAGTGCTAAAACTTGGTATAAAATAGTCTAACATCAAATGTTTAAAACAAATGGTTAAGTAGATGAAATAAAACTGAAATGCCAAACTTAGGTATAAAGTGTCTCAAACAAGTCTAATCTTGGTCTAACGAAACAAAGGTTGCTAGGTCTTTTGGAAAATAAGGCATACAAGTTAGGCTCAAAATAGGTATTGCTATGTCTTTTGGAAAAGGCACAAAAGCTAGACTTTAAACAAAAAGAGGTCTAAAAAGAAAGAGGTTTAATCTAACAAATTTGAAACACTTTGACACAAACTAGGCATTTAAATTTTAAACATAGACTTGATCATTTGGCAAAAGACATGGAACACTAGGAATATGGGAGGTAGACTACTTCCCCAAATCTAGGCACAAAAATAGTCTTTAAATCAAGTAAAGAATCATCCTAAGTTACACAACCGAAAAGTGAAAGATCAATGTATAGGCCAAAATTATGCAAGGCATAGGCATCACTCAATCATTATTTGGATTTGAACTTGTTAAGGCTAATTTTGAACTTGATTTATAAGACTAAGATTCTTAAATTAGACAACAAGATAGACAATGATGAATAACATAATGTTACTATGCATAGATCCAAAGGCACACGTGGTTTAGAATTGAAATTTTAGACATAAGGCAATATGTCTTCAAAACAATTTGAGCAATGTAATGACATTATCATGCTCTAAAGGCATGGAAAAAAGGTTTATTTCAAGACTCAAAGGTGCATGGTTTGAAATGAATTATTCAGCATAATAAAACTCTTTTTAATCAAGTGACACACATAAAATTTCAACAATGACCCTAAAGTCCTTATGAACAAGGAATCTAAGACAGGAGATTAGTACTATGTTAGTAAGATAAAATCAAATCCAAATAAACACCCTAAACATTAACACCTCTAACCTAGACTCTAAGGAGAGCATAGGTAATAAGCATGAATATGAAACACAACTAAAACATAAAATAAAACCTTCTTCTACCTTCCTTGGAGCTCCAAATGGCTTGTTTGGCTTATACATCAAGAAATATTAATCAATGGACCTTTTTTTAGATTTATCTTTCCTTGGCACCTTGGTTTGACTACTTGGCTCATGAATTTGGCATGGTAACATTATATGCAAGGCTTATTTGCATCTATATGTGCATTATTACATTACATCAAGATCGCTTGAACATCAATGGGTATGACCTTGTATTTATAACTATCTTCCCCAAGTCATCATGTGTAGTTATGTGCCCATGGTGCCCTTTGCCATGTCTCAAACCTAGCCAATACTTGAAGTTCCTTCCCTTTATGTACTATGGTATAAGTGTCAAGTAATCATCATAATATTCCATTAAATCCCAATGAACCAAAGGTTGGTCTTTCACCTTGAGGGGATAATTCCCACGGTCTTGGGCCTGAGTAAGACTTTCAATCCTAACCTTGTCCATGTAACTATTTGACATAAGCCTTGAATCTGATATATAGCCAAGATATGGTTCTAACACTACTATAATGTCCCTAAATGGGAAAATTTGACCAAGTTGGGGTTTTCCAACAAAACCTTAGACAATATTGTTAATAAACTAAAATTTGATCCACAAACCAATAAACCTTAGCTGGAAAATTTGAATAATTTTTGAACCAAACACACTCCAAAATAGCTGAATGAGAAATTGAAAACAAAGTACCTTTTTGGCCAAGTGATAGTGGTGAAGAGGCTAAAAATTATCCCTACATATATTTTGATTTTTAAGTAAAGGTACAACTACATTTCCACTGCCAAATCAACCCTAAATTTTCCCTAATTTAGTCACCACACTTAGGAAAAATTAGAGAAATAAATTTGATATTCAAACCCTTGAATTTAACCTTCCACCAACCTTCCAAACTTTCCCAAGCAATTTGCCCTAGTTGTAAAAATATTATAATAATTTCCTAAATATTTCTAGGGCATAGAATGGCCCTCAAACCTTGCAAATGCTCCACAAACAATTTTCTAATGCTAGAATAAATTATCAAAATTACCTTTGACCCTAGAAGAGGGTTTCAAAGCTAATTAGCCCTCGTAAGAGGGGTCTCTACTCCTCCAAATCACTTCACCACCCTAGGGATGGTTTTCTATACCCACCAAAGCTATCTAATCAAGTTTGCCCACCTCTTTTACTTGAAAAAATATAATCACAAAACCTCTAAAGGTGTTCACCAATGTTCCTTACAAGGTGGTGTTCCAAAACACCATTATAGATCCAATTGCATGCAACCATGCAAATCTAAAGCATAATTATAGCCCTTGAATAGAGCTACTCTGAATGTAAGAATGGAGGTTTTCATCCCCAAACCCTCGTCACACTTTAAGGTTTTTGTCTTCAAGTTATGGTGAGCGAGCTTGACATACTTTATCAACAATTTTAATATTCAAAATGCATAACCTTTCCAAATGAGCCTCTCCTTACTTTTTATATCCCTCTTACAAGTGTAGTGCCCAAAATAAGGAGGGAGAGTTTACCTTTTTATTTTAAAAAGATAATATATAAAGCTTCCTTATAAAATTCACTTTTAGGCCTTAAGTGCCCATGACCCTCAAAAGGTCCTAACTTAAGTGAAAATCAAATTAGACTATTATTACTTTATTTTAAGTATTTAGGAATATTTTTTATTTTAATAATAATATTATTTTAATAATATTATTATTTTAATATCAAAATGGGGACATTACAATATTCCTCTCTTGAGAGGTAAATACAAGATGTATATATAAGTTTAGATGAGCATGCCCATGTATAGAATTAAAACTACATGAAAAGAACTAAAAAACTTTCATAGTATTATAAAAAAGCTAAAACATGCAAAATATTACAATAATTTCCTTAAATTAATAAAAAAACAAAAATAAATTTGTTTTTCGTAGATCACTTTGACTTTTTTGGTGCTTTAGAATAACTAGTATGTTGGCTTTGAGTGCAATTGCACATGCCTAATAATCTTCATCTATTTTTTTCAAATTTATTATGGGCACTCTGAATAGGGACCATGTTTTGGCCATCAATGCTACATAAGTTGCCAATAGGGTGTGAAGGTTCCCCTTAATTATAGTAGGTGGTTCAATTTTTTCCTTGTCATAACTGACCAAGTTTATGACTTCAACACTCCCTCCATGATTTGCTTCTAAAACTCTCCCCTTGAAATCTATCATAAATTTTCCCAATTTGGGAGTGAATTATGGAAGGGGTACTAGTTTATCATTTGGGGAAAGCAATGAAACAATGTTATCCTCTTAAAACAATTCTAATATTCTATTTGTTGCATTGTCAATAGAATTGATGACTATGCTCATGCTGTTAGATCATTCCTATAAAAATATTCTCATATGCATTACAAAATTTTGACATAGGCCAACGCTGAATATTAACATCAAATTCAAATGAGGAAGCATGTTTTTATTTATTAGTTTTTCCTAGTTTCAAAGTTTAGTCTCCATTTGGAAAATGTGTTTTTGATACAATTTTAACTTCTATATCATAGAGGCACTCTTATTCTTTTCTTGGAAATTATCAACCAAAAACTTATAGAATGACTCCAAAGTTTTTTTAATTTATCCAACAATGTTCTCTATAATTGTAGCCTTGGTTCTAGCCTCTAGTCATTTCATTTGTTGTTTCAATTTGTGGACAAATTTCTTGGCTAACTCTCTAATTTCTACTACCAATGACTCAAGATCTTCTACAAATTCATCTCACTCACTTAGTCTAGATTTTCTCTTCTTTGTCAAGGTAAATAATTCTTCTTATGTCTCATATAAAGTTGGAATCTCACCTTTAGATATCTTCCTTCTGGTAATTATTTTGAGTTTCTTTGTATCTTGGCCAAACTCAAGCTTAATATATAGTTCCTCAACTATAACCATCTCTTTTTTTGATTTGGCAAGCTAGATGCTTTCAATATAGTCTTCTTCGACTCGTGATATGGTAATAGCAAAATCTATGAGTGACATGGCTAGAGTGGTTAATGAGATGGGGAGTGGAGTGTCTAATGGAATGGTGACAACAGGGTTAATAAGAATGATGGCCTTTCATGTTAGGAATATAGGTGTTTGAATGGTAGTGGTAGGAATAAGAGATGGGATTGGAAGGGTGGTGGATTGTGTAGCTTCAAAAGAAGCAAACTTGAATTTGTCAAGCACAATGTTAGGCATTTTATCATTTTTATTGGGTTCATTAGGTTTAGATATTGAATGAATAATCATGATAGGTAACATGAAAATGATATTTGAGGTGGGAAATATGTTCAAAGAATCAACTACCGGTAATATAACTCTTGGATGAAGTTGTGCCTCTTTTGGAGAGACTTGTCTATCCAATGTTTTCATAGCGACCAATATAGGAGGGATGATTGTCACACTTTTAGGGGTTGAGGAGATTTTTTGTTTGAGTTGTAGGTTGATCTTGTCTAGAGATATGTAAAATAAACACTTGGGGGCTATTAGTGAAATTTATTGGAGCCAAATGTCTAGTATATACTTTAGTAACTTGAACAATGTTAGGTAACATGAAAATGATATTTGAGGTGGGAAATATGTTCAATGAATCAACTATCGGTAATATAACTCTTGGATGAAGTTGTGCCTCTTTTGGAGAGACTCGTCTATCCAATGTTTTCATAGTGACCAATATAGGAGGGATGATTGTCACACTTTTAGGGGTTGAGGAGATTTTTTGTTTGAGTTGTAGGTTGATCTTGTCTAGAGATATGTAAAATAAACACTTGGGGGCTATTAGTGGAATTTATTGGAGCCAAATGTCTAGTATATACATTAGTAACTTGAATGATGTTATTTGGATCAGATGAGGTAAAAAATTCTACTTGAGGGACTAAGAGAGGAGTGTCAAGTGGAAATTCCTCCAATGGAGACATGGAAAGAGAAGGAGGAGGAATTACCACTAATTTTTCTATGCTTATTACCACAGGTGAGTTTTCAAGAGTTTCAATTTTTGAAGAAGGAGAAGGAAATTGAGCAAAAGGTGGAACATGGGAATGTGTTACCTTTGGGATTGTAATTATCCATTAATAAATTGATGATGGAGGTGGTCCCCATAACACCTTATTTATGAGATAGGCATTTGTATGTGGATAATAACCATGAAACAAAGATGCGGCTAATCTCTCTTTGACTTGGTGTGGTCATTATTAATTGAGATATGAAGTTTCAATTGATGTAATCTACATCTTTCTTGCCACTTCTTCATTATTTTTATCATTAATATACACTATGTCATGGGGGTGTGATGATGTTTTTTAAAAACTTAAATCTTCTCTTTGAGTGACCTTATTCCCGTCTTCACATTTCCCCTATGAGCTCATTATCTAAGGTCATGGTCATCCAAATTGAAGGAAGACCTATGGGTTGTTGTTGTTGTTGTATGTAGTGCAATCCAAATATTGAAAACACTCTTGCTGGCTTTGTTTGGCATTGTGGGCCATGGAGCTTGTTTTTTTCTCTTTGAACAATCCTTCAATTCCATGGAGAATGTAATATGAAATATCTTGCTTTGATAACTTGTCAGGAACAAATATGGGTATCCTGAGAAGAAATACCATAAATCCTTCAAGTCTAATTACAATGCAATTTGGGTAGTACCAATAGGCTCCCATACTTATGATTGATTTTATCATTTATTAAAAATGATTTGGCATTGGTATTTAATTAATAGATTGGTACACTAATGGGTTTAAATAGTCACTATTTTTTTGAATAAAATTTATGAATTTATGTACATATAACTTGAAGAATTTGAAGTGAACAATAGTTCTAGAGGTGGGGGTCCACCTTGGAATTCTATCAGACATAATAGTAGCACATGTGGCATTGATTAGGTAGGACATCATATAAAATTTGAGTCCATCCCTATCTTTCATGAACTATTATCTTAAATTGAATGAGATAATTTCACTTAGGATCAACATTTTTCTGTCATTGATAATTATAGATAATATGAGCACCTAAAGCTTATTAATATAGAAAATGTTGAATATTGCATATAAATGATGCATAAGGGCCATGCCAATTTAGATGGTGAGCTTAAATAACTTGATGGGAGTTTTTTCAATGTCATCTCTTTTGACCTAATGGTCATGGTCACCTGACCTATCTTTAATAATTTCCATTAAATTATGGTTATTAATCCATTCAGATACAAATGACTAGTTATATGTTGTCTAGGGTTGTGGAAATTTATAGTATCCTTCTATGGCCATGCTAGCTAAAAATGCTACTTGATTTTTAATATTTAGGGATAAAACCATGTTGTCTTGGTATATAGTCCCAAGAAACACATTAAGAAAATATTTCCATAGGGAAATACCTCAAAATTTTCTATTGTCTGATGGAGTCCTACTTTTTGTAGGGCCATGAGGTTGTCTAAGTAATCTACATCTACAAAGGAAGATATATCCTCATCCAGAATAGGTTTCATTCTTTCCACTTCATCAAATATGGAACTATAATGCTTGAATCCCAAATCTAGGGAATCTCTCATGAATATAGTATGGTGAATACTTGTGGTGTGTCGTAGGAAAAAATATAGGAAGTTGTTATTGTCCATTGAAGCTTTGAATTGTTTAGTCAGGATATAGTTTCTCTCCAATATGATCAAGTTAATTTTAGAAATTTTTATATGTTCTTTGGAAAGAATTTAAACTCTAATAATAATATCTTTGAATGTAAGCATTGAGCAAACAAATTTCCTTTCTTCTAGTTATCCACTTTAAATCTTTGAATGATAGACTCAATTTTCGTGTTCATGCATATTAGTTATAAAATGTGGCCATTTGAAATTTAATTGAATATTTTTTTCTTGTTATGTTTTAATTTTGGATCTTTTTTTTGGTTTTATCAAAGGATATACTTGAAGTGTCCACATGTATTGATCACATTTCTTGTATGAGGTTTAAATGGTGTCTAGTTCATTATGCAAGTTATGTGAGCCTCATTTGCACTTAGTCAAAGTGAGTATTTCACGTTAGCAAACTGACACTTTATGATTGGATTAGAGTGTTTCATGTTAGAATAGACAAGGAATACAAATATTCATTATAAGGCCTTGTGACTCTTGTAATGCATGCTACTTCAAATAGTGCAAAAATGTGCCTTATGACTCTTGTAATACTAAGACATAAATACATCGAAATAAGTCTTTGAAAACTTAATTGTCTTGCATACATTATTATTCATGAGATAAATACTAGAGCATGCCAAAAATCATATCTCAAAATGACAAAATAATTTGATCATAATAACTAAAGATTTTAAACAATAATATTCATAGGATCCTAAATTATTTGCAACATTTATTCTAAAAGAATGATATTTTTTCTATGTAATTATTTTGAAAATTTTGTTATCTTATAAGTAATTGTATATACTTGAAAATGGCACCTTAATTTCTATTTAACATTGTTTTATGACTGTGGGTGCATTTGTATATGTATGGGGAAGTTAGTCCAAGCCAGGAAATATTGGTCTTCTTGTTTACTTATAATTTCCCAAATTCCGCATAGCCTAATTTATTTATAATATTATATTGTTCTTTAGGTCTCCTTTAAGTCAGGTGCATCTTCTTGCACCTTCCCCCTCTTTTTAGGCCCTATCCATGTTGTAAGTTGATGTGGGCACCAATATTTTTGAATTTGAATTCAAATTCATCGATAAATATACAAGTGGCATAATTTATTTAATTCAAGGAGGAAATAATTAGAGAATTTATCATTATGTGAGTTACCATTCTATCATGGAGCACTTTTTGCACACATGCTCAAGTTATTTTTATTATGGATTTATTCGTTCATAGACATATTTGTTATAATCCAAGGGATATGACTATTATATTTAGTTTGCACTAGCTACTTGAACCCTAATGTAGACCTCCAAACTTTATATTCCTTAAAATCTATGTCAGCCATATTTAGCTCATTACAAAAAGACATGGCACAACTTTAGGTGCAAATTACTAGGTTTTAATGAGATAAGAGCATTGCATTTATCATATTTATCTACATATTTGATTGAGTAGTTAATTAGGTATTATTTATTGAATTTTACATGTATTACAGATGCTTAATTAGAGGTAGTTCATTTATGATGTTAAATTTTGTGAACACAACTATGTTACACCCATTTAGGGTTTCATAGTATGTTGTAAAATTATTGAAGTAGCCCAGGTTCTATGATGGATGATTTAACTTTTAAGGAATTTATGGAATGTAAAAGCGTAGGTTGTTAAAGTGCTAGAATGATAAATTAGGGAACAAATATAATAATATCAATAGCCACTGATTTGTATAATAATTGAATTGTTTGCTTAGCCATAAATAATAATAAATTACAAAAGAGATACTTAATTGGAAACTAACTGAGATGGACAAGTGACATGATAGAAACTAGTACAAGAATTATGCAAGGTGTTGTAAACATCAATTAGGAGTCATAAACCCTCCTAGATAATAACACGGTCTTCTGGATGGTAGCACACTATGATATTATCTTCTGTGCCATGCTAGTGTCCTTTTTAAACATGGATAATGAGTTTTTGGGTGGACCTTTTCCTGGTTATGAGAAGCTCATTATTGTGTGAATGAATGTTGGTTTGTTGTTTGTTCCTTGTTTTGATTGATTTCAATGTAAAACCCTAAGCCTCCACATTGGTTAGGGTATATGAGGAACACAAGTAGAAAAAGAGTGGCTTTAATAGGATAGGCTTAATATGACCTCAACACCCCATGTGATAATCATTGCCTACATACTAACGCCTTGAAAGTGGATCAATCCCAATGTAGTTCTCCCAATATAAGTGATGGTGTAAGTGTAAGTGAATGCTAGCATGACTGCTAGTTTGAGTGTGACTTAAGATTGAAAATTTGAGTAAATTGAGCTCTAAGCTACTGTAGATGGGTGTATGTAGAAGTAGGATAGAATAGGGATAAGTGCCTTGATTTTCACAACTATTTTTGAGTTTATTTATGAGTATTTACATCTGATTTATATCTAGGGGATAAATGAATGAAAGTGGTATATGTATAGCATTTTGGGGCTTGTCAAGATGTGAAATAGGTTTAGGCTAACCCTAAGTTGATTTAAGGAATAAAAAGATATTTTTTGGGAGAGTAAAGAGCAAGGGGACATTAGTGGTACCCTTTGGTTAATAGCACAGTGTGCTATAGTCCAAAGGACCACACTAATGTCCAGGTGACAGGAAAATGGGAAAAGGAGACTTGGGTACCTAGGGGGTGGCTTAATGTTACTATTGGTATATCTTGGAATAGGTTGGACTCACATGAAAGCTATAAAATGATTAAAATAGGCTCTAATATAGGTATATGTCTAAGCTAAGGATAAGGTGGTCTCAAGTGACACTCATTACACTAAAATGAAATTTTAGATGAGTACATTCCCTACCCCTTTTATTCTAAAAATGTAGCAAAGTGAAATGACTAGGATAAAGGAAAAATAGATCTACCTAGACTTACCTATGAGGTGAAGCCCATGAATCTAGGTTTTATTCTATGAAGCATGCTCCATTATGTATCCTAAAAATAAAACATGAATGATTTAGTCTTTACTTGAGAAAATATCAAAAGCAAAGACAAAATTGAGTAAAGAGATGAGAAGAAGAGGAAATGAATGAATACAACTTGTTGGGTACATGAACCAATGTAAAAAACCTGGTGACATCTTTTGTGTGCATGTAGATGGTGATTAACTTGGACTAAGATGATGTCTTGTTCAATCCTCATGTGTGGGTGGCTCAAGAACTCAAGTTTGCCTTGATTCCATCATTGCCCACCCTTGCTTGGTGGATCATAACCTGTGAATAGCTTGGATTATATTGATGAGTTGTCCAACCCTCTCATGTGGGTGGCTCAAGAAATTAAAGGAGGCCATGACTCCATCATTACCTACCCATGTGTAGTAGATGAATTTGAAACTGAAACTACGTGATGTAACTAAAACTGTGTAAGATGGCTCTAGGGCCATTTAAAAAATCTAAAATGTAAAATGGCACAAGGGCCACTAAGTAAATATAAAATGTAAAATGGCTTAGGGGCCACTTAGGAATGCCAACCACTATAGATGGAATGAAGGCATCAATCTGGTGTAAACTTAGTGCAAAAATAGTGTAAATGGTGTCTAAAGTAACAATGTGGATAATAATATGAAGCTACCAATCCATCTAAGAGTATTGGTGCCAAGCTAAACATATAGGAATAATGTGTCACACACATGCCTCCAACTTTGATATCTATGCAAATGGATTATGAATTAAGTCATAATAATCTATGTCTGAGTATCTGAATTTGAATCAAGGATGATCATTTCATGCATGATGCCCCCAATCTGAGTAAACCTATGTAATATGTGTGAAAATTGAGTATATAATAAACCTGTCTGATAATATATGCTTGAGATTGTGCAAATCTAAAATATAAATGTTGTACCTTTCTAATAATTTTGAAATTTTCTATTTCTAGGGATACAAGATAGTAATGTAATCCCCAGGTCAATAGTGCACTATGTTAGTGTCTTCTGTGCCATGCTATTGACCAAATGTGTTATTTCTATGCAAAATTGAGATTGATCTATATGTGACTATTTTTCATTATGTTTTCCTAAGTTTGGGCTCTATAATCTATGTTTGCATGATAAAAAATGTGTTCTGGGTGCATTAGGATGACTTGATCTCCATGACAAACCCCTGTGAATTCCCCCTCTTTTGAGGGGAGTTATTGAAACTATGCAATAATTGTCCTTAAAATAAAATCAATAGATCATGTGTGTTAGAATGAAAACATATGATATCTACATGATAAACTAATATAATGTGTATATGTGACATCAAAATGTAAAATAGTTTGAGCAAAAATTGGTAATGTATGATGTATTTTAGACATAACATTCACAAGGTTGTCAAGATAGATATAACAATGTAAGCATGTATATAAAGAAAAAAATTGGATATAATTTGAGTACGTAACTAGGGGGATGGGGCATGATGTCCATCAAGGCACCCGAGGAGGAAGGGGAGATGATTGAGGTCCTTCATGGCATCACAAACTAAGTGTGCAAGTAATAATCAAGATAAAAGTGTCATGGCCATGATGCATACATATAAACACATGAGGCACACAAAGTAGGCAAAGGGGACAAAATACAAGGAACATGGGCACATGTCATTAAGTTTGAGAAAGAACATACATACAATGACATGTTCATATGTCAACATACACAAAGAGAAAACAAGGTTGGAAGGACATGTTTAAATGTCCACATATACAATTAATAAGCACACATAAGGACATGGGCACATGCCCAAAGTATACACACAATGAAAGGAATTAGATTAGAGCCATAAAACAATGACATATTCAAATGCCCTCAAATAGATGTTAACACAAAGAGAGATAATCAAATATAAACTAGTAAAGCTAGAAATGAAAGTATACATAAACATGTGGTACAAATCATTATAAGATAAAAGATTTCCATAAGTTGAGTCTATAGTAGTAGTAGTTGGCAATACATTAGTGTAGTATAAAATGATATAACCTGACAAATCAAAGTTGTGTAGTATGATGCCCCAAATGGGCAAATGTAACAATGTTGAATATGTATATGTGCCCCTAACGGGTAGATAGTAACAAATCTAGATCTATGTAGAGGAAATGAGTCCTGTAGTAATCTATAAACACTCAAAAGGAACAAGTGAAGCATGTATGTATGATAAAACTGACTATACTAGCATATATATCATATGTAATACTTGGAAAATAGAAGGAATGTAAACATGGAAATGCATACAGTATAAAATTTATAAATTTTGAGCAAATATTTGAATGATTTTGTATTTTTTGAATATAAGCTATGTACAAGCAATATGCAAATAAAATTATGTATATGTAGGGAGGAATATACTAACTGATGAGTCTCACAAGAGACTCACTATCAAGGCATCTTGTATCAAATAAAGGAAGGCTGACTGCATGTGTTGTATGAGGAAGTATCTAATGTTTGTGAACTAGATGTATCGAATAATCTATAGCTAAAACTACCTATAGAGTGGGGATATGAGTCTATAGAGTTGACTAAACAACCCTATGAACTATGGGGTTCTTGGGGACCCATTTGGTAGAAGAAGTTGTGGATAACATGGGTGATCTATACTATAACACTGATTTGGATGGTAATGGGGTAAAGAAAGAGGTTCTCTATAATATATAACATGTCTTTGACATAGGGGTATCTCTAATAATGGTCTCAGTGGGAGAGTATGTGTATGTGGTAGTGATATAGGAGTAGACCTCACCTGCACTAGTGGCTCCACTGATATTAGAGGTGTGTTAATGGAAGATATGTGTGTAATTGTCATAAGTGTTTGATGTGTAATTGGATGTGAAACAAGTAAAGGATACTGATATGGAAGGCCCTCGACTATAACCACCTAATTAACATGTATATAGTTAAAACATCTATGCATGGTGGATGGAATGGATCGAAGCTATTGTATACAAGGCTTACCCAATAACATGTCAAATATACTGACATTAGGTTTAACTAAGACTATGGTGGATACATATACAGGAACAACCTATAATGGAAGTACTATCTCCTTGATGGAGCTCTGAACATGGTCACTAAAGCCACAAATAACTATATATGTCTAAGAAATATCATGCTCAGATTAACCCAAGTGATGTAGATGTGTAATAGTACACATATTAATTCTTGACCCATTGTCAACCATGACATTTTGAATAGGATGATGATCAATGTAAGCTCATATAAAGAGTGTATATAAATCTGAGTCATCATCGATGATTTCCTACTCTAAGAAAGGGATGAGAGGTCTAGCTGGCACTATAGTATGATACACACTAATGATATTATTTAGAGGGTGTGTGTCCATTGTATGAGTATGATAAGATGTTGGTGGTGGTTGTGCTTGATAAGTATAATGAAAAATTGAAGTGCATACTATTTCATTAGCCATATGTTTTGGAAATGATAAAAAAATATTTTTATTTCTTTCACTTCAGTTGGTTGTGCTTTGGATGTCTCTATAGGAGTGTTCACATCAATGATATTATCATCTATCAAATCTTGTATCTTATGTTGTAAGCTGATGCATCTATTTTTAGTATGGCATAGTGCCCTCTGATAATTAAAAAATGCATTGTGATCATAATTCCTTGGAAGAGGCCTAGTTGTATCAACCGCTTTGATGGGAAGGAGGGATATGATATTATATTCCAAGAGTTGTTAGAGAACATGTGCTAGTGATTCCTGAAGATTTGTGAAAGGTCTCCTTGGAGGAGCTAATAAAACCTTGTGAGGAGATAGATATAAGGTTGTATTAACTATTATATTTTTCTCATTCTTGTTTTTAGTGGGCCTCACCTTATATGGGGGATTATTGGAACTCTTATTATTTGAATATGATCTAGTTGTGTACTTTAATTTACCTATCGAGAGAAGCTTAACTTCCCATTCTTTCATTGTATGGCATAGATCTGTGAATGATGGTTTTTTTTAATAATATAGCTTCATGTAATGTTGGTAATAAACTCTACTTGAATATGTCTTGGAGTTATCTATCTACCATGGGGTGAGTCATCTTTGCTAATATAGTTTTATATCGCAAGACATATTCAACTATTGAATCATTGGATTTTTTATTGAGTTGTGAAAATTGAGTCTATGAAACCTTATCATTGATGTTGATTTAAAAGTGTGCCAAAAACATATTTTTCAATGGATTAAATGATGTGATGGATTGATTAGGAAGATAATAGAACCATTGTAATGCATAGTCTTTTAAACTATGAGGGAACAACTAGTTAGGGGCAAATCATTAGACACATAGTCCAAACATACTATGTGAAAAGCACATAGATGATGCTGTGGGTCACCCTTACCAACATACAAAGTAATATTGGGTGACACAAATCCATAGGGAAAAGAAGTTGATGCTATATGTTGTGCCAAAGGTGTATGTAAGAGCATATGAGAGTCTAAGGTAAAAGATGGTCTAGTAGCACCCTACTGAAGATTTAACACCTTGGTCTAATTGATCTCTTATCAAAGGGATTACACATCTAAATAAGAGGGATGTGTACTATCCACAAAAGGTGGTTCTAGTGATGAGAGTTTGATAGTTGTAGAAGGTTTTTATAAAATATGAGTTTCCCCTATAATAGGTGTAACTATATTAGTATCTGTGGGTTTGGATATTTGACCTATAGTGGATTTCAGGAGCTCTTCTTGAATAATATGGATAAGGTCATCTAGCATATCAAGATGTTTAGAAACAAAATCTTTCAAATGTATCTTATCAGTCTCATCAAATTGGTTATTGAATTTTGCCATTATAGGTCAGGAAGTAGGAAAACAAAAAGTTGTATATTTTGAACCTTTTAAGAAATTAAATCTATGAACGATTATAGAAATAGACTAATTAATTAGATTTGAAATTTTTTAATTAATTTCTAGGCATAGAAAACAAAAAGATACAAACCCTAAGAGAAGTTAAGGCTAGGGTTTGGATGGTATTTGAAGTAAGTAAGGTTCACTAAATGATTTAAATTTTAAGGGAGTTATAGAATGTAAAACTTTAGGTTGTTAAAGTATGGAATGATAAATTAGGGAAAAAATATAACAATATCAACAATCACTGATTTGTATAATAATTGAATTATTTACTCACCTTATAAATAATAATAAATTACAAAAGAGATACTTATCTAAAAACTAATTGAGATAAAAAGTGATAGGTTGGAAATTGGTACAAGAATTACACAAGGTGTCATAAACAACAATCACAAGTCAGAAACCCTCCGGATAATAGCATGGTCCTTTGGATAGTAGGATACTATGCTAATGTCTTCTATGTTATGCTAGTGTTATTTTACAATAGGGATAGCGATCTTTTAGGTGGACCTTCACTTGGTTTTGATAAGCTCGTGCATGTGTGAACAAATGCTGGTTTGCTATGTATTCCTTATTTTGACTAATTTCAATCTAAAACCCTAAGCCTCCATGTTTGTTAGGGTATATAAGGAGCACAAGTAGAAAAAGAGTGATTTTAGTAGGGTAGGATGGATGTGACCTCAACATCCCATGTGTTGAGAGTTACCTACATACCAATACCTTGAAAGGGGATCAAGCCCGATGTAGTTCTCCTAATCTAAGTGATGGTACAAGTGCAAGTGAATGCTAGTCTAAGTTCCAATTTGATTGGTTTAAGTGTAATTGGAGACTAAAAACCTAAGTAATTTGAGCTCTGGGCTACAATAGATGGGTGTATGCAGAATTAAGGTAGAATAGGGATCAATGGCCTTGATTTTCATAACTATTTTTGAGTTTGTTTATGAGTATTTGCATCTGATTTCCATCTATGGGATAAATAAATGAAAGTGGTCTATATATAGTGTTCTAGTGCTTGTCAAGATGTGAAATAGGTTTAGGCTGACCCTAAATTCCTTTGAGGAATGAAAAGATATCCATTGGGAGAGTAAAGAGCAAGGGTACATTAGTGTTGCCCTTTGGTCAATAGTGTAGTGCGCTATAGTCACTATTAACCAAAGGATTGCATTGATTTCTAGGTGGTAGGAATGGGTGAAGAAGAGACCCGAGTACCTATTGGTGGCTTAGTTCTACTTTTGGTATATCTTGGAATGGGTTGGACTCACATGAAAGTTAGAAAAGGATCAAAAGAGGCCCTAAGATAGGTCTAGGGTTAATTTGAGGACAAGGTAGTCTCAATTGACACTCATTGCACTAAATGACATTTTAGATGACTACAATAGGAAACCTCATGCTGATCAATCATTGTTGCATGTAATGATTGTTTAAGTAAAAATAATAATGAAGAAGGCATATGTGTGACATGTTATAAATGTCTACCACTTTTCAATAACTTTGGTAAAATATTCCATATATTACAAAGTAATTATTTTATCTTTTAAAAGTAAGAGATCCAATGGCCTTCTTCTCTTACTTGTATTATTCACCCATACCATCTTATTATTAAAAGAGAATTAAGGAGGTAGTGAGTTAAGAAGATATCTATATAATTATGAGAATACTCAATTTTGATGATGGTTTAATTGAGGTTATCCTCTAATTATAATATTCTTATAAAAGTAATTTTGTTATTAGTGATAAGTGTCAACTAAAATAAGACACGGATAATGTGTGCATATAATTCAAGTGCATCTTCGACCATATAAAAGTGTACAAGTCTAAATATACACTAACGTCTCACCTTAATATGTACTTTGATAAAGTGAAGTATTGAGGAATTAGTAACCTCTAATATGATTATAAAAACAAGGTCATGTTAGCTATTCATGTACAATCAACATAACACTGTAAAAATAGTGACTCGAAAACATACAATCACACCAAAGAGTCAATACAACACTAAAAGGTGATAACATCCCCATTTAATGCTAAATTAGGTGAGATGGATGAATATTTCAAGAAAACATCTCTTAACTTGATGATGACAAAACAAAATCATGAAGCATATAAAAAACTCTATAAATTTACATAGTTGAAGCTAATGATGACTATGCAAAATTGGGAAGCATAAAAAAGCACTTTAGACAAGATTGGTGTTGGGAGAGTCATTATAAGACTCCTAGAACAAAGGCTTCTACCCAAAGGTGGACCAAAGTATAATATTTTAAAATCTATTGTAAATAATATCAAATTAGAAAAATAATACCTCCACTATATTCCTCTTGAAAAAATACACAATTTTACAAAACATTGCACTTAAAAATACATAAATATGCAAAAGTAATCTCAATTTGAAATGTGAATGATCTAGATGACATTTAGATAATCGTAAAGAACAAGAAAATAGGAATATTTGAATAAAATTTCACTAATACAAAATTCTCAAACAAAATAAGCACATTAAAAAAATGATTGAGGTAGACCTAAATATAACCAAGATATACCTATCAAAATTGGAGTGATTTAACTTGTGGGAATGGAAGATGGGTAAATATCATTGGATTAAAAATATTGTTCATTGTTTGAGGCTTAGAAATTATAAATATTAATATCAACAAAAAACATATTTATAGTCCATTTCAGTCTCTTCTTTCTAGATTACATTGGCCTAACTAATACCATAAATCACAAATTTGTATCACCTATCAAATATCTTGATATGGTCTTAGATGCTACATTCCTTGCTATCACACATATTTACACATATTTTGACATCCTTCATAAGAATATCAATCTTAAGGTTAGATCGTATCCTCTTGTATCCCATACCTTGGGGCATCTTGCGATGTTCATCCTCTTATTTTTATAATGTTGGGGCATCTTATGATTCCCATCCATTTTTTTACTACACATATTGGGGCACCTTGCAGTACCCATATTTTATTCTTTGGAGCATCTTGTGATGCCCTTCCTCAATATTGTTCATGATTTTTGGGAATCTTATGATGCCCATCATCATTCCTTTGGCTTGTTTATCTCTCCTCCTTACCATGAGGTAGCAATCAATAAACTTTCACATATTACAAACAAACAAATTTAGCTTGAAAATACTTTTTGAGATACATATACTCACATTTCACATGATCATATTTGATATTGACATTAACCTATATTTTGCCTGTTGTTTTATCTCATATTTATTTGCTTTTCTACATTTCTTTTACTTTCCCCCTCTTTGGGATGATTGCTTGCACCATTGTTTCTATTTGGGTTCTATAGTAGTTTACTTTCAACCTTAGATTCTCTTATGGTTCTTAGGTATCACCTTCATGTTTTATATCATTTTTTTTGTCAAACTTTACTTCCATTATGGTTCTTAGGTTTCTCCTTCAGGTTTTATATAATTTCTAATTACACCATTGTTTCATTTTTTATTCTTTGGTATTTTTATTTTCAGCCTTTGCTTCTCTTGTGGTTCTTAGGTATCACCTTAAACTTTTCTATAATTTTTTTAGTTAGATTTCATTCCCTTGTGGATCTTAGAATTTGCCTTAGGGCTTGGTTTTTACCATTTTTTCTCAGCCTTTGTTTCCATTATAGAGCTTAGGTATCACTTTTGGGTTCATTGTTACCACATTTATCATTTTGTATATCATTTTTAGCCTTAGTCTCTTTGTGATTTTTTGGCCCTTATTAACTTCCCCCTATTTTGGGATGACTATTTATTTTCCCCTTATTTTGGGATGATTACTAACTTAATTAGTGTTTGTGTTAAATCCTTTGTAGGTCAGTATGGTTTCCCTAGTGACATGACTATCATACCATATCCCCATCCCTTTTAAAGTATTATTTTCCCTCCTTATGATCAACTACAAGCATAATCATCATTGTATCACCTTTATTAGATATATTTATCTTCCTCAATCCACATATTTCCCTTGTTTCATTTCACTTGAGGCACACATAAGTTATTTTTGAGGTTGCATTCTTGCATGTGGGCTAGTCTAGGAATCTTTAGGCATAATGGTATTTACACTCTCTCTACTCGTGGTCAAGTGTAAGCTCTCTTGTGTTACCTACCTATTTTCATACTTGTTTCATTTTATGAATTAATATGAGGAGTAAAAATAGAAAAATAAAAAAGAGTTAAAATCTATATCATAAGAAAGTTAAAATGAAATTATATCTCAAAATTTAGATCACCTCAAAATATGTGATCTTTGTTTAACACATCTCCTATCCTAGTCAAATCTTAAACTCCACAATTAGCCTCATGATAGAGTCAAAGTACATTGGGATATGGTAGACAGGTATACTAGGGTAAGAGGTCTTATATGATTATATTATTATTATATCTTCCTACATTTTAGTGCCACCTATCTTCTCACATAAGTACCCAATCTTCATAGTAGGCTGATGGATTTGTAAGGTTTATTGAGGAGCACAGAACATGTTGTGTGAATGTAGGATAATTTTTAATTTCATGCATATAGACTTCATGGGATGATATATGTACTTCATTTGTTATCCCAAGCTTTGTGTTCACTAATTAGTGTGTCTTAAGTCATTGATGTTGATAGTTCTTAGCCTTTTCCACTTGTTTAGAGCATCTCAATCCTGTTAAATATTTTCACATCACCTGTGGCACCTCACATTCCTTATTTAAATCATATATTTCATGATATCCCCTTGATGGGTATTGATTTTAGTTGATCACATACTTAATCACATTTACCTACTTACTCATCTTGGATTTCAGTTTGTAAGTTATAGTGTAACACCTCATATAGGACCAGAATTTTCTCACAAAAACCCCTTCAACTTTGATTTCCACACTATGATAGCTAAAAATTTAGAATATACTTAAGCTAGGAAATGAAACCATGCAAACTTCCTATTCTAAATATAAATTAAAACCTTAGATTAAGCAATAATAATAGAAAAATGTTAAATAACGAGATACTTACAAAATGTGTAAAATACACTCATCACCTTCTCCATTGAGAATATATGATTTGATATTGATTAATTGGACATGTGTGCTCAATTAATTTCTCCAAACAAAAGTAAATTGGGTAGCTTATGGATGTAAATAGCTTGGATTCTTAATGAATGTGTAGGATGAATTTAATAACTTGAAGGTGGATGATGAAAATTAAGGATGACACTTCAATTTATAGGTTTATAGATTAGAAAATGAATGGTTGAGAATGATTTAGACTTAATTTGATAACGATAATTATCAATAGTTAGATTTCAATCCTCACCTCAATGGATGATGACTAATTCCCATGTGTGTGAGAGAGAAGGGGAAAGTTAGTTGATAGTTGAGAATGACTTAGGAATGAGTCAAGTAGGTGGATGACTCACCAAGGTAGTTGAAATGTTAAAATATGACTCAAAAATTGGTTGAAGAAGTTAAGGATTTGGTTGGATGACTCAACCCTTGGTTGAGAAAATTATGAAAGATGTCTAGAGGTAGAAATTCTAGATTTTAATTTATTTTGAAGAATGTTGTGTGCATGGTTTAATTAATTAATATAGATTATTTAATTATTATAAAAAAGGGATAGAAATGATGTTAGTAGAAAATTTTAATTGATATGGTGATTGAGTTAATGTGTCAATTTAAAAAATGTTAATTATAACACTAAATTGGTAGAATTTAGGTGTCTACATTTTCCCCTCTTTGAAATGGTGTTGTGACTAGAAGAAGAAATTCCTTTTCAAAGATAAAGAAAAAGTAGAGTGAAAATAGATGTAAAAAGATGATGCCTAGGTGGTTTTGAATGAGTACATGATGCCCCCTTGAGTCTTCGTATGGGAGAATAGATGAGAATGGACACCCAAAATGAAGGATAAATGATATAGGGAATACTTCCAGGTAACAAAATTATGAGTCTCAATAAAAAACTTGCATGATTGTAGGCACATGTAAAAATTATTTTCCCCGAGTAGATAGGTGTTAGGATGCTAATTAAAAAAATTAGATTTCCCATTTTTTAAGATGCACACTTGGATTGTGCCCCAATCATAGATATATGCAAAAGGGCAGATGTGGGAATGATATCATGTTGGTAAATTGTAAGTTGAAAAAGGAGAAATCAAATTTTCCAAGGACAAGTGTTTAAATTTTAAAAGAGATATTTGTAAGCTGAAACAAAGATGCTATGTAATCCAATTAATTGGTAGTATGTTTGGAAAATAAAATGAAGTGATTGATTATAAAAATTTGAAAAAAAGAAGCTTAGAATTGAGGTAGAAGAGATGTATGGGGGGGTGTGAATATATAGGGTTAGGGGTAATTGAAAATTTAATTGTTTAAAAATATATTTTGGTAATTTGTGTGATTAGCCACCTAGTGTTGAATTTGCTCTAGGTTGAGAAAGAAGAATGGAGCGGATTCCAACTGATAGACATTGTAGTGAGCATGTCCAAGTGTATTAGAGGCCAAAGGGGAGTACGGATAAGGTAAGTACTAATTTTAAATTTTGGTTTATTATTTTATGGATCATAAATGCTAGGGAAATTTACAAAAAACAAACCCACTATTCAAGGAATGATAATTTTAGTGATGATTGCGTCAAGTTCGTTGCCCAGAACGGTGGGTTTGTTATAGGTTTTAACAATTTATCTAGAATGAAAATTTTGTTAAAAAACATAGTGAATTCATCAAAATATGTGGAAAATTAATTAGATTGTACAATGAATTCATCAGAATGGAAAAATCATCTGTAGAATACAATAAATTCCTTAACATTTTGGTGAGTTCATTGATATTGCTTGGAAGATGAAAGTTTAAGATAAAAGTACATCACTAAATATGAATGTTTAATGATTGTGATTGATGAATATATGATGGTAAAATAATAGCATTTTTATTTTTATATTTTCAAAATATATGACCTATTTTGACTATGCATGAGAGATGATCGAGTGTGCTTTAGTTGATGTAGAAGTTTGGGGATTACGAGGTTGGAGTATTAGAGGTAGTTGGACTAGTATATATAGTGGAGATGCCTGAGATTTATGCTAATAGGACACTAATAAATACTTTGGAAGAGTTTTAACATTTAAATACCAACACATTACAACTACCTATAGGGGAGATGATTGTGAGACTAGAGAACGTATGGAGGATACTTCATATCTTGATATAGGGTGTGAAGGTTTAATAGAGAGAGACTACATAGGTAGTATCTATAGCAAGAGTGTTTGGGGAGAAAATAATACTGATGAATAAATATGGTATTAAATTATATTCCCACATGGATTTGGAGTATACATATAACTTGACACTAGTATTGATGGCTATTGTTGGCGGTGTACTGCTACTAGACAAGAGTGAGAGATTGATCCAGAGCATCATAAGGTAGCATGAAAGTTAGTGTGTTTAAATGTTTCATGTTAGACATTTATAGTTTTATATGGGTGTTGAAGGTATTTTATGGTCCCTTAGGATGATCTGGAGTCATTAAAAGTCTTATAATGGTGTTTTATTAACTCTTCTATGTTTTCCTACCAAAAATCAAGATTTGAAAATTTGAATTTTTAAACTAGGTTTTGAGTGGTAATTTGGGTCCTGCGTGTATTTAAAATGTTTTTGAATGTTGTAAATGGGAAAAATAGGACTTATAAGTGTGTATAAATGTGAATAAAATGGAAAAGAGCAATATGATCCAAGAAAATTGATTTGTAACTACCACCCTACGTGGGGTTGGCACAAATCAGTTAGTTTGCATGTTTTAGTGCTTGTAAGGAGATAAAATTTATGTAAGAGGTTAGAGTGTGTATTAGGATGTTTTTAGGATAATGGAGGTTCTAATTAAATCAAAATAAATATCATGAAACATCCCAATAACTTGGGAAGGGCACCCTGTTTTGCTGTAGGTGCCATTAAAATGTATGGTTTTATCAAGAAGTGATTAAAAGGAATGCTTTAAGAGATTGTTTTTGGATTTATATAGGGTTGTGGTATGTGATAATCCATTAATTATTATTATTATTTTTATATATTATGATTTTTTGTTGATCTATAGGTTGGTGGTAATATACAAACTTTGAGACAACTTTGTTTTTGTCATAGTCATGTAATAAAAGCAAAGATAGATTTGTGGAGTGTCATTTAGTTGTTGTGGGTGATATAAATGTGGTAAGAAGTATTGTATGTATTTTTATAATCTATTTGGTCTCATTAATTATTTTTGAGATAAAAATTCCATGAAAACCTTTCAATATAGTGCACACAGTGTCGTTAAAGAGCAGTTTTGTGTTTACACAGTCCTAAATGACAAGTAAGTTGGCATGGTTGATGATTGTTTAAGGGTTATTAAAGTGTTTAAAGTATAATAATACTAAGGAGTTTTTAAATAATGATATCGATCACTTTTGAGGATAATAAATCCATGAATATGTGTAAGATTGAAGAAAAGCTTCACACACAGTCCTAAAGAGCACATAAAATTTTGTATAATTGCATATTGGAGTCTTATTGTCATTGTCATTGCACATACAACTATTGGAAAACTTAAAAAAAGTTGGGTTAGACATAATATAGGTCTCGATAGGGTTTGAAGTGTCATCAAATTAATTTTAGCCCATTTTTATAGCTCTTAGCCTTGCACAACCCTGTCAAGACAAAGGCTAGGGTTTTAAATCTTGCAACTCAAATAACTTTCATTTCATCTAGCCAAAATTGATGAAACTTTGGAATAAATTTTATATTTAGGCTATATATATAATTAAAGAGGTTATAAGTTCGTATATAATTTTATAATATGGTTTCTAGTACTGTGTCATTGGAATAGGCCTAAAGAGACTTAATTAACAAGAGGGGTAGGCAATAAGGAGGACTTACATTGAGAGTTAAGACTTTAAATTTTGTGTCAAGTAGGAAGGGATAAAGGGTATCTAAAAAGGTTTTTTATTTGTCTATAACCCATGTAAGTTGGTCAAACATACTATATTTATGTGAAAACAAGGCTACAAGGACTAGGCCTTTAAGAGAGAAAAAGTGGATGGTTGAAGAGTTATTGCTTAAAGATTGTGTGATTTAGTTGGATGTGTGAGAAAGTAAAAATAGTTAGGGTATATTTTATATGATCCATTGTGAGAATTAAAGAGTCTCTAAAACCATGCATGAGGCTTTTAGGCCTATGAAGCCACATGAGAATGAACAAGCTCAAATGAAGAAAAAAGAGTGAAGAGGATATAATTTGTGTATGGGATGATGAATTTAGGGATAAGAAAAAAGAGAGTATAGAGAGAGAAGAAGGGTGATGTGCCAAGAAGATAACAAAGAAGACTATGCATACATGAAGGGACTTATGAGCTTAGTCAAAGTAGGATTGATCAAGAATTACAAATGGCAAACATAGTACCTTTGGTAAAGAATGAGACCAAAGATCAGAATAAGGATTAAAGTGAAGAGATCAAAATAAGGATTAAATTGAATAAATCATACATAGGGAGATGTATAAGACAAGTGTAGGCATCAACTCTACATCAAGTGGTATCAAATTAGGTTAGCTTTTGGAAAATTTATGAATTTTAAGTATTAATTGTTACTTTTTGAGGTTGTTAAAGGTTGATATTTGAGGTTGCATGAAGTTAAGTTGTAGGAAGGAGTTGGAGAGGCAAAAAAAGTTAAGATTTATGGTAGAAGAACAACCCTAAGAAGAGAGAAGAGATACTCTAGGAAGAGTAGTAGTTCCAAGGTGAAAAAGACTTGGACATGAGTGTTAATAGACTAGGTAGAGGAGAGAAACTAGGTTCAGACACCAAATCAAGGTGAAAAAGACTTGATTGAGAGAATTTGAATATAAATAAGGCAAAAGAGAGGAAGGGCTTGGTTGAATTACAGTAACATGATGATAGAAAGAGGAAGGAAGACCCAAAGCAAAAATGGTTAGTTGTTGAGGAAGAGATGAGCGAGATAGATCAAAGGATATAGAGGATAAGGCTCTTGGTAGAGATCATGAAAGAAGAGAAAATCTAATGGTATGGCTGGGTAATGAAGAAGAAGAGAGTTAAGTGGTATATAAATCTACTCATAGAGAGAACAAGAAATATTGTCATGAGAGACAATGAGAGACAAAAGAAGTTGCTATGTAGGCAACTCAAAGAGGAGATGAAGAAGTTCATGATGGATGAAAATGTTGGTACACAAGAGGAGGGTGAGGAATAGCTTAAATAAAATGAGATAGTCATGGAGGCAAAGTAACTCAAAAAGGATAAGATGGAGGTAAACAAGCCTCAAGCTTTTAAATCTTATGATTTCTTGTCATGTATGTGTAGACAGTTAGTTTTAGCCACTTTTGTGCCTAAATGGGATTCAATTTAATTTCTATAAAAATGAGACATTTTAAGACTAAAAATCAATATAATTTCCCAAATTCATCTGCATAAGGGATTTAATTTCCCAAAAACATGATGAGGCTAGTTTATTTTATGTTTTACATGTATACACCAAAAACCTAGTTCAATTTTAAGCCTAATCAAATTATGACCTAGTAATTTGACACTTTTGGCTTATCAAGATATTAATTCATAACATTTAAGACAATTTACAAAAGCCAAAAAGCACTAAGTAAGATTAATTACATTAAAAATCTTAATTAATTTACCTAAACAAAAATTTCAAATCAAATTAATGAATTTCATTTACTAAAAAAGGCTATTTATCCAAATATGAAGTCAAAAGTAAAAGGAGCTAATAAAGTGATTTATTATTTCCTAAATATTCTAAAAATATTAGTCACACCTCACAAATATATAAAGTGAGTTGTCATTCCTCACAAATATTTGAAACTGAGGTGTCAAGATTTTATGAGTGCTTTGACCCAACTCAAGGTTAGCCTAACTCAACCTAGTTTATTTTAGATTTAACCAAAGTTATAATTTAACCTAACCTCCCTAGGGTTAGAGTTATTTCTTTGAGCTATAAATACAAGTGCCCACACCACATGCCAACAAAATTTTGTGTGTAAAGATATTTTGCTGGAATATCTTCTTGAAGCCTTTGAGAGTAGTGTTATAATGCCCAATTTATGCAAAGCTTCACACCAAGCCATAAGTGACTATTGGAGAGATGATATCACCATGGAAGAGCATTATTAAAAGACTCTAATAATCATAGGCTGATCATGAACATTCTTATTCCAACAAGTAATCATCAAATTTGATAAAGGAGATAAGAAATTTGTATTGTCTTTATCTCTATTTTGTGATCTTGCTTATTGTGTTATGCTCTCCCTAGTTCTAAGGCAAGAATGTTTAGTCTTAGTGTATTGTTATGCTTATTTTTTTATAATTTGGATTAATAAAGGACCAATCTACATTTTGTTTACTCTTCTAACACTTAAGGCACATAATGGCATGCCCAATGGGACCACACATCCCGTATGGCCAAGGAGAATGATATGTTAACCTTAATTTTACTAACAAATGCATTTAATTCTTCACGTTTAGAGTTTTAGTCTTAAAATATACATCATTCTATTTTTTGAGTTATTAGTGGCTTTGACCTATGTAACGACAACTTCACTAGTTTCATGTTTATTTATGATCTTTATATATGCAGAAATGGTGACTTCATAATGACAACTTTGACCTACTAAATGGTGGATTCACGTTGAAAAATCAATATGTTTGATCTTGTTGAATGGCAATTTCAACATATCAAATTACTCTCAACTTTCTTGTTTTTTAGATTATTTTGGTGGATTCACCCTGATAAACAATAACTTCACCAAAGTTTCTCTATATGTTTATGTTTTCAAGAAATTAGTAGCTTCACCCTACTAAATGGTGGCTTTGTTTTATAATTTTCCTAAACTTGAGAGCTCAAAATCAATTGTTGTTTACTCACTTGATTTTTGGCTTATAGGAAAGCAAACCCCCTAACATGTTACAAGACCTAAGGTGGAGAGAGAGAAGCTTAAGCATTGTTAACATTTCATATACACTTTTATTTAGTGCTTAAATCCACGTAATCACAGTTTTCTTTTAGTTTTTTCAGCTTTTTCAGGTGCAAACAAGGCCAAGGGGCCAAAATTTCAATCACACTTCAATTTGGTGATATTAAAAGGAACACACATCTTAGTTAGATCTCTAAAGAGATTTTTTGATTTATGTTTATTTTTTGTTATTATCTAAATTTCAAAGTTCACAGTTAGATTTATTTATTTATGAAAATTTATAAACTATTGCGTGTATGCTCTTCCCCCGTCCCCTTTAGGGAACTTGGGTGACCAAAAGTGCTTAGTTTGTTTGGTCCTATTAGAAATAATTTCATGTATGCTCTCCCCAAGCTCTGAGTGAATTAGGTGACCCAAAAATGAAATCTAAATTCTCTCTATTTTTATTTTTTTACATTTAGCTTATTGGTGGGAGCTGATTTCTTTAGGGGTGCATTGACAAGGGGTTTCATATCCCAATATCGTACCAAACCCATTCTATGGTGGGGTATATAAATTGGGCACATGATACTGGTTTTGTCAAGGGGATGAGTGGATAGCCTCTCTGATCCTAATGAAAACTCAAGTTAGGTCTTGCTAAACATCAAACTCTATCAAGAAGTAGACAACTAGAGTCACTGTGTAAAGGAATAGACCTTTGCATAGTAAGTTAACATGTATGAACTTGATTGATGCGATTGTGCCCTTGTGTTAGCCAAAATTGGGACCATTTAATACATTCAAGATTTATATATTTTTATTTAACCCCACTTGACACAAAATTTCTTGCCAAATGTCGACTGGTCCTCACTTTAAGTTTATGCCCTATATCAATGCTTGAAAGATGGGGGGTGTAAAAAACTCTACCTACACTTGTAATTTTAGATTAACACTTAATTATTCACATGCATTAGTAGATCAGTGGAAACTTTGGTAGAAGATACACACACCCATGTCAATTTTAGATATAGGATGAGCCATTAATGCTACTTCTATTTTCTTTGATTTACATGTGTATTATTAGACTAAAACTATTTGTCTATATTATCAAATCAAAACAAGTCCAAAACATCACGTTATTTTCACACCCCTTCAACTTAAGAGGTGTTACTCTACATTCCAAAACCATTTGCATGTCACTTATTTAAACAGAGCATTGTCATGCTATCCGTTTCATCTCAAACATTTTGCCTTGGATTTTTGAGTCCAAAACCATTGTCATGACATTTGTTTGAAGGAGCATTGTTATGTTACCAAAATTGTTCTAATCTATTGTCACCTTTGAAACTAAGTTCTAAACTGTTATTATACCTCTCTTATTTCAAATGTGCAATTACACTACCTATTTTGGTCTAGCCCTTTTACCTTAGAACATTTGAGTCTTTTCGCATTAAATCTAAAACTCAACCTTTTGAAGTGTAAATATTTAACTAATCAAGTTCACACCAGATCCTCATACAATTTAGCATTAGGTAGTCTATTTTTTTGTGTTTGGATTATGTTACTTGGGTTAATTTCTTATTAGATTCCCCTTGCCCAGACCTAGTGATTGTTGTTTGTTTTGTACCTTGTTTGAGAGTCCTTTGAGCCAAGTTATTACCATGTGTCTTGTTTGAAGTTTGTTGTGCTAAATTTTGAGTTTTATATTTTCATTGTTCCAAAAGTATCTTGTGAATCAAATATCGAGTCTTAATGAGCCACTTATCAAGTGTCATCTGAGCCAATTGTCTTGGTTTAGTTTGTTTTCAAGTTCTTGTTTGAGTTCTTTATTTTTGAGTCTAGCCTTGTTTTTCATGTTAAATTATTATAACTAGGTTTGGGAAAATCATTTCTATCCTTCGATCCTAGTTTATAATTGTTCTACTTTGTCTAGACACTTTTGTTATTGATTATAACTACCTTTGGGAAAATCAATACCTTATCCATAATCAAGTTTTGAGATTTTATGTTATTTTTACCACTAATTATTACCACCTTTAGGAAAATCAATATCATTTGTTAGACCAGTTTTGAGTTTATTTTATTTTACATTCACCTAATCTAGTTGTTTTACCCTTTTTGCCTCTTTTATAGAGTCAAATGTTATTTATTTTTAGACCCTGGTTGTTTTTTACCTTTGGACCCTTTATTTTTCATGAGACCTATCTATAGATCTGAACATGCCTTGTTACACACGTAGCGTGACCTTGTATAATCCATACTATGATAACTTTGTGACCAATGACCCTTTTATTCAAGAGTCTTAAGACTATGTAGCTTATGAGATGGATCCCTATCCATATTATAACATTCCATATGTTGAACAAAGGCACGCCCCATTAGCACAATATTTGGTGACTGTACCTCTTTATCCAGGTGAAGAGCTAGAGAAAACAACACAATACCTTACTCAAATGATTCCTAACATTGAACAAAGCCAACAATAAGAGCCCTACTATGTTATGATTCCATCACAGACAAGTTATGATATGTACTTATTTGAACGTTACTTGTTAGAGAAGAATGACGAAGTGATTATTAGAGCTGCCAAACTAGGAGCCAAGTTTACACTAGATTTCCCACACGAGAGTCTAAGTAGTTTGATTAGAAATCCTAGTAATGCATCTCAAATCCAATCGTTTAAACGAAAACCAAGTAGTTATAATCAAGATTTAGTCCAAATGTTGTAACAATACCAAAGTACACTTACAAAAGGGAAAGGCCCTATGGATAAACAAATGGAACATGTACATCAAGCATACCAAAACTATCTCAACCTAGCTCACAATATTAATGCAAGGGCTATTTTTAACACATCACTTATTGAGATAGCTCCATTAATAGGGCAACAAATAAATGCTTTGGGCTAGGCAAGACAGAATGTAGAACCATTTAGCCAAGCATGTTGGTTGGTGACATATATAATGTCCCTATTTTAATTGAAGATACTACCACTAAAATAAAATACCTCACTCAGAATGTTGCAGATAACACACAAGTACAATCCAATTTAAACCAAAGTGAGTTTAATTTACCACCAAGCAATACATAATAGATTCCTCTAAATAATGCTATGAATGGACTGCAACAGTAGGGAATAGGTATGCTTATTTCCCAAAATCAACAAGCAACCTCCACTCCTTAGCCAACTACAGGTAATAGGGGAAATGAACTCACAACAGACCAACTTACCATAACAACGAGTGCAGAACACTATGCTACCTCAATAGGTGATGACAAATATTCTTCCAAAATAAGCACAAACTAATATACCTTATCAATCACAAATTTTTCCTAACTAAAAATGTGTTTCTATTGGTCAAAAAGTGCCATTTAATCAATAACAACAAATACCAAATCCCCAACAGTTGCCTAACCAATAATAAGTGCCTATTCAACAACAAGTGTCGATCTAACAACATGTGTTCAACCAACAACAAGGTACTTATGTACAAAAGGTTCCAGGTTCTAGGAAATAATTACGTTTCACCCAATGGGTATCACACATGCAAAAAAGATCCAATTATAAACACCTCCAATAGTAGGAATCTAGTCAACAACATGTTCCTTATATACAATAGGGTTCAATAAGTACGTAATAATTTCCCTCTCAAACCTAACAATACCAACACATCTGATAGATCTAAATTCCATTACCATGGCCAAAATTCACTAGCCAAGGTTATGTATCCAATATAAACTAGAATGTGTTTCAATAACAACATATTCTATATCCACAATATAATATAAATTCATGGATATGCATACCTCGTCGTCCAACCAATTCTACCAACATTCCACAATATGCCTACCCCGATCAAGGTAATCCACCTTTGACTATGCAAGCTTCACAATAAGTCATTGATTATGATTTATTTGCCCAAGATTTGTAATAAATAAAGGATGTAATTCAAGCTTTATAGATCGAAAAACAAACAAACAAATTCAAACTAGATGAAACATGCTCTTATCCATTCAACATGGAGTATATGCAAATACCATTTCCACCAGGTTAGGAGCTGCCTAATTATGAAAAATACAAAGGCAAAGGTGACCCCAAAGAGCACCTAATATAATTATTTATTTCATACCATCCAATGGTCTATAATGACATATAAGTGCTTATACTCTTTCCAAGGAGTTTAGCTAGACGAGCTTTGGAATGGTCGTTGAAATTATCGAAGAATTCTGTACTTAAATTTGATGATCTTTCAGAAAAGTTTGTATTAAACTTTTCATATAATATCAAGCATGAAATTAATATTGTGGATTTAGTCCAAGCTAAATAGAAGACTGGTAAAAACTTTGCTTCATACTTGTAACATTGGATAGCACTAGTGAGCCAATTTACTCACAATTTTTTGGATAAATAGTTGGCCATGATATTTACTAAGAGCCTCCATAGTGAGATATCTTATCATCTTGAACTGAAATGTGCTCATATATTTGAAGAGGTTATAGATAAAGGATTACATATTGAGAAATCCCTTGTTAACAAAGGGATAATCAAGTTATTCTTTTCTAATCAGATCTAGAATCAACATCAAGGCCAATAGAACTAGAACTAAAATCAAGGCTAAAACCATAATCAAAACCCAATTCATATACCGACTTTAGCACCATCTTAGGCCAACAACAATGAGAGACCAAAACCCTACAACCATAATAAGAATTTTATTGGTAATGGGGTTACTAGATCATGCCATGCTAAGATGGTACAAATACTGGCTATCCATTTACCTCCACCCACTCAAAAACTACCTCCTCCATACATTCAACTAAGACCTCCACAAGACCAACCACCACAAAATCAAAACCAATTAAAAGCTTCTCCTATAAGGACAATACTTCCCATTTCCCAATAATTTAATGACCTTGCTGAGCCTATTGAATTTGTGTTCTGAATGTTTGTTCAAGCAAATATGATCAGTTGATTAATACTAAAGCCATTTTCTAAAGGGATTCCTTTTCTTGATTGGTACAAGGAACATGAAAGTATGAGTACAATCGTGTCATAGGACATTCCATAAGATGGTATATGCAACTTAGGCATTTGATTGAGAATATGTTGGAAAATAAAGAGATAGAAAGAGACACCCATGCTCCTACAAACAATCATAATTTAGGTATGTACTAGAATCCATTTATCCAACATAATAACAATAACAATAACAATAACCAGTAACAATACCAAAAGCAATAATAGTGATAGATAGATCCAGTACAAACCCAACAACAACAACTCCATCCACAATAATAATAGTAGAATTGTTAGAACTAAGGGCAAAATGACCAAACCAACCAAGGAGGCCATCGTGTCATTGTCCATACCTATACCATTGTTGTAGGAACCATTTCAGGTGGTCATGCTACCACTATCACTATAAATACCTAACCAACTACCAATAAACCTAGACCTTCACCCAATAATGCCTATCTATCAAATAATGCTTAACAACCCAATTATGTTGGTGATTATTCTATAGACCATGTTGACAACCAAGCTCCATACTATCTAAGAATAATCATTCCAAGCCTTATTACCTACCCAACTAGCTACTAAAGGCAAGTTCCAGATTGAGATTGCATAAGTACAACTCAATGAGCCAGGGTCACTGTCAAAAGACCCCAACCAAGTATTACAAATGAGCCTAATCAACCTTCCATGCCTATCAAAAATAAACTAACAAAAATGAGGGAAAGACCTATGATATTATGAAACAAATAAAGAAGACACTTGTACACATATCCATCATGGATTTACTACATATGTCTACTGTCCATAAAGACATCCTCAATGAATACTTGAACCTATACCTCATGTCAGATGACATCACTCCAAACAAATTCAAATCCATGGTAAGACACTTGGCCCTATCCAATGTCTTACCTTTGGCCTAATTGACATGTCATCTCTAGGCCCTCTGCATAATAACCTATTGTACATTAAGGTCAGTATAATGAACCATAGAGTTAAATGAGTCCTTATAGACAATGGTTTGGGTCTCAATATTATGTCTCTAAATTTGGTCAAACATCTTGGATATACAACATCCAACTTGCAGCAAGATACCATTGTTATCAAGGCATATGAAAATGAAGAACAAAAATATCAAGGTACTATTATCTTGCTAGTGGTCATTGGGCCTTTGATCCATGATAATTTGTGCCATGTTTTGGACCTAAAACTATCTCACAATATATTATTTGGCCAACCCTAGATCCATGAAATCAGAGCTATACCTTCTACATGACATCAATGTATAAAATTTCCACATTCAGGAATGAAAGTGCCTATACCAACTGATCTTTAGCCATATCAGTATTATAAACACCTTAAGGCTGAGTATAAAATATATAACTATCAATTTGGCATGAATCTCATGCCCAAATAAGATGGAAAAATATTCGAGAAAGGAAAAACCATTGAATCAAGCCCATAAGCTAATTACATTAACGTAGACAACTTAACCTCTACCTCAACCATGCCTCCACCAGACATTTCTAACCATTTCTATATAATTGATAAAGGTCTCAGAGAATCTCATACCCATAATGCATTCCATATTGCCAAATTTCCTGAAAATACAAAAGTTTATGGGAGACCTAAGATCAAAATTACTCGTATGGAATGGGAAACCAAGGGAAAATCTTAGCTAAACAAACCCATTAAATTCAAACTAGTCTCTGGCCTAGAAGAGGATCCCTTAGCCAAAGATGATTCATGGATATACATTGATGAGTTAACTGACTATTACTAAAGTGCAAAGTATCCTATTCCGAATTGGATTATGGAACACCTAGCTTATGAAGGCAAAGGCCTAGGGCTACATAAACAAGGCACGATCAAACTAGTCTTAATGACCAAGTACAAGGGAACCCATGGTATTAGATTTAAACTACCTTGGGGTGACCCTAAATAACTTATTTTCATTCCAAAACTAATAAATAAAAATGAAAATGTTGACATCGATATAGGGTTTGATTATAAAATTTACAATGATCTTGCCACTACAAATCTGTTTAACCCCCATACTATTTGCATCGTTAAACCTGTTTATTCACCTTCACATTTAACCCTTTACCATCCACAATTAATAGATTAGGACCAACAATAGTCAACAATGTCATTAGACAAGTTTGAAAATGATGAGGGCATATATGATTTTCTAGGATTGAGGAGTCACATTCCTCTTGGAGACCACAAGCAGGGCTTTACTATTAGATTAGATACTATTGCCTACTTCAAAGAACAAGTGAAATTATCTAGCCAAAAACAAAAACAAAATCAAAAATTGAGGTCTGAAAGTGAAAACCTCTTTGACACACTTTTATACTAGGGAAAAATTGAAGAGAAAGGCAAGTCTCTTGGTGAAAACTGGGTTCTGACACCATTAAACGGGATGCTCACCCTCTTCCGATGAAGCACAAAAAACCTATATCCCAAATCCTATTTATGGATCAAATATCAATATTAAGGAATGAAAAGATTTTGCATAGATTTTTTAAGAGTGCCCTAAGGTATATGTTTCATGGCTAATGCTAGCATAAGGAGATTCTGATTCATTTTACTTAGGAGAATTAGATGAGGCAGTCCATCTAGAGGACTTTACCATTGCCAATTAGTTCAACTTCTTGCCAACTATTTTAGATGATGGTTCTACACTTATTATGGATGAGACTTCAAAGATAAACATTGGGACTCTAGAGGATCCAAATTGGATTAAACTAGGTGCATCTATCATTGAAGAAGAATGTAAAGTTTATACAACCCTTTTGAGAGAGTTTGTTGACATATTTACATGGGATTATTTGGACATGCCAGGTTTGGACCCCAATTTGGTTGTACACCATCTCATTGTACATTCTAATGCTAAGCCTTTTAAATAAAAGTTTCAAAATATGCATCCTCGTATTATTGTCCTAGTTAAGAAAGAGTTAAAAAAACTATTAGACATGAAATATATCATGCCACTCGACTATTCAAAGTGGATTTCAAACATTGTGCTAGTAAGAAACTAGAAGGTATCAAAATATGCATTGATTTTAAAGATATCAACAAAGCCTTCTTGAAAGATGACTTTCCTTTACCTAATATTGACATGATAATCAAATCAATGGTTGGTTCTGAAATGCTCTCTCTAATGGATAGATTTTCAGGTTATAATTAGATCAAAATAACACTAGAACAACAACACAAAATAGTGTTCACCACTTCATGGGGAATTTTTTGTTATCAAGTGATGCCATTCAGGATTAAGAATGTTGGGGCCACTTATCAAAGAGCCATGATAGTGATTTTCCATGACATGATGCATGGCATCATGAAGGACTATGTTGATGATATCCTGGGTAAGTCAAAGACCCATGCTGATCACCTAATTATGCTACGAAGATTTTTTAAGAGACTTCACGAGTACAATGTCAGTCTTAATCTAAATAAATATGTATTCATCATAACTTCAAGAAAACTATTAGGCTTTATTATCTTGTGTAGGGGCATTGAAGTTGACCCAACCAAAGTTCATGTAATTACATAAATGCCACCACTATCCACCTTGAAGAAGATCCACAGTTTACAGGGCAAAATTCAATCTATCATACACTTCATATCATAATTGGCTAAAAAATGCCATCCATTCATGTACTTGCTGAAAAAAGGTGTTATATTATCCTAGAATGAAGGGTGTCAAAAAACATTTGATCAGCTTAAATAATATCTTACCAACCCACCTATTTTATTACCACCAAAGCCAAATAAGCCATTATTTTTTTACCAATCAACAACTAAGAATGCCCTCTAGGCACTTTTGCCATACTATGATAAATAGGGAAAATAACATGCTATGTATTATCTAAGCCATACATTGGTCGCATATGAACATAACTATATACTGATTGAAAAGGCTTGTTTAGAAATGGTGTTTGTAGCCCAATAGTTATGTCATTATATGTTAAATAATAAGACCATTGTTATTGACAAAGTAGATCCACTCAAGTATCTACTCTATAAATTATCCCTATAAGGATGCATGGCAAAATGGATCATGTTATTGAGTTTGAAATTGAATGTCAACCATAAGGCCATTAAGGGGCAAGTACACATAAATCAACTTTTTGAAGATTCTCTTCAAGATACTCAACCTCTTAGATTTAGATTTCCAGATGAGGCCGTTATGACCACTAAGTAAGTAGATGCACCTCCTGAGGTAGAAAATGGAAGATGTACTTTGATGGATCATTCATGACTTATGGATTAGAGGTCAAAATATTATTTGTTATGCCATAATGGGATCTCATTCTCAAGTCTTTTCATATTAGATTTATTTGTACCAATAACATGGTCGAGTATGAAGTGTTCATTTTAGGGCTTCAACAAGCAGTACAATTAAACATTCAACATTTACTGGTGTATGGTGATTCTCAATTAACCATCAATCAAGTTATAAACTAGTACCAGACTAAGGACAAGAAGTTCATGCCTTATATAGATATGGTTGATATTCTCAAATAATAGATTGCCCATATCCAATTTTAAAGAATACCTCCGGTTAAATTAAAATAATCGATGCTATGGCCACTATTGGTTTCAATATCCAAATCACAGACAAAGTAAGGGATTATCAATTTCTTGTTGAACATCTCTTAGCATTGACATATGGATAATCAACCATCGATATGGTTTGTGATATTGTTGGTCCCATGTCTCCCTAGTATTCAAACATACATGCCTATCTTCAAGAAGAAACTATGCCTCCCGATTTATCACATAAAAAATAAAAAGCCTTCACCCAAAAAGCCTCTCGTTATACCCTACTTAGATAGACCTTGTATTTTAGAAGCTATGATGGAACTATGTTTCATTATTTAGTATTGGTATAATACAGACTAGCATTGAGGGAATTCCATGGAGTGTGTGGAGCCCACACTAGCAAGGAAATATTAGCTAAAAAGTTAATGCATACTGGTTATTACTGGCCAACTATGGAAGTATATATAACTGCATATGTGAAGAGGTGTGTCAAGTGTCAAAAGAATTCCAATTTAATTCATGCTCTAGCCAAGACACTCAAATCATTGATAACACCATGGTAGTTCTCAACATGGGGACTCAACTTCATTAGGAAGATCAATCCCACATCCTCAAATA
The DNA here is from genome assembly GCA_037957365.1 of Torreya grandis. Taxonomy (NCBI): domain Eukaryota; kingdom Viridiplantae; phylum Streptophyta; class Pinopsida; order Cupressales; family Taxaceae; genus Torreya; species Torreya grandis. Next base: position 671,726 of record JARHVA010000130.1, read on the forward strand.
GACATAAAAATGTCTTGAGTACTACTGAATACTTCATTAAGTGGGTGAAATCCATTCCCCTTACATCATCGATAAAATAAATCTCCAAGTTTATATTCAACCATCTTATTTACCACTATGGTATCCCCTCCAAAATTATATCTGATAATGGTGGATCATTTAAGAACAAAGATGTGAAATCACTTTGTTCTTAATACCACATCAAACAACATTTATCTACTTCATACTATTCATAAGGTAATGACCAAGCTAAGGCTTCCAATAAAACCATTATCAACATTCTAAAGAAGATTGTCAATGATACTGGTCATAATTGGCACTTACAGTTATTTAACGCCCTATGGGCATACCATACCACATTCCATACTCCAATAGGAGCTACACCCTATTCACTTGTTTATGGAACTGAGGCCATTTTTCCTATTGAGGTTGAGTTGCATTCTCTTTGAATATCATTGAAACACATCATCGATAATGAAGACTACAGAGTAGCTCAATTGTAAGAGATGGACCTACTTGAGGGAAAATACTTGGTCACCTTGAATAATATCTAGGCATATTAGAATAGACTAAAGGGCCAATATAGTAGGCACATTAAACATCATGAATTCAAATTTGGTGACCTTGTGCTAAAGGAGAATTAGAAAAATGTAAATGTTGAAACCAAGAAAAAAGGAAAGTTATAACCAAACTAGTTAGGTTCCTATGTAGTTGATTAAAACTACAGTTCTGGAGCATTTAGGCTCGCTATGCTAGAGGGAGATAAACTTGACAAGCCAATCAACATAATGTACCTCAAACATTTTTATGCTTAAGGGACTCAAATTATTGTATACAAAGATTGTCTAAGTTGTGCCATATTATACCTATGCTTTGTACTATACCCCTTACCGTTAAACCATGCCCTTAACCCTTCACTAGCCAATTATTTTTACTAACCTAGCCTATCACATTTGGCCTTGGTTCTGATTCATTTGTGTTTTAGGCTCGTTCAGTGGTTGATGGCATATTCAATTCTAGTAGTTGTTTCAAAATTAAAACATTTGAATGATAGTATATAAAAGTAGTATGAGAGTGGCCCTTGCAATTACATCCTTCATTTGTTGTTATGCTCCCACCTCATGATACTAATTATAACTGCCTATGGGAAAATTGGTACCATAGACCCTTTTCCATTTTCCTCTAAATATAACCACCTATGGGAAAATTAGGAGCAATACCTTTACCATGCATTGCCACATCACCCTGCCATTACTGTTATCATTTACCTTGCCATTTTCCTTTACTTGAACTTGATGATACTTAGTCGAACACCTTTCATAAAGTCAAAACTACAATGAATTCAGTCTTGTGGGACTATGTAGGCAATGCTTGATTCACGTTGTGGTCGACTCAGTAACCCTTTGACCACACTTTCACTATTTTGTGAGGATTTTAAGTTTGAACAATCTCATCATTTGTGATCAACCTAAGCCACACTCTCATTATTTTGAGAGTTAGACCATGTTGAATCTTGTAATTCTTGATTGAGTTGAGATACCTAAAACACTAAAAATATTAGAAGCAATTTACCACCTTCACCATTGAAGGTGGAACTATAGTGACTTGAGGTCCGACAAGACTATGTACATAACACTTGATTCATGTTAAGGTCATCTCAATCACCCATTTGCTACACTCTCACCATTTTACGAGCATTTTAAGATTTAAACACTCTTGCCATTTTGTGAGCATTTTAAGAGTTGAATGCTCTCACTATTTTACAAGCAACCTAAGCCATGCTCTCATCATTTTACAATTTGGATCATTTTGTGTCTTATAATTATCGATTGAGCTGAGATGTCTAGAAAATTTTAAAACTATTTGTAATAGTGTAAAAGCCCCTAAACATTTGTAAAAGATCTATAAAATCCTAAAATCCTAAAATCATGAAAATTGGCGTAGAATTTCTACATGACATATAAAGTCATCAAAATTTTCTAGGATAAGCTATCGTGTTTATTGAGTTTCATTTCTAGACCACCATGGTATTTTTCCTCCCATTTTTGGGGGAAGCTACATCGGTTTGAGGTCTACACAGACTATGTTGGGAACACTTGGATACATGGAGTATCTCGAGTTAGCTTGGTTGCACCTTCCTTTCTTTTTGACCACTTAATTGCCTTTAGGATTTTGAGACTCCTAACTATTTCATGAGTAATCACTTGTTATTTAGTTTCCCCATCCATACTGGCCTTAGCCATATGCTTACACCATTTTATAAGTAACTATTGTTAATGCTCTCACCATTTTATGAGTAATTTATATTTTGAGTGCTCTGACCATTTTGCAAGAAACCATTGCTTACGCTCTTACCATTTTTCAAGCTCACTCATTCCAAGCCTTAGATGTAGTAGACACTATGAATTACAAGTTTAGCTCATTAGTGGATTACTTATATCTTGACTTTTAGTATGGTTTTAGCCTAAACCATACTCTTGTACTTGTGTAATTTATTTGTGTTGACATTTTCATGATTGTGAAACATCAACTCCTCTTTTTTCACGTATCTATCATTTTGTGAGATCTTTTTTATTTTTCTCTATAAGTCAATCATGTTTTCTTATCATCCATTTTCTTCTACCCCATATCTTGGGAGAACTACATTTGGCCTAAAGTTGACATTGGACCTTGTGTCCATGAAGCTATGTATGCAATGCCCACTTGTCATGTGCATTTGGAGCTATGTCATTTCCCTATAGCCTAGGGAAAACCTTGCACCTTTGTGTTCATGTGTTGTTTTATCTGTGTCGTTGCTACCTAGATTAGGGGTCACTCTGTCACCAAGAGTAATAACTCTAGTACACATGCTTGAACAATGTATTTTTTATTTACACTAACATTGTGATTAACCATTGTTTGTGTATTGTTGTTTATTTAGATTAGTTAGTTTGTTTTTGTGTTTAGAGTAGTTTGTTACTGCATTGTTCTTTACTTTGAATTGCGTAGTTATTTTGATTGTTTTGTTCACTTTGTTTGTTGTATTATTTGTGAGTTTTTTAATTTTATCTATCGTTGTTTGTTCTCTTTATTTTGTTTTATTTGTGTCATGTTTGTTTGTTTGTTTATTTTTGTTTATTGGTGTTTTGTTTGTATGTTTGACTGTTTTATTTTATTTATTATTTATTTGTGGTTGTTCGTGTTTATTAGTTGTTTGTTCACATGTTGTTTTATTTATTTGTTAGTGTTTTGTTTATTGGTGTTTTGTTGTTTGTTTTTATTGGTGTTTTATTATTCTCTTTATTGGTGTTTTGTTTGTTAGTATTTTGGGATTCACTTTTATTTGTTTTAATTTATTGATGTTTTGTTGCTTGTTTGTACAATTTATTTAATTTATTTGTTTTGTCAGTTCTGTTTGTTTGTTTGTATAGTTTGCTATTTACGTTGTTTATTAGTTTTTGTTTGTTTGTACAGTGTTAGTTTTTTTGCATTTTATTGTCTGTCTGTTTATTTTGTTTGTTTTTATCTTTTTATTTGTTTTGTTATTTATTTTGCCTTTTGTTCCTCAGTTGTTTGTTTGCATGTTGTTTTATTTGTTTGTCAATGTTTTGTTTATTGGTGTTTTGTTATTTATTTTTAATGGTATTTTATTATTCTCTTTATTGGTGTTTTGTTTGTTAGTATTTTGGGATTCACTTTTATTTGTATTTTATTTGTTTTAATTTATTGGTGTTTTGTTGCTTGTTTGTACAATTTGTTTAATTTATTTGTTTTGTCAGTTTTGTTTGTTTGTATAGTTTGCTATTTACATTGTTTATTGGTTTTTGTTTGTTTGTATAGTGTTAGTTTTTTTGCATTTTATTTATTCATATTTTAATTGTCTGCTTGTTTATTTTGTTTGTTTTTATCTTTTTGTTTGTTTTATTATTTATTTTGCCTTTTGTTCCTCGGTTGTTTGTTTGCATGTTGTTTTATTTGTTTGTCAGTGTTTTGTTTATTGGTGTTTTGTTGTTTGTTTTTATTGGTGTTTTATTATTCTCTTTACTGGTGTTTTGTTAGTATTTTGTGATTCACTTTTGTTTGTATTTTGTTTGTTTTAATTTATTCGTGTTTTATTGCTTGTTTGTACAATTTGTTTAATTTATTTATTTTGTCAGTTCTATTTGTTTATTTATATAGTTTGCTATTTACATTGTTTATTGGTTTTTGTTTGTTTGTATAGTGTTAGTTTTTTTGCATTTTATTTATTTATGTTTTAATTGTCTGTTTATTTATTTTGTTTGTTTTTATCTTTTTATTTATTTTGCCTTTTGTTCCTCAGTTATTTGTTTGCATGTTGTTTTATTTGTTTGTTAGTGTTTTGTTTATTGGTGTTTTGTTGTTTATTTTTATTGGTGTTTTATTATTCTCTTTATTGGTGTTTTGTTTGTTAGTATTTTGAAATTCTCTTTTGTTTGTTTTAATTTATTGGTGTTTTATTGTTTTTTTGTACAATTTGTTTAATTTATTTGTTTTGTTAGTTCTATTTGTTTGTTTGTATAGTTTTCTATTTACGTTGTTTATTGGTTTTGTTTGTTTGTATAGTGTTATTTTTTTGCATTTTATTTATTTATGTTTTAATTGTCTGTTTGATTATTTTGTTTGTTTTTATCTTTTTATTTGTTTTGTTATTTATTTTGCCTTTTGTTCCTTGGTTGTTTGTTTGCATGTTTTATTTGTTTGTCAGTATTTTGTTTATTGGTGTTTTGTTTGTTTTTATTGGTGTTTTATTATTCTCTTTATTGGTGTTTTGTTTGTTAGTATTTTGTGATTCACTTTTGTTTGTTTTAATTTATTGGTGTTTTGTTGCTTGTTTGTATAATTTGTTTAGTTTATTTATTTTGTCAATTCTATTTGTTTGTTTATATAGTTTGCTATTTACGTTGTTTATTGGTTTTTGTTTGTTTGTATAGTGTTAGTTTTTTTGCATTTTATTTATTTATGTTTTAATTGTCTGTTTGTTTATTTTGTTTGTTTTTATCTTTTTATTTGTTTTGTTATTTATTTTGCCTTTTGTTCCTCAGTTATTTGTTTGCATGTTGTTTTATTTGTTTGTCAGTGTTTTGTTTATTGGTGTTTTGTTGTTTGTTCTTATTGATGTTTTATTATTCTCTTTATTGGTGTTTTGTTTGTTAGTATTTTGGGATTCACTTTTGTTTGTATTTTGTTTATTTTAATTTATTGGTGTTTTGTTGTTTTTTTGTACAATTTGTTTAATTTATTTGTTTGTATAGTTTTCTATTTACGTTGTTTATTGGCTTTTGTTTGTTTGTATAGTGTTAGTTTTTTTGCATTTTATTTATTTATGTTTTAATTGTCTGTTTGATTATTTTGTTTGTTTTGTTATTTATTTTGCCTTTTGTTCCTCGGTTGTTTGTTTGCATGTTATTTTATTTGTTTGTCAGTGTTTTGTTTATTGGTGTTTTATTATTTGTTTTTATTGGTGTTTTATTATTCTCTTTACTGGTGTTTTGTTTGTTAGTATTTTGGGATTCACTTTTGTTTGTATTTTGTTTGTTTTAATTTATTGGTGTTTTGTTGCTTGTTTGTACAATTTGTTTAATTTATTTGTTTTGTCAGTTCTGTTTGTTTGTTTGTATAGTTTGCTATTTACGTTGTTTATTGGTTTTTATTTGTTTCTATAATTTTAGTTTTTTTACATTTTATTTATTTATGTTTTAATTGTCTGTTTGTTTATTTTGTTTGTTTTTATCTTTTTATTTGTTTTGTTATTTATTTTACCTTTTGTTCCTCGGTTGTTTGTTTGCATGTTATTTTATTTGTTTGTTAGCATTTTATTTATTGGTGTTTTGTTATTTTTTTTTAATGGTATTTTATTATTCTCTTTATTGGTGTTTTGTTTGTTAATATTTTAGGATTCACTTTTGTTTATATTTTGTTTGTTTTAATTTATTGGTGTTTTGTTGCTTGTTTGTACAATTTGTTTAATTTATTTGTTTTGTCAATTCTATTTGTTTGTTTGTATAGTTTGCTATTTACGTTGTTTATTGATTTTTGTTTGTTTGTACAGTGTTAGTTTTTTTGCATTTTATTTATTTATGTTTTAATTGTCTGTTTGTTTATTTTTATCTTTTTGTTTGTTTTGTTATTTATTTTGCCTTTTGTTCCTCGGTTGCCCTAAGATTATTACATTTTGTTTACACTTAAGTCTTGATTATGCATATCATATAATTCAATTGAAAATTTTTGTATTTAGTCTTACATTTGATTTATTTGTTAAATTCACACTTGAGATTTGATTATTCATATCTTATGCCTAAGTTATTTATATTTACATTTAAATTAAGTTATATATGCTTAGGGCATAATTTTCCATTTCAGTTATCCATAACTATCATGCATAATATTACAAGATAAAGTAAAATCATGCACATGGAGTTTATTCTAGAAATGCAATGGCAGTACTTCTCTAATATATTAAAAACTAGCCAAATACCCAAACACAAGTCTGAATCCATGAGTAATAAACAAGAACAATGAATGATTTATTATGTGTTTATATAGATGAACATATCTAAATAAACATCCATATGAATCATACAACACAATCAGATGAAAAAGCAACAAAACATCTCATAAACAAGGCATACCTAATGAATGAATAGAGTATAAATAATCATAAATATTAACAATGTTCAACATCATTAATGCTAACCAATGATAATCAATGATAAACATGATATAATCAAGATAATAAGTATGGCATCATAGATATGTCAAAGAAATATCATATACATGTACATCAATCTTACAAGACCCAAAAATGAATGTTAATATATCTCAAACAAAGGATATATACATATCATGATAGTGTCTCAAAAATACATAAGTATGTTGACACAATGAGTACAATGCCATAGGCTAAAACAATGCCAAATAGTGCCATAATTCCAAGGTCCCTGTGATCAACTCTGGCTCTATGTGTCCATGGGGCTTATAGATGAAGGATGACTTAGTGGCCCTAGTGGTCCTAGTGGTGGTGGTCATGGCTGATGAACAAACTAGCTCAAGGCACTTATAACATGAGTCCTAGTCTGAGATCAACCAGATCTACTCATTATCCTATGTGCATCCCATATCTCAAAAGCAACAACTTGATGATACTTAGTCACAATAGACTCATAGGCTCACCTGTAATAAGAGGCCTCATCCTTAGCTCAGAGGCTATCCAGAATCAATTGTGAAAATTTATCTTGTGTACTAGCTCCTTGAACTACATCCTGCTCTTATATTAGCTTGTCCATAATGGTCAATGCCTCATCCCAATCACTAATGGCCTGATCTCTCTCTATCATAAGCTGATCCTAAACTTGCACTATCCTAGCTATCTTAGCCTTCACTTGAGTGATCTATGTTTATAGCTAATCCATATCATCATCCTTCATATCTAGGGTGCTTTACAAATATGACATATGGTATTGTAACCCTGTAACCTCTTGTACCTAATCAATGATCTCTTTCTCAAGCATTCCAGTGTCCATACCTATCATGGTCATACCAGAAGGCCCTACCTAGCCTAAATCCACCTATGTGCCCAAAGGACCTTCGTAGCCTAAGCTAGCTTATCTAATTTCCACCACTATCAAGTTAAGATCTAGTATCATCACATCTAGTCCCCCATCTCCATCTCCATATCCATATCCTCTACCATCCCTTCCATCAAATCCATCACCATCATCTTCATCATCCCTAGCTTCATCATCACTCTCATGTTAGGAATCACTACTGCTGCTCAAGGTGTTAGCCTCCATCTCATCAATGTCCATAGGTACTTGACCCCCTACCAATACTGGAGTAGTCAGCCTCAAAGGGCACACATACCCACTAGTGTATATAATTTGGAGTAACCCTTGAATTTGTGGCTCCTCTTGCATAGGCTTAGACAACTCAAGGTACACTAATGTAGCTCATTATGGCCTCACTCCTTAGGATCCTAAGAGTATCCTGGTTAATCTCTCATGTACCATGTTCAAACCACTACAGACCCTTAGGTACATCCTATGTAAAGTCAAACTACCTGAGTACGTGATCAGAGTGGTAATCTTATATAATGTGGGATTATCTCCCAATAAGAAAGTAGCTCATGTCATGAATCTCATGTACCATCCATCTCTTAACCAGTGCAACTAATAGGTAAGGTATGACCTCTAAATGAATAACTATGGTGTTAAATCATTAAACATCCAATGATAAAAGGGGATGTCTCCTAAGTGCCCATGTTGACCAGTTCCTATTTGAGCCCAACCATAAGTTAATGGATCCTCAAAATCTTGCATCTAGCACATATAGACTGGTTGCTTAATTATGATATGTTCCCAACTCCAAACCATGATAAACATGCAAGCTCTAATGCTACATCCACCTTGGTATGCTATCATATGCAAATCTTTATAAAATTATGCCAAAATAGCTAGTCCCTAGGCAAATCATGTTAAGTCCTCTAGCATGATCCTAATGATGCCACTTAAGCCCATATGAAAGTATCAACCACTATTTTTAGGTAGTAAAATTCCATTGATAATGGCCATAAGAACAATAACCTCTTGATCAATCAAAGCTGGTGGTGAAGAATCCCCATCAACTAGATCATCTAACTAAATGTCTATATAGGTCTTAATCAGGTTTACATCAACCTTCCCCTAAACCATAGGGATACCTTGATAGATGAATATATCATTAAGAAATTCTTGCTATGGTGCTAGTGGTGTCTAGAATAATCATCATACATGCATCAATAGTTTGAGGATATGCCAAGTATCCTCAAGTGTGATGGTAGCCTCCCCAGTCGACAAGTGAAAGGTTGACATCTCATTATATCAGTGCTCTACTAGTACACTCAAATAAGCCTACTCAACTTAGATAACTGACATCCATGCCATGTCATGTAGGTCTAGCATCTGAAGAAAGCCCATCATGTCCTCAGTCCAAATCTATGAGGTGCATAGACAATGTGATCAGCTCTTGTGATAGGTAAGAACAACTAATCACTCTTGAAATATAAAAAAGTTAGAATCAACCTAACTACATGCAGTTACCTGAGCCTAAGCCTATCCTAATTAATCTAATTTACCCTCTTTCAGAGGTTGGACCCATTTTGAGCCCTTAAAATCAATTATTTTTGGCTTCCAAGGCAAAGCTACCATTTTAATGATTTTGCACATTTTTAGGCAAAAGTGCCCTTTTCATTTTCATGAAAATGGTGACATGACCTAAAAATGGGTGAAATCACCATTTCATAAATTTTCACCCTTTTTTAGCATTGGCATCATTTCTTAGAATGATGACTTCGATCAAAGTCACCATTTTTCTTGGCAAAACCATTATTTGCCCAAACATGTAAATGGTGACTTCATTAATTTTTTTAACCTACTAAATGTAATAGATGATAATTAATGGCAATTAATGACCAAGTTGAGTTTACTTACCAGTGCCTCATCATGTCGTGGATGCATGTGCTCCCTTACTCACTTTGATATGTGTCACTGAGCTCCTCCACAAGCCATTTTATTTCAACACTATGCGTAAGAAACTAGAGCTAAAATTCTCCAAAGGCTAGGGTGAAAATGAATTATTTTCCACCCCTGAGGTGAATATATATCTAAAAATTTGAGTTTTTACTCTTAAGGTCTATAGTCCATTCTACGCACTCCAAGAAGTGTATTTTTCACATCTGTGGTCTATTTTGTATGCTATTTGATCTTATGTGCCTTATTTTTTGGATATATTACAATTAGACCATCTTTTTAGGCCTCTCTTGAGACCCATTTAACAACACTAAATTTTCAACCTATTTTTCATGTTTATTCAAATGTGCATCTTCAAACTCACACTTAGGCTAGAAATTTGTTGTTATCTTTTGCCAGCTTATCATAAATCCATTTTATGGATTTTTTGCATAAGCTACCCTTGCCAATTTACCCCATTGTAATAAATTCTTTTATTTAATCGATCAATGGTATATCTTGCCTTTTTGGGACATTCTGATTTTTTATCATGCAATTTCAACATGTGAATGATTATAATTAATTTTAGGTATATCATTATTTTTAACCACTCTACCTACCCTTCTAGGGCAAATGCCTTCATTTCTAATTATAACTTCCTTTGGGCAAATCAATGTTTCTCATTTTTCATTCCTGATAATAATTACCTGTGGTCAAATTAATGTTTCTTATTTTTTATTCTTGATTATAAGTGCCTTTGGGAAAATTAATGTTTCCAATTTTGTTACTAATTATAACCACCTTTGGGCAAATCAATATTCATCCCACAACCCTACTAGGGAAACTATTCATGCCATTGCTTATAACTACCTTTGGGCATACCAGTGTCACACCTTATAGTATTGATTATAACCACCTTTGGGTAAATCATGGACTCCATCACCATTAATATTTATAACCATCTTTGGGTAATTTAGTAATCCCAACCCAATTTCCATTTGATCATGTCATTTTCTTCATTTTGAGGGAACATTCAATGATTTTATATAGTTATCCACTCCCTCAAGGTTGCATAAAGGGCTCATCAATCACCCTTTGGGGCATGAACCATTTAGTTTAATAAATTTTGTATTCTTTGAAAAGATGTTACTATACATGTGTCTCATAATTCCTTATCAAATAGGGGTAAACTGTAGACACTTAGTTTTGGCCATTTTTATGCCTAAATCGAGATTCAGTTGAATTTCTAGTAAATGATACATTTTAAACCTAGAAATAATTTGAATTTTCCAAAATAATCTTCATAATGGATTTAATTACTTATAAACATGATGAGGCTAATTTATTTGGTGTATTACACTGTATGCACTAAAAACCTACTTTAATTTTAACCCTGGTCAAATTTTGACCTAGTAATTTGACACTTTTGGCCTATTAAGCTATTAATTCATAACATTTAAAATAAATACCACAAAGATAAAAATTACCAAGTAAGACTAATTACATTTCAAATTTGTATTAAATTGCCTAAATAAAAATTCTAAATAAAATTAGTTAATTTCATTTACCAAAAAAGAAAAATTTTAGCCACATATGAAGTCAAAGGTTAAAGGAGCTAATAAAGTGATTTATTATTTCTTAAATATTTAAAAAATATGAGTCACAACTCAAAAATATATAAATTGAGTTATCATGCATCACAAATAATTAAAATCGAGGTTTCGAGATTTTATGAGAGCTTTGACCCAACCTAGGGTTCACCTGACTCAACCTAGGTTATTTTAGACTCAACTAAAGTTAGAATTTAACCTAACCTTAGGGTTAGAGTTAGTTATTTGAGACATAAATACAGGTGCCCACACCACATGAAAATAAGCTTTTGTGTGTAAGGTTATTCTGTTAGAACACTATCTTAAAGCCTTTAAGAGTAGTGTTATAATGCCTAATTTATGCCAAGATTCACACCAAACCACAAGTGACTATTAGAAGGATGCTACCACCATTAAAGAGTATTTCTAAAAGTATCTAATCATCATAGGCTGAGAACAAAAATCCTTATGCCAATAAGTAAGCATTAAATTCGACAAAGGAGGTAAGAAATTTGTATTGTCTTTATCTCTATTTTATGATCATGCTTATTGTGTTATGCTCTCACTAGTTCTTAGGCAAGAGTGTTTAGTCTTAGTGTATTATTATGCTATATATTTTATCATTTGGACTAACAAAGGATTAATCTACATTTTGTTTACTCTTCAAACCTAAGATACAATATGTATATAGGTACAAAAGTGAAGGAAGAAGAAGTCCATTTTGAGGTCATAAAACTTAAAAATATGAAGGAAAGAAAGCATGAAAAACATGCTTATGTCGAAGAATAAGATAATTGGGTAGCAATGTATATAGATCTACAAGAATATGAAGATGTACATAGAGACAATTAAACTCTTAGATAAACTCATGGAAGGAAAGAGTGAAGTTGAGACACCTCATGAAGGGTTTATAGAATTTGATGTGCAGGAAAAGGTACCTAAACTGAAACATATTGAAAACAAATTCAAGAACAAGTTATGTCAATATAATTAAATGAAAAAGAATATAAAGATGAATCACCTATTCAAGTGCTTATAAAATTTGATATGCAACAAGAGGAGGTGCCTAATTAGGCACATAATGAAGATGAAATTTAGAAACAAGGAATGGTACAAACCATAATATCTTATAAAGAAGAAGACAAGAATAAAAAAACATGTGCAACATTGAAAATACTAAGCAACAAAAGAAAAATCAAACGTATAGATAGATGTATGAGGACAAATAAACATATTATAGATTACATGAAATACTAAAAAATGAAGAAGGATATGGATTGAACCCTCAAAAATAATATAAGAAGATGGTGAAGCAGATGACAAAAGAAAAAATAAAACATAGATATATGGTATGAAGTAATGATATCTAAATGAAGAGAAAGTATGAAGGCAAGGAACAACCATATATAAGAGAACTAGTTGAAAGAAATACAAATTTACAAAATTTAAGTATTAAATGTAGATGTTAAAGACACTAAGTTTGAAGACCAAGAAATAGATGAAGATAAATCTGAGATGGAGGAGATAGAAGATGAAGTGGACAAAGATTTACAACATATCATGTACTTCATGTAGGTAGAAGATGAGTTGGAAAAGAGGTAAGACAAGGCAAGAAGATAGAGAAAAAAGAACCAGATGAGAAGAAATGAGAAATACAAGAATATTAGTAAGAAGAGGATATAATAACATTAAAAGAGGAAGAATTGGAAAATAATAAATAAGTTAGACAATATACATTTGAGTAGGAGCTCAAATTTTCCCACTTAGGGAGTATGATGCAGAGCATCATAAGGTAACATGAGAAATAAGTGTGTTTGAATGTTTCATGTTAGCAATTTATAGTTTGACATGCATTTTATAGGTCTTTTAGGGTCCCTTAGGATGTTTTATAGTAATTATAAGTCTTAGAATGGTGTGTTATTAGCTATTCTAGGTTTTGCTACTAAAAATCAAGATTTGAAAATTTTTAACTAGGTTTTGAGTGGTAATTTGGGTCTTGTATGAATTTCAAATGTTGGTGAATGTTGGTAATGGGTCCAATAGTTAATATAATTGTGTATAAAGTTTTACAATGTGCATAACATGGCAAAGAGCAATATGAGACAAGAAACTTGATTTCTAACTACTACCCTACGTGGGGTTGGTACAAAGGAGTTAGTTTGCATGTTTTAGTGTTATGTAAGGAGATAGAATTCATGTAAGAGGTTAGAGTGTGTATTAGGAGGTTGGTAGGATAAGGGAGGTTTTAAGGAAATATAAATAAATATTAAGAAACATCCCAAGAACTTGGAAAAGGCACCTTGTTCTACTATAGGTGCCATTAGAATGTATGGTTTGTCAAGAAGTAAATAAAAAGAATGAGGTAAGAGATTGTTTATGGATTTATATAGGGTTATGGTATGTGATAATCCATTCATTATTTTTATTATTTGAATAGATTATGCTTTTGTATTGATCTACAGTTTGGTGGTAATATACAAGCTTTGAGACAACTTTATTTTTGTCACAATCACATAATAAGAGCAAATAGAGGTTTGTGGAGTGTCATTTAATTTTTATGGGTGATAGAAAGGTGGTAAGAAGTATTGTATGGATGTTTATAATATATTTGGGTTCTCATTAATTATTTTTTAGAGCTAAATTCCATGAAAAGATTTCAATATAGTGCACACAATCCCATTAAAGAGCAATTCTGTGTTTACACAATCTTGAATAAAAAATAAGTTGGCATGGATGATGATTGTATAAGGATTATTGAAGTTTATAAAGTATAAAAATACTATGGATTTTTTAATTTATGATATTTATCACTTTGGAGGCTAATACATCCATGTATAAGTGCAAGAGTCAAGAAAAGCTTCACACACAATCTTAAAGAGCAGACAAAATTTTGTATAATTAGATATTGGAGCCTTGTTGTCATTATCCATGCATATAAATCTATTAGAGAAGGTAAAACAAGTTGGGTCAGACCTAATATAGGTCCTTATAGGGTTTGAAGTGTATCAAATTCATTTTATCCCATTTTTATAGCTCTCAGCGTTGCACATGCCTACCAAGACAAAGGCTAGGGTTTTAAATCTTGAAACTCAAATAAATTTCATTTCATCCAATAAAAAATGATGAAAATTTGGAATTAATTATATTTTTAGGTTATATAGATGATTAAATAGGTTATAATTTTTTACCTGACCATATAATACAATTTTTAGTATTGTGTCATTGGAATAGGCCTAAATAGACCTAGTTAACATGAGGGGTAGGTAAGAAGGAGGAATTCCATTAAGAATTACGACTTGAAATTTTGTGTGAGGTAGGAAGGAAATAAAGGGTATACAAAAATGTTTTTGGTTTGTCTATAACCCTTGTAAGTTGGTCAAACCTACTAGATTTATGTGAAAACAAGGCTACAAGGATTAGGCCTTCAAGAGAGAAAAAGTGGATGGTTGGAGAGTTCTTGCTTGGAGATTGTGTGATGTGGTTGGATGTTGGATAAAGTTTGAATAGGGATGGTATATCTCATATGAACCCTTGTTATAAGTCAAGAATCTTGAAAACCATGTATGAGGCTTTTAGGCGTATAAAGCTAAATGAGAATGAACAAGCTCAAATGAATAAAAGAGAGTGAAGAGGATGGAATTTGTGTATGGGAAGATGAAGTTAGGGATAAGAACATAGAGAGTATAGAGAGAATAAGGGTGATGTTATAAGAAGATAACAAAGAAGGTTATTCATGCATGAAGGGGATTACGAGCTTAGTCAAAGTAGAATTAGTCAAGAATTACAAATGACAAGTAGAGTACCTATGGTAAAGAATTAGATCAAATATCAGAATAAGGATTAAAGTGAAGAAATCAGATCTACGGAGATGTATAAGGAAAGTGTAGGCATCGGATCTACATCAGATATTATTTTTTATGGGGTTATTATATATGATTGTAGATATGTTAGAGAGTATGCTGAATTTTGCATGGGGACCATGCATTTTACCAAACTTATACAAAGACCTACATACAATCATGTATAAGGGAGATATGGACATAGGGCCCTCCACATTACTTTAGGTGTGAGCATGGGAACACATTACAGTAGAGAGGCCTATTGGATAGCTAAGAATTAAAGTAGCTAGAAAGCCACATGCATATGGATGTCACATTATTATAGGAACTCAGAGGACACATATGGGTGATGTGACTTTATTCAGGAGGGCTTACGATGAGTTGGGTCCTACAAATATCACATGGAGACATTATAGGGAGGTGTATATATAGTGGCCTCAGGATACATGGTACATGAAATATATAATGACACTTTGTTACATTATTGGTAGACATGAACATATCATTGAGTAGTATAGGTCAAATAGGGTTTTGTGTCAGTTTGGGATTTATTAGGATGTTGTAATAGGACCACATGTAGTATCTCATATAGTGAAAGATAAAACACACTAGGGACCTGGGATAGACCATAGGGTAGTAGAGCATAGTTGGTGGGAGATGTAAAATGTACAATACTAGCTAAGGAGAGATGTAACAAATGCAAGGGTGATAGAGGCTTATACAACATGGTGGGAGTAGATGTAACCTATTATATTGACTGGCCCTACTTTAAGGCCATATATATGGAGATAATGATTACATGTGGTATTTAGTGTATGATAATGGAGGATAGGGAAATAATAGGTACATATATACGTAGTTATCCTAGGTGATGAAGGATAGGGTGAGGGAAAGGATGTGCATATTGAGGAGGCATGAGTTGTGAAGGCTAAGGTGGAGGAGGTAAAAATAGGAGATACCCCTATTATTATCATTAATAGTGATGAGTAGAGAGATGGGAAGATACGATGATGCAACTGCACCAGAGAGCCATGTATGGGGAGATGATAAGGTTGGGCCTTTAGGACCGACATGATCAATAGAGGATGAGGCCTTGATTGTGAGGTTGTATGAGGATATTAGAGTGAGAGACATTGAGATTGTAGGGTTGTAGAGGGATGGAGTAGAGAGAGGTAGCCAAAGACATATAAATATAGTGAGATTATAGGTGGAGGTAGAAAGATTGATAGGGGAGAGTAGGAATAAAGATGAGGGTTTGATTAATTTTGATGTGAGGACACAGACTTAGGATGATACTATAATTACATAAAGGTATCGATAGGAGAGTGATGCAACTCAGATTAAACTATAGAGGGTGAAGTAACTACTAATTACACTAGGCTAAATGAAGGCCCTATCAGATGTGGCGAGGGAAATGGAACACACAACCTATTACAAGAGTTTATATGAGTGAGTAGTGCCATTAGAATAGTGAGCACTTTGATTTAAAGAACACTATAATAGTAGGAGATCTAGACTTGGGATAATGACAACTTGGACCACAACATCAAAGTGATCTATTGGATAGTCATATCACCACTCCATGTGCCCTTTATAGAGTACACCATAGTAGCCGAGATCATCTCCTATAGAGGGGCAAAGTGAGAGTTATATGATAGATGATAGAGACATATTTTTTATATGTAATTGTGATGTACTGATGTATATGCACTTATAAGATGTACATGGGACATATTTGTATAGATGGACATTCACACACACACACACACATGGTTTTTGATGACATATGATTTGTGTTGTGGTTTCACTGATGTTATGGATGTTGTACTATGATAGATTTATTATTTGGATAGATGGTGTATATGATTGTCTCTTTTGTATTTTAATATTTCACACATGTTTAGTCTTTTTAGCATTAATGAAGAAATAACTTAAAAGGATATATTAATGTTTTTATGAAAATGGAATGATTTAGATAGCTGATTTTTATAGGCTTTGTTTGGAGTTCCAACATAATTTTTTGACATGAATTGAACATTCTTTGTTTTATGTTTTGTATGATAATATTCACTAGTAGTATAGAAAAACCATGATGTCTATTATGTTATACACATAAGGATTGATAGAGTCACAAGTGCAAGAAGTAGTGCATCATGATATGGAAGATCATAATAAAACCATTTGTAATGCACATAATGACCTAGAATCAAAAGAAAAACACCAATGAAAATAAGATAAAAAAACATTTGCAACAATAAAACCAAGTAAGGAAAATAAACAAGTAAATAAATAATTGTACAAGCAAGTAAAACACATAATTTTTATAGACAAGAAAGGAAGTAACCAGTCAGTACAAACAAGTAAACAAATGTATTTTTGCATGTCCTTGGCTATAGTAAAATACTTTTATATATGAGATCTTTTAGAATGTTAACCATCCGATGGGTGATCCATGTAAAGGATAACTATGATACATTGACTAAGATTTTTTTTTTGGATTGGTTTTGTTATTTTTTTGTATTTTGGGGTTTTTTTAATGTTTTTGGATATGATTAGATTTTGGGTGATGATAGCTAAGGTAACCTTAGATATCCCATGTAAATGAGCACTGCTTACGTAATTCATGTGAACCTCAAGCCGATGTAGTTATCCCAATGAGGGAAGAGATGGAAAGTGAATATATTAGGTAAGATGTTGATGATTAGATGAAAGGTACCCTCCTAAGAAATGATGATAAATGACATGGTTAGATTATGGATAAGTGTTGTTATTGTTGGAGTGATGTTGGATGAATGTGTTATTATGTGGTGTTATTTAAGGGTTATGTATAATATTATTCCAAACATAAGCAAAGGCATGGCCACATAATTATGAAGATCAAAACCTAAACTAAAATGTTATAGGCAACTGAAAGGATGGGATATACACAAATGAATAGGGGTATATAGATAAATGGATAATGGATATATATAAATGGATAATGTTAGGGGATGCCCCAAGGTAACTAGGGTGTATATAGATAGTAGTCTACACATAGAGCCAAAATTTGGTTTTCCCCATGGTACTTGTCCAAAGCACCCTTATAATGGTTTTCATTTTGGAGGAATTGATTTTCTTTCTCTTTTTATTTATTTTTATATATTTCTCTCCCTCTCTATTTTTTTGATTTTTTTTACATATATATAGTAGAACTAAAGTAGTTTAGGCATGGAAGCATTTGAGATGCATGATGTTCATTGGTCCACTAAGATATTCTCCTTCTTCTATAACCAATTTTTAAGCACCAAATCCATATTTGGCAATGATGATGTATGGACCTAACCAATTAGGTTAAATCTTTCCTTTATTTTCATGATCGGTCTTGGTGTTCCATTGGTTTTCCTTTAGAATGAGATCTTTGATTTTAAACTCTCTTACTTTGATTTTATTATTATAGCTATGATAGAGACAATTTTGATAGGCTTGTAGATGGTTAAGGGCATTAAGACATTTCTCATATAGGGTATAGAGTTCATGTGACATTAAGATGTGATAGGCTTCTTCATCAATAATTTTTTTAGAGAGAATATTAAGGAGGGAAGTTTGATTTCAACAAGTAATATGGACTCAGTGTTGTAAACAAGGAATACGGGGTTATCCCGTGGGTATATGGATGCTAATACGATAAGCCCACAAAGCAAAGTTTTAAATACCAATCATGGCCAACATCATTGACATTACACTTAATGATTTTGAGAATATTTTTGATTGATGCCTCTGCTTATCTATTTCCTTGGGGATAATATGGTGTGGACTATTTATGCTTGATATGGTATTTTTAGTAAAGGCTCTTGACATATTTGTTTTTAAACGACTCACATTATCTGATATAATGGTAGAAGGGATATTGTAATGGAAAATTATATGGTTTAGGATAAAATTGGAATTTTTTTAGGTTAATGAAATAGCTTCGACCCACTTACTAAAATACTCAATTGCAATAATTATGTGCTTATAACCATTTGAAGAATTGGGATTGATCTTTCTAATGAGGTCTAACCCCCATGTGGAAAAGGGCCATGGAGTGGTAATGGGTTTCAAGGATTATGATGGATTATGGATTAGGTCATTATGTTTTTTGCATGGAACACATTTCATGATATATTGGCATGAATTAGATTCCATCATTGGCCTATAATAGTTGACACAAAAATTTATTTACAAGGACCATGCCATAAGTATGAGCACCACATATACCATTATGAAATTCTTTAATGACTAAGGCTACTTATTTAGATTTTAAACACCATAATAAAGTTCCATCATAACCCTTATGGTATAATGTATTTACAAGGATGGTAAAATGAGAAGCTCGTTAGATGAAGGATTTTTTATGATTATGGGATAAGTTGGTGGGAATTATATTATTATGAAGGTATGCATATATATCCTAGTACCAAGGGGAAGTATGAACAACAACCTCATATAACATTTCATATTTAGGTATATCATACACTAGATACATCAATTGCTCAAGAAATAACTAGCTATGATTGTCATCTAGATGCATGTTTAAGAGTGAACCAATTGTGGCCACATCATCAACTACCTATTATTAACTTGAGGAACTTGCTCAAATTTTATGGATTGAATTCATTGTTTTAGACTATACACCATCCATTTATAAGTAATTATCTTATCATCTATAGCCTAGTATTCATTAGCCACTTCTTTGATGATGAGTTGTGAATCTCCAAAAACTAGGAGATGTTGTATGTTCCACTAAATTACAAGTTTGAGTCTAGAAATAAAAGATTCATAGTTTGCTATATTATTGGTATAATAGAATCATATCTAAAATGATTTTTGAATAAAATCACCTTGTGGAGTGATGAGAAAAATACATTCCCCTGAACCATGAATTGTAAAAGACCCATCAAAGAATAATTGCCACTTTAATGATTCATTTAAAGACATGATAGATTCATCTATAAAATCCATGATGAGAAGATTGACATCCATCGATGGTGTTAGGTATATGTAAGTAATTTTCCTTTGATATTTTTTTAATTGACATTCTCTCTATCAAATTCACTTAGAATCATAACCCACTTAGCCATTCTCCCTATTAGAGCTGATTCAGAAAGGATATACTTAAGTGGATCAAATTTGGCAATGATTTTGATTTTTTTATTGAAAATGTAGTGGTGAACTTTTTGTGAAGCAAAAATAAAAATTAGACATGATTTCTTGATGGAATAATACTTTAGTTCATAGGATACCAAGGCTCTACTCATATAATACACTATTTTTTTAGTTCCTAATTCATCATGTTGTGCTAATAATGCCCCCAATGTATACTGTGTTGTTGAAATATATAGGAGTAAAGGTTTTCATAGAGTTGGTGGCTTTAGTACTGATGTAATTTTTAGATAACATTTATGATTTAAAAATGCTTGTTTGCATTCCTCATTCCAATGAAAGGCAATGTTTTAAAGAAGTGTGAAAAGATGGCATATGTTTGCAAGCTGTGATATGAATATTCAGATGGCTTGACTCTTACCTTGAAAACTATGAGGTTGCTTGAGATTTGTTGGTGGAGACATTTATATGATATATATGACTTTTACGGGAAACACTTTTATACCTCTTTGTGATACAATAAATCCCAAGAGTTTACCTAAAGTAACACCAAACACACACTTGTTTAGATTGAGATGAACCTTGTATTCTCACAACTATTCAAGTTTTTTTGTATATTATCATAGGATGATTTGCTCTAGTTTTTGATTTTACCAAAATATCATCTACATAGTCTTCAATGATATCATGGAGAATATCATGAAAGATAAGTGTCATAAGTTGATCAAACATTATTGTGGCTAAATGACATTATTTGATATCAAAAAGTGCTCCAAGGTGTTATAAATGTTGTCTTATGTTGGTCTTCAAGAGTTATTTTGATTTGATTATACCCTAAAAACCATCCATTAAGTACATCTCATGACCTATCATGGAATCAAAAATCATGTCTATGTTTGGTAAAATAAAATCATCATTAGGACATGCTTTATTGATATCCTTAAAGCTTGTGCAAACTCTGACCCCTGCTGGCTTCTTAAATATTGGTACTCTATTAGATATTCACTATAAGTAGTTTATTGGTCATATAAATCTAACCTCTAACTATTTTTGGAATTCTTCCTTCATGATTAGGGCCACATTTGGATGCATTTCTTTGAGTTTATTTTTGATTGGTTTTGCATCTTTATGTACAAAAAGTTGATAAACACCTAGTGAAGGATCTAGCCTGAGCATTTAGGCATACAACCATGAAAACACATCTAAAAATTATTTGAGTAGTATATTTAAAGTGGATCATTATTTTGGAGTAAGGGAAGCAACAAGTTTCACAGTATTAGGATTTTCTTTTGTTTCAATATTGACGTTAATGGTATTTTTAATTAATAAAGTGGATTATTCTTGAAACTTTGTTAGAAGTGGAGGAAGATTAAGTTTTTATTCAAGGTCTTACTGATTGGGAATGTCTTTGTAAATGTGTAACTTCATCATCTGATATTTATATCAACCAAACTATAGTATTTGTATGATGGTGTATATTAGTAGAATCTATAAGTTTTATAAAATATGTAAAATTATCCAATTGAAATGAAAAACCCTTCTTATGATCTCCTACTAGTATATGATCTCTAACTCTCAAAAACTTAGATATGGCATCATCATTCTAAAAATGATCAAATAAGGTTGGTTTTTATTGGTCCCATAGGATAAGTTGTGGAAAGTTTAGTTCAAGGATCAAAATGGCATTATCATGAAATAGGTTGGTGATGGTTAATTATTTAAAATGGTTATAAATGGAACTTATTTCAATGTTTGAAGAGGCTTCCTCAATGTGGTAGAAGAGTCACTATCATAGTTATATATGATCAAACTAAATGGTTTGAATCCAATAATTTGAAAGGATTCATGTGTTACAAACATTATAGGTTTGGTCCGACCTTGTTCATGAAGACCAAGAACTTTTCATTTACAGTTCATGATATTACAAATAATGGATTTAGGTATAGGATATTTATTGCTTTGGAAACAAGGAGTTAATTCATCAGAGTAGAGCCAAGAGGTGTTTGAATCATCAAATTATTCATAAAAAAGGAACCCACCTTCCATAAAATAAGTTTTTCCAATCTTATGAACCAGTTGTATTAATTTTCAATGATGGGGTCTACCATGATTGTTGGGGGACATATGAATTTTTCCTAGGTAATGGGAATCATGAATTTCATACTCTCCCATAGTTTCATCCACAATGGAAAATTTAGATGGTGGACATGCAGACTTGGATGTGGATCGTGGATTTATGGATGTTGATGGTTGATTGTTGGATGTAGAGAGTAACTCATTAGAATGAATATAATTACAAAGATTTGGTGACTCCGTAATAGGTTTATATGTATTTTTATTAAGTGGTAGATAATCAAAATTTTGATATCTCCTTTATAATAATTTACAATATTGAAAGGGTTGAGGATCACCTGGAATGATAATTTTCATTCTTTCATGAGAAAAAATTAAACATTAAAGGAGGATGGATGGAATGACATTCATAACATGGATCCATGGAAGACCAAGGACTAAGTTATATGGGAAATATAGATGGAGAACATGAATGAGTGTTTCTTGAATGTTAGGCCCGACCATAAGTGGAAGATAGATAGTTCCCACCAACTAGAACTCATTGTTATCTTATGCCTTTATAGTAATGGTATTAGACTTAGTGTTATCGTAGAATATCCCAAATGTTTCATCAAACTTAATGTACAGAAATTTAAGCTTGACCCAATATCGATAAACACCCTTTTTACTTTATGCTTAGAAATGAAGACTTATATGTACATTGACAAGTTATGGGATGAACCCATGGGTAAAATATTTGAATTATAAAAATTCACTTGATTGTTGGAGGACAATTGTCTTATGATTGCTTGGAAGTTTGATAGATTGATATTTGATGGAACTTTGGATTCTTTCAAGGTTTTATAAAAAATGTCCTTATATTTAGGAGACGTCTTGAGAAGGTCCAAGATCGAAATTTTGGCTGGTGTTTTCTCAAGTTGCTCTATGATGTTATATTTTCCTTTGAGAGTAGGTAAAGGGATACTTTAAAGGGTAATATTTGCATGCCACATGGTGATGGCATAAAATTGTGATTTAATTTTAAGTACATAAACATGATGATTCATATAATCAATATGATTGATTATAGAATCAAAGGGGTGATTAGTTTGATTTATATTGTTTGTTTGATTTGAATTTGGTTTTGCTTAGTATACCCTTGCTCATGTTTTAGAAAGGAATATTGTTATATCCATAATTTTTGATTGTTTGAAGTTGATGCATAAGCCTCTACTGATATATCACCATTATAAATAAGATCTTGGGTATAATGTTTGAGTCTCATGTAACAGTTCATAGAATAACCTTTGATTTTGTGGTAGTCACAACATTCATTATTATTGAACCACTCAGGTTTTGGAACATTTTCATTGAAGGGTTTGGTATGGGGGAAATTGATCATGTTTGTGGCCACCAAATTTCAAAAGACTACATCATATGGCATTCTAGAGTGAATTTTCATTTTTGATTATCTTCTCAAGGCTGACCACTTGGTACATAATTGTTGTTGATAAGTTGGGTGTTTAAAATTTGTTTAACATTGGTTATACTATCTCCTACCAGATTCTTGTTCTTTACATAGAACTTAGGATTTTTATTTTGGTTTGACGAAGAATTATCATGTTTAAATATTTTTACGACACTCTTAGAAACTAAAGCTCTTTCAATTTTAACTCTTTTTTCTATGATTTCATCAAAGGATGTAGCGCAATGGAGTTATAATTGATAGGCCAATTTTGAATTAAGATTATTTGGAAGGATAGTTGTAAGTTGTTTCTTGGGAGGTGACCATGAGAAATGGCTTGCCAAGGCACACCATATTTGAAAAAAGGAGCCAAAAGTCTCCCCATTATGTTGTTTGATGTTATATAATATTAACATGGTCAAATCATATTCAAAATTATAATAAAAGTGATTACTTTTTTTTTAATAAGGCCCTCAAAGTTTGTGATTGATCCTTTAGGTAAGTGTAAAAACCACTCTAGGCCTTGATCCCTAGGCTACATGGAAAGAGTCATAATAGAACATCATTGTTATAAGTAACATCTACGCATGCCATATAAAAATATTTAAGATGCTCTCTAGAATATCCTTTTGTTTTTTTACTTATCAAACTTTGCGGTTCATAATGTGAAGGAGAGGGTAACATCATCATAGTAATGTCAAAGGGGTGTGGATAATTTTATTCAAACTCATTTCTTTTGCTTTTGGAATAACAACCATCTTGTAATCCTTAGATCTTGTCTTTCATTTTTTTCCATTCTTGGCTAAACACTGCATCCTTGAATGGCGATATTTGGTTTGATTTGAATTTGAAATTGGATTGCATGACTGTCTTATGAATTGATTTGGATTGGTAAATGAATTGGGATTAGTCTTTGAAATGAAATGTTGGTTTTGATTTTGATTATTTGGATTAGAATTCAAAGTAAAATTTGAATGTTAATTTTGATTTTGATTAGTTGGATTGATATTTAAATATTTATTTTGATTTTGATTGGTTGGATTGATATTCAAATTGACATTCAAATTTTGATTTATATTGTTGATTAAATTTGAATGGACATTTAAATTTGGATTGGGGGTTTGATTTGAATTTGAATACTTATTCAAATTTGGATTTGGATTGTGATTGATTGATTGATTTAAATTCATATGTGTATTAAGATTAGGATTTGGATTTGGATCAATTGGTTGATTTAAATTTGAATATGCATTTGAATTAGGATGTGGATTTGTTGATTGATTGATCAGAGTATTACTTGACATATTAGATTTAAGCTCAACCTTTTCTATTTCTAATTTTTTGACATGATATTCAACAAAAAAGACATGGATTTTTTGAGATGTTTCATTTATAAATGCCTTACCTTTATCCATGTAAATTTTGCAAACATTTTGATTGGTGTTATTGGAACCTATAAGTGTTTTTGTATTCCCTAAGGAATCACTAGATGTTCCTTGTTCTTAGATGGGAGATGTGGTTTCTTTCCTTGGAATTAAGAGTGATAAGTCTTCAAGATTAAAATTTGAATGAAACTTGGCTCATATACCAAAAGTTGTAACAAAACCTCATTTTTATTTTTTAGAAGATAGTTCATGATTTGAAATGGTAGATTTTTATACAAAGCTACCTCATGGGTATGTTTATTTTGATAGGGTCCCTCATCATCAACATTATTATTGATCTCAATATGATGTTCTTGGCTTCCAAATTAGAAAGTGTCATTTCTAAAAGGTTTTTCTCTAAATTCATTCAATAAGGTCATTTATCTTGTGATAAGAGACATTGATTCGAATGTTTGACTCAAAAAGGTATAAAAATAAGAAATAACTTTAAAGTGTGAATATTTGACAACAAGTTTTTAGATTTTGGACTTTCTTTCACGATTTAGGGTTTTGATATCAAAAACTTTTAACTTGATTTTCAAGTACGTGGTCTTCACAAGGAGGAAAAAAATAAATAAAAGAATAAGCAAGCTCTACTTTAACCAAAAAGAAACATGCAAGTCACATAAATGGATAAAACTAGGCAAAAGGACTTAAATGTATTATAGGCTCTCATATATACTGAATCATCCATTTAAAAGTGTCAGGCCAATATTTAAAAGCACTAACTATGGAGGTAGAACCATACCCATAGCTCACTTAACCCAATTTTGAAGGTAAGTTGAGAGTAACTTACCAGAGCTAATTATTTGACAATGCACTTTAATTCAAATGGATGAAATGGCTATCCCCAGATTAAGTCTTGTACAACTTTATCTAAAAAGGAGTCCTCTATATATATTTTACTATGTTGAAGCCTAAAATTGTGAAAGAAATCAATTTAGCAGACACACACAAATAGGTCTAGTTCCAATATGCGTAACACAACCATAATATTTTAGTAGGTTGATGTCAAAAAAATCAAACTTCAAGGTTATTGTTAAAACTCTAAGTATTGGAGCATGGAAGCCCCTCACATCATGGTGTTCTTAAAACACCCAAACACATCGGTAATTTAAACAACATATTTTTAATTTATATACCTCGTCAATGTATGGATTTTGGTCTACCACGTGGTGGTAAAATCTATAACTGATATAACCCCAATAAAAAATAAAAATAAAATGAGGTCGACGCTTGTCTTTGATTTTCAAATACCATCACCAATGTGATGGCAAGGAGAGAACATACACACAAGTGTAACCTAGGTAACAAAAAGTCACAAGAGTTATTTTGATTATTGGGCATTGTCACTAATGTGACACCAAGAAACGAGCATACACAAACCTATGTGATATAAGCAAGAAACTTTACAATAAAAGAAAATGTGATTTAATTACTAAAATTGTAAAAATCAATATACTTGAAATAAGCAAGGTTAATATCAATATTTTTCTTCTTTTTCATTTCTCTTTGTTTATTTAACAAGCATCCTGCACAAAATAGTTAGTAATTTATTTGTGAAGAGCTAGGCAACTTAAGGAACCTACAAGTTAGCCAAAATATTAAGAAAAAAACATACAAACTTAAAAGTTAGAAGGAAAAAAAAAATAAAAATAAAAATAATAGCCACAATTTTATTGATATATCCTAAATCATAATTCAAATTTACATGAAATTTTGAAAAATTAGTGTTAATATAAAACTGAACAAATCTAGAAAAAATTAGAGAAACCTAGATTGTAAATTAAACTTATAATTATTTTAACAATTGTGTTTTTTTATTAAAAAAACTAGATTAAAAAAAAAGTAACAAATTTTATGATATCTCCTAAATTTTTTTTAGGTATACACAAAATTTTAACAAGTTAATGTTAGTCTAAATCTGAACCAACCCACAAAAATAAGAAAAATTCAAATTATAAATTAAAATTCATTTCTATTTTATCAACAATGTGTTTTTTAAACTAAATTAACTTTAGAAAAATAAAAATAAAATTGAAAAATAAAAATAAAAAACAACTTATATCTAAATTAACTTGAAACCTACATAGAAATAAAAAATAAGTTAAGTAAAACTTTGAAATAAACAAGAAAAAATGATAAGATGAAAAATATTTGGGAAAGGTCCCACCATGAGTGGAAAAATATGATAGCTAAAATTTTAGAATCTACTTGAGCTAGGAAATGAAACCAATGCAAACATCCCATTCTAAATCTAAACTAAATTTTTAGATTGAAAAACATCAACAAAATAAAGTTAAATTAAAAGATACTTAAAAACATGTAACATACACTCATCATGTTCTCCATTGTAAACATATGATTTGATCTTGCTTCATTGGATATGGGTGCTCAATTTATTTCTCTAAAAAATGTGAATTAGGTAACATATGGCTACAAATAGCTTGGATTATCAATGGATGCATATGATGAATTCAATAACAATTTGATAGCTTGTAAGTGGATGAAGAAGATGAAGGTTGACACTTCAATTTATAGGCTTTTGGATTGGAAGATGAATGATTGAGAATAATATAGATTAATTTGATAGTGATAATTATCAATGGTTGGATTTGAGTCATCATCTCAATGGATGATGACTAAATACCATGTGTGTGAGAGAGGATGGAAAAGCTAGTTGGTAGTTGAAAATATTTTAGAAATGAGTCAAGGGAATTATATGACTCACCAAGGTAGTTGAAATGTTCAAAGGTGACTCAAAAATTGGTTGAAGAAGTTAAGGAGTTGGTTGGATGACTCAACACTTTGTTGAGAGAAATATAGAAGATGTCTAGATGAGGTGTAAATTTTAGATTTTAATTAGTTTTGAAAAATTATGTATGTATGATTTAATTAATTAATTATTAAAAAAAGAGAGAAATGATGTTAGTTGTAATTTTAATTGGGATGGTGATTGAGTTAGTGTGTCAATTTTAAATAAGACACTAAACTGGTGGAGTTTAGATGTTTGTATGCATGTAAATATCACATGCTAAACTGTGCATTCAAATCACTAAGGTCTAGCCAAGGAAACCAATGCAATGGATGGACTATGGGTTTGGTTTTTTATTTGGAGGAATGAGATTTGGAATAGGTGGTGGTAATAGGTTCTCATGATGGAACTAAAAGACCTTCATAGTGTCTCGATTCTCATTGAAAACTTTAAACTATGCAGAAATAGAGCTCCAAGGTCCTTCAATATCTGATATCACAGGGAGGTGAAGTTCGTGGTCAATAATAGGACTAGGGAAATGAGGGATATTAGGTTGGATGACTCATGGGAAAAGATATACTTTATTGGGTTGAATCTACCCAGTCAATGTCATACAATGAGTATGAATGATATAGGATGAGGCTAGACCCGAGGAGAAGGAGATGTAGATGGGAGGCTAGGCTTGGGCCCCCTTTATTTTGGGGAAGGATGATGATAGGTGGATATTGAATTTATTCTTATTCTTTTAATATGACTAAGGTGTCTATGATGAGATGAGGAATAGGGGTGGAGTGAAAGACCTCATGTCTTAACTCAGTGCCAATATCAGATTATGCAATGATGGTGGCACTGAGTGCTTTAAATCTAGGGAATATATTATTATCGATAAGACTTGATTTCTTGGAAAGGGTTATTCAAAGGAAGATAGGCATAATCCAATGAAAAATGTATGAGCTTGTTCAAACAATGGCTTGTAATGTGTGCTTGCTGGGATGTTGAAGAAAGGTGATGCTTGTATGGATGGATAAGGCTTATATGGGATGTATTTTATTGCATATTTTGGCAAGGATTTTGGCATGATATTGGGATTGCATGTGTTAGTAAGGATTTTGACACTATTTTTGTTAACTTTTTAATTTTTTTTTTACTTTTCTTGGTTCTATAGAAATAAATGTTTGTTTGATGAAAATGAGGTGTTGAAAGTAAATGAATAACAAAGCTGAAAGTAAATGAAAGTTAAAAATTATTTTTTTAAATATTTTTCCAAGGTTTATAATTCATGTAAAAAAGAAAAGAAAGAACCTATGCTATTGTGCAAGATGCTGATTTTTTCTAGCTTTATTTGTATGCAAACTAGATGATGATGTTTTTATTTATTTTGATTGTTTTGTATGAGATGAACTAAATATGCAAATTGAATATAGATATGTAAGCAATATGAGAGGAAATATGATTTAAAACAAAAACAACACAACACTTTATTTATATTTTATTTATTCACAAATAAACTAGATTAGCTTTTTAACTTCTCTAATTTGCTCTAAACAAGTTTTTTTGAATGAATTGCTAAGATGAAAATAAGAAATGCAAGTTTCAATTTTATATTTTAGAGAGAAAAATGAAAAAAATTTATCTATCGAAAACAAATCAAATAAATAATATACTACCCTTGTGTATGCACCTATGATTGTCTAAGTTTCTATGATTACTTGGTTGATTGTTCAGAATGCAATAAACTTGTTTAGATCATGGAAAGGAAAAGTTGCCTTGGCTAGAAATAACTTGAAGATTTAATAAGATATTTTATAGAATGATTGATAAAATATATTTTCAATTAAAAGAAAACTAATATACTATAATGTAAACACAAATCAAATCTAATTATCTTTGTTTTTAGCAAAGACAATGAAAAGAAATAGATTTTTTTCCCTATCAAATTTGTTCCTTTTATAAATATGAAAACTAATATATCAAAAAAACAATCACAATAAATATGATCTAATAAAGAAACAAATGCTAAAAAATAAAAGAGAACTCCAAATTGACCAAGGCATAGATAACTAAAGTACATGTGATATATTTGATAAGAGAATCCTTAGTATGCTAGCTCTTTATGTTCTTGTATAAATTATAAAAAATATTTAGTTAGGGGATGCACAAGCTCTAAAAAAAGATAAGAAGAGAAGAGACATAATCACAAATGGAGAACAACTAAACTGAGGCTGGATAATGTCCTAGATTTAAAATTCTGAGTTACTTATGCCAACAAAACTTCTTCACTTATATTAATGTATTCGATTTGAAAATAATAAAGGCTAAATATTTAGGTAATTTTAGTAGGGTTGTGGTTGTAAAAGCTTCAAAATAACTTGTAATGGCAATTTTCAAGTCTAAAATTAGGGTAAAATTTATCTTCTTGTATAAAGAGTTGTGAGCTTGCATGGGGGAATTCAACTAAGCCCAACATAGAGTTCAACTTAACAGGAACTAAAGAGGATAAAAAATAAAAGAGCGAGTAAGCTGGGCTTGATTAAAGGCCAACACAAGGTGATATAAATAAGAAACATGGTGATAGTCATGTAAAATGTGTCAAAAATAGAGTTAGGTGAGCTAATTTTGGAAGACATTTAAACTATGATAGAATTGCCACCTTATCCAGGGATGGTTACAAAATCGATGCTTAAAATGCTAAAACTATTGCTATAAATTATGAAATTGCCACTATAAAATATGAAACTGCCACTATTTTAATACAAAACTATCATTTAGTTTATGTAGATGAAATTCAAGCTCTATGAATTAAACTACTCAATTTAAACACTCAAACATCAAACTACTAGGTAAAGTCTAGAGCCATTAGAACTTAGTGTAATTAGATGATTAAATTATTCAATCCTGCACTTAAATCCTAAAGCTAAATGCTCTAAACCATGATCAAATAAAATAAAAATACAAAGAGATGAGATTGATTACCTTAGACTTAGATTGATATTATAATGCTTGATTATGGATGTTGGATGGAGGATGACTAAATGATTAATTGGACATGGATTGGTTATGCATTCATAAGATGGATCCAATGGAGGAGAGGAGTGGTTTAAATAGAAAGAGGAGAGAAAGATCATGGTGGATATTTGAAGTTGGGGGAAGGAGATCAAGTGTTGAGGATTAAAAAGAATTTAAAATTCCTTAGAAGCCTCTAGATTTAGAAGCTTCTAAAGAAGAGAGGTTAGAATAGAGAGGATTCTAGAATCCTCCAATTCTAGAATCCTCTAATTCTAGAATCCTCTTAGGGATTATTTAGGCTTAGGTATATATTAAATAGGGATTAAGTGAGTGATTAGGGACTAGGGGTGTAAGAGAGCCTAGGGATAGGCTAGTAGGCGGATAGGTCGGCCATGGGAATATAATTTTTTTAAATAATAGAGTAAGTGAGATTAGATTAGGATAATGGAGATTTAGGATAAATTAATGGAGTGGGATAGAATAAGGTTAGTATATGAATAAATATGAAGAAGTGGATATTAGATAAAATGACTAGAAATGTGATAAATTAGATAAGCAAAATTAGTGTCGACTAATCATATTTTTAGTAACATTAAGTGGAGCGAGCAAATTTAGATGCATATATTTTGTCTCTCTTTGAAATGACATTGTGATTGGAGAGAAGTGTAAGGAGTAATGGTCTTTAAAATAAAACCATGTCATGGATGAATATTAGTATATATGATGTTAGTAGATATGATGGTTAATGGATATGATGCCCCCTCGAGGGGACATGCGGGGAAGAATGAGATGGATGGCCACTCGAAAGAAGAAATTATGGGTGGAATGTAATGGACAAATAAGGGGATGGGATGCTATATGTTGAGATAAATTAAGAATATGAATTAAATATTAAGCAATGAGCTACAGATTGATGTTGTCTCTGGCAAAGACACATGCATAGGGAGTACAAATGACTTTGTCACAGTTGTTAACACATCCCAAAGGAGAATCAACCATAACATGATGATGATATAATTAAAATTCAATAAAATTTCAATGTATCCCAAGTAAGGATGCATGCAATGGAGAGATATAAGCCATGATAAGATGATGATTTGATAAGATTAATGATGGGTGTTGATTAAAGCTAAAATCGATTAATATGATGTATGTGATAATAGTGAAGAAACAATATGATCGAATGACCAACACACATGATTACATTGTAATAAATCAATGAACCATAATGTGATTAATAACAATGATGCCCCTAGCAAGGATACATGAAAGGGAATAAAATATGGCAACTGGACCAATCAGTGATGATGGATGTCTGATGGAAGAATAGAAGGATGTTGTGATATGTTGGGCCTAAGTGATAGGTGTGAGTGATTGATGAAAATATTAAAGAGGTGATGGTAGGGATGATGATTGATAAATATATTGATATTATAGCTCATGGATTAGATAGAATCAAGACTGGGGGATGAGGATGGATGAGAGAGATAGTGGCCAAGTTATCCTTGGGCACTGAAAAGTGGCCAAATATTGCTTACATAGTCTGAAAAGACCTCAGGGTGATGTAGTTATAATTAGAAGATGATGATGATGATTAGTGATTAGAGGGTGATGTTAGTGATCATAAGATGTTATTCAAATGATGAGATGAGCATATGTTAGTTGAATGGATCGAAAAGGAGTAGATGGGTGATGGGAATAAAGATGATTAGATGATTAGGTAAATGATGAATGTGTAGGTGATCAAGCCATCAAAACTATCATAAGTCTCATCATAGTCTAAGCAATCAAATAAATATATCACTTGATAATATGCCCCATGATATAAGCATGACCAAGAAGACATTGTGCCAAAGTGCAAAAAAGGGGTGAAAATAGTGAACTGTGCATCATCAAGGGCACTTGTAGCTTTGATGACCTCATAGAATCTTCATTCATTGCCCAAAAGATAAAAAGAGACATGATGCAAGACATAAACAACTATTAAATAAGTAGATATATACATGATAAAAGACAAATAATTCAAACAATAAACAAGAAACACACACAAGTATCTACATTCAATGTCACAATGTCTTGTCTGATGATGGGAAGAGGGATGAGGTGATGGACTAGACTAGGATGATTAGGATGTGATTGTGGACTTAGGATAGACTTGGATTTGGATACGATGATCATGATTAGGATTGGGACTTGTATGTGATGATGAGGTTCTTTGGTTACTAGTTTAATCTAGAAATCAAATCTAATAGTGGTCAAAGGAGGATGATTTAGATTGAAAGGGATGTGAATATTAGAATGACCAAGGATTACCAAAAGAAAAAATCTTGGAAGAATCTAATCTAGCAAGGAGACTGGGAGATGATGGGATAAAATACCCTTCATACTAGAAAAAGAGTGATTGGATGGGTGATAGGTATGAAGAGGCAATGATAAGGAAAGTGATGGGATCAAGTACCTTCCATACTAGTAAAGGAGTGATTGGATGGGTGCTAGGTATGAAAAGGAACTGGTAAGGAGTGATGGGTGCTAGATTAAATTCTTGGACAAGGTTATGTGTCTTAATAATACCTCATCAAAAAGATGATGAAGATATGAAGGTATGGTTGACCAC
Source organism: Torreya grandis (assembly GCA_037957365.1). Lineage (NCBI taxonomy): Eukaryota > Viridiplantae > Streptophyta > Pinopsida > Cupressales > Taxaceae > Torreya > Torreya grandis. The sequence goes on from JARHVA010000130.1 coordinate 705,073, forward strand.
TCAGATTTGGTTTCAAGATGAAATTTGGTATCCAAAGATAAGAAGATATGAAATGGATGGAGATGGATGCAACTAGGGGATTGGGCATAAGATAAGACACCATGGACTTTTTGGTTTTTGATTTTTATGATTTTTAGGGTTTTTAACATATTTTAATTTTTAGGGTTTTTTGAGATATGTATGTACACTATAAAAATGGGATTACTAGCAAAGGGAATACCAAGCCTAGTAACCAAGATGAAAATGGATGGACTAATGGATGAGAATAAAAAAAAGATGAGGATGATGATGAAAAAGGGATGGGGATAAAGGAAAAATGGACTATGGATTGCTAATGACCACATCATGAAGGAACCAAATGTCTATAGCCCCAATTGTTCATTGGAGGATATGCCAAGATGGTTTTGGAATAGTTCTCAAGACACCTTCCACTTCTTTGAAAAGTTCAAGGTAGGAAGGGATACGATATGCTTCCAGATGATGGGTTGGACCAAGGGATAAGATATAAAAAGATGGGTGATATAAACAAGGTGGACAAGGGAAAAGACAAGTAGGATGGATGACATGAAGGGGATTGATAAAGGATAGGGAATGAATGGATTTGTCCCTAAGTGTTGTGTTATAATGTGGATAATTGATTTTTCTACCATGATGTTGATGGGGGTATATTGGATTGGAATGGCTGGTGGGACTTGATTGGTTTATGGTTTTCTAATAGGATGATATGATGCATGATGGAGGATTAGGACTAGCAATTACATACATCATTGGAGATGCTCATTATTATTCATTTGATTGGTGCCAATTGATAAAATAATGTAAGAGATCCAAGATGCTTTGATTTTGTGATTCACCTTTGATCTGATTATTTGATGGATGATCAGCCGTACTTATAGTGCTTTTGACATTATTTTGATGTGTTCATTGGGTTTGATTTTAATTGAACCCTAGTGCTTGATTATGGGCTTCACCATGAGGGATGGATTTTTGACTTGATATATAAAGATTATTTTGACTTTGATGGTCCCTTAGTGCCAAATTTTGGGCTTCACTAGGATAAGATACATTTGGATTAGGTTGATGATTTGACTTTTATTGATTTCAATTTATGGGATCAAAGGCAATTTTCTTATGATATATAACTGGTGGAATATAGTCTTGGACCTTTGTATTTGTGGCATACATTATATTGGTCAAAGAAGGATCCAATGGTGTATGTTCTTATTTGTCCCTAAGAGGGAGGTGATTAATTGATCATTGATGGGAAGAGAGGGATCTATGATGGATGGATCTGGTGGAGATGTGTGATGAGGTCAATAAGTGGTGATGGGGCAACATGGTCCTGATAGACATTAGAGAAAATCTCCTCAAGATCAACAAAAGGATCACTAAGACTAGCTATGATAAATGCATCCAAAGGAGGATAAGATTCACTCTGACAATATTTGATAGATAAAGCTTACAAGAACTCTACTATGACTTCATCATCTTGATTGGGATCAAAAGATATGCTTGGTGAGATATTAGAGGTATATGGATTAGGAATATCCTCAAAAGGATATTCATTATCAATATATCTATAACATTGATGAGGGATGATGCTTCTGATGAGGAATCTAATTCAGATATAGGTGTTAAACATGATCCTAATTTTGATGAGGCTTACATTGGCTTTGATTCTAGATTTGATGTACAAGATGCAATGCTACTAGTAGGAGATTCATTATTTGCACTTGACCTCTCATTAAGGGGTAATTGAGGTGATGGGTGAGAGGGTGAGGATGAAAGAACAATGGATTTGACAAAGAGAGGGATATGGAAGGACTCATGAGAGATGGAATGACTAGGCTCATGGGGAGTAGACTCAGATTTGATGGAATATATGGGTGTGGTGTCTTGACCTTGACTTGGAAGGGGAAGGGATTGATCATGATTGAGAATGGAATCTTGGCATTCCTCTTCTTGTTCACCTAGGGATATAGACCCATCTAGTTCTTCCTCGATTAGTATGTCACCATAGTCAATGAGGTCTTGGACATAATCTTTGAAATTATGACATTGATTAATGGCATTCCCCAAGGTTTGGTAATATGCACAATATTGATTAGATTTATACCAAGAGGGGTTAGGCTTGGTGGGATCAAGATGTCATATGGGTGGATAGAACATCATGTTAACAGTGACAAGTTTTTTAAAAAGGGATTCTAAGGATATAGGCAGGGGAGTATAAGGACCCACTTCACTTTGTTATTTGAATGTGGAAACATGAGACTATAGATTAGATGGTTGGTGATGTGATTGGGTATATGGAATAGTAGCAAATGAGGTGACCAAGATTGGATTCCCTTTGCTAGTATGAGAATGGGCAATTGTTGGTTTATGACTTGTGGATGGAGGATTTGTATAAGACTCATATGAAGGTTCTTGGAGAGAGGGAGACATGATTTTAAGGGGATCAACACCTTTGGGAAGTGGAACACCCATCATAATAAACTATAAGAGGAGCTTATCCTTGTGGGTAGATATGTATTGGTTAATGAAGGTAGGATCTAGCTTCATGGTGATGGATGATGAAAATAGGTCTAATGAATGAGCTAACATGATTAGGTGATGATAGATGGATGGATTAAATACTGGGATTAGTTTTTAGACCAATAGTGTAATAGGTACTAATGACCTATTAGTAATGCCTAGTTTTCAATCGAGTTAAAGGATTAGGGATTTGATGAGTGCCTAGATTCAAACTAGCAAGAGGATGATTGGATGGGTGCTAATTATGAATAGGTAAGATGATTTGAGTAGAGATGATTAGATTGATGATTGATGGGTTTCTATATTTAAACCAACAAAATGATAAGATGCTAGTATGATATTGACTAGGTAGGAGATATGAGTATATGATGAGTGATAGTGGATTAGGATGATAAGATGGTATGGATAGATAACAAGAGTACTATCTCAAAACCTTGGTCTAACTTGCTCATGATGGGAGGGGATAGGATTATATGATGAAGGTGATTATGATGATGGGATAAGGACAAGCATAGATAGGTGATGATGTAATGACAAGGGGTGATGTAAAGGAGATAAGGATGGTTTGGATATGGTTATGACCTAAAGAGCCAACTAGGATAAGATAGGGCATGGCTAGACTAGATGGGTGATGAAGGAAAGGTCAAGACCAATGATTAGTTATGGATGGGTTGGACTTAGGATAAGATGTGGATGATAGGATAACATGTGATAATGATATATAGGTGATGGTGGTATGCCCAATGACAGGTCGAGATGACTAGTCTAGGACAAGATGAAGTCAAGATAAGAGATGTGATAGGATATAAGAGGATGATATGATGATGGGACAAGGATATACAAGACAAGGATATATGTATAAAAGGATGATGACAAGGATGTTCAAGAGAATAAATTATGTATAAGAGGATGATGAGATGTGTAAATGATAGTGAAATAAAGATATGATCAATGATGGGTGGATATGACTAAGATGGGATAAAGACAAGATGGTGATGGGGGATAGGATAAAATAAGTAAAAGGATGTACAAAGGCAATATGTATAAGAGACTAATGAGATATAAAATAAGATTAAGATATGTAAGTCATTGGGGATGATCAATGATAAGTGGATATGACTAGACTAGGACAAGATGAAGACAAGATAGGAGATGGGATAGGCTAATGGAAAGGATATACAAAGATGATATGTAAAAGATCATAGAATGATGATGTGCGTAAATACCTAGATAGGCATGTATAAGTTTGGGGTATAAGTATAACTTTGCTCACAAATAACACAGGTCTAGCACAACACTCAAACAACACACACAATCATGAATCCTAAATTAGTCAACTCATAGAGGAGTGTAAATTGATGCCTGAACCATAAAACATCTTCATGGGTGAGGCTATAGGATGATGAACCATTATAGAATCAAATGAACCCTCTCAACCCCATTTACACATGATGGCTGCTTAGGAGTCGATACTAACTTTGGTAGTAATACACTTGTTATGATCAAAGGCTCCTAATCTAGGTTTACATAAGGGTTTCTAGGTGCACCCCCTATAGATGTGAAGGTACAGTGGACCCATATATATATATATATATATATATATATATATATATATATATATATATATATATATATATATATATGATGTTATCTAACCAATCTACATATTGAAGCTTAACTAATCCTTACTCTACAAAACCCTTTGTGGGGAATTATGATTAGATGCCTAACGATAACTCTCTTGATATTTAGAATTCATCAAAACACAGAGTTTAGTTTAGTGCGTGGTGGTGAAATCCACATCATCAACCCCTCAAAAAAAAATAAGAAGGGTTTTTAGGTGGTTTTTGATCCTCTAAAAATCATCGTAAGGATGTAAGGAGGAGAGCATACACCACCATAGCCCTTGGGATACAAATAGGTAGATAAAAAGGAGATTAATTAACCAATTAAGATTTAGTGTGAACTATTTACAAGATGCAAGAATATACAAAATGATTAAAGAGATCTGGAAATGATATAAGATAAAATGATTAAAATTAGTTGATTTTTAAATTACCAAAATAAGTCTTTGATAGGTGGTCTACAAACACATGGTTAGTAGTTTTAAGTGGCACTCAAAAAGTGATAACCTGCAAGATAAGGATTAGTAGTTTTTGATTGCTTATATTGAGAGGAAACCTGTAAGAAAAGATGTTAGACTAAAATATGGCCTACAAAAATGATGTTAGAAAGACAAAATATCTTCTATATTTACCCCTTCAAGAAATAATATGTTAGTCTAATAGGCCTTAAAAAAACACCTTAAAAAATTGTGATTTGGCTCTATAATTGCTTTGGGTGAGTAGGCCACGAGGTGGGGGTCTAGGGGTAGTACCCTATGAATGCTCCTTATCATGGTATAGGGTAGGGTCAAGGGGTGGATCCCCCAACACCAAAGGCAATTTGGGTCTTGTAGGAGGCTCAAAATGACTCAATAATCACAAAAAATGACTCTAAAAATAAACTTAAAAATAATATTTTGAAAGAAATTAAAGGGTTAATATCTCTAAAAATGATGTTAGTAGACAAGTGATTTTAGCATTAATAATTTTGATTATCATCTTTGAGAAGCCCCCTGCAAAATGAATGTTAGTAGTTTTTGATAAATTTTTCCTATAGGTAGCAAACAGTTGAATAATAGTGTTTTAGTTTTTATTGACACTAGTAACCCAACACACACAATAAAAACTATGAATGACTGGGTAACATTAATATAAAAGGTATACCGAATATAAGGAAATACCATTTAGAATTATTATCACTACAAAGACCATGAATAAAAGATTATTAATATACTAGACAATGCTAAAACTAAAAGTATAATCTGAAACTTTTTAAAAAACCTAAAAATAGTGTCTTGAGATTAATAATGATATGAAAAGTGTACATTAACATGACCACACCTAAGACTAATTTATTTAAATAAGAATATTAGATATATAACAAGCCAAATTGATCTAAAACCCTAATACCTAAACCAAATACCATGATTTAACTTAAGAAAACCATGACGTTCTTGGTAACAGGGTTTCAAGGTAAATGATAGAGTTGGTATGGCAAAACGGTGGCATGTGGTTGGAAAATGGTGATGAAATGAAATGAAGGGAAACTAGAAGGAAAATTATAGCTTTCAAATCTTTAACAAAACTATTGAGAGTTGTTATTTAATTCCACCCACAATCAAAACTGTGGGAAAAATGGTGGTAGGCATGGGCATAACCAAGAACATGGTTCGTTACATAGTGCATACAGTTTAAACATTCAAAAAATGTCAATAACTTGATAATTTTTCTACTTAGAGTGCCACTATTCATTTCAATCAATCGAGGCAAAAATGGCATGGTTTTTGCAATTTCATCTTTTGATAACATTTATGAGTCTTCTTCTTATCGATTTTTGGCCAAAACTAATGATGTATTTGATTGAATAAGACTTTTTTAAATTTTATGGCTTATATTCTATAGATCCTATAGGGAATACCATAGCCTTCACTAGTGCCTAGACATGTAAAACCCTTGATGAAAACTAGCATTACTATGTTTTGTATGTAAAAATCTATTGCTTACTTAGGTAATTATCTAACATTTTAGCAGAAGTGAACCAAAATATTGACTATAAATATTGACCATTACTCACAAAATGACAAAGTTACAGATTTTATAAACAATAAATCTACATCAGATTACCAAATGGCTTCCATCATGCTGACAAGATTAGATTTTATGCTATTAAAACCTCAAAAGGTTGACTGGTATATTGTTTGGAGACAAATATAATCCAAATAAGAAATTAAAAGATGAAATTATAATTAAATCAATGTTATATTCCCTTGGAGATAACTGGTACAAAATTTTATTTATTTATTTATTTTGGGCTACAAATTCTTTTTCCACCTATCCTCAAAACTTCACAAAACTCACAAAGCTGAAGGAGGTTAAAAATAAAATAAAGGTACACCCCTCCCACCTTGGTCACCAAAATGTAGATGAAATTTGAGCTCTATGAATTAAAATATGTAATTTAATTACTCAAACTTCAAACTACTAGGTAAAGTCTAGAGCCATTAGAACTAAGTGCAATTAAATGAATAAAGTATTCAATCCTACACTTAAATCCTAAAGTTAAATTCTCTAAATCATGATCAAATGGAATAAAATGATAAAGATATGATTTTGATTACCTTAGACTCAGATTGACATTATGATGCTTGATTATAGATGTTGGATGAAGGATGACTCAATGATTAATTGGACATGGATTGGTTATGCATTCATAAGATGGCTCTAATGGAGGAGAGGAGTGGTTTAAATATAAAGAGGAGGGAAATATCTATGGTGGATATTTGAAGTTGGGGGAAGGAGATCAAGGGTTGAGGATTAAAAGGAATTTAAAATTCTTTGGAAGCCTCCAGATTTAGAGGCTTCTAGAGAGGAGGGGTTAGAATAGAGAGGATTCTAGAATCCTCTTAGGGATTAATTAGGCTTATGGATGGATTAAATAGGGATTAGGTGAGTGATCAGGGACTAGGGGTGTAAGAGAGCCTAGGGATAGGTTAGTAGGTGAGCCATGAGAATTTAAAATTTTCAAATAATAGAATAAGTGAGATTAAATTAGGATAATGGGGATTTAGGATAAATTAATGAAGGAGTGGGATAGAATAAGTTTAGTAGATGAATAAATATAAAGAGAGGAACATTAGATAAAATGAATAGGAATAGGATAAATTAGCGAGATAAATTAGATAAGCGAAATTAGTGTCGACTAATAGGATTATTAGTGTCATTAAATGGAGTGAGAGAATTTATATGCATATAGTTTTAAAATTGTCACAACAATTATGTAATAGAAGGGGCAGTTATGTAACGAAAGGGGATGATGGTGTCACTTGAAGTGACAATTTTATCACTCATGGTTAGTTTTTAAAATAAAGTGAAAGAAGCTATGAAATCCATAACTAATGGGACCAAAGGGGGTCAAGGGAAGAGTAGGAAGGTATAGGGAGGGGAAAAAGCTAGAGAGTTCCCTATGGAGTAAAAAATAAGAGATCACTACATCATCATCAAATTTGTATTGGAAGTGTTGCACCATGTAAATTTTGAGTGCATATAATGTCTACACACACCATATCATTATTATCATTGTCAAGTATTTAGGTGGTTATGCTTTCCTATATCATATTTTAGAGCAAAACTAAGTTTGTGTTGTCATTATTTAGAAATTTTCAATTTTTATTTACACATCATTTTCTTGTTTGATTTTTGTGGATTTCACTCATATCACATAGGACATTTTACATACATATTTTTATTTATGCTTGACTTGACATGTTTGTCTTACATTTCATTATCAATTTTATATATTTTATGTATGTTTGATTTGACACACTTATCTTACATGAGATCATATTTATTTACTTAAATATCTTTATTACATTAATATTTTATTTACTTACAATGTTTTACATGTTTTTTCATATAATTTCATATGTTCTACATTAATTTTTCTTATCATCTTAATTTTTTTTCTTTTTAACCATGTATTTTCTTATATTTGATAGAAAATAATAAAATATACATTATATTACATCATCATTCTTAGCATTCAAATTTACAGCCTTTAATTATTTATCAGGTGGCATAGTTGGCTAAGGGTTTTGGGTTCTTCCCATATAAGTCTTGAGGTCAATTCTCATGGCCTAGGTTATTAAGGATGTTCAATACATGTAGGCCTCACCGATAGCCCCTAGAGGATTAGTCTCACCTCCACTCACCCCAATGAGGGTCTCTAGGTGGAGTCACAGTGTCTCAATTAGGATCAGGGATACCTCTGGCTTAACAATTTTATTTATTTATTTATCCCCAATCTCTTTCTTTTTGGAGGTCATTTTCACAAATTGAAAGAAGCCTTAGAATCCTAGAAAAATAAAAAAATTACGTGTTAATAAAATATTTTTATAATAAATTGAATTTTATCTTATTTTTCAAGTCCATATCTTATTTTAGACACTGGGTGCCTTTCAACATCTACCACACATTCAACATTTTATACACTCAATAAGGTAAGTGAAGGTACACATTTTCATTTTATTTACTTTCATTTAATTTCAACAATTATTTACACATTTTTTTCCAGTTAGCTCAATAATTGTATTATTATGTTTCTTTCCCAAAGCTCCATCTAATGTTAAACTATTATGACATGTGATGAGCTTCGGGTTGGGTATATGTATACACATAATATTTTTCACTTTATGAGTTATTGACACTTTCTTTTGAAGTCACTTGTCAAACATCAAATCCTCAAGTGCACACCTTAATAGGTGCACTGAAAAAGAGGCGAGAAGGATTATGGTGGTTTGCGAGGGATGTTATTATCTATGTCATGATCATATAATTCCAAGTATAAGCTCAACTTCTTCAAATTATCTTTCTACTTACCTCCTTCCATCTTATCTCATTTAGCTATGCTAGTTCACCATATCCAATGGTATAAACCAAGATGACACCATTTATTTTATGAATTTTCACTTCTTATAATGTATTGAATAGTTTTATGTATTTATGAGCCTATTTTATGACATTTGTAATATATAATCTTGGTTGATATCGTTTAGTGTCAACCAACATCTTTCAATTGTATCAACATGGCTGATCTGTCAATTTTATTTTAGGGGTTGGTTTTGGGTATTGGATAACTATTTATAGCGGTCATATTTCATTCCAATCATATCATATACACTCTATTCACTTTTATTTATATTTCACATCTACTCTAAGTCACGTGTGGATGAGTATGTGGTCTAGAACCTTGTCTTGAAGAAAATGTTTCTTGTGGAAGTCTTGGAGATTTAATAGGGAGAGTCATTTTCTTATAGAGATTGATTCAATATTTGAAGTCTTCACACCCAAAATAATCTCTTGAAAATATCCATTAGACAATGGGGCAATTACATCTCGAGGGTCCACTCAAAGGTAAGTATTTCTAACCCTATACACTTTCCTTTATTTAATTAATAGTCAGATGTGTTTTCTTCTTAGTGAATGAATGTGTGTATTCTTTTCTAGGTTCTCTCAATACTAAATAAGCTGGAGTGGCTATAGGATTATTTAGACTTTCCATATTCCATTTTAAGTTTTGTAGAACCCTATTTTTATACCATGGCATCTTACACTTTATGATCATTCTAACACTTCCCTTTTACTTCACTTCACTATACTCTACTTGCACAACTAGTTACATTTATTATTTATAATCATTTAATTTTGTAGAGGTCTAGTTAGAGCTATTTCTTGTGTCATAGGTTCAGGCTCTCATGTCTCCTTTTTAATTAATTTGATTTTTTGGGGAAAATGCCCATTCCAATATTTCTTTGGACTTAGAGACATGAAAAGGAAAATTAATTTTTATTATTATGTGGGCCCAAGAGATTTATTAGTTCATAATTTGGATAAAAGCAAACCAATAATTAATAAAATATTATTAATACAAGTAAATATCTAAATAGGGGCATGGAAATCCTTGAGGAAAGCATATTTAGTGGAGAGAATCTTGGTGTAGAAGTTACAATATAAAAACTTTATGACAGGTGTAAAAGATGTGGAAGTGAACAACATGATGAGTCCTAAGGGAAACTTACCAAGTGGGGCATGGCTTTCTAAGACATGAAAATGATTAGTTCCAAGGAAAATTTCTGATTTTTTCTTGATTTCTTATCCTTAAGATAAGTGGGTCAAATTTGAAAAGTTTGGGAAATGGAAAGAAAAGAAAGGAGAAAGCATGATTTAAATGTTTCATGGGAAAAAGGATAAAGATAGAAAGATATCCCTTTTCTAACTCATGTCATCTTCTCAAATCAAGGAGATTGGGATTTTGGCACCAACCTTGGGGCCTCTTGTGTATTTATATGCTAGGATTTCCTTCTAGGATATCTTTGGCCATTACAACCAATTTATATAGATTGTTGCACTTGTGCTTCAACAATAGATTCAAGGATAAAACCCCTTGGGTTATTGGTGATCAATGGATAGAAACCCATTGGATACTAAATTAGAGGATGAAAACCCTTTGGTGCATTAGGGTGATCTCATTTAGAGGTTTCATCAACACTTCATAAAGTTGTAGATTTAGTGTGTTCAATGCATGTGTGTGTTTGCAATTTTTTTGAGTTTACATTTACATGTCAAAGATATGTTTAGCTTTCAGCATCTAGAGTGTTCTATGATTATTATTAGTATTTTGTTTAGTGTGTGCTTTAATATCTCTTGTAATAGTTATATTTTGTATTTGCCCCTGGACTAGCCTAGCTTCCATGAGCAATTTTGGATTTCATATCATTTATGTTTTATAATTTGTCAGTTAAAATAAAGGTGTATGCATGTCAATGGATGTGTGGGATTTGGGAAAGTATATCAGATTTGAGTACTTTTGTCTAAGTTTTGAGTTTGGGTTATTACCTTGTGAGTGTATTTGCATGAATTTTAATAGCAGAGACATGCCAATGGTATTAGAGCCCTGATTCTACCATCCTGTAGGGTAAATTGAATTGTTATCATGGTATGATTCTTAAGATTCTTAAAAAATGGGAAAAATGCAGATCTTATTCAAGATAAAATGATCAATTCACTTCAAGGGTTTATGGATAGTATGCATAACTTAGTTCTAGCTAAAACATCCCAAAAAGAGGATGATACCATGAAATAAATCATGGGAAAGAAACTTCCCTTCTCTTACAAAGAAACTTGGAAGACAAGTCACAAGATTTGGAGCAAAGAAGAAAAGTTAGAAGTGAAAGAAATTTCCAAGAAGCCAGAAAAGAATAACTTGGAACCAAAAGAACACCAAGTTGTAGAGGTAGAAGGTAAAGATTCTTTATCTGAAGAAGATATTTTAGTGGTTACTAATGAGTTTACTTATCAAGATAATGTTTATCTCAATGAGGCCCATGAGAAATTAGATTTGTATGTTTAAGATGAAGATTTAATAATTGAAGATAATGTCTTAATTATTTCTAATGGGATCCAAGAGACTTTCAAATCAACTAATGAATGTAAACATTTTGATTGCTTATTTGATTACAACTTGAGAAATAAGGATGCTAGGAGAAGTAAGGATTTGATCACTTTTGTATGATGTCATTACAATGTTTATGTCATGATGATAAGTATTATAACAATAATAAAAATATGATTTGTGTAAAGTGGAAGGGAGATCCTTTCTTTCAACATAAAAATGCTTCATACATGATGGTGTGGGATCCAGGTATTTCATCCAAATCTAACATATAGATTGGAGGTAAAAATTCTTTGGTAATAGAAGATGTTTTTCTAGCTTCTAATGATTGCATGCATAAAAAAAAAAGTGATTAAGGCAAGGAATAAATGGATTTACTTGTTGGATGCAAAGAGTTAAAGATGGAGGAACATGCACTAACCTCCAAACTTTCAAAGGGTGAGACATTGATTTATTTTCAAAGTAGAATTTGTGGATGGATATGCATTTGAGGAGAGTATTTTGGTCAACCCTAAGTAGGGAATTATAAGTCACAAAAATGTAAGGGTTGAGGATATATCAATGAACCCTCTTTTGGAAAATGAGGATGAGTATTTTAATTGTAGCCAAAGGTATGAAAATAATTTAGATTTTCATCTACCTATGTCACTACAATTTTTTCATCATGGAAAGCATGCAAAAAGGGGTGATAGAGTAAGGGATACAACTTATAGTATAGTGCATGTGAAATCATTGTTTCAAGTTCCAAATTATTTTTTCATATGGGATCCAAGGTTTATAGATCACTTGTGGGAGCCAAGTACCAAAAATGAATACAATATCATGAGTGATGGACAAATGGAGATAGTCCCTATGAGAAGCTCAATGCTAGATGTGGGTAAGAAAATTAAGTGTATTTTTGATGTTCAAGATTTTACGACTAAGTTTGTTATGGTTATTTGGGTATCAAACTACATGCAAGTTGAAGGACTCATGAATGAGGAGATGCTACATATTCCTAAGATCATGAAGGCAAGACAATTAGTCATCCTTTTGGGTGAACAAGAGATGCAAATTCTTATATATCATGAGTCTTGAAGGAATCAGTGAAACATGGAGCTTGCATGGTGTGCATTTTATGGGAGAGTTAACTATGGAGTTGGAATCCAAGACAGAAGATTTTTTAGTCACTTGGAGGAGTTTTCAGGCCAAGGAAGAGGAGGCAAAAGTTTTTGATTTCATTTATGTTGATGATATTTTGATCTCCAACAAGACTTGGATGTATGATGGAGAATTAAAGAAGAATGTGATACCACAAAATGGCTACATTTTTCATAGCATCAAGAAGGGAAATCAAATCTTCACCACTTCATGCAAATATTTATATATTAGGCATCTAGGTGTAATCTACATCATGATTGGGAACTTAAGATGTATATGTTATAAAGAACAATCTATGGGCTGCAAGTTAGAGTGATTGCTTATTTTATACACCAAGGACTAGAAAGGGTTTGTTTGTTTGACCTCATCAGGGAATAAAATGGTAAGAATTTAGATTGTTCCTATGAATATAATTCAAAATATGAACGAGATTGTAAAAGCATATATTTACTTTACACTATATACTTTGAATATTTTGGTTGTCATGGGACGTACTATAAGCATGCCATCATCACTCATTATTTATCAAAGATTGTTTTCAGAACAAACTACCATCAGATTAGTGGTTGCCAGAAACATGTGCACAAGTCTTTTTTTTTTATGACCTCCCGGTATACATCAAGTTTTTGGTCATGACATTCAATGTTGTAGTTACTCTCAAATTTATGGTGTAATAGGTGGATTAGAAGAGGATTCAAAATTTCCCAGTTTGGGCATCCCCAACCACACTAATTTTGCTGAGGAAGCTCTTTAGTTTATGTGGCCATGATAGAAGGATTATTAATGGATTTCCACATATGACAACACCTTTAAACAAAATGATAAAGAAAGGATATCATGAATGGATGGATATAACATAAGAAGTTTCTAATAAGCCTATGAAGGTAATCAACTCATACATTGCATTTTTCATTTCAGATGTCTCAGACCCATTTGTGGTAGAATATGGTGTTTCAGGAGAATTTATTTAATCCATATTAATGCAAAAGTGGGACTCCATTAAAATTGAGAGAAATAATTTGAAAGATACAGGAATTAGTTTTTCTAGGAATGACAATAAAATTCTTGCCATCATGCATTTTGTGGGAAAGTTTAGAAAAAAATTGATTTGTGGTAAACATTTGGCTAAAATAGACTGCAATGGATTCAAATTCTTCTTGGGTCAAATTTACTTACATGATCAACTACAAAAGAGGGTAAAAAATATCCAAGCTTATGATGCAATAAAGGGAATTAACAGTGTAATTATTGATGATTTTACTATGATGCCCATTCCTTGTTCTATTTCCACTACTTATTATGATTGAAAGATCTCTATCACATTAGATTATGTCAAGAATACATTTGTTGCTTAAATTTTAAATGGGAATGTGAGAAACAATAGATGTATAGTGATGGATGGCCTCATAATTTTTAAAAACAAAATCTTCCTATTTATTAAATCCAAAATGAAGGAGAAGACTTTGAGAGCTTTTCTTAATACACCAATAATGGGACATCCAAGTTTTATCAAAACCTACAAACAGATTAGAGAAAGATTTTCCTGGAGGGGTCTCAAAGAGGATGTTTTTGTGCATATCAGAGTGGTGAAATGGATGCATGTTGAAAATTTATTGAGATTTATTTGGGGTCATGGTAATATTTAGATTATAGGAGTTAACCCAATCATATTTTTATGGCTTGACCCAAGTCAAGGATGTAAAGGTAAAATCATGCTTCACATCATGGGTCTTTTGAAGGTTTACATTTATGATTTTGTGAGTCATGCACATTTATTTGACATTTATTCTCATGGGGTTAAAAGATTTCTTAAAAATGTGATCAAATTACATGAGTGGTACAAGGATATTTGGAATGTTAAGTCACATATATCTTGCAGTGTTCTTTGGCAGAAGTTGGCTCACTTGATAGGTATAGGGGACAAATTACATGGACATTATATCTGGGTTCATCACAATGACACAATGATTTTTATGCAACTTGGGTTGAAATTGCTTGAGGACAAACAATTTTGGGAAGGGCGGATTTATCATGTCCCCTTTTTAATTAATTTGATTTTTTGGGGAAAATGCCCATTCCAATATTTATTTAGACTAAGAGATGGGAAAAGGAAAATCAATTTTTATTATTATGTGGGCCCATGAGATTCATTAGTTCATATTTTGGATAAAAGGGGGACAATAATTGATAAAATATTATTAATATTGAGTAAATATCCAAAGAGGGGCATGGTAATTCTTGAGGGAAGCACATTTAGTGGAGAGAATATTGGTGTAGAAGTTAAAATATAGAAACTTTATGATGGGTGTAAAATATGTAGAAGTGAACATCATGATGAGTCCTAAGGGAAACTTACCAAGTGGGGTGTGAATTTCTAAGACATGACAATGATGAGTTCCATGGAAAATTTTTAATTTTTTCTTGATTTCTTAGCCTCAAGATAAGTGGGTCAAATTCAAAAAGTTTGGGAAATGAAAATAAAGGAAAGGAAAAAGCATGATCTAAATGTTTCATGGGAAAAAGGATAAAGATAGAAAGATATGCCTTTTCTAACTCATGTCATCTTCGTAAATCAATAAGATTGGAACTTTGGCACCAACCTTGGGGCTTATTATGTATTTATATGCTAGGATTTCCTTTTGGGCTATCTTTTTTCATTACAACCAATTTATACAGATTGTTGCACTTGTGATTCAAGAATAAGACTCGAAGATAAAACCCCTTAGGTTCTTGGTGATCATTAGATGGAAACCCATTAGTTTCTAAATCAAAGGATGAAAACCCTTTGGTTCATTAGGGTGATCTCATTCAGAGGTTACATCAGAACTTCATTAAGTTGTAGATTTAGTGTGTTCAATGCATGTGTGTGTTTGCAAAATTTTTGAGTTTGCATTTACATGTCAAATATATGTTTAGCTTTCAGTATCCAGAGTGTTCTATGATTATTCTTTGTAGTTAGTTCAATGTGTGGTTTCATATCTCTTGTAATAGTTAGATTTTGTATTTACCCTTGGACTGGCTTAGCCTCCATGAGCAAGTTTGTAATTCATATCATATATGTTCTATAATTTGTTAGTTAAAATAAATGTGTATGCATGTCAAAACATGTGTGGGATTTGGGAAAATATATCAGATTTGAGTACATTTATTGAAGTGTTGAGTTTGGGTTATTACCTTGTGAGTGTATTTGCATGAATTTTAATAACAGGGACATGACATAGGCTTAAGAACCATTTCCTATTGGAATCTAGGAAATATGAAACTTATTCTATATTTAAGGATGCATTCGTCACTTCCCGAACATTAAGTATCATAGGCTCTATTTGATTAACCTTCTCTGAGTCTGGATCTATAGTTGTAGGCTAATCATATCCTGTGCATACACATATTTGATAGATCTAGTCTTAAAATTAATGTGTTGATCCTGAGGTGGCCACTAAGACATGAGGTACATAGGATCAGGTGAGAAAAAATGGATCGAGATATGGAGGAAATTTAAGGTCAAGACCCATTAAGGGGTCATGAGGTCTCAATTTATAGAAGATAGGTCAGGGTAGCTGGGAATCCCTGAGTAGGTTATGCCTAGGGTGTCCCAGAGATTAAGTAATGATGGAAATCTTGAAAATCAGTGAGCCTTATAGAGTCCCATGTGGTAATGTAGAAGTAATATGAGTTATAAATAGGTCTGGGTAAATGACCTAGGGTAAATTGACCAGGGTTGGGTGAAAATTAAAAAGGATCTTATTGTCCCATGAATTAACACATAGGTGAAAGTATACACTTTAGGCTATCTATGAAGATTTATGATCTTCACACTTTAGATAGTTAAATCTAGGAGGGTTTACTCTCTTATATCTATATTAGTAAGGTTATGAAGAAGTCAATTGAATAGATGGGTTTAATAATAAGATTTATTATAAGAGCACATATATGATAACAATTGTTGTTGGAAAACAAAGTCATATTATACTTATTTTTAAGGTTAGGTGGGCAAAAGCTGAATAAAAATATGAATCACAATTGGATAAATAACTTTGAAATTAGAACGATCTATAAAATGAGCCAAAAATATTGTTTCATTGATCAAATTTTATTTTAAAAATAATCATGATACAATTTTATATCCTTGAAGGGAATAAAATTACTACATCCTAATCTATTTCAACTATCAAACAAGATTTAAAAAATAAGAAAGGGTAAACTAAGTCCATAATATTTTTATTTTGGTTATACTAAAAAGTTATAATATTTGTAGTGGTAAAATATGCAATAAGAATAAGAAAGGAAATGAGTATACTAGGTGGAAACTAAGTAAACAAAACATGGAAAAATCATAGGCTAGACTTACCAATGATGGGCTCTTAAGCAAATTCTCCTCCAAATAGATCCTTTCCTTCATCTATATTCTTTGTCTTTATAACTTCCAAAGGCAGTTGAAGTTTATTATCATGCATACCTATAAAAGTGTTTATGTTCCTTGATTGCCTACATGTTACTCTTAGCCAAAGATCATAATATAAAATAATCCTATTAACAATCAATGAGCATTTGATATATTTATAAACTATCTAATAAGATTTAGATAAGGATATTCATTTTAATCTGTAGATAGGATATTTGACCAAATAAATGAAAATACATACAATATATTATCAAACAAAAATAGGTTTTGTCTCCCCTCAATACAACTATAAAAAATCATAAATCATTTGAAAAATAGAGTTGTTATGGATAAAAAATGAGTTGAACAAGTGGGAGGATAAGTCAAAATCCTAAGAAAGGAAGGCCTAATAGTAAAATGAGGGTGAAATCCTAAGATAAAAATATAACTATGATTTACATATAGGATAAGGGAAAATTAGAGATCAGATCTGAAACCCTAATATAAAAATCTAAAATCCTAGAAAGAAAGTCAAAACCCTAAGGGAGACCAAGGGTTTGAAAATATTCAAAACTTACATGAACTCACTAATATGTTTTATCAAAATTTGAAATTAATAGGTGAATTAACCTTAATTAAGATAAAATGATTTGAAAGAATGGAAACCCTATAAATCACTTACGACAAGTAGATGGAATCGACAAAGTATGATCAAATGAAAGAAGATTAAATATGAACAAAACAAAATACATATATGTTTATTGTTTGTGATATGAATATGTGAAACTAAATAATAACTTAAACTAATCAACTTAGATTGATTCTAAAAGTACCACATGAAGTATAATTATAACTGATGAAGGTCAATATTGTATAAAAGGGGATAAGATCGATTGACACTATTTTCCTATACTGGTGGATTCTATCCTCTATTAAAAATATGGAAATCAATGCATGATTATTTTTAATAACTTAAAACATACCTATGGGTGAAAAAATGACCTTCAGATGTGTGCAAATGACCTAAAATTAACTTGTTCAAAGTTAAAACCCTAATAGGGCACGTAATAGTTAAATGATATGCACAAATAAAAAAGGGGAGTGTAATGGGTTGAGCTGACCCAAATCACCTCATGATGATTAATCATTCCCTATGTATCTAATAATCCAATTAAAAAAATCAAGCACACATAATTATCTCACTTAGAGTGCTTTGTGCAATTGTGTTCCTTTTTATACATGAATGCATCTAGATACAAATTGAATACTTAATAATTATTTACTTGACTCAGATAAAACATGATCTTGAATTGGATGAGGACTAATTTAAATGATTAGAATAATATACAAAAATAATAATAAATATTTTCTAAATGTGCAATACTGTAATTATGGCTCAATATTAAAAATTTTAAGTAGTAGAATAGGTGACTTAGATGTGCTTTTATAGTGATCTAAAAGGGAAAAAAATCATGCTACCTATCCTATAAATATTGATCAACTTGTAAGGGAGGGTATAAATTTGAAAATTAAGTATTTCTAGGGTGAAGGCCATGACCGACCCAACTCCCATTATTGACCCATATTGGTTGATCATGTCTTGCAAGAAAACATGTGATAATTAGAATTTGGGATGTCCATACAAATTATTAGAGGGTTTTTATCAATTTAAAACATACTTATATATATGAGATAGTAACTTAGAAAGGGACAAGTTTGTATCGATGCTTGTGGTATAATTAGGTGAAAAATAGGTCTAGATTATGTGCTCAATTCAATTAAAGTAAAAGTGGGTTAAAATTGACAATATCAAGTATCCATGACCAAATTTGAGTAATTACATCCCACCCTTTAGTTTATAAATTAAATTACTAGAGTAAAGGGAAAGATTATACCTGAGTGTATACAAGGCAATTTTCCTTTGGGAGAAAGATCCAATTATGCAAGGTGTTCCACGGAAAATCTCATAATGATGTAAAAATATTTAATACTCATATGTGAAATTTAAAATTGAAACATAACTTAAATTTGAACAGATCAATAAGTACATCTATATGTGTGAAATAAATGATACTCTTCTAACTTCTCTTGGAGATGATGCTTCCTTGATACATTGGAGAAAAGGTGCTTCCCATGAAGCACTTGGAGAAACTGATTCCTTAGTTGAACCAAAGGTGAATTGAGAGTGATCAAGACCCAATTTAAATTGAATTTGTATAGGAAATAAAACCCATTGAGGGAATCATAAACCTAAATTTACATTGTTGGTATTTGTAACCCCAAGACAAAATTAGGTGGGAATCCATAAAGTATTCACAGAAAATAATGCTAGAGGGCATTAAACCTCCAAATTATGCATTATTTACTTTAACTAAATCAACCACTAGGATGGCTTGTAGATTCATTTGTCACTTTGTTCCTTACTTCCTAAGTGCATGATCAAAATAAAATAGAGTACATCCATGCTCCTACCTTGTCCACAAATATCAAGTAGTATTGAAAGCATGGCATGAATCTGTATCATGCCCCATTGATAAATGTATAATTTATAACTGTACATAGATGTAAATTTGTAAATTATCATTTGAATACCATGCATAAATCTTTATCATACACCCAAAACTATACGAATCCATAATTTTTTCTTATAATGTGAATGTATATGCCCCCATAATTTATATTGGTGATTGAATTTTTTAATCTATTTACATTCTTTGAAACTTTATTTTGTACTCAAAATTGAATTTTTGTATTGAAGGCTTATCTCATTTATGATAATCCCACTATGATGCCCACCTTTTGAAGTGAATGAATGTATATTTAAAGTTACTCATCTTAAAATAAAAGTTATTTGTATCATGTGTATCAATATTTAATCATTGAATAATGTAGTAGATGTGAAAATTATGTCAACATAATAAGATATGTACCATTTGAATCTTGTATGTAACATATGGGAGAAGGCCTATATAAATATGTGAATGACGTAGTAGTAAATTTTAAAATTAGAATCTTATGCATTAGTTAGTGTATGATATAAATCATGGCACTCATCAAACTTAACAAACTCAACAGAGACACAAACATAAGAAACACAATCTCATATAATTCAGCTAAGTGACACACACAAGGGACATGTTCAAATGCCATATAAAAAAATATTACACACATAAGGCCAAGGGATAAATGAAAATGACATGAATAATGTTAATAATAAAGTACATATTCAAATATCACACAAAAAAAGTGCCAAGGGCCACAAATAATGGACATGTTCAAATGTTGCACATACCTGATGATGATCTCATAAACATGTTCAAAAAAATTTCACACAAGCGCCAAGGGCCATACATAATATAAAATAAAGTTTTAATTTATTTTGTACAAGTAAAAACATCAATAGAACATAGAAATATAAATATTTTCTACACCATGTATATGTAATGTGATCATATCTTAGAAAATAACATATTCAAGACCATAATGTAATATAGAGATGTTAACAAGACATTTATAAAGAGCATATAGTTCAAAAATATAGGAGTTATAGGATGGAAACACAAGAAAATAATATAAAATGGAGATAGGATGCCCCCAATTTATCATGGCTACTGGGTAGAGACAAGCCCAACATCTTAGTCCATGCAAAATCTATATGTCATGTATAACACTCAAAAATACTAGTAAAATGCATGTGTGATAGAAAAGGATTATGATATCTACCAATCATGAGATAAATAACATATGAAAATAATTTAAATTATATATATAATCATGCTCAGGTTTTGATTTTAAAATTTTATAATATTTTGGATGTTTTTGTATTTTTAAAATATTTAATTTTTTTCGTTTGCATTTTTTAAACTAGAATCAAAGAAACTAGTGAAACCATGGGTTAAAAATTAGAAGAAAGGGATGGGATATAAACAATTAAAAACATCTGTCAAGGTAAAGTATGCATTAAAAATGATGGCATGACCATGTATGAACAATATGTCCCCAATGTATGTATGAATTATAACTTTAAAAGGCCTATACGAGATAAAATATATATGCAAAGGAATGATTGTACATCCCCATATAATCAAATATACACTTTGTCATAGTATGTAATACGCATGTATGAGTAATATAACACAAGAAAATATATATTATACATGAATAAGTATTGTTTTGTATACTAGAACTGAGTGAAATGTTAAGAAATTGGATGTATTAAGGATTTATGTGTTTAGTTTTGATAGAACTATGTAAAATGATATAAAAAGGGATCAACCATCTTAGATAGTACTATAAATCAGTTTTGACCCATACTAGTTGATACTATATTTGCTAAAAAATATAAATTACACAATTCAGACTATGAAAATAACAAGGTAAATGGCAAAATATGGAAATATAAATCACTATGTTAGACTATTTAGATTTATAAAGTGAAAAGAAGAGCCAAGAGGCCAAAAATTCATTAAGATCCAAGGGATAGAATATAAATTGATTAAATTGATCACATGTGCAAGAAGTAGAAGAATAACATGATAAATCAATCAAGAAGCTATATACAATCAATTTTTTTATTATTTTGATTATTTGAATATTTGAAATTGTAGAAGTGCTAACCAATGATATCATTGAGGGGATGCCCACATGTATTTTTTGTGTCATCAGGAGTATTATACCAGTCTTATATGTAATCAAAATCATAACCATCGATGTAATCATTGTCTTGGAAGATAACTAATTTCTTAATGTTTTCTTAAAATTATGATATGCCACTTTGATCATATTTTGTATATGTATATGAAAAACCAATTGCGCTCTATATTGGAGTTATATTATTGAAATTTTGTTTCTCTTGAATATGTTCATCATTGTCAAAATATTGCATCTCATTTTGAATTGGAGAAAAATTAGGTATTACTAGAAAATTAGGAAGTGAAGTAGTTTCTGATTTGACTTCTTGAACTCAAGATGTAACCATATATTTTTTTAGTATTTACCTTATATTTTTTATTTATGCATGAAAGAGATATAATATTTAAATACTTATAAACCATATTTGTACCACTAGACTTTTTAAGAACATTTTACTTTTGAAATTCCTTCATTATGAACCTTTTCATAAAAGTGCTTTCTTGCTTATCTTGAGTTTTATTTTGAAACTTATTTAAATGTTGTTTTAGTAACTTCTCATATTCAATTAGTTCTATTTTATTATTTAATTGTTCTCTTTGTAATTGTTCTTTGTGTAACCTTGATTTTTCATCTTGTTCATTTTGTAACTTTGCTTTCTCTAATTTTAGATTTTGAAGATTTTCTCATTCTATTTTTTCCATTTGTAACCTTATTTGTTTTGAATTTTTATACTTACACTTGTTCCTTAGTATATGCAATCATAGTATAACTAGGTTTATTGGTTGAGATATTTGTTATAGGATCACCACTATAAATGATACTTTGTATTTTATTCTTCAAATCCTAACAACTATTTGTATGATTCCCATGCATTATATGATATGCATAATATTATTTTTATATCCTTAAAAATTGTAGAGGAGGTAATATGATCAACTTATATTAAAGCCTTTCTCTTAGAATCTCACATGAACTCTTTTTTTAATAGTAATTTATTTTGATTAGAGTTATGAACTGGTCTAGGATAAATTAAGGGCCCAAATCTCCAAGTTATTATCTACCACATGTATACTAGATATACCAGATCACCAATAAGATCAATAATACTACTAATGACCATAACTGACCTCAATAATACAACTCACAACCACAACTAACCTGAGAATACCAATAAAGGCTACAACTGGCCTTGAGAATACTACCAATAGCCACATACAACCTGGAGAATACTATGAACGACCACAACCACCCTTGGAAATATAAAAAATGACCAAAATCAGCCTTAAGACTAAAACCAATGACCACATTTGACCTCATATGCCTTAGTGAGAATTGAAACTTGGGTGGGACTTGGAACAACCAAACCACTTTACCAACTCATCCACATCTCATTGGATAATATCACTTGAACTCTTATTAGTATTTTGTCTACTTTTTGAATCACTATTTGCAGATATATGTTGATTTTGAACACGTACTTGAGATTTACATTACTTTTAAACCCATGTTTAAATTATACTTTCAATGAAAAATTTATAATCAAGTTATTTTCAAGAAGCTTAAAAATTATATTTTGCATTACTTTAATGATCTATCTATTCAATCAGTTAAAGCCTTTAATCCATTAAAATATTTATTTATTAAGCACTTTCCTCTTAAAATTGATGAAAAGCTTTCTTATACACAAATTTTCAAGCTTAATCAAGGAGATAATGAGCCTATTAGTGAATATGTGCTTTGTTACAATACTATGCTTGCCAAAATGACTAACACCTTAGAAGATAATGAATTGAAAAAAAATTTCAAACAAAGATTTATTGCATCTTTTCACGAGTCAATTATTTTTAAGAAAATTTGATCATTTGAAGAGCTTTATCATACAATAATATAAATATAAGTTAAACTTATTATTTTGAACAAGCTTAAGTATGCACCTACATCTGCTTCAATTTTCATAATAAAATTTGAATAAAAAGTATCTTACAAAGCTAAGCTAACAGATACTAAAGTGGATGCAAAGATAATAGTCAATGATATTTATCAACCTTATAACAAGACTATTTTATTAGATCAACCAAGAAGGCAATTTTATAGATTACTAAAACCACCTTACAAATTTTTATGAAAGCTACTTGAATGCAATTTAATTTCACTGCCTCCTTTATTTGAACTTGACATGAGTAAACCACAAGGCAAATATTTTGATAACAATACATATTGTGATTATCGTAGATGTACTGGTCATTCTAATAAAAAAATGTTTGAAACTTAAAATTTTTATTTAGGATCTTATTAACAACAATGTTGTTGATCTTGGTACTCCTACAGAGAAAACTAGGCCTCAATAGAATGAAAATTCTAAATTGAATATTTTTAGCGAACCATTTTCTAATTACAATGGTAGCAATGATAATTCAGAAGTGTATCAAACTTACAATGCCTATCCATCTCTTGATTCATATGATTAATCATTAGATGAAATTATTGGTACAATCAATCAAAATATCCAACCACATCTTATGATTAATTTTAATGATAGTGAAATAATGAATGATGACTCTTATTTTCCTATGTTTTTATGTATATGTGATTATATTGATCAACAACCTATTCATAGTGTGCTAATTGATAATAGATCAAGTGAAAATATATGTAAAATAAGATTACTTAATTAATTGGGATACTCACAACATGACATACAATCAATTATTAAAAGTGTCAAGACATTCAATGGTAAACAATAAACCACTTTAGGACATATTATATTGCATCATTCAAGTGGACCCTATTAGATTATCTAAACCTATTCTAGTTCTACCAAAAAATAAGGGTCTTTGAAATAATATTGGGATGCTCACAGTTGTAAAATCTCTATGTTGTGCCTTCTACAATACATAGATGCATAAAATACATTTATTACAATAAAGTTGTTACAATTTTAGGAATCAAGTATGAGTACCCTATGCAATCACTAGTACTTCCCCTTCTCATTCACCACCAAAATACAATGATATATATATGTAAAAATAAATCAAATTTATATTTATTTCAGCTAGGCAAATTTTTTTACTCAACAAATTTATAGAAAAGTACAAAGGGTTCAAAAGCAAATAATTCAAAAGCAAGTTTATAAGACAATGACTTTTAATTCCAAACAAGCACAATAAATTGCAATACATTCAAAATTAGAAATTCATACAAATCAACATGATCCTTATAAGGCACACCAATTAACACATGTTTATACTAATCCTAAAGGATTTTCATATCATTTTGCATCCCCTATAGCTACTTATCCTACTTAATATTACACAAGTGGCAATCTAGATAGTGTTCTTACTAAACATGATCTATTTTTTTATTCTGATATATGCATATTTGTTACATTTTATTCAAATAAAGTAAGATTTTTACTAATTATAAAATATTGATTTGATTCTTATGTTTATTGGATCGTTGGTTAGCTTATTATATTTATAAATATATTAAAAATTCAAAAATATTTAGAAAAAATAAATTTTTTTGGGTGTATATAAATTTTTAATGGTTGCATCATACTATTCTATTTGTTTTCATATGTGATCGATTGATAAATTATTCTAATCCCTTAGCTCTTATTGATTTGTTGGCCTCTTGTCTCTTCATTTTCACTTTATAGATATAAATAGTTTCCAACAATGTTAAATTATTCCATATGTTTCCATTTATCTCTTTGTTTTCATAGTCTTCACTAATAAGATGACACTTTTCCTCAAGGAAAAAATTGACTAGTTCCAGATAGAATTAACTGACATTACCATCCCAGTTAATTGATCATTTGCTTTGCATGTTTTGAACCATAAATTTTAGTTTCAACACATAGAGCCTTAATGCTTTTTTTTAAAATTTTCCACCCAATTTTATTATGCAAATCATTGTTTCCCATGAACAATATTTCATTTTTAGAGATATACTTCTCATACACGTGACACATTTTTATAAGTGTACATTTGATGAAATGAGAATATACATAATGTTCCTCTACACAATTTATTTTGTTCTTGCATGCATCCCAATTTTACAATGGTGGCATCTTACTCATACATGGCCATACAATAAATTCTAGTGCATTTTTTACACTTACACATGTTGAAAACTATTCAGATATTTATAACTTATTCTACTTCCTACACCTTGATTTTTACTAGTATATAGTGTTGTTGGCTTAAATATTTCAAAAATAGAAAAAATCATATGATTCAAAATGCAAAAACATTCAAAATATTCTAACAAATCTAAAAGTTAGGACCTGAACATGCTTAGCAATCTAGTTTGCATCTTTGCAATATGTTATTTATCTCATGATTAGTAGATATCATATTCTTTGTACATCACACATGAATATCATTGATATTCATGAGAGTTATGAAATATATACAAATATTACAAGGATAAAGGTGTTGGAATTTCCTCTACCTAGTAGCCTTGTTAAATATGTGACATATTATCCATAGATGATAGTTTACATAAGCGTTATCTTTTTATGACTCCTCTAATGTTGAGTTATATAATATTTTCAAATACTTTGCTAATATATCTATCATACATAGTGTACATGAATATGTTATTTGCTAGGATATGATCACATTACATAGACATGGTTTAGTCTACATTTGTAATTTTATGTTTCACTGACATTATTACTTGTACATAGTAGATTAAATATTACTTGTCTATTATGTTTGGCCCTTGGCTCTTGTGTGTGTTGGTTGAATATTTTGTTGATCAACGTACTGATAAACAAAATAGGTCTGATCATCCAAAGTAGGAAGATTGGTCGGCCAAATGTGTAGGTTTACCACATCAAAAGGAGACTAATCTCTCCTTTCATCAAGGGGAGGTTCCCTATATATATATGTATATGTATATATATATATATATATATATATATGTATATGTATATGTATATATATATGTATATATACATATATATATATATATATATATACATATATATATATACATATACATATATATATATATATACATATATATATATATATATATACATATATATATATATATCTATATATATATATATAAACAGAAAACAATACTCAAGGGTAGAACAAACCATCCATCTCTCTTTTTTTAGAGATGATGCATGCAAATCAAAGGAGAAATCTCAAGGGAAATGACAGAAAGCACTCCTCTTCTTTTAGAAGTACTATTCAACAAACCACAAGAATCTTCCTGGTAGTAATTGCAAAATGTAACCAAGGACGTAGTAACCAACAGATTAAGATGTAGCACAAAGTCTCCACTTCAATTGTGCAAGAGTGAGATACGAAGGACAATGAGGGCACAAAGTCATCTCAAGGTCCTTTACACAGAAACAAAAAGAAAACACACTAAAGGCAATTGTGGGGGCACAAAGTCTTTCCACAGTTGGCTTCAGGACACCTTCCTGACTACTTTCACTAATTCTGCTTATTGAATTAAATGAACAAAAAATATATTAAGGAAAAATACATAAGAATAGTTTCCCTAACAACAAAGATATCACAACACAAAGTCTGAAAAGTCACTTGCTTTATTATTCCAATAACAAAATATGATCAACAATTTGAGCTCAAAGTCTCAGTAATGCCTTTCAATTTGGGCAGAGTTTTTGTTTTTGATAATCAGAGAGAGAGATCCCTCTAAAATAATAAAAGAGAGTCCCTTATATAGCCTCTTCAAGAAGGACTTGGGAACAGTAACACATCATGTTGCATTGAATTTTGTTAAGAAGACATGCTGGAATTTAGGGGCATTTACCTATTTGCTTTTCTCAATGTAGAGAAAATGGGTCACGCTATTGAAAGTTTGCATCTTTCAATATCCACCTGGCGGTTTACTTCTAGAAACATATCTGATGCAAAAATGTTTCTGGTCGTTCCTCCTCTCTTTTTCTGGTTATTTGAATCGGGTCTTCGATTCAGTTCAATACTCTATTCCTTAGTCGCTTCCTATTGGTCTTTTGAGAACCTTGCAGAAGATGACACTTGGCAGATTCCACTACATTTTATACTGTGTCTCAATAGATGACACGTGGTGGCTTCCATTGTGACTTTGAAGATGACACATGGCAGCATAGCAGGTTTTCTATTTCTTCGGACTTTTCTTTCGAAGGAAAAAGTCCAAAGGAATTCTTTCAGATAATTTATCCGAAGGAATTATCTCTTTATCACTTTTGTCAGGGGAACTTTTTTAAAGGAAATCCCTTTGCTCTTTTGGCCTTTGAATTGGTCCATTTTCCCCCTTCCTGACCTCCACAAGGGCTGTTTGAGCTCCAAATTAGCCTTTCAAGTTTTTGCAATGGTTCACTTTGGCTTTTGAGTGTCCTCTGAAAGGGCTGTTTGTCCCTTGGAAATTTGCCTTAGTTGATTTTATGTGAATCTCAAATTGTGACACATGGCAGCATCCATTGTGAAATAGGTAAAGACACATGGCAGCATCTGTTGAACTTGTAGAAGCTTTAGACACCTTTTGAGTGTCTTGTAGAAGATGACACTTGGCGGCTTCCGCTACATTTTGGAAACACTATAGAACCATGTGGGATTCATTTTAGATTCATGCGAATGATGACACTTGGCATGTTTCACTTAACTTATAGAGGACACGTGGCAGCATCCGCTACTCTTAGAAACAAAGTAAAATGAGGCTCGAAAGATGACACTTGGTAGCATCCACTGAGTTCTGTCATGTTTTTGTTTCCTTCCTTAGTCACTTTTTCCATAGAAATTCCCTCCATAAGGGCGCTTGTGTCTTTGATGCTTGGGGCAATCCTTTGAACTGTCGCTTGAACCGATCGATTGAACCAACTTTGGTTCAATGGTTCAATGGTTCATTCCCTTATTTCTATTGACCACTTGAACCAAGATTCTTTGAAACAAGCCTCGTTGAACCCATTGAACCTTTTGGTTCAAGGTTCAATGATTCAATCAGTTCATTTTTTTTATTTGGCTAAGTCCTTTTGATCTTTTTAAATCCATTGAACTCATTGAACTCATTTAACCTGTTGAACCTTTGAACCTGTTAAACCAATTTGGTTCAAGGTTCAATGGTTCAACGGTTCATTCCTTGGTTTCAAGAAACCTTCTTTTCTTCACTGCCCTGTGCAAGGGCAATTGGTCTTTGGTTCACTGTCCTCCGCAAGGGTACCTGGTATTTTCGCTTTGAGACACTCCTTTGAACTGGCCAATTGAACCGATCGATTGAACCAATTTGGTTCAACGGTTCAATTGCTTTCTTCTTGTGTTCCACTTGATCGCTTGAACCAACCAATTGAACCAATTGCTTTGAACCAACTGCTTTGAAATTTTGAACCTTTGAATGCATTTAACCTTTGAACTATTTTGGTTTAAGGTTCAACGGTTCAACGGTGTAATGGTTCAAGCCTTCTTCTTTTCACTGAGTCTTTTGAAGTTGTTTGAAGCCGTTGAACTTGCTGAAGCGGTTGAACTTTGAACTTTTACTGAAGCGCTTAACTCTTTAAGCTTGCTGACATCATTGAAACTTTGAACCCATTGAACCTTTGAACCTATTAGAAGTAGGGTTCAATGGTTCAATGGTTCAATCCTTTGTTTGAAGCTTGGTAAAGAACATTTTTGGTTGAACCAAGGCATTGAACCTGTTAAACTTTTGATGTTGAACCAAATTGGTTAAGTGTTGAGAGCTTATTTCTTTCCTATAGAGTCCATAGAAATGAACTAGTAGAGTCTGTAGAAATGAGTCCATAGATTCAAGCCTGCAGAGTCCATAGATTTAAGCCTGCATAGTCCATAGATTCATGTCTGTAGAGTCTATAGATTCAAGCTTGCAGAGTCTGTATATTTCTTCCAGTGAAGTCCATTAGCTAAAAAATCTTGAAAAATAGAGAATTTGAATGCCCAAAACAATTTTTGAGAAGGGAAGGGATTATTTTTAGCCTGTAGGACCAAAAATAGTTTATGTGTTGTCCCAAAAATGAGTAACAAATTTTGGGAACAACAGCAAGCTCCAATTGGGGAACTTCCTTCAGTTGAAATTTTGGAACAACTGAGGGGAGTAAAAACTAGAATCTCCAGTGCCTTGAAGTGTGCCATTGGGCTATAGAGTCATGCTACCCAAAAAAGAAAGGTGCTAAAAATGCAAATGAAAAGCACAAAACATAACTAAAGACTATACAGATATACATATGTTTAGGTAATCTTATCCGATGCCTCAAGATTTGAATCACTTCAAATGCCGCCCACTGTGAGATAGTGAAAATGGCATTCCATCTTGATAAACTAGTAAGAAACCATTTTCTCCCCAGAATTGGTGATGGGTGAATGGAACTCTCCACCAGGAATCACATTTCTTATGCACTCCTTTTGGTTCTCTCTTCTTGCCCATGACAAGACGTGGTCTTCAATCTGAAAACCATAAATTTTTGCTCTCTTGGTAGAGAGTTCCTTTTGCTGACTTTGGAGCACAGCAGTATGGTCCACTACCATAGCTTGCTATTCTATTAGTTCAGTCCAACACATGTTTTGATTGTCCCCCTTAGACACCTGACAAACCATCAATTTAATATCTCCTTTGGCATGAAGGAGTTTGACATCTTCATTTTGAGCAGCCTTCAATCTGGGCAACTTGAATGAAGAAGGAAAAACATCTCCTTGAGGAGGTATCGACACCATCCCAGCTTCAGCATTGGTAGAAGAATTGCTGCCATTGAATTCCAAGATCCAAACATCATAAAAATTTGATCTTCTATCAGATTTATCTTCATTAGAGATGGAAGATCCTTTTTCATTTATATTTCACCCTACCAATTCTTTTGATATCTTTTTTGAATCAATTTTAAGATTGCCACTTACAAGAATTTCGTCTATAGGAACATGAACACCCTCTGTGGTCAAGAAGTAATCACCCCTGCCTGCAGACTCAAGCAGAATTTGAGCTACAGGGGCTGACATTTGGGTGACAACATATTTTGCCTCCTTTTTAGGGAGCAGCCTCTATATGATGCCTTTGATAGGGATCCTTTCCTCAGACAGGTCCATGCTTAGTTCTCCTCCCACATCCTTGCAAAAATTTTGTCCAAGTAGAATGCCATAGGATGCTGGGACGTCAGCCACCAAAACTGTCATCTTGATTCTCTTGTCTGGGAATGCCACAAATGCAAATTGGGCATCCTTGATTTGTCATAGTAGTGTCACTTGATTTTTCTCCATGGAGAAGCATCTACCAAATGTTTTGGTTAGTGTGAGACCAAGAGATTCTACCACTTTGGCAGGCATGACATTGTCTAAAGCACTAGAATCAATGATGCAGTTGCTCAGCTTGTGACTATTTATCAATAGGGAAACATAGAAAGGATCTACTTTCCCAGGGGTAGTAGGAGGAGTAATGACAAGACTATTTGGGATGGGCATGTTCCTTGGGGGATAATGAGTTACCTTTCTAATCTCTTGTCCTGTAGGGATGGTTTTATTCTTCACACACTCTACCAACCTATCCAACTGCTCAGGGTTGGCTTATAGGAATTCAAATTCAGTCATTTGAATTTTGGTTTTCTTGACATAGTCGATTATGTCAAATGACTGAAATGGACTATGAAGAGAGGATAGGAGTTCATCCTTTTGGTTTTTGGGAGGGGGAGGATTGATCTACGAAGTTGAAGTAGAAGGTGCAGAGATGTTTGATGTACTTACCTTTTTGGAAATCACTGGGTCCTTTGGCTAGAAAGGTAGAGTGGTTCCATGCTTAGCAATTGAAATTTCTAGTTGAGGTTGCTCCTCTGTCTTCCCTTTATCAGCTTGTTGGGTTGACTGGTTCTTAGACTGGGTGAACACAGCATATGATCCCTCATCTACTTTACCTTCACTTTTGGGTTCATCCTGGTAGTTTAGGAAACCAATGTGGGAGTCACCAGCTGATTCTTCTTGATTTTCTACAAGGAAATTAACATCATTTTCTTGATTCAATTCAAGATAGAAAGAGAACTCTGATTCTACTTCAAGATACCCCATTGCTGAATTGGTTGGAAGAGCTTCCAGGGCAAGTTTTCCTTGTGGGAGAGGAAGATGATTTTGTTGCCCTTGATTCCTAGTAGCATTGCCCTAATATGACTGATTTGGAAATGTAATTCTTGGCATATCTCTGTATGAAGGAGCAGAAGATATTCCTTGCACCATTTTCTTTTTGAGAGCAAGCAACTCATTTGCCAACTTCTACACCATTGGATCTGTGGTGCCTATAGATGAATATTTAGAAGATGATGAGGGTCTATTTTTATTTGGATCTCTTCTTATCTTCCCTGCTAAGATGAGATCATATTCTACCTCAGTGGCCAATGTTGAGCTGCAACAAGGTCTATTTGACTAGCACGTCTCAAAAGAAAACTTACTTCAGGTAACTGAGAATTAATGAAGAAGCATTTGAGATTCTCAACTGTAGGTTGAGCAATTACAAGAATTCTATTCCTTAATTTGTCAAACTTGGCTATGAAGTCCCTCATTAATTCATGAGGTTCTTTCTTCATCTGTGTGAATTGAGCCAGAAGGGCATGTGCATCTTCTGCAAGTTTGAATCTGGCTTCAAACTTAGCTTTGAGAGTATTCCAATCAGTTACTGACTGAGCCTGTAGATGATAAAACCAATCTGTAATAGCACCTTGTAATTTTTCTACAAATAACCTGACTGCTACATCTTTAAATTCTACTCTAATTATGCCACAAGCTATGCTGAAGGCTGCAATGTGTTCATCAGGATGAACTTTCCCATCACCATAGAATTTGGGGAAATTCTTCCTTGAATTGCGTGGGAGCTCATGTAGAGGTGGAGTAAGATTGAGAGGACCAAAAGAATTACCCTAAGGGCCTTGAGATGCCATTATATGACTATGAAAAGGAGGAATAAAAAATCTCAGAGGGGTAATTATTGGCAAAGCTTTATCAATAGCAGAAGTGGATACTTCATTTGGCAATGGAGATCTGGCTTTAGTAGGAGGAAAGCTCTTGGTTCGTTAGAGGTGAGATGGTGAAGGAAATAGATCAAAATTACTTTGCTGTACCAACTTGAATACAGGGTCAACAATACCTTTAGCCCTTTGGCTTCATGTATACCTTGAATCTGCCAAATTGTGAAACAAAAATGGAAAAGAATTGACCTTGCTTCAGTTAGAAGCTTGATGCTTAAAACTACGCGTTCTTTCCCAATTGGTGAGGAGGTGAATGGTAAGGTTATAATAATAATGGGTAAAACATAGAAATGGAATGGATTCTATAATGGATAATGGTAGAGACTGATTCCATCTAAAATTTGAGGTTTCAGAATGCACATAACTATATCCCCAGCGGAGTCGCCAAAAACTGTTGGTTGAATATTTTGTCGATTAGCGTACTGATAAACAAAATAGGCCTAATCATCCAAAGTAGGAAGATTGGTCAGCCAAATGTGTAGGTTTACCACATCAAAAGGAGACTAATCTCTCCTCTCATCAAGGAGAGGTTCCCTATAGATATGCTATATATATACATATAGATATATATATACATATATATATATACATATATATATATATATATATGTATATATATATATGTATATATATATATGTATATATATATATACATATATATATATATATATATATGTATATATATATATATGTATATATATATATACAAAAAATAATACTCAAGGTAGAACAAACCATCCATCTCTCTTTTTTCAGAGATGATGCATGCAAATCAAAGGAGAAATCTCAAGGGAAATGATAAAAAGCACTCCTCTTCTTTCAGAAGTACTATTTAGCAAACCACAAGAATCTTCCTTGTAGTAATTGAAAAATGTAACCAAGGACATAGTAACCAGCAGATTGAGATGTAGCACAAAGTCTCCACCTCAATTGTGCAAAAGTGAGATATGAAGGACAATGAGGGCACAAATTCATCCCAAGGTCCTTTACACAGAAACAAAAAGAAAACACACTAAAGGCAATTGTGGGGGCACAGAGTCTCTCCACAGTTGGCTTCAAGACACCTTCTTGACTATTTTCACTAATTTTACTTATTGAATTAAAGGAACATAAAATATATTAAGAAAAAAAACATAAGAATAGTTTCCCCCACAACAAAGATATCATAGCACAAAGTCTGAAAAGTCACTTGCTTTCTTATTCCAATAACAAAATATGATCAACAATTTGAGCTCAAAGTCTCAGTAATGCCTTTCAATTTGGGCAGAGTTTTTGTTTTTGATAATCAGAGAGAGAGATCCCTCTAAAAAAATAAAAGAGAGTCCCTTATATAGCCTCTTCAAGAAGGACTTGGGAATAGTAACACATCATGTTGCATTGAATTTTGTTAAGAAGACATGCTAGAATTTAGGGGCATTTACCCATTTGCTTTTATCAATGCAGAGAAAATGGGTCACACTATTGAAAGTTTACATCTTTCAATATCCACCTGGTGGTTTACTTCTAGAAACATATCTGATGCATAAATGTTTTTGGTCATTCCTCCTTTTGTGGTTATTTGAATCAGGTCCTCAATTTAGTTCAATACTCTATTCCTTAGTCGCTTCCTGTTAATCTTTTGAGAACCCTGCAGAAGATGACACTTAGCAGCTTCTTCTACATTTTATACTATGTCTCAATAGATGACACATGGTGGCTTCCGCTATGACTTTGAAGATGACATGTGGCAACATAACAAGTTTTCTATTTCTTCAGACTTTTCTTTTGGAGGAAAAAGTCTGAAGGAATTCTTTCAGATAATTTGTCTGAAGGAATTGTCTCTTTGTCACTTTTGCTGGGGGAACTTTTTTGAAGGAAATCCCTTTGCTCTTTTGGCCTTTGAATTGGTCCATTTGCCCCCTTCCTGCCATCTGCAAGGTCTGTTTGAGCTCCAAATTAGCCTTTCAAGTTTTTGCAACGATTTACTTCGGCTTTTGAGTGTCCTCTGAAAGGGTTGTTTGTCCCTTGGAAATTTGCCTTAGTCAATTTTATGTGAATCTCAATTTGTGACATGTGGCAACATCCACTGTGAAATAGGTAAGGACACGTGGCAGTGTCTGTTGAACTTGTAGAAGCTTTGGATGCCTTTTGAGTGTCTTGCAAAAGATGACGCTTGGCAGCTTCTGCTACATTTTGGAAACACTATAGAACCATGTGGGATTCATTTTAGATTCATGTGGACGAGCCACTTGGCATGTTCTGCTTAACTTACAGAGGACACGTGGCAGCATCCGTTGCTCTTAGAAACAAAGTGAAATGAGGCTCGAAAGATGACACTTGGCAGCATCCATTGAATTCTGTCAGGTTTTTGTTTCCTTCCTTAGTCACTTTTGCCATGGAAATTCCCTCTGCAAGGGCACTTGTGTCTTTGACGCTTGGGGCACTCCTTTGAACTTGTCACTTGAACCGACTGATTGAACCAACTTTGGTTCAATGGTTCATTCCCTTGTTTCTATTGACTGCTTGAACCAAGATTCTTTGAAACAAGCCTCGTTGAACCTGTTGAACCTTTTGGTTCAAGGTTCAACGATTCAATCAATTCATTCTTTTTATTTGGCTAAGTCCTTTTGATCTTTTTGAATCCATTGAACTCATTGAACCCATTTAACCTGTTGAACCTTTGAACCCGTTGAACCAATTTGGTTTAAGGTTTAATGGTTCAATGGTTCAACGGTTCATTCCTTGGTTTCAAGAAACCTTCTTTTCTTCACTACCCTGTGCAAGGGCAATTGGTCTTTGGTTCACTGTCCTCCGCAAGGGCACCTAGTCTTTTCACTTTGAGACACTCCTTTGAACCAGTTGATTGAACTGATCGATTGAACCAATTTGGTTCAACGGTTCAATCGCTTTCTTCTTGTGTTCCACTTGACCGCTTGAACCAACAAATTGAACAAATTACTTTGAACTTTTGAACCTTTGAACGTGTTGAACCTTTGAACCATTTTGGTTCAAGGTTCAATGGTTCAAGCCTTCTTATTTTCATTGAGTCTTTTGAAGCCATTTGAAGCTGTGGAACTTGCTGAAGCAGTTGAACTTTGAACTTTTGTTGAAGTGCTTAACTCTTTAAGCTTGCTGACATTGTTGAACCTTTGAACCCATTGAACCTTTGAACCTATTAGAAGTGGGGTTTAATGGTTCAATGTTTCAATCCTTTTTTTAAAGCTTGGTAAAGAAAATTTTTGGTTGAACCAAGGCATTGAATCTGTTGAACTTTTGACGTTGAACCAAATTGGTTAAGTGTTGAGAGCTTGTTTCTTTCTTGCAGAGTCCGTAGAAATTAACTGGCGGAGTCCGTAGATTCAAGCCTGAAAAGTCCGTATATTTCTTCCAGCGAAGTCCGTTAGCTGAAAAAGCTTGAAAAATAGAGAATTTGAATGCCCAGAACAATTTTTGAGAAGGGAAGGGATTATTTTTAGCCTGTGGGACCAAAAATAGTTTATGTGTTGTCCCAAAAATGAGTAATAGATTTTGGGAACAACAGTGTGAAGCCTTGATTGAACATAACTATGATATTTTTATTTTTGTGTGTGACATTTGAATGTCCTTTTTGTGCAACATTTGAACATGTCCCTTGTATGTAACCTTGACTTTAATGTTTGACTTGCCATCATTGTGCTTGTTGTGTGTGTACTTGTTGAGATTTTTGAGTTTGATGAGTGGCATGATCCATAGCTTGCACTACTAACACATAACATACTAATTCTAATTTTTATTCTATGATCTTCATTGATACATTTCTATAGGCCTTGCTTCATAACATACTATTCACAGATGTATTATTTATCAAATTTTACATCTAGTTACACATATTGTAAGTTAACATTTATTTTGAGATGAACGAATTTTAGGATCAATTCTCTCACCTCAAAAGGAGGCATTTCAATAGAATTTTTGTACATGAGATAAGCCTGTTTAATAGAAAAAATCATTTTTAGTATAATATACAGTTTCAAAAAATTACAAAAGGTTGAAAATTTAGTTAATGACCATTATTATAGGAGCATGTCCCATGCATATGCACTCCTATTTGAGGATCAAAATTCAAATTCACATAGTTTGAAAGTTTTAAATAAAATTTACAATGAGTAGCTACATACAATTTCAAAGTATTACAATTACAATGGGGACATGATACAGATCCATGCCACACTTTTCATTTCTATTTTTATAGTTGTGGACATGGTAGGAGCGTGGGTGTAATCCATTATATTTTGATCATGCATTAAAAAAAATTTAAAAATGAATTTACAAGTTATTTATAAATATTAAAATTGAACATTTATAACATCTCGATATTGTACATTTGACAAATATCAATTAGGGATATACTCTTCAATTCTAGACCTCCCTATTGCTAAAAGACTCACATTCTCCATCTCAAAGTGACTAAACTATTATATCTTAGTCCAATCCATATAATTATTATGATATAAGTCTCTTATACTACACATAAATCTTTAAACCTAACCAACATCTTTCACTAGTAGTTTCAGATCCATACCTATTTTCTACCCTTTTGGATAGTACCAGTCACAGAGGGACACTATCACTGACAATAGTGTTTAGATCCTTATCTAGTATCTAGTTGCTAATAATCATCTAAATTACAAATGATTTGAAACCTATGGGTCGACCTATTTGTCTTATTGAACCCTACCATGAGATATTTTCAAAAGATGTGGTATAAAGACAAGTTTAAGCCTTCTCATTTCATGGATAATTTTAAGAAGGGACCTCTAAAAGCTTACTATAAAATCTTGGTGAATCTTAGATTTTAGGTATTATTCCATTGAAAAATATTTGGCAAAATTTTCATGCTGGTATAAATTGAATGGCGATTTCTATAAGCTCTTTCAAAAAACTTATAAATAGCTAGCACATCAAACATCATATTCAAATCAAGAAATAATGAAAAAGAAATCAATGGAAATAGAGGTTAGAGGATGAGAATTATAAAGTCAAGATTTTATTTATGGTTCCTTCTTTTTAATGATTAAATTTATCATATTTTTAAAGATTAAATTTTTCATTTTAAAGTGCTAAATTTGATGGCCATATGACTAAGTATAAATTGAGTACAAACCTCTTTAAGACTCTCAAAATACCAACTAGATAATATAATAAACTAAGTGTATCAAAAATTGTGATAAAAAATCAAAGTATAGAGTATAAACTAACTATGAGGCCATAGGAAAAAACAACTATGAAAAATAAGGATATCATAACTGAAAAAATTATTCAAAACATTTGATAGTTTTTAAATTATAAACTATATAATAAGGTTTACAAAATGTCTTAACCAAATCCATATTGGCCTTTCAAATATTTATTTATTTCAATTAACAAACCATGCCAACCATAATATAATTATTATCTTAAATATTTAAAAATAAAATACATCATGATCATAAGGCTTTGTTATGTTTATTCACTTTGTTCTTTGTGCATTGTTTAAAAGTAGTATCTTGGATATCATTATTTCTCAGAGGAAATC
Organism: Torreya grandis; assembly: GCA_037957365.1. Classification (NCBI taxonomy): domain Eukaryota; kingdom Viridiplantae; phylum Streptophyta; class Pinopsida; order Cupressales; family Taxaceae; genus Torreya; species Torreya grandis. The sequence continues at coordinate 743,314 of JARHVA010000130.1, forward strand.
AATTTCTTGTTTATTTAAAATAAGTATGTGGTAAAGACCAACCAATAATATAATAAACTAAGTATAACAAAAATATAATAAATAAATGAAATATAATGACAAGTTCCTTAAAAAATATTTTTTTAAAGATATTTTCTCAAAACATTGTCTTTCAAATGTCTTAACCATATCCATAATCAATAATGATAAGGTCTACCAAAATGTCTTAACCATATCCATAATCAATAATGACATTTTAAATATATATTTTATTTTAATTAACAAACCATGTCAATTGGAATATAATTATTACCTTAAATATTTAAAAATAAAATGCAATATGATCATAAGGCTCTGTTGTGTTTATTCAATTTATTCTTTGTGCATTATTTAAAAGAAATATCATGCATGTCAGTATTTTTTGAAAGAAATCAATTTCTTATTTGTTTAAAATAAGTATGTGGTAAAGACCAACTAGATAATATAGTAAACTAAGTATAACAAAATTAGAGATAAAAAAATAGAGTATAGAGTATAAACCAACTATAGGGTCATATGGCAAGACAACTATGAAAAATGAGGATGACATAACTGAAAAATATTCAAAATATTTTCATAGTTTTAAAATTATAAACTATATAATAAAGTCTGCCAAAATGTCTTAACTAAATACATATTGGCCTTTCAAATATTTTTTAATTTAATTAACAAATCATGCCAACTAGAATACAATTATTACCTGAAACATTTAAAAATAAAATAGAGTATGATCATGAGGCTCCATGACTCTTTTTGTGCAGTACATATGGTAAGATCATGTGCAGTACTTAATATAAATTGAGTACATGCCACAAATCACACTTTTGACATAGTTGGTCGATCTAATAGACTCAAAGAAGTTAATGTTATAAGGGATCGATTCTTTGAAGTTGTATCTTCTATAAGTTACACTTTGAAAGAAATTATAAAATGTTTCTCTTCAGAGATTAGATATCATTTTCTTCAAGATGAAATACTAGAATCTATGGATTTGATGTACCCTAAATATTAGAAAAATGTTAGCTCATTAGATTTTTAGAATAAAATCAAAACCTCAACCTAACACTTTTGCAAGAGTGTAGAATTGAATGGTGAATAAAATAAAGTCATTTTAGATTTTCCAAAGCTAAAAGAGTGGTTTGTTTGATTTACCACAAGTTTTGAACCATGCTTTCAAAGATGGATTAATCACTAGACTATAGACTACCTTAAGTTTGAGTGAAATACTATGCGATGGTATCTCAAAATATTTTAATATTACTAACTTATGCCAAACAATTATCTTGGGCTTGATGAAAGATAAGAGAATTTTAAGTGCATTGTCATTTTTAAAGTCAAAGTTAAGAAACAAGCTTGACAAAAGTTATAGACTTGCTTGAGGATCTTTACAAATAGATACAATGTCCTTGATTTTCCATTTGATTGAGCTCTGAGAATTTGGTAGTCAACTTCTGAAAGAAGAGGATTAACTAATAACTCTTTAAACACATTATAGCTCTACAATACTAGATTCGAGTCCAAATTTTTTTGAAGAGAATGAAAATAACAATTATCGAGAAAAAAATGAAGAAAATTGACATGTTGAAATTTAAAATTTAGGCATCTGAAATCCAAGGTTGATTGAGGAAGGAAAGCAAATTTTGTGATTGATCTTGAGATTTATTTTATCAAGATTTTGAGAAAGCTTATTGAATATAATGCAAAGTATATAAATTATTAAGAGGTAATTTGTGTATTTTTGTTTATGTTTGATTAAGAAAACACGTCTATAACAGTTGTAAATTATATTATAGAGAAACATAAGTATATTGTGGTGTTCCCTTGTTATTTTATACCAAACTTATTTAAGGTATATATAATGTAATAAACTGTAAATATCTATATTGGATCAATAGCTTCACTTCTGTCAATAGCTTGAATAAATAATTAGAAAAATCAAGAAAACCATCACATATGTATTTGAGTAAATTACACAAATCTCACAGGTGACATGTCAGACCAACATTAAATTTTACCTTGGGCCCCATCGATATGACATCGTTAATTCACTAAAAAATGGGGCAAAATCTAAACCTCAATTCCTGTAGCTTTAATTCCACTTTCACCACTTTCAATGTTAATTATAAAATAAACATTAGGTTTAAAAATTATTAATTATTAAATTTATTAGTCATTAAAACCATATAGAAGGAAAAATATTTTTGTTTACTCAATTTTATAAATGTGTTAAGGACCACTTGATTTGGAAGTGAATTTAGAGAAGGTCCCAGATCAGAGTAAAACTTACACCATCACCTAGGTCCCATTAAGACCTTTCTAATGGTATGTGGAATGAAAAAAAAGGAGCTCGTATGTTCCTTGTATAGCTGGTCAAATTTCTAATCAAAGCTAGTCAACATTGATCAAAGATGGTCAAACTATTAAAAATGACCATTATAAAATAATTTAAAATTAGTTCCATGGCATAGAGCTCATCGTAAGCTTTGCAATGCATTTTATGGTTTAAAAAATAGAGTTTGTATGTGTAAGTTATGACCAATCAAAGTTGTGATAAAAATTACATGGTAATAAAGTGACGTGGCAATATGATTCGATCCAAGTCTTTAATATTTGGGAATAAATATATTTTCATCATATATTGGGGAATAATTATCACCCCATATTTTTAATTGTGATGTATAATTTAAAATTTCATAAAAATCACGGATGGGAGAATAATGAAATTTATTTTAAAAAGATTGTGGATAATCATCCTAATAAGAAAAAGTGGACCTCCCACGAGTATATAAAGGGGTGAGGAGTTATTTGGAAATCATTGGGAATTGGAATTCATTCTAAAGTTCCAAAGCTCTCGAGAGCCGAAGAACCAAGCGCTGAAGAGCTGAGAGCCAAGAGCCAGAGCTAGAGATGATTCCAACCATATACTGAGTGTTTGAATTTGAAGTATTTTGATACACTTTCTAATGCCTCAAAGTGAATAGTAAAGCAGATTATGTAAAATTCAATATAGAGACTAGTCTACATATAATCGTTTTGAAGCACTTGGAGATATTTTCACTTCTTGGTGTAAACTAGGGATTTGTCCTAGACTCCAAGATGATTTCAATGGTGTGTTGAAATTCCTGTGATGATTTTTTTAAGACCATATTATAAGTCCTTATTTAAATTTTTTGGTAGAAAATCCATAAGATTGTGAGATTGCATTGTCAATAGAGGATTGGAAGATTTGTTGTAAAATTCTAAGCATTCTTAGAGTATCCATTTGACAACTGTGAGGGAAAGCTATGTACTAACTTTTCATAAAAATGGATTGGTTCATATTATAAGCAAACCCAAAGACATAGGTATTGCCAAACTCTGTAATCAAATCTTGTGCAGTGTGGAGATGAGATTGTTTTGAGTTGATTTTTGTTTGTGCATTATTTTATACATTTTGATTAATTTTGTTGATTAATCATTATTAAATGCATAATTAAATTTAATAAGAAATTAAGATCCATTGTTAAACTTTTTGCACAAAAATAAGTGCTAGTTTACGGATCACCACTTGTGACTTGGGACACAATAATCTTAAGGTAATAATTATATTTTGGTTTGCATGGTTTGTTAATTGAAATAAAAAAATATTTGAAAGGCCATTATTAATTATGGATATGGTTAAGACATAATCATTATATTTATTCATTTCAAGACAAATGACTGTGCATAAAAATAACTAATCTCAGTATTTAGAACAAAAGAAACACTGATCCATACCTTGTAGTTGCAATCACAAGGCAACCAAATTAAAAATTGTCTACACCTTTGTTTTTAACCTCTCATTCCAATATTTTGACTACCAGAGTTTCACTTCTGCCAATAGCTTGCTTCAATGACTATAAAAATTGAGAAACCATCAATGAATATATTTAAAGAAATACTTTTAAAGAAACTTATCATTATATTTATTCATTTTTAGATAAATGACTATGCATTGAAACAAATTCTCTCAATAATTAAAACTTTAGAAACACAAATCCATACCTTTCAATTGTAATCACAAGGGAACCAACTTAGAAATTATTTGCACCTTCATTTTCAATTTCTCATCCCAATATTTTGACTATCAATACTTCACTTTTGCTAATAACTTGCATCAATGACTAAGAAAATTGAGAAACCATCAGCAAATATATTTAACGAAATGCTTTTCAAGAAACTTAAATTATATTTATTCATTTCAAGACATATGACTGTGTAGGCAAACAACTTCTCTCAATCTTCAAAACAAAAGAAACACAAAATCTATACCTTGCAGTTGCAATCACAAGGAATCCAACTTAAAAATTATTTTCACCTCATTTCACACCTCTCATCCCAATCTTATGAATCCTAAAACTTTGCTTCCATGAATAGCTTGCATAAATGACAAAAAAGATCAAGAAACCATCACATATGTATTCGAGAAACTTATATAAACCTTGTAGGTGACGTGTTGGACCAACATTAAATTTTGCCTTGGGCCCCTCAATATTTTGAGTTAATTCACAAAAAATGGGTCAAGATATGAACCTCAATTCATGTATCTTTAATTCCATCTGTACCACATTTAATACTAGAAATAAAATAAATATTAGGTTTGAAAATAATTTATTATTAAGTTTTTTAGTTATTAAAACCATATAGAAGGAAGAGTATGTGGCGCAAAAGAATATTCAAAACATTTTCATAGAATAAATATAATTATTACCTTAAGCTTATTGTGTCATATGTGGTCTTTATTACACACACACACACACACACACACACATACCTGATGATTCTAGACTAACCTAAACATGTCTCATATAATTTCTTGATGAATTAGATCCATACATGTATAATAACACTAGTGAATCTGTGTCCCAAAATAGGATTGAATATAATCTATAAGGTGAATCTATGTCCCAAACTATGAAATTATATAAAATTAAGGCTATTTGACCTATGTATATTTTCATAGAATTAATCATTTTCAAAATAAAAAAATTTAATTATAGCCTTTTGTCTATAAATAGCCACTAAAATTTTTCTTTCCTTATTCATCATCTAACAATTGCTAAGAAAAAACCTAATAAAGTTAAATTAATCAATTACAAAACACTATAATCTTCCCTATTCATCCCTATTTTCATATCAAGCATAGGAAAAATCATATTATAGGTTTGAAGCATTCAAAGAGTAGCCAATGAGTGATATTTTTGAAATTACAATCTAGATCATTATGCACACACTTTCCCACATAGAGGGGAGAACTACATAAGTCTATTATCTATGTAGACAACATCCATTGATAGAGGGGTCTTTGGGGTAGCTCAACACTGTGTGTGCACTAACCTATTTTTCAAAAAACTCATTCTAAAGGTGAATATGTAAGGTTTGATCAATCAATAAAGAGTGACAACCTATATCCTATATTTGAACACACTAGCAGAAAGGCAAAAGAAAACTTAAAATAATGAAGTTGATCATATCTAGATATAGTCATTATTTCATACTGGACATTTTTATCACAGTCAGACATTACCATCAATGGTAGTGTATGCGACCACATAAGTGAAATTTTTAGAATCTAATGACTGATCTGGAATACTGATCTTGCATATTTTACACATGTTTCTTATCCATATCTACCCACACATAGTAAACCAACTAAGTACCATTTTATCTTATTTATTATAATATCTTTCAATATATTTACTTTAATTTAGCAATCTTAGTTGTATAAATTTATAATATTTTTTATCTAAGATTTCAATTAATTAGCTTGCTTTAAATTAGTTTATCATCGTCATGCTTGAACTACTATATTCTTAACCCTATAATCCCCCTTATTCAAATTTAGGGTTAAACATTTGGTAAACTTGACCAATGTGTCTTCTCATGAAAATATTATATTTCTCTATAATTTTTAATCTCCTAGAGTTTCAAATTATCTAAAACTTTACCCTAGGATTTTTCACTCATTTGCTTACAAGGGTTTTGTGTTCATACACTTGTAATTTATTATTCCTTTATTGTCACATTTTAGTTTCCTAACAACACCATTTTTAAATTCCTTAGATGTTTTTTTCTCTAGTTGGTATACTCAAAAACTTTTTTTGTTTATCCAAATTTTGTACATTTTTTTTAAAATTTTTATAGTTTACTAATTTTAATAAATATTGACATATAAGGTGCATGATGTACTTATTTTCAAATTAATTTTCTAGAATTTATTTATTATATATTTTTCCTAAAAACCCTCTCTCAAATTTATATAAACCAAGGCAATATTAAAAATTTCTACATTCTATTGTGAAAAATCTTACCAAGTTTTCCTTGAGGGTTTCAAATTTCTAGGGTTTTAGATTATTGCATTTATTTTTTACATATCTAATTTTTTTGTGGGCATAGTATAGGTGATGTTTTTATCTTTGTTTCCCTATATTTCATTTTCTTTCTTTTGCATGTGTTTATAAAATTTAAAATGGGTAAAAAATAACCTCTTCCTCTTAACCTTAAGGTGGGTGATAGCTCCCATCCCTTTAAGCAGGCCCAGGCTATCACTTTTCTAAGGGATAAGATGTCCCATCTTATTATACCTATTAGTGCCAAAAATTGTATTGAAGTAATTAGGCCCTTGTCAAGTATAAATGCTTAAATTCTTAGCCAAATTCTTGCTTTCAACTATTCATGTCAAAGGTCAAGTTTTATTTTGAATTGGTTAAGTGCTAATTTGGTCTTTGATCAGTGTGTATAAGCCTTCATTTATTTCAAGCAAAAGTGTTTAGATTCTATCAGAGAAAGTGATCCACAGAAACGCCGAAATAATTGCATTTATCTTGGACTTTTTGTTCGGAGCAAAAAGTTCACAGGTCCATTTCCTTCAGGCATTTTGTCCATGTGAAAATTTTGAAGGGTATTTTTCCTTAAATAATTTTACCCACACAAAAATCTTGATAAAAGTCAATTATTTAAAAAAAAATTCAAGTTCAAAGTGTTTGAGATTTTTATAAGTCAAGTTTTAGACTAAGTCTTCAGACATTCTATCTATGAGTTTTCAAGATTAAGTCTTCAAATTTTTTGTGTGTCTTAGGCTTTCAGATATTTTATTTGAAGCATTTTATAGTTCAATCTTTCAAACATTTTTTTTGAAGAATTTAAAGATGCAAGCTTTTAAAAGGTTAAAAAATAAGTGTGACAGTCATGCAATCATCATTGATGGTCATGTGGACGTCAAAATTAAGCTAAATCATTATCCATTAGGGCTTTAATTTGATGGTCACATGGATGTCATTGAAAGTCACATGGACATCAAATGATGAGTGTGTAGATATCAAATTTAAGCCATGGTAATTATATCTTAGGGGATTACATTTGATGGTCATACAGATGTCAAATGATGGGTGCACATACATCAAATTTAAGCCATAGTAGACAACCAATGGCATTTGATCCTTTGGATCTAGATTGATGGTCTACATTTAATCATGCAAATCAAGATTGATGATGCAAGTGAGAGATAACTTTTTAAAAGATCCAAGATGAATAAGGAGATGCCACATAGTGTAAGGGAACTAGCCTAGTAGAAATTGACTATGTAAGGTGTAAGAAAGCCCATGGATTCTCCAAATGTCATGATCTCAGGGGGGTCTTAATGGAGATCTAACAGCTTGAAATAAAAGATATTTATAAATGCACATCGAAAGTTTGTCGATATGTCATGTGGTAGGCTCATGTTCATCATGCATACAAGGATCATAGTGATACCACATAGGCATACATGACACATTCAAGGACCCTATGCAATATAGTTAGTGTAGCTTCCACAACTGACAACAGCTTGGCAATTTATAAATTACAAATTTATGAGAAGATCCCAAATTTACCCAGATAGGTCAAAGGTTAAAAATAATGCATTTATGCATTAAAAAATGAAAGGTGAAAAATGCAAAGTATGAAAAGACAAGTTGGTGTCAACGGGGTAAAAACTTGAAAATGAACTAAGTCTCTTGCATATTTTTATTGTTGTGCTTGTCCAAGTTCCTCCATGAGAGAGAAATTATAGGATTGCAAATTTGAAGTGGGCCACTCCAAATAAAATCATTTGAATATCCATGGATCTAAAATATTATTAATAAATAATTACAAGATTATTTGTTTCCATGGCATGCATAAAGGGAAGGGCAGCTGTTTAGGAGGTTCCAACTACGCAAGCAAGTGGTCTAGGGCATCTTCAGATAGTTATACATAAAGACAAATGGTTTGTTTGCCCTCCACCATAAATAATCTCCTTTCTGGTTGTGAAAGGGGCATATTTAGCCAAGAAATCAAAGGATGTGATTTGAATCTTCATCATTTCTTGTAAAGGTGGTTGAAACAATCATTTTCCTTGAAAATACATGAAGATTCTAGGTGTGGCAAAGGATTTATTCCAGCTAAGATCATCTTAACAGGACTTTGGCAATTACAAATTTGAAATGGGTAAAAAATGTATAAATAGAGGGCTTATCCTCTATTTAAGAGGTTGGTTGGTCATTATGTTGGTCATTGTATTGGTTGTGGTTGGTCTTTGTTTTTTCCTTCAAGTATAGGCTCTTCCAAATTTTGGGATCACTGCTATGTACATTTTACCTCTCTTACTAAGGTGGTTGCAACTATACAACCATTATCAAGATTTGAGAGAATCTCTATATGTCTCGCCTATCCAACATGGAGTAAATCCACCATGATTGTCCCCATGGCAACATTTTGAAACATTGGTATATGTAAGATTTTATTTCAAGTTAATGGAAAATACTTGTGATTTTTTATTGTATCCTATTAACGAAATGCAATAATGTATTTTACAAGTTCTACTGATTGGATATTTAGGTCTATGTTCATTAATGGTTATCATTTTGAGTATGTACCTAGGTTATAAACCCTTTCTATAGTTATATTTGGAAACATGTTGTTGAATACCTTTTAAGGGCACCCTGGGTTCATGAATTTAGTAGGAGAAAGTATTTGAGATTCTAGTTTCAATATATATTCTAGGGTTTCAAGGATCATTTAGGCATTTGAATTCTATTGGCACCAATGGATGCAAAGTTATCTTTATAGTTTTCATGGCTTGCATTTTAGTTTTCATATATCTCTATAAAGGATAATGTCATGAATATTGAAATAATCCATATTGTTTGAAAAACTACCAGCACACCCTTCCTCTTTACTATTATTAAATTGTCTTATCCTATCCTTCCCTACAAGTAATACACCCTTTACATATATTAAGTGTTATTTTTCCTACAGATGCATAAAATATTACGTACTTAACATGTATTTGTAGTTTGTACTTTAAATGACCTAGCACTATAGTTTTCCATTCAAACCATGTTGTTAAAAATGCTTTAGAATGAAGATTACAGTCACTTTCATATCTATCTTCAATATCTTATATCTGACCTAGAGCATTTTCTCATTCCATGTGATAACCCTTCCTGGGTAGAGTGAGTGAGTTTGGTTATGTTATGGTTAAATTTGTGTTCCCTTGTTCCAATAATCCCCATGGAGGTTGAATTGTAGAATCGCTCCATGTGAGCAAGATACCCTGTAGGTCCTCTTACCTTGGTTTAGGTAGAGATATAAGAATTAGGTAACTAATCATACCCTTTATAGGTGATTCTCACTCATTTTATCTATTTGGTTCATTCTGGATGCCAAACCCTCCCTTGACTACAATGACATATAATCAGGTTTCTCATCTGTGTTTGCCATTCTCTTCAAGTGTGTAAGGCCGAGTGATAGAGGTGTATAATTGGGAACCAATATTACCTATCCTTTCTCAAACCCCTCCACTTCCCACATCCCTTTTATATGGTGTGTGTATCCATATTCAATCTGAATCACCTAGGGTTTGTGCTTGTGAAACCCTAAAAGATCAAAACACCATTATGAAAAAATTAGTAAAAGAGTTACAAAATTAGATTACATACATGAAAAATCCAAAATATGTTAGTTTTTATCATGTGTTTACATCTTCATATAGTAATATTATTCCTAACAAGGTTTCATATCTTCATCTACAAATAATGATTCAAAATTTGAACAAAAGGATAATAAGATTACAAGTGAAATCCTAAGAGAAATGATTTGAAATAAAGTCATTTAACTACCTCTTCTACATCCTATAAGGAGATCAAAATACTATTGTGCATATAATAGAATGCATGGAAATCATATAAATTGTTATTTATATTTAAATAATAAAATACATAATACACATGATAATGGTGATCCTATAATAAACACATCAATCAAACCACCCATTCACATTATGAGTATCTCTCTTAAATCACAAGTTCCAAAATAATAAGTATGGGTATTAAAGGATAATTCAAAGTAAAATCAATTGCACATGCAAAAATTAGGGAAAGAAAAGATTCAAAAGGAAAAGATAGAGCAAGATATGTTAGAAAAACCTCCAGATGAGAAAATAAAATTTTAAAAGTCATAAGATGAAAATTAATAATTACAAAAGTTAATGTTACAAAATGATAAAAAAACAAAATTACACAAGGCACAAGATGAAAAAGAAAAATTACAAAAGGCAATATTAAAAAAAAAGCAATGGGCATATCAAATGTTTAAAGAAAGATTTATAACACAAACAATAAAAAATTAAGAGACACTTGACAAATATAAAGTTGTAAATGTGGTTACAAAAGGGTATACTATAAGCCCTTTCTCATATAGAGGGTAAAAGATCTTCAAATGAACGATTCAACAAACTACGTTTTGATCCACTCAATACCTCACCACATAATTTATTCATACCTACAAGACCTGGTACATATTGGTTGAATCCATCACTAGTATATGTAAAACCAAATGTAACTAAAAGAAAACCAAATATAATAAGAAAAAAATCACTACAATAACATGACACACTTACTGATTCTACTATACACATATATAACACATTTTATTCAGGTAATGTTATTCCTTTACCAGTCTTCAAAGAGTATCATACTCATATTGAGATCATTGGATAGCTTGTGCAATTTTAAAACACACTAACAATCCTAAAAAAATTAAATATTCAAAAAATAAAAAACATTCAAATAATTCAAAAATACAAAAATACTTAGCATTCCTAGATTTTATTAACTCCTTGACATCTATGTTGATTGCTTAATGTTAAGTAGATAACATATCATTTCATTTTTATATACACACATGTTTCATGCATATTTGACTGTGATGTAAGCATACCTAGACACATAATCTCTGCACTTTTAGATGTTGGATATCTCCTCTACCTGAAACACATAGTACATTGGGTGGATCTGCCTTCTTTGATCATGATTGATACATGTTACATATCCTTTATGATCATTTCTAAATTAACATGTTTGAGCTTATATGATAACACTTGTATATATCTATATCCATACTCATATCTTTCATAGTGTACTTTATATGCTATACTACATAATGTTTTTGCTAACACATATATGCATGGACTAGTATAATATGCTTATACTTCATCTATTTTTTTTGCTTCCTTGAGTGTATTCCATTGCTTTTTATTATATTTCTTGTGAAAAAATTGAATATATTCCTTAATTATTGGTCCCCATGCCATTATATGTTATTTAGACATTTGAATATGTCATTCCATGTTGATGGGGCATTTAAATATGTCATCCCTTTCGATTATGTGTCACTTGAACTACCCCTTTTATGAGGTCTCCTTGGACCATTTATTTGCATTACATTGAGTGCCCTTGTGTGTGTGTTTGATTTTTTTCTAAGCTTGTAGTATTACTCTCTAGACATTTCTATGATCTATATCATGCATATTCATGACTTGATGTGATCACATACTATAAGCCTAAATTGATATATCACTTCCAACTTATTATCTCTATATGCTACATTATTCATACATAAATTATAATACCTTATCTTTTTGAGATAAGGTACCTACCAATTTATATCTCCTTCACCTCAAAAAGGGGGCATGCCATAGAATCATGACCTCCACATTTTCTCAATTTCTAGATTTTAGTGGGGGCATGTCATAAAAACATGACCTCCACACATATACCTTCTAAGTTTTTCTAGATTTCATTGAGGTCATGTCATAAAAACATGATCTCCATACTTATACACATTCTTAGTATTTATAGAATCAGTGGGGGCATGTCACAAGGACATGACCTCCACACTTATACACCTACTCAATATTGATAGAATTTAGTGGGGGCATGTCATTAAGACATGACCTCCACACTTGTACAAACATAAGTTCAATTCCATGATTTATATGTACACTTGGGTCATAATTTTATATATTGTACTAATTTTTCATAGATTCAAAATAGTTTTTTATTAAATTTATGACACATATATTCAAGCTTAGACATATTAGAGGTGCATATTCCATGCTACTGCACCAAAAATTAAGAAAAAAATTACTATTTATACTACTCACCAGGATACACTGACTACACCAAGATGTATTATTATTAGTCCTTTTCTATTGCAATAATGGGTTCATTTTATAGGTTGAAGTGATTAAATCATTCAAACTCACCATATTCATAGATTGGAGTGATTAAATCATCTATTCTCACTAGATTTATAGGAGGAGCTGATTAAATCACTCACCCTCACCATATTATATATTCACACTTGAGTTGTGAATTGAGATATAATAATCTCAGTGGTTGTGTCACAACTCATCCTTGCACTTTATTATGGGAATAATACCTTATATTCTCCCTCTTCAAATCTCTAAGGTTCTAATTTGAACCTTTTCCATCTCTAGTGCTTCATAAGGAAGCATCCTTACCAACTCAAAGCATCAAGAGGCAACATGGTTGCATTGACAAATATGTGTAATCCTTCCTTCCTTTCTTTCTTTTCAAGAATTTAAATTATTTCAAATTTTATATTATATACATAGATTTATACTATAACATGCTCTTGGTTATACTTTATACACCAGAAAAATACTAAAATTTCATTCAAGCAAAGGCAATGTATGTTATAAACACTTAGGTACATATTTCTTTCCTTTAAATTAGTAATTTCATATTTATGCATTACTAGATCAAAAGTGGAAATTTATATACTAAAATAAAATATTAATAACATCTCATCCTTTTACATTTGAAAAATATCAACTAGAAATTTACCCTTCAGTTCTAGACCTCCCTAGTACCAAAAGGCTCACATTTGCCATCTCAATGTGCATAAATACTTATCTCTTAGTCTGATCCATATCATTATGATGATCCAGGTCTCTTACACTGCACAAAAATATTAAAACATGATAAACATCCTTCACTAGTAGTTTCAGATCCATACCTATTTTTTATCCTTTTGGAGACTACCGACCATAGAGGGAAACTATTATCAATGATAGTGGCTAAATATTTATCTAGTGTCAACTTTCCAAAACTCATCCAAATTAAAAATAATTTAAAACCTAGGGGTTGGTTTATTTATCTTATTGAAACCTACTATGAGTTATTTTCAAAAGGTGTGGTATAAATACAAGTCTAAGCCTTCTCATTCATCATCTAGCAAATGCCAACAAACACCTACTAAAACTAAATCAATCAACTACACAAACACTTTATTTTTCCTTATTCATCCCTATTTTCATATCAAGTATAAGAGAATTCATATTACAGGTCTTAATGATTAAATTATCAACTCATGATCGATATTTATCAAATTATAAGATAGATCATTGCATGCATCTTCATATAGTATATTACACCCTTGTGCACATAATTTATCACACATAGGGGAAAATTACATAAGTTTGAGGCCCTCCTTAGACTATTGGCTATGTAGGTATCACCCATTGACAAAGGGGTCTTTGGGGCAAATTGACATTGTAATCTAACTAACCCACTTTTTAGCAAACTCATTCCAAAGGTGAAGGGTGAAGAGCTAGGGTTTGATCAATTAGAAAATAATGACAATGTATCTAGAACTGAATACACCAACAAAAAGGTGAAAAAAACCTAGAATAATGAAGTTGGTCAGATCTAGATCCAATCACTATTCCATATTAGACACCTACATCATAATTAGACACTAACATTGACATAGTGTTTAGATTCAATGGTAGTCTTTATAGCCACAGAAGTGCAATTTCTAGAATCTAACAATTAATCCTACATATTTTATTCCTATTTCTAGTCTAGATATGTCTACACATAGTAATATAACTAAGTACCATTGTTCATTATTTATTTTAATATTTTTTAATAGTTTTAATTTACTATTTTTAGCAATCTCAATTGTATAAATTAATAATATTATTTATTTGAGTTTTTTATTAACTAGACTACTATATATTAGTTTATTACCCTTGTGCTTGAATAATTGTATATTATTAACCCTATTCAACCACATAAAATTAAGGTTAAACACCATCTACATTGGTTGATTCAATTTGGGTACATATTGCATAACTTAGAGGTTTCGTTCCCTCTAGCATTATGTGTGTGAATCCATTTTAGATTTCAACCCATTTCACATCTTGTGTTTAAAAACACCAAAAAAGGTAAATTTATATTTTAATGTCCCTCAATGGGTGTTATTTCTATTATATTATTGTAAATTTAATTTGAGGTTTGATCACTCCTAACTTTATCCAATGGTTTAGCTAAGGAACCATCTTCTCCAAGTGCTTCATGAGAGAACTATTTATCCAATGCTTCAAGGAAGCATCATCTCCAAGAAAAGTAAACACAAAGAAACATTAGTTTTACACATATATGTTGTATTATTCCCTTGATCTCATTTCAAATTCAAGTATTTTCAAACTTCAAGTTTAAACAATTTTACAATTCATGCATTTTTAACTTCAAGTTCAAACAATTTTCAAATTCAAGTTTTTCAAATTATAGTTTTCAAAAGGACAAAATAACTACTTCATGTATTTTTTAGGGTTTGCCAAAGACTACTTGGGCTTTGCATGATTGGAGTACCAACTCAAAGACAAAATGTATCTTACACACTAACTTATATTTTTTCTTTAATCTAAAATTTTTATTTCTAGAATGCGGGGGTGGGGGGGGGAGGCAAATGTAACAACCTAAATCTATTCGTGAGTACTTAATCATGTTAGTTTTCCCCCTTTTAATCAATAATTAAAATTTGCACATTAATACCTATTTTTGCACCTCAACCTATCTTAAACATTAGTGAAGATTTATTTTTATTCCAAACCATCATATGTTGCATATCAAAATGTTTTGATCACTAAAAACTACCTTATGTATATGTGTGTCTTAACATAGATCCAAAACCCAACACTTTTCCCTAGGGGACAACACATCCAATATTGACAATAGTGGGAGGCATTTATGTCCCTATGGGACATTGTTGTCATTTTCTTTTCAATGGTCAAAATTTCAAATTAACCCCTCCCTCAACTCCTCTTCCATGTTTTTAGGCATGCTAACATGTGGTTATCCCTTTTGAATTGTTGTGAATGTGTACTCAATTCACTTATTATTACACTTGGTAATTTCAATATAGAGGCATATTTAAACAAGTACACCCTGAGAAAAATTTCCCTATTCATTCCAATTCTAATTTTGATCACTAAAAGTAGTCCTCAACCAAGTCTAAAGATTTTTTTTATCTAGTCCTACGCAAAACCTGACATAGTATTCAATCAGATTCTAAATACATTCATATAGTCAAAGGAGCACAATTGTATAAAAAACTCTATGTGGGAGAACTACATTGGGATTGATTTCCCTCCTTAGAGTATTGGATATGTAATTCATATTTAGTTATCATGAGGGTGATTGGGATCAACTCAACCAAACTACACTCCACCTTTTTCTATTTTTAGGTATTTTTATCATTGCATTCCATACTAAGGTTTTAATCTTGGAGAATTTATTTGTAGTTATTTTTCATAATTTGAAGGTTAAATCAAAACATACATACCTAAATATAACTATCACAAGTGATTGTGCCATAATTTCTATTTTGAAAAAAAAGACAAAATCACCCAATATCGACAATAATGGGAGGTGATCTTGTCCCTATCTATCATTCTTGTCCTTACTTAGTCTTAGATCTAACTTCTGGGATTTTTTAGATATAGTCATTATTTTATAGTTTACACATTTATTTAATCAACACAATCAACTATTAGACAATAATAGCTAGGTTTGTTTTTCATTTTCATAGTTAGCCTTTTTTGAAATCCTTTCATTTCATCTATTTCAGTTATTTACTTTCAATTTACTAATCAAAATTACATTTTCAACACTCTATTATATTCTATTCATTTTTTATTAATTAGGGTTGATTCACATATCAATCCAAATTTCATTAAAATATGGTGCTTGGTGGACTCATTGTCAAAGTATATCATCTCATGAACATGAAGTCATGTTAAGCAAAATATCTGGGCATGTAGGTGTGTTTGAGGTAGAACAATAGAGGCCAAGTGTGGATAGAAGGACGGACATAGGCTTGACAGATTTCTGAAGTGATGTAGTCTATATAGAAGTTTCCCAAGGTGAGAAAACCCAAGCAAAGAACATAGGGTGTGTGTTGAGGTTGATAAGGGCATACTAAATGCCTACAACCTCCAAAAAAATTATAAATATTTTCTTATTTATATGCTTCAATTTTGATTAAGTTTTTAACCTTAGGTTAAGGTTTTTTTTTATTTTTTTAAAATTAAAATTTCCCTTTATAAATTATTAAATAATACATTTATTATTATTTTAAAATATAAAAATTATAATATTAAAAAAAATATATGCAAAATATTCTTAGTGGCCTTTTTTTCAAACAAATAAAGTTGATGTATGGACTCCATTTTTAACAAAAAAATCCAATTTCACACACATTTATGAGGTCAAAATTTCCTTATAGTATTTTAAACATTTTGAATGTAAGAAGTATCTTCAAGGCCAAATATGATGAAAGATTAAAAAACATGAAGAAATATGATTCTTACCACAAAAATTACACATGCAACTAAAGTTTTGGTAACTTATAAATAAGACTAAAGGAATTTTCCTACGATCTACAATAGGAAGCCATCTATGTATCTTTGAGTATAGTCACCCACTTTGAAATAACAATGGCCAATGGCAAATAGAAAAATACTCAACTAATTACAAAATAAGTCTTATCTTATAAGATAAAGATAGCCAATGTCCATGTTCTCTTATTAGTCTCGAAGAGAGGGACTATTGGCTTCATTTGGCATTAACTTGTCATTAATATTTGCCCTGTTGTCCAATCCAAACACACTGATTTCTATGTCAAAAAATAAGTGAAGCCTCTACCAAAGAATTTGCAAGTTATTTAAAATAAAAAATAAACTATATTATTTTGTGTCCTATGATTGGTCCAAAAATAATATGTGTTATGAAACACCTTGCTTATATCAAGGCAAAATGATCATTGCAGTCAGAATCCAAAGATGAAGGCATTGGTTTTCCATTGCACGCTTAGATGATGGTTTTCCATTGTAAGGTTGGGTAGTGGTTATTCATTACAGGGTTGGACAGTGGTTTATCATTGTAGGGTTGGGTAGTGCATTACTTGTTATATGTGGCTAGCATTTCACCCCTCTTTGTGTGGCTTTCTTTTTACCATCACAACTATTTGACCTACTGCATTGTTTGCTGGTTGCATTGTTTGAAATGAATCATGGTGCTATGTCCTCCTTTGGACTACTTGTTATATGTTTTCATTTTTTTTATTTTTGTATCTTATTTGTCTCTGTGTCAATATTTGTCTTTATAGGGTATCCTCATGAGGCATACATACTTTTTCCCCAAATGCAACCAACAGGTTCAGAACTAGCAGTGACCATTACAAAATTTCTTCTGCCATCCCTCTTAGTTGTAGGAAAGTCTCTGTAAGTTTGAAAGTTATTTTTATAGTTTGATTTGTTGCTATGCATTGTATTTAATTCATCTATTTCTCTTAAAATTCTTTGGAATGATAAATTATCACAACTTTCACTACCATTGTCTTTGTAACGACATTGGAAGGTTTTTTGCTAATTGATTTGTGTGCTCAGTGATTTAAATGTGTAAGCTGCTCTCACGACTATGAGAAGAGAGGTGGTAAAGGTATCTAAAATAGCAACTGAATAAAAAGATAAGGAACAAACTTTAGAGTCATTACCACTGATGCACAAAGACTCTATTTTGGGAGTGATGAATGTGAGCTACAAGTAATGCATGGAGCAACAGCTGAAGGAACTAAGCCTTTATTTATGGCATTGTGCACTCAACTACTAAAGTTTTCCATATCTTAAGATATGCAATAGGTTCCATTTCATATCGATGTTCTGAACTCCATCTTTCTAAGGACCTAAACCATGCCCCTCTATCTTATTTGGTTGTGTGCTAATATTTGTCTTTTAATAGTTACACTAAATTCAGTTACAATTACCTATCTAAAGTACCCTTCGATGCAGGTTATCAGACAAGCTCAAAGATTTTGTCCTAACACCATTCAATTTTTACATATTTATTGATTTCAACACTAGATACTAAGAGCCTGGATAAAAGGTCTATACCTAAAACAAGTTATATATTATTGCCATCTTAACGATTTTTTCTTACCTCTCTAAGGAATATTATGGATGAATGACCATCATTGATTGAATTCTTACCAAGCTTCAGCTACGTTTCAACCTAAAGTTTACAAACTTAATGCATTGGCTCACCTTTTTTGTGTCGGTTGTGAGGACCAGTTGCCCACCTTTATTTTGGAGAATTTGGGATTTAGGCCATGGGTACCTATTTTACAACCTCCATTAGATTTCATAGCTATCACAGAGGTTGGTGATGATTCAAATATTTTTGATTCCAATACACACAGGTTAGTTTATAGTTTCCTTTATGCTTATTTTTCCATAGGTGAGTTGAATAATAATTTAATTACTGGGGGACATGACACTGCAAATGTTTATCATAACAAGATGAAGGAGTATGCATTTTTCATAAAATGCTAAATTTTATTACATTGATGTAAATTGCAAGGTTGGTATTATTTAATCTATTACAAAAATATTGAGAGGCTTTGTAAACATATATCATAACACTGTCTCTTTTCTTGAAGTATTTGAATCATTTGTACCTCTATTAAATGAATTGTCTCTTCAATCAGGAATATCTGGTGTTGCTCATCTGATAAATGATAAAATTGAGAACCATAAAATGTTACACTAGCCCTTAAAAATGCTGATACAGAAGCCAATTTCTATTAGGTAGAATTATTTAATGCCTTGTGTATTTAATTTTGGTATTGCTCTCCTTTGATTGTAATGTAAATTGCTATTGCGATGTGATGGCACTTGATGGTATCTAGGACTTAACAATTCTTTCTAATTTTTGTAAAGGGCACAAAAACAGAAACACAGCTTCAAATAAGTGAAAGGCAAAGGGTGTTGTTTAAAGTGAGAGGTAAATAAACTACCGTGTGGTTTAGTTGGACAGTCAGAAAGGAAATCGTAAGATAGGGCCTTGGCTAACAATAGAATCAGATTGAGTACCGGAAGTTTAGATGCAACCACATCTACAACTGAATTCAATCTAAATTTTAAGCATTATTTGAAAAATCAATGATCCTAATGGCCCTTTCCAGAACAATGCTTACACAAAATTAACTTTAACGGGACAACAAAACATAACTCTAGTGCATTAGGAGTAGAAGTTGTTATTAGGGACAATAAGGGCCAAGTGATCACTTTTAACACTGCATATAACATAATTCATACAAACAACATATTAGAAGCTGAGGGTCTCATTTTGGGGATGAAGTTGGTTCTGGAAAACAAAATAAAAAATATGATCATCAAAGGGGATTCACTCATTATTATCAAAACCATAGAAAATCATAAAAATATGAATTGGAGAATTAAATAGATAATCAAAAAAGGTCAAAGACTTCAAAATCTATTCGAGCAAGTGAAATTCATCCATGACTTAAAGAAGGCAATTAATCAAGAAATTGGTTGGATAACTATGATCTTTAGTCCCACTCAAATAACAATTTAAAAAAATGATAAATATCATATCAAGTAAGGAGATGAAAGAATTAAAAGATATTATTAAAAAAGAATGTACAATGTCCTAATTGAACACCTCATGAATGAACCAAATAAGGAAGGTTAGACAAGCTCTGAAATATAAATTTCCTTTCAATAATTTTTTTAAAACTCTTTTTGAGCCTTGCCTATCAAGGGGTTAAAAATGGCATTTGCACTAATTTTTCTCCTGCTTAGGTGGACTTTTCTTTTGGTGGAAACTTTCTTTACTAACACTAGGGGGAGACATGTCATTTCTTTTGACTTTTTTTTTAACATATTGTATACAATGCATATTAATATTTGAGAGGCATCCTTGACGAGTAGCAGGAGGCTCGAACTCGAGATGACAGGGTGGTATGCCCCCGACCCTACTACTACACCCCAACCTATGCCCTGTTTCCTTTGAAAATTTACTCATGTCACCTTTGGAATCTTTTCAATCTTACTACGAATTTGAATTTTGCCTTTACTACTCCTCTCTGGCAAGTTATTCACTTATGTCCACGCGGCCTCACTGTCTGCATTTTTTTCTGCCACAAGCTTCTTTAATCCTTGATTGGATTTACCTTCATCGATGCTCCTCTAGCTAGGGATGACACTCATCTAGATCATTTGTCTCTTGATGTCATTGACAATTAATGTTTTAGAGAACCAAACACTGTGACGCCTTAGGTTAAAAAATAATTTGCCATTGAAATAGAAGAATCATCTTATTTTAGGGAATGGGAGAACAAAGAACCCTCGCATTTGAAAGACAAAAATAAGAACACTCGAGGAAGTCAAATTTAGGAAAATCTCAAATAAATGACCAGGCGCGGTATTCACTCTCTTAAGGAAGCCCTGATAAGTGTCGAAAATCTCTTTTTTAAAGTGTCTTGAGTATCTAAAAGAGATGGATATTTTGGTCATAAGATTTCAATATATTTTTATGGCACACTTCAATTTGACCGAGGTGATGAATGGAAATTTAATCCACATCAAAAACTTCATCAAAAATAATGAATAAAAAATCATAAAAATATGAACTGGAGAATTAAACAGATAATCAAAAAAGGTAGAAGACTTCAAAATCTATTTGAGGAAGTGAAATTCATCCATGATTTAAGAGAAGGTAATTAATCAAGAAATTGGTTGGATAACTATGATCTTTAGTCCCACTCAAATAACAATTTTAAAAAATGATAAATATCATATCGAGTAAGGAGATGAAAGAATTAAAAGATATTATTAAAAAAGAATTTATAATTTCCTAATTGAATACTTCATGAATGAACCGAATAAGAAAGGTTAGACAAGCTCTAAAATATAAATTTCCTTTCAACAATTTTTTTTAAAACTCTTTTTTAGCCCTGCCTATCAGGGGGTTAAAAATGACATTTACACGAATTTTTCTCCTGCTTAGGTGGACTTCTCTTTTGGTGGAAACTTTATTTATTAACACTAAGGGGAGACATGTCATTTCTTTTAATTTTTTTTTTTAAATATTATATACAATGCATATTAATATCTGAGAGGTGGCCTTGACGAGTAGCAGGAGGCTTGAACCTAGGATGACAGGGTGGTAGGCTCCCAACCCTACCACTACACCCCATCCCGTGCCCTGTTTCCTTTGAAAATTTACTCATGTCACCTTTGGAATCTTTTCAATCTTACAATGAATTTGAATTTTGCCTTTACTACTCCCTCTCTGGCAAGTTATTCACTTATGTCCACGCAGCCCCACTGTTTGCATTTTTGTCTACCACAAGCCTCTTTACTCCTTGATTGGATTCACCTTCATCAATGCTCCTCTGGCTAGGGATGACACTCATCCAGATCATTTGTCTCTTGCTGTCATTGATAATCAATGTTTTGGAGAACCAAACACTATGACGCCTTAGGTTAAAAAACAATTTGCCATTGAAATTTAAGAATCATCTTATTCTGGGGAATGGAAGAACAAAGAACCCTCGCGTCTAAAAGACAAAATAAGATCACTCGAGGAAGTCAAATTCAAGAAAATCTCAAAGAAATGACCAGGTGTGGCATTCACTCTCTCAAGGAAGCCCTGATAAGTGTCAAAAATCTCTTTTTTTAAGTGTCTCGAGTTTCAAAAAGAGATGGATATTTCGGTCATAAGATTTCAATTTATTTTTATGGCACACTTCAATTTGACCGAGGTGACGAATGGAAATTTAATCCACATCAAAAACTTCATCAAAAATAATGGCAAGGAAGCTAGGCTCCATATCTAGATATTGACAATGATGCGCAAAAAAATGAACCCAATAGAAGGAATTCAAAACACGATGAATGGGATAGTAGAGGACGCCATGAACATAAAGGAACAACTGCACCATTAACATTGCATTCAAAACAATATCACACATGTAGCTAATCCAGTGGAAGAAATTATGGAAGAATAAAAAGAGTAGGTTAGACCATTGTGTCTTGCATCAATTTTACATTGACTATCTCAAATGAAAGGTTTGTTGGTTGTAATAAAATAACTTAGTTCAGTGTCATGACTGAGTTATTTATTGTCTTGTTTTCGGGTTGGTGGGACCTTTGTTGTTGTAATGGTATCTTTTCAATAATATATATTTTTATTATTAAAAAAAGGCAATGCAAACAAAAATGAAATGTATTGATAATTGGTTAAAAAAAGAACCCATGTTTTTGCATCGCATAAATTATAGAAGAAAGCAGACAAGGAAAATAAACTTATGAACACAACAAGATAGTTTTTACTATTGCAAACTAAATAAAACTTATTTTTTGGATTACAAATTTTTACCAATAGATGTATCCAAACCAATATCAAACTCCTCATAAATTAAAAGAACAAAGCAACACAACAAATGTTTTTCACATGCATAAGGCAAAATACAAAACTAAAAAACATAACCTATAAAGAAAAAACATGATATGCGCTGCAAATCAACTAAAAAAGAATCACATCTCTATATCACAGAAAAAATTAGAGTAGACATGGAAAATAGAAACTACGCATTTGTTACCACAAATACCTTTCAACTTGATCTCCTGGACTACAAGGCATTGCCAATAGAGGTTCTAAGTGCAATATCAACCTCTTCTCATAAATTAATATATCATATATAAAATTAGATGATGTCATGTCTATCGGCATTAAAAAAATATCATATTAAACTTTGCATCCTTATACATAAATTAATATCAAACACATGTCGGTAGATGAAGATTGCCATCCATAAAAACACTGTTAATGATATTAAGCATCGCACTGCGCCATATATACAACCTCATCATTGATGGTCACTTGCTAAACCAAAACATCTCCGAGGCATATTCATCGAAGTAGAATACCCTTCCATATGTCAACACCAACGAAAGGGACACAATGAAAGAAGCCCAATCATCTAACTATTGCCAATAGCAAAGGGCAGTCATCAATAGAATATAGGCAACAAACATTAGTCCCCTTGTGTAATGCCTATCAGTATATAAATAATAAGAAAAAGCAAAGTCTAATCAACTTTCTAATTAAAAACTAACATTTATTTGATGCAAGGAACTTACAAGAAATATATATATATATATATATATATATATATATATATATATATATATATATATATATATATATATATATATATATATATATATATGAAAAAATTATAAATAAATAAGTTAACAAAAAAAGAAAGGAAAAGAATGTTATCAAGCTAAATAATATAAAAACTCTTTGTGCTTCATCAATGAATTAAGGACTTTTTGATTTAAAAAAATAAATATTAAATAATTAATTTTTTTAAAGAGGAATTATATTTTTATGAGAAGAAAAATAATTTTTTTAAATTATTTATTTTTATATATAGAAATAATAATGTCATGAAATATGTGGAATATTAAAATATTTTAAAACTAACATTTATTTGATGGAAGGAACTTACAAGAAATATTTTTTTTAAAGAAAAAATTATAAATAAATAAGTTAATAAAAAAAGAAAGGAAAAGAATGTTATCAAGCTAAACAATATGAAACTCTTTGTGCTTTAACAATGAAATAAAGACTTTTTGAATTGTTTTTTTTTTTTAAAAAAAAAAATATATATATATATATATATATATATATATATATATATATATATAATATTAAATAATTAATTTTTTTAAAGAAAAATTATATTTTTATGAAAAGAAAAATAATTTTTTAAAATAATTTATTTATATAGAAATAAAAATCAATGTCATTAAATATGTGGAATATTAAAATATTTTAGATATTAAAAAATACAATATTTTAACATATCTAATGACATCTTTAATTCTTAATAATTATTATTTCATTTTATATATATGAAATATTAAAATATATTAAATATTAAAAATATATAAATATTTTTAAAATATATATATTCAATAAAAAGAAGATATTTAAAAATATATATTCAATAAAAATAAAATATTTAAAAAAAATATTAATCCTATCAATCATCTTCATTATAAATTATGAGATGTATTCCAAAACATATTATTTTTTATTCTAAAAATTTCCAACATTAATATTTATTTCTAAAAATTTCCAACATTAATATTTATTTCTAAAAATTTCCAACATTAATATTTATTTTCCTAAAAATTACTTACATTAAAAAAACAAAAATATCAATCTTAGTAATTATTTTAATAATAAATTGTAAAATATAATTTAAAACATCAATTAAATATTTTTTTACTAAAAATTATTAACCTTAAAATAAATAAACAAATTAAAATTATATATAAATAAAAATAAATTATAAAATATAATCCAAAACATTAATTATAATATTTTTTTCCTCCAAATTACCAACCTTAAAGTAAATAAATAAATTGTTTAAATAAAACCACATATAAATATAAATAAATAAAAACACATTAAAAATCTGAAGTGGCCTATGCAGGTCTCGAACTTGCGACCTTCGCGTTATTAGCACGACGCTCTAACCAACTGAGCTAATAGGCCTACCTTTACTTAGTCGACTATGGTTTTCTATTTATTTAATATTATCGTTAAAAACCCAATCTGATTGAAGTAGACGCGTCATTTTGGGCATTTATTTATCACTATAAGTCACTCGCGATTTTCTTTTTTCATTTTCCATTTCAATATTATGGAAGTTACATTTACTATTTTCATTTTGTTTTAAATTTTCGCATTTAACTAATTTTATATATATTTTTTGGGTTGATTGATAGTTTCAACTTGGTTTTCTACACATAGAGGTTTCTTAGTAACAAATTACTTGCATTCATGACATTGTTTTTATTTATTTTTACTATTAGATTCCTATTTTTTATTCCAACAAATATTTACATTTAATATTATACAAATTACATTCAAGCTATTGTTATTTGAATTTCAATTCAAACTAAGAACAATACTAAAAAATCTACATTTAATTATATTTTAATTTCAATTCAAACTTAGATCAATAATATAAAATTTGCATTTAATTTTTAGGAGGTATTGAAAAATTACATATCATATTTGATATCATAGCAATTTAATCTATAAGAATTTAGAATTAATTGTGTTGATTTGTATGACAGTAAAAAGTTGCAAGAAAAAAAATTAAAGCCTTACAAACCATATATTTCTACATGTAAAATTAAGAAGTAAGGATGATGACTACAAAAAGTGAAGAAAGTAAACTGTAAGAATATTTTACACATTAAAATCAAGTTTGGAATATGTGATGAAATCTTAAGATAGAATTACCAAGCAATTTGGGCTCTTGATGAAAAACCAAGCATCTATGTACATGGTGGTTTGTGCTCTTGTTTAAAAAATTCGAATAGAAGAAGAGCATCCCCGTGAAGAAGAGGAAGACATATAATATTTCATAGACAATGAGGATCAACCCAAGAAAGATACCTACAAAGCTAAGATAAAATAATCTAACCATCCTTGATTCAAAGGTGAAAGATATATGACTTTTGAAGGATAAGCAAATACTAAATTAATGGATACATAATTGAAAAAAATAAAGGTTTATTTTAGTGTGCATAAAGTTAATGAGGCACAAAAATTATTTATTGTAGCTGGTTTATCCAATTTTATACCTTCTCTTATATCAGAGTATAGAGCTTCTGGTGTTCCTTATAGGCTACCAAAGTACATAGGTGAAAAATGGGCCTTGATGCAGTTGTGTTGGAAATTGGATGAAGTATATGGGTTCTTGGCAGAAAAGCATAGGTTCAAAGTATGTTTCCCTATTTCAATAGCGAAATATAGATGCTCTTCACTAAGTAATGACAAGGCAATGGAAGAAAAAATGACCAGGATGAATTAACATGATTTGATAGAAGGTTGGAATTTAACAACCATGTATTCATTGAAACAATCATTGACACTGAATACAAAAAATGTTCGCACATTAAAAACTATTGGGAATACTATGAAGATGAAAATAATGTTTATTTGAAAGATTATTCCAGGATGACGCTAGAAAAAATAATCACCTTTGATTTGATCCGCATTTCAAGAGGAGTCACAAATGATATGAAATGCTTGGTCGATCCTACCTACAATCATATAGCTTCAAGTCCCATTCCTTAGATTTATTGGTATAAAATAGAAATGATGTCACCAATGACAAAACCAAAATTGTCATTGAGCTTAGCCTTTATTGGTTACAAAAGAGGATATTGAAATGCACTGCATTTGGAATCCATCCATCTAGGGATCACAATCCATCTAAAATCGCTCGAAGGGAGAGGAACAAAATTCTATCATAATTTTCTTCTTTCCCTGCAAATGTGTCTTCAACAACAAGTACCATAGATAGAATTGAAGATAATGAATATTCGAGTCAAAGACAAGCATCTAAGAATACTTTTAGTCATGTTAAATTTTAAGTCAACAACATAGAGATAAATACCCTGAATCATCACAAACTATCCATTCTCCATTTCCTCCTTTTGGTCTTGATTTTGGACCCAAATTTTGTAATATATTATAAGTATTTTGGATCCATGAGCACATAGAGGCAAGGGCATGGGAAGAGCGTGGAGAAAAATGATATAGGAGAGAATGGTGAAGAAGAGAGAAACATGAGAGAAAAACACAAAAGACCTTGGTGTGGATGGGTGAGTTTCAAAAGACAAGGAAGTAGAGAATAAGCAGCATAAGATGCAAGACTCAGAAAAGTGTAAGACTAGGACAAGAGTGTAGAAAGTGAAGGTGGTTACAAAGTAGTTTGCAGAGGTATCAAAGATTAATGGGAGCACAAATCTATCACTAAATTGTGAAAGAGGGGGAACCCAAAAGCAAATATCTAACATAGAGAGTATATAGTGGTTGTTGGGCCCGATTCAAAAAGAACTTATTGTAAGGCTCACCACAAATTCTTTTTCTAAAATAGTCGTTGGCTTGTCATCTATATTATATTAATGATGTAACCCAAGAAGGGGTTCACTTCTAAATAAATATCCATTTAACTTTGATTATAGAGTGTTGTTGAATGTAGATGTGTTGTTGTTATCAAGATAAAGACCTAGAGAGAATGTGTATTGAATGAAGTACCTTTGTAATCTTATCAAACGAGATCAATGGAACTAATATTTTACAAATCTTGATGTATTGAATCTATTTCATGTTGTTTATGCTATTATGATACTAAATAAGTACATGCACTGTGTGAATGCATCAAATGGATAACTCTAAAATGATGTTTATAATAAAAATGATTAAATGTGTTAACTCAAGTGCCTAAGTAATATTTGTCTATTCACTATTATGTGACATAATCGATAGAAACTATTCTAGGTTGCATGCATTGAGTGAGCATGTGAGCTCACTCATGTGATGTGTCAGTGTGATAGCACATTGGCTTCTTCCTTCCTTTAGGCATGCGATTAGTACTTAGTCATGCAAAACTAAGGATAAAAAGAAACCAAACATTTTGGTTTCATTGCCTAGACCCATTGCACTTGTTATCACGATGGTAGAAAGATGCTCAAGTGGCTATCTTTGGAAAACATCAAGCATTGGGTTGGTATCGTAGAGGAGAACTTTACACTTCAACATCTTGAACCAGTGGTTTATACACACACATAAGTAGATCAACACTTATATGATTCTCTATATGAAACATTCTTTATAGAATTACCCATTCACTTACATGTTTGGCTTTTGGTAAATACGAAAGACCATTCAATAAATTATGCATGAAAGGCTCCTTCATTAGTAGAGCATCAAATAGCCTTAGCAAAGCTGAAATATACTTAGACACTTGCAATGGATGTGTGGTGAAAAGGAATGCTCAATAACTACAATTTAGAATATGTTGTCTCTACATACTCTTGTCTAAAGGAATCATAGTTCAACTTTGTAAAGGAATTGTGTGATAATTGTCTCAAGCAATTTCCTTTAGAGATTAAGAAGCTTATGGCTAATTCTAAAATTGAGAACTTCCCCATGGATGGATAAAACTCTCTCACGCATGAGCAACACGACTGGTGTGGAGATGGAGGGGTATAAGTTGGTATGAGATTGGTAGTTCAACATGGAATTCAAACAACAAGAATTGTAGAAGTGTAAGTATGATGAAGCTAGGCATAAGTCTATGAGAGGCAGCTACCCCATTGGTATACAAGAGGATACTAGAAGTGTTGCAAGAATCTGTAAGAGGGCAAAAAGGCATGGTGAGTGTTATTCCCAAAATCAACTACGCTCATTTTTGGAACAACCCTTATGAAACTTTTTTGTTTCATGTTTTCTCTCTAAGTTCATTTTTTGAGGCAATTTTTTGTTGTTCTCGTGTTTGCTCTACTAGCCTCATTCAAAGTTTGTGACATTCCCTTAATTGCATTTTCCCAAAAACGTGAAAATCATTACAATCTCGATGCGACCAGAGGACAAAGTTTTCATTTCTCAGAGTGTTTTTTGGCGTTTCCATGCAAGGGTGGCATTTTTTGCCGCCACTGCATTTGCTTTGCATCCTCCATGCAAAGGCAACATTTTTTGCTGCCCTTGCATCCGTCATGCAAGAGCGACAATTTTTGCCGCCCTTACATCTTTTGGTCTCTTCCATGCAGGAGCGGCAAATTTTGCCGCCCATGCATCCCCGTTTCCTCCTCTCCTCCAGGTGCAAGGGTGGCAATTTTTGCCACCCTTACACATTCTTCTTCTCCAATATGCAAGGGTGGCAATTTTTGCCGCCCCTACATACCTTCTCCCCATTTTTCCTAACTCTGGGAAATTTTCATTTTTCTTATTTTCTGCTCCCGTTCCCCTTTTCTTTCGCTTTCTGACCTGCTCTCACCTCAACCTTTTCAAGTGTGTTTCCCTAGTCATGATCACCCAACATGCAATTTTCCCAGATTGCCCATTTTTCTCCTAATTGCACGATCATGACTCTTATCGCAGTTCCTCCTCAAGATCCTTCTTCGTCAACGTACTTTTGACAAAGGCTCGTCCCGATGACTGAAGCTTCTCCAAAAAAGTCAAAGGTGATGAAGTAACAATATCAAGGTGTTTTCCCAATCACCTCGATTACTTCTAATGTCGATAACATCAGGGACACTAAGATCGGCCACGTAGATATGGCCGAGTTTGTGGAGAAAACCAAGATGAAGAATTCGAGCTCTGAAATGAAAAGGATAATTGAAAGCAACTTTCATCTAATCTCCTCTTTCCCTGTGGCAGCACATCACACAGAGTTCATCCTCCAGTACACCCAATTCTACAACAAAGATACCAGGACTATGGTAGATGCTACGATGAGGGCTAAGGTGATTTTCAAAAATACTATTGCACCAGACAGTATTGGGATTTAGGCATCTATCACCATGTACGATGCTCATCTGAAGAACTCTGGCGACAAAAGTTAAACTATTATTTTCATGCACTTTGTAATTGACTTGGGACATTTTCACGTGTATTTTTGTAATATGTAATTACATGTAAAAAATCCAAAAAATATCCCAAAGTCAATGCTAACTCATCTTTGTCTAGGTTTTCAATATTTTAATCTTTTTCTAATTTTGAAGGTTTCTCCCTATATATAAAGGGAACCTCTTTTGTAATGCATCGATATCTAGATAATTGAGAGCAAAAAACTCTACTGAAATTGAGACACTTCTTGAGACTTTGTGCTCAATTTGTAAATCATATTTTATCGAATGAATGAGAAACAGGTTTATTTCAGACTTTGTGTTGGAGTAATTTGTGTTACTTAGTAAATAGTTCTTATGTTCTCTTTCCTGATAATCTCTCATCTGTTCAATTTAATAAGCAAAGTGTGTGTATTGAAATTATCTAAAGACGTTTCTAAAGGATAAAAGAAAGACTTTGAGTTGATTTTATCTTGGTAACCCTTTTATTCATTGTAGTTTTAGGTGAAGACTTTGGGCTTTGTTTCACTCTACTATTACATGTATTTCGAATCAATGAAGGAGGCAACGAAAGACTTTGTGCTTTCGTGGGTTTTCTTGTGGACCTTGTTACTACTTCAGGAGATTTTTTGCTCTGCGCTGGATACCATTCCTGAAAGAAGAGGAATGCTTTCAGCCATCGATCGGGACTTTTCTCTTTTGTTTTTTGGACATCATCTCTGAAAAAAGAGAGATGGATGGTGTTATACTACCCTGAGTATTATTTTCTGCTTACTTATATATACATATAGCATATAAGTGATTCATAGGGAACCTCCCCTTGATGAGAGGAGAGATTTATCTCGTTAAGATATGGTAAACCTACACTTTTTGTGGCATAAATCTCTATTATTTTGGTTGATATACCAATTTTATCATCAGTTAGTTGATGAAAAAATATTCACCCAACAGTGAGTACTCCCTAACCTTGGGACTGTTGTCCCCAAAAAATGTCACTCATTTTTGGGATAACCTATGAACTATTTTGGTTCAACAGACCAAAATCCTCTCTCCCCTTTTCAAAAATTTGTTCTGAGCATTCAATTTCCTCAATTTCCAAGCTTTTTCAGTAAAGGGATTAGTAGGTTCAACAGGTTCAAAGTCTTTTGCAGGCGAGTTCAATCAAAAGAACAAGTTTCCAACACTTAGTCATTTTCAGGACTGGTTCAACGCCTTGGTTTAACCAAAAATGTTCATCGGCAAGCTTCTAAGCAAGGAATGAACCATTAAACCATTGAATCTTGAACCATTTTGGTTCAACAGGTTCAACGGGTTTAATGAGTTAAGCGCTTCGGCAAAGGTTCAACAAGTTCAACTGCTTCAAGGTTCAACGGCTTCAAAACACTTATAAAAAAGAAGGCTTGAACCATTGAACCATTGAACCTTGAACCAAATTGGTTCAACGGGTTCAATTGGTTCAAAGAGATTTAAAAAGACTTAGCCAAACAAAGAGATTGAACCTTCGAACCAAAGTTGGTTCAATCAGGAGGTTCAAGGGGCTTCCCCAAAGCCAAAGGAACAAGTGCCCTTGCAAAGGGCAGTGAACTAGAGCCAAGTGCCCTTGCGGAGGGAAGGGAACATTGGTTTAAGGGTTAAAAAAAAGCCAAAAAAAAAAAGATAGAATTCCTTCAGATTTGATTCAAGGCCCGAAAGGAACAATTCCTTTAGACTTTTTGTCTGATGGAAATGACTAAGTGAAGAAAGCCGAAAGAATTCCTTCGAAAAGTTTTTTCCATGGGAGAGTGACCAAGGGAAAATTCCTTCAGACATTTTATCAGAAGGAATTCACTCAGGAAGAAAGCCTAAAGAAATTGAAACGGCTAAAGAAATGAAGCTTTCCTTCAAAATTTTGTCCAAAGGAATTCCTTTAGACTTTTTATCCAAAGGAAAAGCCCAATGGAAAAAAGCCCGAAAGCCAAAGCCTGTCAAAAAAGCAAGTTCCCTCCAAGAAAGATCAAACCTCAAAGTGCAGTGGAAGCTGCTAAGTGTCGTCTGTCGGGACACAATTTTTAATAAGTTTCAAAGCTGTGAAACGTGCCACATGTTCTGTTATAACTTAGCGAAAGCCGCCATGTGTCACCTTCCACAAGACTCTCAAAGGTTTCTAAAGCTTCTATAAGTTAAGTAGAACATGCCACATGTCTCGTTATAACTCAGCAGAATGTGACAAGTGTCTGCATCCACATTTCCTTTTTGAAGCTGCTCGGGCAAGAAGTGTCATGGGTACCATTTTTTATAAGTTTCTAGTAAGTTTCATAACAATAAAATGTGCCACATGTCAAAGACAGAGCACTCCCAATACAAAGAAGGATCTGAAAGAGCCAGGAAAATTGAGGATATAGCCCTTAGAGCTCAAATGCCAAGAAAAGACAAAACCAAAAAGGGTAAAAAATAGCCCAGGAGCTCAAATCACAGCGAGAAGAGACAAAGAGGAAAATATCTATGTAGTAGTTATTCCAGTAGCTGAAATAGTCTGTGAAGTAGATTTTTTAGCTTGCAAACATTGAAGGTGCATAATGTTAGTCTCCTTTAGAGTAAAGACAAAATGGACAGCTGCGCAGACATCAGAGGGGACAGACCAGATGATCCAGACCTAGGAGGAGACATTTGAGATGATTCAAAACACCAAAGTCAAGGCCGATGACCTATTCCAGCATGGTCCTTTCATAGATATTTAAGGCATTCAATTCAGCATGGGCCTTTTTCATGAAAACAAGTGCCCAAGTCTTTCTTAGAGTGCTATATATTGTAATCTCTCATTTTATGCAAAAGGAGATCTTTTTGATCACTTAAGCAAAACTCTACCCAAATTGAAAGGCGAATACTGAGACTTTGAGCTCAGATTGTTGTTCATATTATTTTATCTGAATGAGAAAGCAAGTTACTTGCAGACTTTGTGCTGTCATAGCTTATGCCATTTTAAGAGATTGTTCTTATGTCTATCTTCTAGATGCATTTTTTTTTATTTAATCTAACAAGCAAAACTAGTGGAAGCGATAAAGAAGATGTCCTGAAGTCAGTTACTTTCAAACTTTGTGTTGTTATAGTTGTCTTCAGTGTGTGTTTTTAGTTTCTATTTCTATGTTGAGGATTCTGGGATGACTTTGTGCCCCCATTATCCTTTGTATCTCACTCTTTGGGTAGCTGAAGTGGAGACTCTGTGCTACACTTCATTCTACCGGTTATTACACCCTGGCTACCAATTACTTGTCACTACCTGAAAGAACTCCTCTTGTCCCCTGCAAGAACACTTCCAAAAAAAGAGAAGTGCCTTCAGTGTTTTCACCATGATTTTCTCCTTTGTTTGTGAACATCATCTCTAAAAGAAGAGAGATGGATGGTGTATCCTACCCCTGAGTGTTATTTTCTGCTTATATATATAGTATATAGCTCTCTTGTGTATTCATAGGGAACCTCCCCTTAATGAGAGGAGTGATTTTTCCCCTGTTGATGTAGTAAACCTGTACATCTGGATGACCAATCTCCTTATGATGTGGTTGAAGAGACCTATTTGATCACCAATTAGCTGGTTAACAAAATATTCACCCAATAATTTTTGGCAACTCTGCTGGGGAAGAACGAGCAGTTCCAGTTCTTTCCCATTGTTAATTTTTCCCCCCAGCTTCACGCAACAATTTTTGGCGACTCCGCTGGGGAAGAACGTGTAGTCTAAAGCCTCAAGTTTTAGATTGAATCAAC
Organism: Torreya grandis; assembly: GCA_037957365.1. NCBI lineage: Eukaryota > Viridiplantae > Streptophyta > Pinopsida > Cupressales > Taxaceae > Torreya > Torreya grandis. The sequence continues at coordinate 777,008 of JARHVA010000130.1, forward strand.
CCTTACCCTTATCCACTATAGACTCTGGCGACTCCGTTCTGTGTCTTACCCATTATCATTATAGCCTTACCATCTTCCTCCATCTCCATTATATTGTCTGGTCTGCAAAACCAGAGCCACTGGGGACACAGTAATTTTATGCAATTTAAAGCCTCAAGCTTTAGATTGAAACATCACTTGTGTCTTACCCATTATCATTATAGCCTTATCCTTTTATATCCACTGGAGAAGAACAATAGTTTGAAGTCTCAAGCTTCAAGCTGAAGCAAGACCAGTTCTTTCTCATTTGTGTCCTACAATCTGACAGCTCCACGCTATACAAAAAGCCACAAATCTCAAGGTGTTGTTGACCCTATTTTTGAGTTGATGCAGTAGAGCAATTTTGATTTGTTTCCTCCACAACCTCAACTTCAACGAACTAGGAGTCTTCCTCCTACCCATACCAGGTCACCAATAGAAGGTAGAGCTTCCTTTTTTGATGTTAGCAGAGCTTTGCCTATCCAACTCCACCCAGATTTGTGATCCCACTTCTACATAATAAAATCATGGTTCAAGGCCCCTCGAGTAACTCTTTTGGTCCACTAAATTTGACCCCACCTCTACATGAGCTTACACGCAGTTTAAGAAAGAATTTCCCCAAATTTTTTGGTGATGGGAAAGTTCACCCTGATGAACATATTGTTGTCTTCAGCATAGCCTATGGTGTAATTGGAGTGGAGTATGAAGACATAGCAGTCAGGCTATTTGTGGAAACACTTCAAGGTGCTATTGTAGACTGGTTCTACCATCTACAGGCTCGATCAGTGACTGACTAGGACACACTTAAATCCAAATTCGAAGCTAGGTTCAAGCCTATAGAAGATGCACATGCCCTACTAGCCTAGCTAACATAAATAAAGAAAGAGCCTCATGAACCTATGAGGGATTTCATAGCAAATTTTGACAAGCTGAGGAACCGGATTCCTACCATTTATCAACCAACACTTGAAAACCTCAAATGCTTCTTCATCAACTCACAACTACCTGAAGTGAGTTTTCTGCTAAGACGGCCTAGACACATAGACCTTGCTGTTGCTCAAGACTTGGCTACTGAGATAAAAGATGACCTTATCTTGGATGGAAAGATAAGGAGAGACCCAAACAGAGGTAAACCCTCTTCATCTTCTAAATACTCATCTACAGCCACCACTGATCAAATGGTGCAAAAGCTGGCCAATGAACTGCTAGCCTTGAAAAGACAAGTGGCCCAAGGTATGTCTTCTCCTCCTTATCAGGATATGCCAAGGAGGACATTTCATAATTAGGCATACCAAGGCAATGCTGCCAAGAATCAAGGGCAGCCAAATCATCTTCCTCTCCCACAGAGGAACCTTACCCTTGAAACACCTCCAATCGACTCAGCAGTTGGATATCTAAAAACTGAACATGATTTCTCTTTCCAACTTGAGTTTGATCAAGAAAATGACGCTAATCTCTTCACAGAGGGTCAAGAAGAGTCAGTTGGTGACTCCCACATTGGTTTCCTAAATTACCAGGATGAACCCAGAAGTAAAGGTGAAGCAGTCGAGGGATCATATGCAGTGTTCACCCAGTCCAAGAACCAGTCAGCCCAGCAAGCTGATAAAGAAAAGATAGAGGAGTTACCTCCACCAGTGATTTCAATTGCTAAAATGTGGGACCACTTTGCCTTTCCAGCCAAAGGACCCAGTGATTGCTAAGAAGGTAAGTACATCAAACATCCCTACACCTTCTACTTCAAATTCACAGATCAATCCTCTCCCCCTAAAAGCCAAAAGGATGAACTCCCATCCTCTCTTTCTAGTCCATTTTAGTCATTTGACATAATTGACCATGTCAAGAAAACCAAAATTCAAATGACTAAATTTGAAATCCTACAAGCCAACCCTGAGCAGTTGGATAGGTTGGTAGAGTGTGTGAAGAATACAGTCATCCTTGCAAGACAAGAGATTAGAAAGGTAACTCATGATCCCCCAAGGAACATGCCCATCCCAAATAATCTTGTCATTACTCCCCCTATTTCCCCTGGGAAAATAGAGCCTTTCTATGTTTCCTTGTTGATAAACAGTCACAAGCTAAGCAACTGCATCATTGATTCTGGAGCTTTAGACAATGTCATGCCTACCAAAGTGGTAGAATCTCTTGGTCTCACACTGACTAAGACATTTGGGAGATGTTTTTCCATGGAGAACAAACAAGTGCCACTGTTGGGACAAATCAAAGATGCCCAATTTGCATTTGTGGCATTCCCAAACAAGAGAATCAAGATGACAGTTCTGGTGGCTGACGTCCCAGCATCATACGGCATCCTTCTTGGCCAAAATTTTTGCAAGGATTTTGGTGGCAAGTTGAGCATGGACTTATCTGAGGTGAGAATCCTTGTCAAAGGTGTTATGAAGAGGCTGCTCCCTAAAAAGGAAACAAAATATGTTGTCACTCAGACATCAGCACTTGAAGCTCAGATTCAATTTGAGTCTTCAGGCAGGGGTAATTACTTCTTATCCACAGAGGTTGTTCATATTCTTGTAGACGAAAGTCCTGTAGGTGGCAATCCTAAAATTGATTCAAACTAGACATCGAAAGAATTGGTAGGGTGTAGTATAAATGAAAAAGGATCTTCCATCTCTAATGAACATAAATCTGATAGAAGATCAGTTTCTAATGATGTTTAGATCCTAAAATTTGATGGCAGTAATTCTTCTACCAATGTTGAAGCCAAGATTGTGTTGATACCTCCTCAAGGAGATGTTTCTCCTTCTTCATGCAATTTTTTTGGGTTGAATTATGCTCAAGACAAAGGTATCAAACTCCTTCACGCTAAAGGAGATGTTGAACTAATGTTTTATCAAGAGTTTGATGTTGACAATCAAATCATACACTAGACTGAACCAGTAGAATAGCAAGCTATGGTAGTGGACCATATTGTTGCGTGCCAAAGGCAAGAAGAGGAACTCTTCACTGAGAGAGTAAAGATTTATGGTTTTTAGATTGGAAACTACATCTTGCCATGGTGCAAGAAGAGAGAACCAAAAGGAGTGCACAAGAAATGCGATTCCTGGTGGAGAGTTCCATTTGCCCATCACTGATTCTAGGGACAAAATGGTTTTTTATTTGTTTATTAGGATGGAACACCATTTTCATTGTCTCACAATGGGCAGCATCTGAATCACTTCAATTCTTGAAGTATCAGATAAGTTCACCTATACATATGTATATTTGTATAGTCTTTGTTTTTGCTTTGTGTTATTTGTTTTCATTTTTTTGAACCTTTTTTTTTGGGTAGCATGACTTCATAGCCCAATGGCATACTTCAAAGGCACTAGAGATTTTGGTTTCTACTCCCCTTAGCTATTTCAAGTTTTCAATTGAAGGAAGTTCCCCAACTGGAGTCAGCTATTGTCCCCAAAAAAATGTCACTCATTTTTGGGACAACCTATGAACTATTTTGGTTCAACAAACCAAAATCCTCTCTCCCCTTTTCAAAAATTTGTTCTGAGCATTCAATTTTTCTCATTTTCCAAGCTTTTTCAGTAAAGGGATTAGCATGTTTAATAGGTTCAAAGGTTTCTGCAGGCGAGTTCAATCAAAAGAACAAGTTTCCAACACTCAATCATTTTCAGGATTGGTTCAATGCCTTAGTTCAACCAAAAATGTTCATCGGCAAGCTTCTAAGCAAGAAATGAACCATTGAACCATTTTGGTTCAACGGGTTCAATGGGTTTAATGAGTTAAGCGCTTCGGCAAAGGTTCAACAAATTCAACCGCTTCAAGGTTCAATGGCTTCAAAACACTTATCAAAAAGAAGAAGGCTTGAACCATTGAACTGTTGAACCTTGAACCAAATTGGTTCAATAGGTTCAACAGGTTCAATTGGTTCAAAGAGATTAAAAAAGACTTAGCCAAATAAAGAGATTGAACCGATTGAACCATTGAACCGTCGAACCAAAGTTGGTTCAATCAGTTGGTTCAATCAGTAGGTTTAAGGGGCTCCCCCAAAGCCAAAGGAACAAGTGCCCTTGCGGAGGGTAGTGAACTAGAGCCAAGTGCCCTTGCGGAGGGTAGGGAACATTGGTTCAAGGGTTAAAGAGAAGCCAAAAAAAAAGAGAGATAGAATTCCTTCAGATTTGGTTCAAGGCCCAAAAGGAATAATTCCTTTGAACTTTTTATCCGATGAAAATGACTAAGTGAAGAAGGCCAAAAGAATTCCTTTAAAAAGGTTTTTTCGCAGGAGAATGACCAAGGCAAAATTCCTTCGAACATTTTGTCTAAAGGAATTCACTCGAGAAGAAAGGCCGAAGAAATTGAAATGATTGAAACAGCTAAAGAAATGAAGCTTTCCTTCAGACTTTTTGTCCAAAGGAAAAGCCCGATCGAAAAAATCCTGAAAGCCAAAGCCCGTCGAAGAAGAAAGTTCCCTCCAGGAAAGATCAAACCTCAAAGTGCAGTGGAAGTTGCCAAGTGTCGTCTATTGGGACACAATTTCTAATAAGTTTCAAAGATGCGGAATGTGCCACGTGTTCCATTATAACTCAGTGGAAGCCACCATGTGTCACCTTCTGTAAGACTCTCAAAGGTTTCTAAAGCTTCTATAAGTTAATCGAAATATGCCACATGTCCTATTATAACTCAGCAGAACATGACAAGTGTTTGCATCTGCATTCCCCTCTTGAAGCTACTCAGACAAGAAGTGTCGTGGGTCCCATTTTTTGTAAGTTTTTAGTAAGTTTCATAATAGTGGAACATGCCACGTGTCAAATATGGAGCACTCCCAATACAAAGAAGGAGCCAAAAGAGCCAGCAAAACTGAGGATATAGCCCTAAAAACTCAAATTCTAGGAAAAGACAAAACCAAAAAGGGTAAAAGATAGCTCAGGAGCTCAAATCGCAGCGAGAAGAGACAAAAAGGAAAATATCTACGTAGTAGTTATTCCAGTAGCTGGAACAATCTGTGAAGTAGATTTTCTAGCTTGCAAACATTGAAGGTGCAGCTTGTTAGTCTCATTTAGATTAAAGACAAAATGGATAGCTACACAAACGTCAGAGGGGATAGACCAAATGATCTTGACCTAGGAGGAGACATTTGAGATGATTCAGAATGCCAAAGTCAAGGTCAATGACCTGTTCTAGCATGGCCCTTTCATAGATATTTAGGCATTCAATTCAGCATGGGCCTTTTTCATGAAAACAAGCACCCAAGTCTTTCTTGGAGTGCTATATATTGTAATCTCTCATTTTATAAAAAAAGATATCTTTTTGATCACTTAAGCAAAACTCTGCCCAAATTGAAAGGCGAATACTGAGACTTTGAGCTCAGATTGTTGTTCATATTATTTTATCTAAATGAGAAAGCAAGTTACTTGCAGGCTTTGTGCTATCATAGCTTGTGCCATTTTAGGAGATTATTCTTATGTTTGTCTTCTAAATGCATTCTTGTTTATTTAATCTAACAAGCAGAACTAGTGGAAGTGATAAGGAAGATGTCCTGAAGTCAGTTACTTTCAGACTTTGTGCTGTTATAGTTGTCTTCAGTGTGTGTTTTTAGTTTCTATTTATGTGTTGAGGATTTGGGGATGACTTTGTGCCCCCATTATCCTTTGTATCTCACTCTTTGGGTAGCTGAAGTGGAGACTTTATGCTACACTTCATTCTACTGGTTATTGCACCTTGGTTACTAGTTACTTGTCACTACCCGAAAGAACTCCTGTTGTCCCCTGCAAGAACACTTCTAAAAAAAGAGAAGTGCCTTCAGTGTTTTCACCATGATTTTATCCTTTGTTTGTGAACATCATCTCTGAAAGAAGAGAGATGGATGGTGTATCCTACCCTTGAGTGTTATTTTCTACTTATATATATATAGTATATAGCTCCTGCGTATTATAGGAAACCTCCCCTTGATGAGAGGAGATATTTGTCCCCTGTTGATGTAGTAAACCTGCACATCTAGCCGACCAATCTCCCTATGTTGTGGTTGAAGAGACCTATTTTGCTCACCAGTTAGCTAGTTGACAAAATATTCACCCAACAGGGACCATGCCCCTTACTAGCATAGGTGCACATGAAAAAAGTAGGACAAACATTGATAGCATAACCCTATCCAAATAGACCTAATTCCCCCACCATAATCTATGCTCATGTATTTGAGTTTGATGAAATTCTTGTTTGAAATTGGGATAGTGAAAGTGTAAAATTTGAAAGTAGACCATAGAGGGATCTCTGGGGGTGTAAGATCAAGATAATAATTTACCATTAATTTTTACCTTTCCATTACAAGAAAGACCTATGGCTCACCTTGGAATCCCTAATAGACTAAATCTAACTACTAGGCAGAATATAGGCCCAAAAATAACTAATCAACCTTCTTCAGTGCCCATTATATTTGGTGTACCTATTATTGTAGGAGGTACAAGAGGTAGTACCAGTGGTGGTTCTACTGAAGCTAGAGGATTAGGAGGCAGCTCAGGAAGAACTAAAGGACTTCCACCACAAGGTTTAGGAGGAACTAGAGGAACACCACAACAAAGTCTACTAAAACCACCCAATACACCTATAGTCTACTACGAGATGACACTTCACTTGCCTGAATATTGATGTGTCAAAAATATAGCAAAACATGTTCACGAGTGTGAACTCATTTGACAAGTGCAAGGTATAACTTCTTCTGAGTGAAAGACAACTCAAGTTGCCACTACGTTATTAGATCAAGTGCATAAATGGTACCAAAATTTTGATCCCCAACAAGCGGTTGTGAATTATGAATTATTTAAGGCTGCTTTCTCCAAGAATTTGATATCCCTAAGTTTGAGTAGTAAAGTATTATTGCCTTAAATTATATCAATCAAGAGCTCACTAAGAGTGTGCACGTATATGATGAATGTTTTAAAACATTTATTTTGAAGTTATCATTTGAGATTAACCCAATGTAGCATGCTCAATGGTTTGTGGTAGGTTTATTACTTCCATTCTGATGAGCCTTATTTCACAAGACTTTCATTGAATCATGTGAGGCACTGGAAGCTACCTTTAATGTTGAAGCCATGAGAAGTATAGATATGGGGATAAACCCCTTTATGGAGGCTCATAGTTTTGTGATGGATTCTCAACTATAGAAGCTTATGGATAATAATGCTCAAGACACCCACAACAGCCTGTGGTGTGTTGACTACAAAGTGGAGGATCATAATAGGAATAACTGTCCATGAAGGAATGTTCACATTATATTAAAGCAGTCCTATGAAATCTACAAAGAAGATCATGATGTAATGATTTGTCCCTTACTTCAGCGTGCCATCTAAGTGAAAGTGTCATTATACTATAAAATATATTATGCATATACGCATGATACCAATGATTTTTGGGTCATTAATGATATTCATGAAGCACACACATGAGGTATGTGCCAAACTTACATAGATAAGAACTATAAGGCTGATGGAAGTCAATATTTTAGAGGTCAAGGGCATGAAAATAGATGTGAAGGTGGTTATTTTACACCTAGGACATGTTATAAGTGCGGCTCTTCGAACCACTACCAGCATGATTGCCTGATCTATCTAACCTATGCCTTTTGTAAAAATGAGCATTTTCTAGATGAATGTCCTACTTTGTATGATACCTTTACTAAAGAATAAAATGAAAAGGGCACCGATATGATACGTGTTGCAAAAATTTCAAATGCTTAGTGGATACTATGCCTTACCACTTCACTAGCTGGACCCAAGGTCAATATTACTATACCGAGTGGCACTCATTCCTAACCAAATTTAAATCCACATGCTAAAAAGGTTCAACATGAAGAACCTCATGTGAAACACTATCATGATGCTCAATGTCAAAAATAAATGTTTCACAAGAGAATGGACTTATTTTGGGAACTGTAAGGCAAAATTGAGTTCTAAAAGGATAAGGATGCTAATATGCAAGAAAATATGCAAATAAATACCATACCTATAGACTCAAGGCATGATGAGTTTTGAGAGTTGTGTAAACTCTTCCTTAATAAGGACATCATCCCTCTCTTTAAGAATTGGTTATGATAAAAAATGGCAAATCCTTTGGAGGATCGTCATTTCAACCATGCATGATGACAAGAGACCCATATTCAACCAAACCCAAAATGTGACAAAGAGATCCTTGTCAATGCATTCATTTATGGTTGGATGATCCATGACATCCTGGTGGACATTGGTGCAGAGGTTAATGCTCTAACCAAATATTCCTAGAAAAATATGGGGAGCCCCACTTTGCAACCCTCCCTACATGTCTTGTTTATGGCCAACAAGACTCATGCACTTCCAATAGATATTCTTAAGCATGCCACTATCAACATCTTAGGAATCACATTCAAGGGTGATTTTGAGGTAATTGAGATTGTTGAAACTGATGACTTCCCTACTCTTTTGGGTTAACATTGGTGCTATGTGAATAATGCTAACTTGTAGTTCAAGAAGTGGCATATCATATTTGAGAGTGAGACACAATGCATAATATTTAAAAATTATGATTTTCATAATTTACAAAATTTAAAAAACTTCTAATTTAGGAAATCACTAGAAATAAAAGTACTTATCTCACACACAAATCTTTTTTTACTATTTATAATATTAGATAGTGAAAATTAGTAAAAGGGGTGGCTACGAAGGCTTAGGATTAGGAACAAAATAAAAAACTAGATCTAAATAGGTCAATTATAAATGGAATACAATGCAGTGTGTTCAAGTCCATTGACTATAGACTAGTCCTAGATGATCTGATGACTGACTTAGAGGAGCAGAAGGAAAAAACAAAATTATGATGATGATAAATCATATTTAGAATCTTAGAATATTCCTAGACATGATCATTGTAGGTGGACAGTAGTAGTAATTTTGAGTTTTTTGACTATGTAATTGTCCCAATTGACTATGTCAAAAACCTGATCATGACATTATGCATGCATACATTATGGATTTTGATGTTGTTTTAGATCTATAATATTGTGCAAAGTGCATACAATGACAAAACTATATTTTCCTCCTCACAAACAAAATTGATATTAAATTGGTTAAATGTCTAACTAAAAGGATTGAGTTGGACTGACCTTGGTCAATCCCCATTAAATGACCAAGAATTATACTACATTACCAATATTTTGAAGAGGGCTCAAACTCAAATATAGTTATCCCCCCACTTTATTCTAGTAATGTAATTTATAAAGGGAAAAAATAAAACATGAGTGTGTAGACACACTTTGTCTTGTGACTTGGAATTTTTATTGTGCAACATATGTCATGGAAAAACATGTATGTATGTTGTACTATATTGCTTGCGTATAATGCTCATGATGTGCCTAATGGAGAGAGGAGAGGATGCTTTCAGTCTTATTTATTTCCTAGCTATGGACATTAATAGTTCCTTGAGTGGTAAAAGGAGAGTAAATATGTTATTGAGTGTCACTATACCCATTACCATGTTGACTAGAGTAACTAAGCTAACTCTAATCATGTGTTCCAATATTGTAGAAAATGTGCCTCCTTATTGAAGCACTTTGGAGAGAGTAGTTGCTTATGTTGATTTTTTGACAAATTGAGAGTGATCAAATCTATATTTTTAAATTTAACTAATCAATCCCATGAGTTGAAAATTTTCATTATTCTGAGCTTATGAATAAGAATTAACACCCAATATACTAATTAAAATATTATGGAACCACAATGGGTTCGCTAGAAGTGATTTCAAGGCCATTGAGTGTCACTGGACTCAAACATACATCACCTACAATAGAATATGGAACCACATAGGGCTTTTCTAGAACTAATGCAAAGATCATTGAGTGTCATCGAACCTTAAAGTATATTAATCAAAACAAATCAAATATTTTGTTATAGATGGATCTATATTCTATTCTTACATGATCAAAAGAGAATAAAGAATATTCATGGCCCATCATGACCACATTGCTCACAGATTTGAATTGAATTGAATATGTTTCCTTTAAACTTTGAATTTTTAGGTTTGAACTTTAAATAAACATGAGCATGAATGAGTATCATGTCCCTTGAATTTATGCCAAATTATATATAATTCTATGCATCTATATTTAAAATTGTAACTGTATCTATAACTTTTATCTTTGAGTTGTTTTGCATATGCCCATGCATATGCATTCAAGTGTGTATAATTTTTTGATTTTGTATTTTAAAAGTGAGAACATCTATATGTCATATTCTCCAAGAATTTGTATTAATGTTTCAATATATTTCATGTGTCTAATTTTTTGAATTCATTTGAATATTTGAAAACCTGTACTTTGTTGTAGAATTTGATTCTGCATTATTTTGAATCTTTGTAATTTGTCTCTAACTTTATTTTGAGTGCATTTGTATGTCATGTGCCCCTGTTATTCATATTATTGTGTATTTTGTAGTTTGTGACTAATTTGAACCATTTTGAATCAAGCATAATGTGTTGAGATGTATTTTGTGATAATCCCAATGTATCCCCCCCATTTAATGTGAGGTATGAGAGAATCAAGTGTGTCGTATCGAAATAAAGGTTGGTGTTTTGCATTACATGATGATATATCAATCAACTCTTTAATTTTTTGTATATAATATTTTTTATCATTATATAATGATGATTATTTTATTTAAAAAGTTTGTCAAGGGCTAAAGAATATGTAGGAGATTCTACATATAGGTAAGTAAGAATTGAAAATGTCTTTTTTTTAAAGGTCGATTGATGTGACATGAAAATATTTCCATGTGAAAGAGCACATCGTGTGTGTTCCAATGCAACTTACATGGAGTTATTTTGGTATGTATCAATTGATATATCGTGTGTGCAAGTTTGGGAAAATTAGTTATAATGGTTTTGAAAAAAAATCAACACATATAAATAGATTGGTTGAAAAAGAATTTATAATTCATTTACACATTGAGATTTCATGATTTTTTAGCTTTGAGAGAGATAATATTCCATGGATGAGAGTGTCAGGTTAACACGGTTCGACCAAGTCAGTGGTAACTTTCAATCTGAGGATGCATCACCCCTGGTAAGCCAAAAACCTCAATTTTTAACAAATGTAAATTTTGAAATTTTATTTATTTTTATGTCGATTTACATTAAATAAAATAAAATTTCAAAACTTACATATGTAAAAACCGTGTCCACTTGACATCAGTTCTATCTACTTGACATTTACCAACATCAATTTATATAAAAATAAACAAAATTTCAAAATTTATAGATGTCGATGTCAAATTTTTATTTATTTTTATTTTTATGTATTTTGACATATGTAATTATTGAAATTTTGACATATGTAAAGTTTGAAATTTTTGCTTACCTAGTCTTGTCCACTTGACATCATTTCTATCAAAAGTTGCCGTGTTCAATCATGAACTTGTTTGTGGGCCTATATGCTTAGCCATGGACTTGTCCATGAACCTATTTGGTTCACATCAGATCTATCTACAAAGATGTATACCTAACTAAAGTTATGTAAGAGGAAAATTAATATTTTTTAATTATTATATTTGAATTTTATTGATCAAATTTTTGTATAAGATTTATATTTTTTTTTCATTATTTTATGATTTCAAGTTGATATTCAAGCTCACAAGTTCAGACGTGACCATATGATGGAGATTGTATGTGCTCTTCCATTGTCTAACAATGATATGCTACACTATATACAATTGGTCTTGGTCATGTTTGGTGGCTAGCATTGATTATGTATATCATGCATATGATGATGACTACCCTAGTTGAGTGATGAGACTTAGATACTTGTACTTAATGACCCCTAATAGGGGAAATGACAATGACCCTGGAGGATGTGTGGAGTATGTGGTTGCCTATTATTAGGAGATGTGTGACCTTACAAGGTGCTAATGGGCTAGCACATATTGCTTAGGTTCATTTGTATGTGAAGGGACACACTTGGGGTGATTTTTATGACCCCAGTGAAATTATAATTCTATTGTCAAAGATTATGTTGGTGAATGTTCTACATTTGCAAAAATTCATCTATGATTTTTTGTCTTCCCTTGTAGTTGGCAGTAGCAATGTGTCAATTTCATATCAGATGTACATATTTGTATATGATATTGAGGATCATGACATGAGATATCCTTAGGTCTGCACCATATTGGCCCACTTATACAAGTATTTGCACATGTTTACTTAAGAGGGTTTGAAGGAGGATTGGGCTTGGCCACACTTTTACATTATTAAGCCTATGATCACATCACAACATTTTGACCTTTGGGGATTCCTCATGGTGGATGGGCTCATATACATGTAGGCAGAGAGGTGGGTGAGTACAACTCACGTGGTGAGAGGTGGGACAATGGAGTTTTTTTATATACTAGATCAACTATTTTCTAGATATATTATGTGGTAGCCCTACAGAGCTTATGGAGGGTGGCCAAATGATAGGGTGAGCTTAGGCACATTTGGGTGAGTTGTTGGCTCCATGACCAATGACCTAATGTTTATGAATGCTTCTAATTTGAGCATGTCACAAGACATTTTTGCATCCTACATGGTGTGCCCCCAACAACATATATTTGGAGATGATATGTGAGGGCTCCACTATGGGATTGGGATATGGGTCATCCTAGTATTACAAATATGGCTCCCATACAATTGGCATATGAGGATCTAGTGATCCAAACAAAGCATGCATATCATGTTGGTTTCACACCAATTTATAAATGATGGTGGTTCAGCCTACGAATGGTCTACATTATTTCCATTTGTAGTAGATGATCCTCCTAAGGCACAAAGTGGATTGGATGTAGGTGATGTAGTTGTGGCCGATCCTTAAGCACCTATTGCAAGTATGTATTTATATTATTTAGTGTTTATTAAAAAAATTAATTTATTTTGATAACTTTAGTATTGATATAACATTTTTTTTTCAAGGGATGATGATTATTTTTTAGTGATCATAGAGACAACCCTCCATATTCTGGTATGACACGTGCCTGATATGGCAGTCCTTAATGGTCTATTGGAGCATGCTACTAAATTATAGGAGGGTATGCCCCTCTTTTTTATTTTCAAATATCCTATATTTAAACTATGATAAAGCATGATGATGTGATATTTGATAGATATGTGGTTATGATCAATCATAATTAGTTTAGGGTGGAGCTCACCAAACATTAGATGTTCCCTCCTACTCTGTCAGGGGATCTAGGCTATGATTGTTTTCATTAGTATGTATAGTTTTATCATGATTACAATTCACTATAGGCACAAGTGGATGTATATGAAGATTATGAGTGAAGGATTCAATCTCGCTCGATATCACGACCAATTGATAGTGGAGCTTCTTCTTCTCATACTTAGTTATTAGTAGATGGACATGGAGATGCACAAGGAAATGATCCCATTATTGAGTGACATCATATCATGTTGTACTTATATTATGTAATGCATTTTATGTGTGTGTGTAGGTGTGTGTGTTCCTATATTAGACTCATGTGAAATTTTATATTATATGTGATTTTGGAAAATGTTTGCATTTGATAGCTTAAGTCATGCGATAATATGAAGATTGAAATGTTTATATATTCGATCATGATTTTTAAAGGGAAAAAAGTGTTGATTTAATTTATGTTATATGTGTGTAATTTAGCTATTACAAACTATGGAATGAGTTGACCATCCTAATGGGAAGATAAATTATGCACCATACTGACTGTTAATTATATTTATCTTATGGTAGTGTATTAATGACTCTATATTTTTTATATATATTCACATATATATGAGTTACTTGTGGTATTGTATCTATGACTCTATATTTTTAAAGATATTAACATCTATATTAGTTATTTATGGCACTTGCTCTTTTGATATCATTGAAGTATACATTCTATGTTCATATTTATGATCTGAAATGTTATGCTTCTTCTTTGGTATCAATGTTTGTGCCATTTGATAGGTATTATTATCATGTACCTCTGTGATTTTCTTGCTTGCTTTATTTATTTTGAATGTTAAAAAACCACCTAAATTTGTATTATCCATATTCATTATTGCATTCATTTTTTGTAACCAAGTTTATCCCAAAATTGCATTCCCTTGTGGAATAGTATGATGTACAACCCATAAGTGCTCAATGACTTGAGTCCCAAGGTGAATGGTAAGAAAATATATCATGTATTAGAAATCTGTGTATGCTATATATCTCAATCATTATAACCCATGTTTTGCATAGATTACATTGCACATGTATTATATTGTTGCATGTTATCGACCAAAAAATCTTCTATATGTGTCATATTGACAAGTGCTTGAATAACCATGGGTTGTTTTTGAGATATCATTGCTTTCATAAGGGAGGATGAATGATTTGAATGTGTTATTAAGTTATCCAATTTTATAAATGTGATAACCCACTTATCTAATAATTGTGATACATTTTCACGTATTGCATAACAATTCTTATCCTTATGTCTATTTGTACCATGATAAGTTCAAAATGGTTTTCCTTTTATGTACTCTCGATAATGAATAGGATGATAGTAATTGAGAGGAAGAGTGATTAAATTTTATCATGTGGTTGATCTTTGGATCTATAAAATTGAAGTGATGGCCTCTTACTGAAAGTATATTTAGTTGTTTTAGGTGATGGTTTTTAAATTGGCTCATTTCATTTATTTTTTTGCCTTAACTTTATCTTGATTGATTTAATATGTTTCCATTGACTCATCTAGTTTATGAATGACTTTAACCCGACTCTTTCTTGTAAATTTAGAATCTAATTTTAGTTATCTAGTGATAACTTTGTGCTTAGGTCAAGATGATCCTAAATCATTAACCTTTGGTATTGAAAAATTTAAGTAATGTGCATATTTGAACACATACATGTATAATTTCTCAAAATATTTGTAAAAATTATGCATATCTATTTATCTGAGTGGAGATAAGAGACCCCTACTGAAGATAAATTGAGTTTACAATTTTGAGGGTTGATAAGTGAGAGTGTAAATTATTTTTGAATTTTAAGAAGTACTCTTCAAGAAGCTCATAATGACCTTGTTTAAAACCTTTTATATGTTCCAATGTTAAACTGAAGTACCATGTGTTTGTGATAATATGATAAGAATGCATCTTATAAAACTTTAAAAGGTAAGTAAGGAGCCATTGAGTAAATTTTAAAACCAATCTGAAGAATCTCTCATGAGACTTATTTATAAATATTTTAGTAGAATACGTCCATCATTTCCCCATTCTTTAAAAGAAAGTGTATATTGAGTTAAATGAGTACAAGGATCTCCACAACCATCAAACAAGGGTAGTGTAGGAATAAAAAAATATTTTGGATAAGGATGTTCATACATAGCTCAAGTAAGGGGTTTCCTTAGTATAACATTATCTTTGATATCCACATAACATGATCTAACTTTTAAAGTGAGAACAAGAACTTGTCTTTGGAGGTCATCAATGGCATGCATCATGGATGCAATATGACTAGTGGGAAGAGTAGTGGTTTGAAAATACTCACTTATGAGTTGTAATTGACCATTTTTTTTAAACACTAGTGTGAAAGGATCATATGTCATTACATGTCTTAGAATTGCATTCTAAAATAAAATTAGTACAAACTAGGGAATCATTGCCTAGCTTATCATTTTGACTTTGTATAGAAGTAGAAATATCATATTAATATTTATTGGATTCTATTACCTTATGAGAGGGAAAAGAGTCATCATAATGAGATTTTCATTTAATGGGTAGAGGATGACTATCTTAAGAATCATTGCATAATATTTAATTATCATCATTTTATAAATCTAAAACAATAATGTCATTTTCCATTTGTATTCACATTTGCATCTTATAATATTTCAAGAGAGGGAAACAAGGTTATGTCATTATTCATTGCTTTCAAGGGAGGAAAGAGATTATCACAATATTTCATATCATAATTATGTATAGAGGAGAAAGTGAGATATCATATGCATTACATCATCTACCTTTTGTATAAAGAGAGAGGGACTAACACATTCATTTATGTTATTTGTTATGCTTATGTAAAGGCCGTGTTTTTTAAATTTATATTGATTAATGCAATGTAGTGCAAGAAAAAATAAAAATGTAAATAAGGTTTACTATTTGTTGATTCTTCACATTTGATCCTTATGAGAGATTAAGAGAGAGAAGATATTCATTATCAGTATGATTTTTTTCTTCAACTTTATGAAAAGAGGAATACAATGGAGGAATTAGTTTTGAAATTTCTAGATTAGTTAGCTCATTCTCCTCTTCACTATGGTACCATTCATCTTTATTTTCATAATCATATTCATATCTTTCACAATAATATTCTTCATTAATGTGAGAATCATCATAAATTATACAAATGTGATCATTAATCCATTCATTATCATAAGCATAAGGTGTAGCATTGCTAGAGTATATTAAATCTAAAATATAAATGCCATTGGGCATTACATATTTGGAATCCATTATATATTTTTAACCCAAAATATATAAAATATGATAGTTACTACAAAAAAATTAACAAACAATCGATCATGTCACAAAAGAAAGAATGCCAAAAGGTGAAACTAGGCAATGTGTGTTTATTTTATAGGATCTTAGATATATTGATCTTAGTCATAAATAGTGAACACAATCATGAAGGAAATAAATATGAAGGACTCCATGATTCCTATATTTATACCATCATGTCTCTATGGCATGTTCAGAATAACTTACTGGTGCACTATAGGAACAAAAAATTGAAGGCTTCATATGGTTGAAAAATAAAACCCTAGGCATTTATAATATACCATGAAGTATGTGGAAACTAAAATTTGTATATAATTTTGTCTAATGACTTGAATATTGAGGTATTTCCTCTCATACCATAGCTTAGGTAAAATTGAATACCACTTTGCCCAGAACGACACCTTCTATGAGTTTTGAAATTGTTGAAACATAATTTCTAAGAAAACAAAGAGAAAAAATAAAATGAAAACTAATGATAATAAAATATTTTTGTGTAAATAAACATGAATGAAACCCCAAGGTCAAAGAGAAAGTCTCTTTAGTGTCTATAAATACAAAATTTAACTGATACCCTAGAGTAAAAATCAATAAAAATTACAAGTGATGCTCAAAACAAAAGTACATGTTCAACCATATGTTTTACCCTATTTTTGATAAAACAAATATATTAAAATATGTTATATAGGTGTAAAAATAAATAATATCATAATATTAAAGATGTACAATATTTGTTGATTGTTTCAAATATAAGATAATGAAAATTATAAAAAGGAGTGACTATGTAGGCTCAAGATCAGGAACATAATCAAAAATTGGATATGGATAGGTCCATTGTAAGTGGATTTAAGTGCAATGCCTTCGAGTCCATTGACTACAAATTTATACCAAATGATTGTGATGATTAACACATAGGAGAAGATAGAAAAATAATTTTGTTGATGACATATTAGAGGTAGAATCTCATAATATTTTGGGACATGACCCTTTTAGGTGGATGGTAGCACAATACCTTTAAATCCCTTGATTGTGATAAAAATGTGATGGTTTCACTACCTACACATATCTAAGTTGGGGATTTTGATGATTTTATAAATTTGTAATATCATGTGAATTACCCATAATGATGAAACCCTAGCTTCATGCACAAAAACCAAGTTTATATCAAATTGTGAAGGTGTTAGGTGAAAGGGATTGAGTTGGACTAACCTTGGTCAATCCCCATTTAATGATCAAGAATTGCACTACATTTCCAATACTCAAAAGAGGGATCAAACTCAAATTTAGTTATCCCACTTACGTGTATGGATGAAATTTTGAATGCAAGTCTAGATGTTCTTTCTCCTATTTTACCTTTAGCACAAGCATGTAAAGATAAAGTCGGTGTTGAATCTAGCTTTAGTAAATTTATATCTAGAAAATGAAAATATTTTGAATAACCTTTTACAGTGAGAAGAAATCTCCTTAACACCTTAGAGAATACTTTTATTTATAGATGTTTTGATTTTGAATGTGGGGCCTATTGGTGTGTAAAAGCTGACCCAAGATAAGACACAATAAAAAAAAGAATTCAATGAACCATTACTTGAAATAAGTTCCAAATATTCTGTTTGGACAAGTCCACACTTTACAAATAGGGTAGGAGGCCAGTCCTATACAAATACTATGCACTTGTCTAAAAGGACAAACGACCAAAACTAGGGATCCCTATGACAAAATGGTGAGATGAATCACCAATAGACAAAATCACAAATCATAGTCAACAAAATACCCAAATAAAATGCACCAATAGATACCCTATTTGATATATATAGTCTATACATATAAATTTGCAATAAATGACATAAAATATGGGCTTGTACAAAATTTGGGTGTCTTCAATGATAACTAGGCATGCTACCATGTGAGTAGTTCAATCATCTAAGTGTTCAATGGGGAAGGTGAACTTATCTTTAATATATTTTAACCTTTTTGGTGACTTTTTCCATCCCCATGGTGTCTACCAATGCATATTTGATATATTCACTAGTTCAAGGCATCCATGTAGATCTACTCACATATCAGGGTGATATCTTTATTCAATGCCCTGAGAAGTATATTTTATTTTCATGTACATGTGAGTGTAGAAACCCTACTAACCTTATTAGCTTATAAAACTATGATATCTCAAATAATTTTAGCACTCCTACCTTCTCAAAAGAGATTTTGACTCACATTTCAAACTTCATCATCATGTTTGTGCCTACTTTTGTGCTTTGCACAATGTAGTATTTCTTTATATCTAATTCATTCCTTGACTTTTGATGGTTTTAATTTTTTAATCTACATTGGTCTACTTTGGAGATCCACTCCCCACTGTGAAAACATGAGTTATGTAATTATATCTCAGCTATCTTTGTTGGCACCTCTTCATTTTTACCTTCTAACTATTTTATGGTCACTTTTTCAATGATGGTTGAATCACCTCCTCTATGTTCAATAATGCATGTACATTTTATACTTGTAGTTTCCATTGAAACTAATTTCCTTTTGGGTGACATTATGTGTCTCTATCCCTTCTAGCATGCCATTGACTGATATATCCTCATGTACCAGTCAATTTTGGTTTTGTCTATAAGCTTATGTGAGCTCTAATGATGGATACCTAGTCTGCAACCCCATCTCCATTTGAATTCATGTCACTTTCAACCCCCTTGCATGAATTTAGTTATCAATTGATCCATGTTCCTTTTTTGCATCCAAATCTCCCATTAAAATTATAATTTCTTTGTAAATGTGCATGCCATAGGGTTTTAATGTGTTATGTGCTTTGCAGTGCATTTAAATTTCTAAAAAAAATCCAAGTGTTGAAAATGACATGTAAGGGTCAATTTATATTTCCCATTGATGTTAATTTTCTTAATGATGCTTGTCATTTTAGTTACTTCACTGACACTAAAATTTGCATACCTCTATCTTATCTCATGGTGATTTAATCCCTATGTTGCTTCCTTTAGGTGTGTCTGACACCTTTTTATCCTTCTTACATTCATGGACATAATACATAACCCTCTTATTTTTACCCTCTTTCTCGAAGACCTCATGTATCTGGATACTTGGTTAATTTTAATCCCTAAACCACCAAATATTCCTTGATGGTGTAAGCATTTATATTCATCCAACCCCACACTAATTATTTTCATGGTCCCCTGGTGCATAAATTAGTTTACAACATTTTATTTTAACCACACACCCATGTTTCTTAGAGACCACATTTACTTTTATACTTCATTAGCATTTATTCATGTAACCACTGCGTTTATATTTTTTTAAACAACCTTTCTTGTAAACACAATATATAATGTGCATGTCATGAGATACCAATGTTACCTTCACATTCAAAGTTAGCACAGCACAATAAATGAAAAAATAAATTATTTATTATTAGAAAAATACAAAAACAAAGCTTTCATAGAATAAATAGCATTACAATGCCCTCTCAAAACTATTTAGACCTCTAGCATAAGGATTTTGGAGAACTTTCACTAGACTTAGTCAGCTATAATTATAAAGTTTTTTTACTTTATTACTATCCTAATTGTGCAACAAAACTTGGCACTTATTTTCAGAATGCAAAAAATAAAACTAAGCTAGAAATCAAAAAATATTTTTTAATTAAAATTGGCATATGCCTTATTTCAAGTAGTTCATTATAAATTACACATTGAAAGGCTTGAGCCTACTCCAATTCAAATTCAAATTCATAAATATATTTTTGGCATATAAATTATATATTTTACATATGCCTATCTCTAAAACATCAAAGTATGCCCCATCATGACTAAATAACACAAATGGTGTAGCAAGCAAGTACTACTAAATTTTTTGGATCGAATATACCAGGGCAAGTGTTTTATGCTTAGTGGTAGTGTAGTTTTGCTCAGCCAATATAAGCTTCTTGCTTGAAATTTAGTTGGTTTAATCCACTTTTTTCTCCTAGTTGTTCTAGGATAGCGCTAATGACTAACCCAGAATCTTCAACGTGTAAATGGCTTATTTCATGACAACCCATGTCGATAAAGAATGTTTATACATTTTCAACCAATGCATAACCATAGTCTTGAAGGTATATACCAAGGCAAGAAACCATTATTTTTTCTTGAGTAAACACCCTAATAAATAATTCACATAATTTGTGCCATCATAATTGAAGTAACCTTGCTCATTTACTTCAAAATTAACACTAAATTTTACTACCATAATGTCAAAAAATACATTCTTGAAAATCCCTTGGTGTTGAGCACGAGTCTTGTTTGCCATCAATAGAACATAAGGTGAGGATATCAATGTTGGGCTTCCCATCTTGCATCAAAATTCTTTGTTAAGAATGATCACTTCTCCTCCAGTGTCAATTAGAATGTCACATACAACCCATCAATCAATAGTGGTATCAATCAACAATTTTTAAACATATTAGGTGTTTCGTACAATTCTGAACTCATGCCCCCTTGCTTGGCATGGTTCTATTTATTCCTTAATTTCACTCACAATGTCCTACGTCAACTAACTCTTGAGTGGAGGATAACTCCTTTTGAATGCAATATAGTAAATATATTAGAGAGTTCATCACTATTTTTTTTCACTAGCCTTTCTTCCATAGATCCTCCTTAGACTTAGTTTTCATATCTTGTACATGCTATAGAATTCCTTGTAGGTTCTAAATTAAATTTGTTGCCTCTTTCCATATCATTTTTTATTTAAATCCTTCAGGATAATCAATTACTGAGACTTTCTCAATTGGTACTTTCATTTCTTGTGGTTGGGTTATGGCACCACTATGCATTGTGATATTCACTCTTGGACCTTGGGACAATTTATGTCCACCCTCCTTAAGGATCCACAAATCACCTAGGCATACTATTCACATCATTCCTACACCCTTTATGAATTTATCCTTTTGAGTAAGCTTTCCATATAGGTTAGGGCATTACTCAATCTTGCACTCTCCTCAACAATATCCATTATTGGGTAACTATGTGCAATCCATTTGGTAATGTTCTGGTGATCTACACTTGTATCAGGTGTGTGGGGGAAATCATCCTCCACCTCATCTTCCAACTCTTTCTATATAGGGAGTTTGCCACCATATATACTTTGTTCTTGGTTTTTAGGCCCCGCAGTCACCTATCATGTCCCTCACCCACGTGCCTCATGGATATCATCAATTACTTAATAGTATTCATGTTGTGAGTAGAAGGTTCACATATTTTACAATATAATGAGATTTTCACTTGAATCACCCTCTATAATAACAATCAATTACACACATCATGATCCTCATGGAAAATCTAACATGATTTTAGTAGTGCCCTAACACTATGCCATGGTAAATTTTTTGTATTATGATCTTCCACTTCATAGTTGGTACACCACAAATTATTCCAAGTGTCATGCACATTGTTGGCAGTCAATTTTTGGAGTTGTGAAGTCATTGAGGCAATTTTGCCTCAAACTTATCCCTATGTTTGATCTATCAATTGATTTGGCTCTCAAAAAAATTCTAGAGACCCTCATGGCTCAATAAAAATCTTTGCATATAATGCATGCCTAAAGTGTAAAATAAAACCCCCAAAAAACTATTACACATGTTGGATTGGGTGGATCTCATATGAGAGCATGGAGATCAAGGTTTAAAACCTTGGATCATATGCACAAATTTATTTAGTAAGATTTTTATTGATTTCCTTGAGTTCATAGATGCCTTTTGCTCAAAATCATGAATATCAAACTCCTTTAAGAATGCATCCTTGAGTTGGTCATAATACACAATGGATTTTTTTGGATTGAACTTGTGGTACCACATATGTGCATGATCTATAAGTGTAATTACTAACCGATTCACTTTTCACTCAAGCATGTGACACCCTTGGCATATAATATAAGTTCACATTTGTGGAGATGCTTAGTAACATTTTTCACTTGTGTTTACTATGGTAGACTTAAATACATCTTATGAACAAAATTTTGTGGGATATGCATTTGTATTATTAACACACTATTTTTTTCTACACACTTGAACTCCCATTGCTTTCAAGGTTGCTTCCACCTATGCCACACATAGTTTCTCCCAGTAGGGGCACATCTCAACTAACCCCAAAATTGGGTTAAACTGAAGCTAGATTAAAACCTAGGTTAGTTTCCACTATACCCAAAACCACTATCCCTCTTGGTGTTTTACAACTAGCTCACATGGGTGGATTACCACCTCTGGTTTGTGGCATGTCAAATATGATTGGGCTCTTAGACTATGAATTTGGTGTTGCTACTAGTCCTAATGGTTTATAAAATACCACTTATTGTAAAATGATCTTTGTCACCTCTTGTCTCATAAACTCCACTATTTGAGGCAAATCTAAACAATTTCCTTCATTTCCTTCTGCCTAATTAATAAACACATGATTTTTTGCTTCGATGAAATTTTGAGTGGGTGTCTCCTCAACTATCATATGATTATACATGCTTATAGGGTCCAAATTAATTTTAACTTGCTCCTCTATAATGTCATCCTGCTCAATGGAACATGTTTTTCCTCCACTAGATTATGTCTCCTTAACACAAGGTTCTTCCTCATACATCTCCTTGATTTAGCTCTCCCCCTTTCCTATGGCCTATTGTAGAAATCAATTTTTATCGACCTTCATTGTATCTACACTACCTAATTTCATGATCATATTTTATCTCCATGATATTGTTCTTCAACTCTCCACCCTTCACAAATGCATCATGTGAACCTTGCACACCCTTATCCTTATAATGTCTACTTAGCCCATGCAAGAGAGAGTTTTAGCCCTCCATAGGTAGTTTATCAATGTTGTAATCTACCATCAACTTCTTAATATCTAAAGATAATTGTGCTATATAAGACCCTATAGGCTCACACAATAACTAGTATTCTACTTCCTCCATGTAAGAATAAGTCTAGACAACAAACTCAAAGAGATAACTATTCGACGTACCCCTCTACCACACATCCACTGCTCTGGTCCAAAATATTTTGGTGCACTATAATTTTTCAGTCCATGATTTTATCCAAGGATGTTTTATGCCATATTTTCTATCCCATAACATACACAACCAACCATGCATGAATATGCCAGGTAACTTACAGAAGAATAATTCATAGAGAGGATCATATAATTACTCTTTCACCCACTTCTTAAGATTTAACTTTCCTAAGTTGGGATGATAACTTGTAAAGGTGCACTCTAACTCTTCTAGCCACATCTCAATATTTTCCAAGGAAATCCAATGAATCATCTCCAAACATCATCTTTTACAAATGGCTCAAAAGTGTCCCAAAAATAGAACCAAAATGTTGGGTATTTTCTTGTGCACCAAACATCATGTCTACCATTGCACTTAACATGACATGTCAATCACACCACAATAACATATCATGCTAGTGAATTTATGTACTCACTTAAGGTGCAAAGAGAGACTACCGGGGCATAGTTGGGTTAGTCATAAAATATGAATGACCATAAACATTTTCAATTCTTATAACATGTGTGTGAACCAATTCTTGAATGTATTATGCAATTTATTTAATTTAGGTAAGGATTCAAGAGATAATTACAAACATCATCATCTCAATAGAAAACATGAATAATGGAAATAAATGATAATGAAAGATTTTGCCTCTTTTCATTAAAACTTAGTAGTACATGATTGTTCTAGACTTAGTGAACACAACAATGGTAACAAGTTCACCAACTTAGTGATAACAACAATAGGGTTAAGTCATCACTTTGCGGTTACATACAATAACTATGCACCTCTATAAATGTGCAATGGTTTTAATTAATAGTATTTTTTAACTACCTTACAATGAATTACTTTGACTCATGTGATCTTATATTCATGTTGTGTTGTGATAGATTCACTCGAGACTAGTTCATATAATGAGTTGCCTTAATGTCGACATTCTTGAAGACTCATTCCACTTTCTTGCCCATAGATTGGTGATCCTATTTTTTCACTCCATGGTTTGTGCAACATTCTTCCCATTCATTGCACTATGTGTTTTATGCTAATCATAATTCCTTCATTGGTGCATGATGATATTTGGTAGATCTGTGTGATCCAAGAGCTCTCAGGTTTCTTAGTATATATGTAAAATTTCTTTCTCACATGCCAACTAGGCTAATGGCACTCTATTAGACTTCATAAAAATTGGGGCCTCATCTAATCTACCTTTTTCTTGTGCCCATCACATCTACATGTTACTATATCAAAATGTGTGTACCTCTTATACCTTTTGAGTAAAAAAAATGGAACACCAATTCCTATACCTAGCCAAAATTGGGGGCCAACAAGTTTTAAGGTTAAATGTTTTTTCAAGTTCTATTAACATAGTGTAATTTCTATTTATAAACATTTTAGTATGATCATATGTGCATGTTTCTTAAATAAATCCTTCATAAAAACAAGTAATTATAGCCAATTAAAATCTTAAAAACATCTTCAACTTTTGGTGTTAATTATAAAACTTATTATGCATATGTAAACAACCACATATGATATAGGAAAAGTATGGGAAGTTGAAATATTTCCCATGATATAGAGCCCCCTCTATAAATCCAGGTTTCATGGTCTTTTCATTCTTAACAAGTTTTGTACCACATGCCAATTCTTAGTAGGTTGCAACATATTTTTGTGTTGTAAGTCAGTTGTAGCTTTAACATCATCGCATTTTGAAAACAAAAGAACACATGGATTCTTCTACACACCCAATGACTGAAATGCTATGAAACACATCGATCAAATGTGGCTTAAATTTTTATTAAATGAAGAGTGCAATGTAAGGTTCAACCTAGATCTAGAGGGTGTGAATCTTTACTCTCAACTCTCAGAAAGCTATTCAATCTAGCTAGTTTTTATGATTAATTACAACATCCCTCTATGGCTTATGATATAAAAAAATGAACATTTTATGTTGGCCCTACATGTTTTTGGAAAATCTCAAATTTAAAATATGGGTCTTTGCTTGGATCCCCTTGTAGATGAACTTCAATTGTTATGGATTGGCTTGAATATGTATGATGTGTCAAAATAATTCAACGAAAGAACATTTACAATGTATGGTATACTATGTTTAAAAATTCATGACTATCCAAGACTTGCAGTATGTGTGAGTCTTGTAACAAATGCAAAATAAATTTTCTCAAGTTATGATGACCAACTATAAGTGAGATGGGGAAAATAGCACAAAACATTGTCTATGATGATCATATATAGTTTTTAAAAATGGATAATGATAGTTTATGTGTCTATGAAAAATATCTATAACAAACAACCTAAACATAGGGAAGCTACATTTAGTTTGACACATGTAGATTGGCTAAAAAAAATTATATCCAAGAAAGTTGAAAGACATAATGGAAAAAATATTATGGTATCTAATGGTATGCAAAAAATGTCTTTATTTGATACCTCATTTATTGGGATTTTTTTTCTAATAACCCATCTCCTAGATCAAATGTGTTGACTGAAGAATTTTTTGGAGTCTACATACAGACACCTCATCAAAAAGATAAAAAAATCTTGTTATGTGTCGAAACATAATAGGCCCTAACAAAGAACCCTTAATAAGGTTGTGTTAGAGATTTGTACATCATACAACTATGCTTCAAATCTGAAATATGGATTCATTTTTTTATGGTCAACCACCTAATCTTAAAATATACAAGTGACGCAACAAAATAAAGGCATGTCACATAATGCATTTATATATCTTTGATGCCTTTATATTCCAAGTAATATATATATGTAATGTCCCCTTATCAGCCTAGTTAGATTGGTGATTGTTAGCCTATTCCTAAGTCTTATAGGCTAATTAGTATTGGTTAGGGGACTCCTTTGATCTTGGAGAGCACATGTTCAATATTTCTTGTTTTCTTTGTCTGGCATTGAGTTCAGTGGGCATAGAGAATTGTAGCGATGCTTTCTAAAGCATTTTTGAACACCTGATTTATTTTCCAAACTTCTTGGAGAGAGTCTCAATTTTGAGTAAGTTGTTGGATTGGGTCCGATCATCATCCCACATCCTCAGCTTCATCCTTATGTGATTATATTTTGGTTCTGAGATCATCTCAGTGTTTTTCACAACATGAGTGAGCTATTAAGTAATTTTTTTAATAAAATCACTTAAGTTGTCTAATGTTCTCAAATATTAAAAAGAAAACTTAGAATTATAGCTCATTGGAAAGGTAAAAAGTTAATCTAAATGTTGGGCACCTTGTTTATGGGACTTATGCACATAAAATATTTTATTATCTCATTTCAATGACTTTGTGTGGGAAAAAAGTGAATTATTATATTTTATTAATTGTCTTTTTCCCTCCAAGAAGATTATAAAAGGAGGTTGAGGGTCTCATTTGGGGTATGTTGAAGAATTCTTATATTGATATGTTGTCAGATTGAACCTGTGAGTTCTCCCAAAATCTTTTGGGGACAAAAACCCTCTCTAGAATTCTAGTTTTAGATTTGAAAGATAATCCCTTGCTAGGTAGTGAGGTTCTACTCAGGAATCAACTTGTTCTTCAATGAAAATACATAATGGAGTTTCAATATGCAGATGTTTGATGTGTTTTGATAATCTTTGGTTTCATTTATATTTTATTGGGTTGTTAATCGATTTTCAGTTTGTTTGAGTGTGAATAATCTTTGTTGGTTGTACCTTTCCTCTTGTTGGTCGTACCCTTTTAGACTAGGTCATACAAGTACAAACATAGGTGTGAGACTTTGTGGCCTAAGAACCTCACCTTATGGGGAATTTAATTTTTATTTGGGGACACCTTAACTCCTGGAAGGATTTTCTATGAGTTTAGAATGGGAGAAATGGAGTATGTGGTGGAGAATGGTGAATTTTAGGGAATGTTGCAATGTTGTTCAAGTGTATCAAAACTCAATAATTCAATAAATCAATGTTTGACAAACCTCAAATAACTCATAAATTCATTAATGTTTTTAATTATTTAGTGTGTTATACTTAGTGATTGGTTTGAAGTAACTTATTATCTTATTCTCACATTTTTGTGTTGCAGCAGTGCTTACGTTAAAAAATTAGAAATATCAAATGTAATTTCTCTTGTTTACATGTTTTATTCTCCCACTGAATAAGTCATTATAATAAGCTTCCCACTGAAAAGTGGATGTGCCTTGATTTTTTATTTGGGCTTCTCGCTAAAAAAGTGGATGTGCCTTGATTTGTGTTTCAGGGTTCTCGCTAAACAAGTGGACGTACCTTGTTTTGTTTTAGATCTCCCACTGAATAAGTGGAAGTGCTTAGTTGTTTTGGCTTTCTCATTAATTAAGTGATTATGCTTGTTGCTTTTCCATTGAATAGTGGATGTTCCCAATGAATAAGTGGATGTTTGTAATTATTACTTTAATTAATTAAAAAAATCTAGGGTGGTTATTATAGTGGTATTAGAGCTAGTGATCTTGCTAGCCTATGATTTCTAATCCTATTATGCAACTTTTTCTCTATGCACACCAGTGATAGAGAAAAGAGATACTATGAAAGAGGGTAGAGAAAGTTATATCAGTTTATAGAAGAGCCAGTTGAAGATACTTTTTTTGAGGTTATAAGATTTTGACAGAATCTTCCTAGTGACAATGATAGTTTTATAGAAAACATGGCAAAAAAGGATAAAGGACCAACCCCACTAGAGAGTCTTGGTTATATATCAAAGAGGAAATTTGATACTATTATGGACATGATGTCACATTTTTTATCAAAAGTGAATCATTATGTGCCTCAAGTACCTCCAATTTAAAATGGAGAAACTAGTAGTGCTAACAACAATAATCACAAGAATGTAGGACACACTATTAGAATAAAAGCTTCTGGATTTGTTCCTAGACCTCTCCAACCTACCTTCACTCATAGGGAGGAAGCCCAACCTATGAAATAAGCCTTAATTCCTATGGCCAAATAAGTAAGGAAAAGTTATACACATTATGCAACCCTTCAAGTTGAGATTCAGGACATTTTGTCTCTTGATCAATTCATGAATCAAAATAAGAGGAGGGATGGTGGAAGAGTAGAGAATAAAGGACCAATTGTGCAGGGATACTAAAAAAAAGCATTGGGAAAGGTGACCTTGGCACACTTTGATGGGAGTGACAAATGTATAGCCAAAGCATGGGTGTAAAATTTGGATAACTATTTATCTCTTAAACTGATGTTAGAGAAAGATGTTATCAAATTTGCTACACTACATTTGGATGGAGCAGCCCATGAGTGGTGGTACCATGGCATTGGTGACATTGGGTCACAACTTGATCACCACCTATGAGGAGTTTAAAAACAAGCTCATTAAAATATTTGATAAGAAATACCTTGAGTTACAGTTCAGAAAGCTTGTAAAATTGAAGTAATATGGTACTCTTGATGCATACATCTTAGAGTTTCAAAGACTCTCAGTTATGGTTCCAAGCATCATAGAGAGGAGACTTGTGGTCCTTTTTAATGAAGTACTAATGGAGCTAATCTGAGAATGAAGTACAAATAATACATCAACAAAAATGGATGAAGACCTCCTAAATGACCTAAGGAGGAAGAAATTATGTTTGAATTATAAGGACCCATGGGCCCCAGGCCATAAGTGTGTTGCAAAGGGTAAATTTCACTACTTATAAGTCTATTCAGATGAAGAATCAGAATTAGAAAAATTAGAACAGTAATCTGATTTGGAGGAAAAAGTGGAATAAGAGTCATTTGAAGATTCTAAAAAAGAGAAGGAAATTTAAGAAATTCTTGCCCACCTTTGTAGTTTTCAAAAAAATGAGTCTTTCAAAGTCTATGGTGTCCTTTGTGGATAACGATTTGTTACATTAATTGATATTGGAGTAACGCATAATTTTATTGATGAATGATGGTGTCTTGCAAAGGACTCAAGACTGAAGAGGTTGATGGATCCAAAGTAATGGTAGATAATGGTTTCACCCTTATATGCACTAAAATGATACCCCAAATGAGTTAACAATTGGGTCATTATGAAGTCAAAGATGGCTTCTATGTTGTAAGCATTGGTGACACAAATGAAATTGTTGGCATTCAGGGGTTGTGATCTTTAGGGGAGATCATATTAAACTTTTATACTATGGAACTAAAATTCCAATTAGAAAGGAAGAAAATAGTTTTAAGAGGGAAGTCAAATGGAGGTCCACATGTTGTCTCCTATAAAAGGATGGAGAGGTTGATTCGGTATGATCAAGTTGAGTGGGCAGTATACTTTATCCTCATGCCTACCATTCTCTAATATGAAAAGATAAATTATAACCTTGATGTGCAATCTTTGCTTACCAAGAAAAGTAAGGTTTTCATGGGTTTACCCCCTAGGAGGCCTCCTTCAAGAGGCATAGATTATGTGATAGATATAGAAAAGGGAGAAAATCCTATCATCACCACTCCCTATCGACATCCAAAAAGACATAAATATGAGGTTGAGAAAGTAATTAAGGAGTTCCTAGAGATGAGACATATCCATCCAAGCAAAATCCCATTTGCATATCATATTTTTTTGGTGAAAAAGGATGGTACTATGTGCATGCGCATAGATTATATAACTCTTAATAAGAAGACTTTAAATAATTAGTATCCAATACCAAGGATAGATGAGCTCATTAATGAGCTACATGGATTTATCTACTTCTTAAAGATAGATTTGAGATCAGGGCATCATCAGATAAGGGTTCATGAGGAGGACATAGAGAAGACTTCTTTCAGATACCACTTTGGGCATTTTGAGATCTTGGTTATGCTCTTTGGTTTAACCAATGCTCCTACAACATTTCAATCTTGTATGAATTGGGTGTTCAATAAGTAGCTCAAGAAGTTTGTCTTAATATTTTTTTATTACATCTTGATATTTAGCAAGGCTTGGGAGGAACATATGATACATTTGGTGAGGTGTTGGGCATACTTGAGACTAAATCCTTTTTTTCAAAGGAATCAAAGTGTGAGTTTGTTATGAATGAACTTCTATATCTTGGTCATGTAATCAGCTCCAAAGGTGTAAGTGTTTACCAAGCAAAGATCAAGGCAATATAAGATTGGCCTCCACCTATAACCCTCTCACAGTTGAAGGCATTTTTTGGTCTATGTGATTTCTATATTAGGTTTGTGAAAGGATTTTGATAGTTGGTTTCCCCACTTACTCATATTACCAAAAAGGAAACCTTCATGTGGTCTAATGTAGTGTAGAAATATTTTGATCAGTTTAAGAAAGTCATGAACACGTGCCCTATTTTAGCCATACCTGATTTCTCCAATACATTTGAGCTTTAATGTGATTCACTAGGTGAAGGGATAGGTGTTGTCCTAATTCAAAATAAGCACCCAATTGCCCTTGAAATTAGAAAGTTGAGAGGTGGATAAAGAAGTTACTCCATTTATGATAAGGAGATGCTTGCAATAATGCATGTTTTGGCCAAGTTCAGGGAATACATTGTTGGTGGAAAGTTCATTGTTAAACCTAATCAAAATAGCCTCAATTATTTCCTTAATCATAAAGACCTCAATGGTAGCCAACAAAAGTGGGTTAGTAAGCTACAAGCTTACGATTTTAACATTATGTCAAAGGGAATAATAATGTTGTGGTTTATGCATTGTCAAGAAGGCCACATTTGTGTTCCATGATGGAGATTATTGTTGATTAGAAAGAATAGATACTTGTAAAGTATGTTAAGAACTCCTTTACCATCAGTATTTTGGATAGAACTTTACAAGATGAAAGGTACCAAGTGGTAAATGAACTTATTGTCTATAAAGAGAGAATATTATTAGTACCTAAATCAAGGATTAAGGAGAATATTCTAAAGACATTTCATGACACACCCTTGGTTGGTCACCAAGGTTTCTTCAAGACTTATAGGTAGATCTGAGAAATATTTTCTTGGAAAGGGCTTAAGGATGAAGTCCTTAAGTATGTTAGAGAGTGTCATGTATGTCAATAAAACAAAAATGAGGATATCTTTCATGTTGGTTTGTTAAAAAATTTGCCCATTCCCAATCAAAAATTAGAAATCATCTCCATGGACTTCATCATGGGTCTTTCCAGAGTGTAGGGGAAGGACTGCATCTTTGTTGTTATTGATAAATTGGCCAAATATGCACACTTATTTATAATTTATATAGTGTTTATAGAAGTTTAGGTTATTGATTTTTTTCCTAGAGAAGTGTTCTAATTACATAAATTACCATATAACATTGTTAGTGATAGGGACAAGAAGTTCCTAAGATTGTTTGGCAAGAAATTTTCAGATTGAGTGGGACTAAACTCACTCCTAACACCAGTTATCACCCAAAAAATGATGGTCAAACTAAAATAGTCAAAAAGTGGGTGGAAGGGTAACTAAAATATTATGTTTTGGGGCAAAAAATAACTTGGGTAAGATGGTTACATTTGGGTGAATATTGCTATAATTATATTTATCATTTATCAATCAAGATGTCTCCATTAATGGCATTGTATGGTTATGAAGCTTCTAACTTCATTGATTTGATTTTTGGTGATAATAGAGTTCCCAAGGCAAAGGATTTATTATATCAGAGTCAAGATATTATGAAATCCTTAAAATACAACCTCCAACATGCTCAAAACCAATAGAAGTTATATGCAAATCAGCACTGCATAGAGTGTGCATTTGAAATAGGAGACATTATTTATTTGAGGTTGCATCCCTACAGGTAGTCCACTCTCAAGAAGAGTGGATCATAGATGTTGAAGCCATATTTTTATGGCCCATTTAGGATCTCCAAGAGGATTGGATAAGTGGAATATGAGTTGGAGTTACTGAGAGTAACAAGGTGCATAATGTCTTCCATGTTTCACACCTCAAGAAGGCACTTGGACATAATGTTATTCCCTCTTCTGAGTTGCCTCCTTTGGATGAGGAAGGTAAATGTGTATTGGTTCTAAAGACGTTGATTGACTATAGAGAGCAACCTTTGAGGAAGAGGACCATTAGGGATTATTTGGTGAAGTGGAATAACCTACTTGTGGAGGATGCTACTTGGGAGAGTGAGTAGATTTTACAGCATCTAGATTTACAATTGCTTGGGGACAAGTAATTTTGGGTAGTGAGGACTGTAATGTCCCATTATCAAGCCTAGTCAATTTGGTGATCATTAGCCTATTCATGAGTCCCATAGGCTAATTGGTACTGGTTAGGGGACTCCTTTGATCTTAGAGAGCACATGTTCAGTCTTTCTTGTTTTCTTTATGTGGCATTGAGTTTAGTGGGCATTGAGAATTGCAGTGATGCTTTCTAAAACATTTTGAGACACTTGATTTGTTATCCAAACTTCTTGGAGGGAGTGTCTATTTTTAGTAAGTTGTTAGATTGGGTCCGATAATCATCCCACATCTTCACCTTCATCCTTGTGTGATTATATTTTTGCTATGAGGCCGTCTCAATGCTTTTCACAACATGGGTGAGATATTAAGTAATTATTTAATAAATTCACTTAAGTTGTATAATGTTCTCAAATATTAAAAAGACAACTTATTATTATAGCTCATTGGAAAGGTAAAAAATTGCTATAAATGTTGGGTGCCTTATTTAGGGGGCTTATGCACATGAGATATTTTATTATCTCATTTCAACAACTTTGTTGGGGAAAAAGTGGATTATTATATTTTTTAATAGTCTTTTTTCCTCCAAGAAGATTATAAAAGGAGGTTGAGCATCTCATTTGGGGTATGTTGAAGAATTATTATATTTTTATGCTATCAAATTGAACCTGTGAGTTCTCCCAAAATATTTTGGGGATGAAAACTCTCTCTATATTTCTAGTTTCATATTTGAAAGGTAATCCCTAGCTAGATAGTGTGGTTCTACTCAGGAATCACCTTGTTCTTCAACAGAAATATAGAATGGAGTTTCAATATGCAGATGTTTGATGTGTTTTAATGATCTTTGGTTTCATTTATATTTTGTTGGGTTGCTAATAAATTTTCATATTATTTGAGTTTGAAGAATCTCTATTGGTTGTACCCTTCCTCTTGCTAGCTGCACCCTTTTAGACCAAATTGTACAAGTGCATACCTAGGCATGAGATTTTGTGGCCCAATCACCTCACTTTATAGGGATTTTAATTTTTATTTTGGGATTACTTTAATCTTGAAAGGATCTACTATCAGTTTAGAATGGGATAAATGGAGTATGTGGTGGAGAATGGTGAATTTTATGGAATGTTGTAGTGTTGTTCTAGTGTATTAGAACTCAAAAATTTAGGAAATCAGTGTTTGATCAAACCTCAATGAACTCCTATCTTCATCAATGCCTTTTATTATTAAATTTGATATACCTAGTGATTGGTTTGAAATAAAATTGCTATCTTATTCTCACAATTTTGTGTTGCAGTAGTGCTCAGATTAAAAAATCAAAAATATCAGTTGTAATTACTCTTGTTTACATGTCTTCTCCTCCCATTGAATAGTGGATTTAATTGTAATAGGATTCCCATTGAAAAGTTTATGTGCCTTGCTTTGTTATTTGGGCTTCCCATTTAAAAATTGGATGTGCCTTGCTTTGTGTTTCAGGCTTCCCACTGAACAAGTGGATGTGCCTTATTTTGTTTTAGCTTTCCTGTTCAATAAGTGGAAGTGCTTAGTTGTTTTGGCTTTCCCACTGAATAATCAGATGTGCTTGTTTATTTCCCACTAAATAAGTGGATGTTCCCAGTGAATAAATGGATGTTTGTAATTGTTGCTTTAGTTAATAAAAAAAAAATATAGGGTGGTTATTATAATCTAGATTTTTTTTTCATCATGTTGTATCCAAAGCCCTTGCTTAAAAGAGATGTTGATAACTTGGGACAAAAAACATCCACAAGAATACAAACCCTAATGAAATAGGTTTTAGATCTATTTCCTTTTGGATCCATCTTCACATAAAACTTGACTTTATCTGCCAACATTTGATCATTTTTAGATTTCTAAAGCCTAAGGGAAAATTGTATAAATGAATACAGATGAGGATTTTTTCAATGGATTCCATGAATAGATCAAAAAAAGGTTTCAACTGACATAAACATAGACCCACTCTACCAAAAAACTAGGGGCCCTTCTATAAACAAAATTGTAGTCCTCAGAAGAGTGTAATTTGATGAGAAAGAAGCCATTTTCCAACAGTGTCATTGAAGAGAATGGAAACTCTTTCCAAACACCATACATCCACTAAATAATATTTTCAACCAAAGTTATCTCACCTAAAAACCTACCCACAAAAGAGATACATTTCATCTCCTTTGCAAATAAATTTCCTCTTCTTCTAGGAAACATAAACTGCTAAGTGAACAGGGATATCCATTAGTTCCATTGAAATTGTGTCTATGTTTAAAAAAGAATTTACAACTATTCATTTGATTCTCAGGTATATATATATATTGGTTCTTTTCTTTTCTTTCTTTTTTTTCTTCTTTTCTTTTGATAATGTTGAATTCATTGGTGTTGTTCACCTAAGGTGTGTGTTTTAGCTAGAGAGGTACATGAAAGTGTTGAAGAGGTTTCCAAAATTATTAGTGAAGTTTGAGGGATCCATTTTAAAGGGGATTATTTTTCTCAAATTTTTTTTTTTTTTTAGCAAGTAAAATGGGAAATACTAACCTGACATACCACACATAGGAGACATTGATTGTGTAAGTGACAAATTCGATGAGATGCTTGTACATAAAGGCCATAAAGTGAGACTTAGTATGTCAATGTATTAAACTAACATATCTATTATAGTAGTGATATGTATCAATTATAATATACTTTTATTATGATTTTTAATGATAGTATATAATAATTTTTAATAATGTATTTTTTTTGTTACACAAATTCTAATGAATGTCAAATCATAGATCAATGTCTCCTCTTGAATACATCAAATATGAGTATGTGGCACAATATATACAAGGATATAAATAATAATAAAAATGAACATATAATAATATAGAATATGTAATGCACGTAGGGATCTTCCAAATGTTCTTTGCAAAGAATAGCCATAGTGTTGTACATTAAGTTGGTCACACCAACATATGAAGGATCTTAACTACAATGACAAAGATAGTCTAAAGGATTGTGATGTTGCTTTCAACCTTGAGCAAAAGAGTACATAACATGCATGTTTATCAATTTAAAAACTTCATGAATATTAGAAACTTTATTAATTTTTGTGTTCATTTTGTCACATGCAACAATAATATCCTTCTCACACTTGGAGTTTCCTCACAATAATGAGATTGCACCTTCTCCCTCCAAATGGTGCAAAATTAAAAGTGTCGAGAGTTTCCCCTCCTTCAATTCCCACATTCTAAGGCTTAACATCTTCTACTAGTCTATCCCCTTGTTCCCCCATCCTCCCTTCAAAACCAGGTGTTAAGCCTATTCTATTACCCTCCTCTTTTTTGAAGGTCATCTCATGTTTATGATTCTATCGTATAGATGGCATAGTATCATGAATTCTACAATTGTGGTGGGGGATGAACTCATTTGCATTCAATCAAATACACATTTTCTATTCATTGACAAATAAAACATGTGATTGTTGCATTTGAATGAAATTTTTACGTCTAATGTTGATTAAGTGGATCCGAAAAGCATAAGTTGGTTCTAAATGAAATATTTTTCAGTTTCAATCTCCAATGAGTCATAGTGATAGTTTATAGTATGATACAATACATAGTGTTAAACTAGATGAATAGTTATATTCATGATGACTTTTATCATTAATTATTTTTAAGTAATGAGGTAGTCAGATATTCTTCAGTCATTTCTTGACAAGGACAACTTCCATAATTCTTGTATTTTAGTATTAGTCTTTAATGTCGTAACATGCTTTGTTAGGTGCTCTTGATTAGGTTATTTGATAAGTAGATTTTTAAAGTTGCATTTTACATTATTTATAATAATTGTATTGTTATGTCATAACAATTCACAATTAAATTATTTGATGATCTTATAGTATTATAAGATTATTTTTAAAAACCTAAAACCTAAAGATCAATTACCTAACCTATAAACCCACGGCATTTCCCTAAAAGCTATCCATGTTTATTACCTTGGAGGTAATATTAATATAACATATGTTTTAAGTTATATACTTTAATGACTTGCTTCGAAGGTGGTATTATGATTGATAGTCATGTAGATCAAGGTTTTAATTCAATACCAACCATGGTGAAGTTTGGGTTTGAAGCAAAGTTTAATAAGTGTTAGTGTTGATTCACCATAGATTTGGTGACAAAAGATATTAATGGTTTGTAGTTTTCAGACTCGAGTTGATTTATTTGATAGGATTATATGCATTAAGTTTTGGTACTTGCCTTAGAATGTAGATTTGGTGGCTCATTTGGTAGGCATGTAAATAGAATGCTAAATTGATTAGTGGGCTTCTAATTTTGGCATGATGAGATAGGAAGTTGGAAGATTGTTGAAATCCAATGTAAAAACTACACGTCATTTCAAGTAGCAAATAGTAGTTATGACAATATAAAGTGGTAATCTTTTTGGTTTTTTTCCATTCATGTCAAGCCTGTTGTGGAATCAAAGCTCTGTTTAGACGTGTTCTAGAAGGCTCGAAGGAAATACAACAAGATTAAGTATTTTCAAGATTTGTAGAGATATGTGCTTGATTCAAAGAAATAATTTGAAGATCTGATTTGAAATGTGGAAATATAGTGCATGGTCTACATTCTACTTATATTTTTATCAGTATTGAATGGTTTTGAAGGAATATTCATAAAATTATAGTATTATGTCCTTATTTTGATAATAGCCTATTAAAGAAGTTTTCGGTTAAGATAGTTTCCTAAATATTTTTTCTTGCATGCATTTTTTTTAAGTAAAAAAAGATTGCATGCAGTTTGGTCTTTAGTCTGATAGATACATAAATGGATTTTGGTATTATAACTTTAACGACAAATAGGTTGTAGTTAGAATTGTTTCTTTGAAATTGTGGAAATAGTTTTATCTCATTTGGAGGTTTCAAATTTTTTTATGAGCAAATATGATTTGATATGACACTCTCGATATTTTGATCATCAACAAGGCTTAAAGTATTTAGTGGTATTTTCACAAATCCTTGAATTTTATTATGCATATGTTCATTTTTATGGTTCATAAAGATGATTCAGGTATATTTTTTGAAAAAATCAAATGATGGTTTTTTATAAGACTTATTTGTAGTTTTCATCATACACATAAATTGTTTTGAAGTCTAAGATTACATGCAGTCGGGTCTTTTTATATTTTTCAATATGCATGAATTGATTGGATATCTTTGGAAACATAGTTCATATTATGATGGATTTTTGAACTTCATTGGCTTTGAGTGTGTATTTGAAAGGAATTTTCGATGATTTATCTACATGTTGGAGTTGTATGCATTTTGTGTTGAAGAAATTGTTCTTACAACTTCTTATTTGTATACATATGGATTTTGTCATAATTTGGGTGTGAAAATAATGAGGAATATGGCAGCCATTCGAAACAACTATGATATTTTTATATATACAGTTCTTTTATTTGGTTTTAAGAATGCAAAAATTATTGAATGTTTCGAATAAAAGTATATGATCTTTGGAGATCAACATCAAGGTTCTTTTTGAAAATGTGATCAAATAGTACATGTTGTCATGGACTATGTACTTTAAAATATTTTGATATATCTTATTCAAATGTTGAACCAATCTATTTTTCTTAATAGTTATGTAAAGGGTTTTACTCAGTGTATAGTACTTTTTGTTTAGTCATTGTTGGCATGTAAAAGACAGGCTTGTTGTCTTGATTGTGGCATGATTTAAATGATTTCAAAGTGCAATTTGTTAAGGTTTTAACAGTTGAGTGATTTTATTGAAGTATGATATATGAACATAGCATTTAGATCTTGGAAGTCATGCTAGATAATGATTAAGTGTATGTCTCATTATGGTAATTTTGATCTTTTGTTGAATGAATATTGTTTAGTGGAAAAATCAAAAGCAGTTTAAAATTGTACATATTTGATGGATATAAATATATGAAATTCATTAAAATCAAGATTATATGGATTTGAATTCATATATTTAGTATTGATTTTAATATTTATTAGCATTTGATAATGATTATGGTTGGTTGATTTGAGGGTTTTCAAACATATGGCAGTCGATTTGCAAACATTGGTATATAAATATGAAATAATCTTCAGTATAAACAATTGGAACTTGAATAATATTTTATTTATTTTAGTATATTGAGATGTCTTGTTGGACCTCAAATTTGAATCATTCTGACATAAATGCTTGGGGTTAAGGTGATAATCATCATAATGAGGGCACTCCTTCATGGGTTAGTTCTCGAAGATAATTCCTTTATAGATGAAGGGCTGCTCACACTTTCTCTAGACCATTTAATCATATAACCCGACTATCTATTCATTTTGATGTCACTGATCCTACCTTTTAGAATGTTCTTGACTCATTACCACCTAGTTCTTTATCCTTTTAAAGTAATAGATGTTTGAAAAGAGCATATGAGAGATATCATCCTCGCAGATGAGGAACCTTAAATGAATCTTCTCAGCATATGCATATTGTTGTTCAATCTAGTTAAAATAATACTCTAACACCTATACATCCTGAAAATATGCTTGACTTGACTGTGAAACTACACCCTCATTTGCTTGTGCCAATCAATACCAAACTTCATTCCCTTGAGCTTGAAAATAGACTTAAACATTATACTAAATTATCACTTGATCAGTTTTTACCATTTGTATCTGAATCTGATAGACCTGTTCCAACTAGTGGAAAACGTGTCAACAGCGCCTTTAATAATAAGAACGGTGAAAAAAATCAAATTAGAAGTGGATGATGCTAAAGGCACTAAGTTAATTAATTTCCCTATCACTTTAATGGAGTACACTAAGTATTTGACTGGTGGAGGTGTACCTTTGATTGAATTAGTTTTAGATTCTGATGAGTAAATTATTGTTATGTTCTGGTTGATACTTGCCACTTTATTGACTATCGGTGGCACTTTGATATTTTGATATGTGTACATATATGGATGATTTTGACAATTTTGATAGACATGATATTACTTTTTGCAGAATAAAATATTTGATTTATTGAAATTTATGGAAATATTCATGGTATTTGACATTTTAAGTATTTAATTTTATTTAATTATTAGTAATTATTGTGAATGTCATATTTATCAAATGTTTATTTTGATTGTATTATTATGATTCATGGGCCCCCACATGTTAGAGTATATTATTTAATCTATTATTTAAGTAATTTGATATATTAAGACACTATCAAATATACCTTTAAAAGTTAAGTTGACTAATTGACTTTTAAAGTTAATTAAAGTTAACAATAACTAACTATCACATTAGTTATAACTTATTCTGTAATTATCTTCAAGAGATAACTTTATAAACAGATCAAAGTCACAACATAAAGGGAGAAACATTACAGGTATTCAAGAGCTCTAATTTATTCAAATTCTATTTTATCTCTCTATGCAAACAATTTCTAAAATTAATAGTTATTTGCAGATAGATCGGACAATACATTCTATGATGGTTAAATAACTTGCTTGTTTAGCATAAGTATATCTAGGTTTCTTATTTGGTTTATAAATAGATTATCTGAAATTTACCAGTCCTAATATCTTTTGATGATTGCAGTAACACGGTCATATGAGCATAATATCATGTACTTGACCCGAACAATGATGAATTCCTCACTCTATGTGATATTTGTTTATCTTTCAATTTTAAATAATTATCTGTTGAATACCATTTGTATTGAAAGCTTGTTTCTCAAATAAAATTTCTTCAAAATTCTGTTAGATGACTCTATTTTAAACTCGCTTTTATTTTCTTTTTCTTTATTATATTTAACATAGTTTGTTTTGATTACTTTCTTAAATTAAGGTAGACTTTTTAATCTTTTTCTTTTGTTGTTTCTTAGTGAATAGTTTCTTTTCTTAAGTTAGTTATTATATTTGAGTATTGTGTTTTCTTTAATTTCATTTATGTTTTCTTCTTAACTTAAATTTTTTTGTTTATTAAGTCTTTTACAATTAGGGTCTTTATTTTTTTCATTCATTTAATTCAAACTTTAGATTAAATTTTTGTTCGATACTTAGTTTGATTTATTATCATAGATAAGTTATAGTTTAGATTAGATAGATTTAGTTTGTTTATTTGTATTAGATTTCTTTTGTTATTAAACTAATTTGTTTCATTCACTTAGATATTCTATTTGATTCGATTAAGTTTGACTATTTGTTGCTTGTTTATTTTAGATTGTTATTTCTTAATTTATTATAGTTTATAAGTTACTTCTTTCTTTATAAATAGTTAACTTATGTTCTTTTAATTATGTTTATTTTTATTTGTATTCCATTGTTTGTTATCTAGTTTCAATTGTTTTACTTGTTTTTTAGTTCATTTAGTTTCTTTTTTTCTTTCGACTATTTTGAGTTGAAAGAGATATCAAAAAGTTATAATCAATTGATTAAAGTATAATTACAAAGGATCATAGTTTTTTCCTTCAAGAGACTGTCTAATTCATAAGCTTTCTCTATCGGATAGGTTAGATTACATATTTGTAATACGATTCATTTATTTAATATTCAAGTGATATTTGATTTTTAAATATAGATTGAGCATTGCTCAGTATTTGACTTATTCCTTTTTTCCAAATCATTTTAAAAAACCCTTATGTACATCTTTAAAATTAATCTTATTTTTTAGAACCTTATGATTAGACTGGTATGATTCTACCTTAACCTTCATGATAGACGAAAGGATTGATTCGTTGACAT
Source organism: Torreya grandis (assembly GCA_037957365.1). NCBI lineage: Eukaryota > Viridiplantae > Streptophyta > Pinopsida > Cupressales > Taxaceae > Torreya > Torreya grandis. The sequence continues at coordinate 818,392 of JARHVA010000130.1, forward strand.
GATATTTTTCATCATCAACACCAATAAAATGCAAGCATCCCTCAGGAGGCATCGAAGTGAAGGATTGGATGATAAAATACAAGGGTAAGCCTTCGAGCAACCCAAACAACAAGGAATTTATTGTTGTCCTCCTTGAACACTTCACCAACTTATGGAATTGAGCATATCGGTCTATTTTATTTTAAAGCTAGTTTTGTTTTAGTGGCTTGGAAAACTCCCTAAGAGTTTATATACCATAGAAATGATTTTTGGCAAAATATGGAGGCCATGTTTTTACTCAAATCACCATGCCCTTATGCTCCTCCAAAAAACTTCAAGGAGTGGTGAACTTTGTAGCTATGGAGTAAGTCTAAGTGTCTTCTATTACAATATTTTTTCGACCAATGTTCCTTTGTATTAGCTACTCACTATTCACTACTCTAAAATTTAGAAACAAAGTAGTTATTTTTTAAAAGGTTTCTAGTATTAAATGTGGGCATTATATGGCATCTTCATGTACATGGCCAGCTTTTTCCTCTAAAATATATTCTCTACTCTTCGTTTTTCTCTTTTTAATTGTTCAAAGTACTATGTATTTACTTTATTTTTATTATGAGAGTGAGGGCTCCAATAAAAACTCAAGTTACCAATTAAAAAAATTATATATTATATAAAATAAACATGAATATTTAAAAATATATATATGTTTCATTTTCATCACCTTTACATTATACTAATAACACTTTTTTAATTGTAAATGTGATTAATTTAAATATAATAATGTTGTAATCCAAACATAATAATATTTTAATTATGGTTTGTTTGTTTGTTTTTCCTTCCTTTCCTTTCCTAAAATCAACGTAAATGTATGTTACATGTATGACACATTGAATCTTGAAAGCATTTTAAAAATAAAACAATCTTTTCCAACTTCTAAACATTATTTTCTTTATTTGTCTGCATTCATGCCCCCACGTCCACTTATGTCTCTCCTATTTCCATATAAAAGTGCCTTCAAAGATCAAATATAGGAAAAATGAGATGAATTAGATTTTATCTTCAAATGTGGATTAGGTTTTATCTTCAACTATGGATTAAGTTTTGTTTGGCACTTTTTCTATAATTTGTCTTTAGTTAAGGTTTAAGGTTTTGTTTGGGATATATATTTAATTAGAGGTTCAAAATTTAAGATAAAATTTTAGTAATTAGGAATTGAAATTTTAGTTTAGCATTTTTAATTTAAAAAAAATTATTTGAAATTTGAAATTAGGAATTAAAATCTATAAAGAGGAAATTTTGAAAGTTCAAATTTTTTAGGTATGAATTTCAAAAATTGGTGTTTAAAAAATGTAATATGGGGTTTATTAGTTTTTTAAATATATATAATCTTTTACATAGCTTCACTTTCCTTATTTCCTTCCAAAAAGTATATTGATGACTTCTATTTCATTTCATAAATATGGCACAACAAATATTGTTGACAAACGTTATCAGTATGTTGTTGGTGATCACTATCATTATTACTTGGTATTTGTCATAATTAATTGATCATGTATGTAATAGTTATACCTTATTAATTTTAATGAAAACAATGGTGCAGTACAAGACGATATTGATTTGATGGAGTGAACTCCTATCACTTCTCCATATCATGGTCTCACATTCTTCGACATATAACATGCCTTAATTGTCTATAGTTAAACTTGAGAATAAAGTCTAAGTCATTCTATATAACCACATTTGAGAATAAAGTTTAACGAAAGTAGAGGATATTCATGGTGTTCATTTGTGTGTGACATGGTACGATGGAAGAAGAGTTTTCAACATCAAGGAGATAAAGTTTTATAATAATTTAGTTGATACTCTCCTCTCATTTTTTTTAAAATGTCTAAATGATATCCTTCACTAATACACAAATAAACAACAACTTCATGTTTGTGATTGTTTCAATAATCTAACCGTGATAGCTAGAAATTATAACTTGTAAAGCTAAGAAACCAAAACTAATTAATTGACTCCATATTCTAAAATATTTTAAAACCTTAGATAGATATTTAATACAATAAAAATAGAATACAAGTTACCTTCACCTTCCAACCATGTGAATATTTTATCTTTTGATGACTTGATTGTACTCTTCTGATTTCGGTATGTGGTTGCTCAATGCAAATCTCCAATGTAAAGAAAATTCAACAACATAAGAACATATGAATTATGATTTCAAGTGGATGATAAATTTGTTAATTCGATAGCAATTTGATAGCTTGATGATGAATTCTTAAACATATAGAATGCAAGTCAATTTATAGACTTCTTGCATAGAAAATGGATGGTCAAATTTAATCTTGAATTATTAAATCTCTTGATTTTTGGATGGTTATATTTGAGTCCTCATCCAAGTGGAGAAGACCAATTCCTCAAATGATTGAGAAATATGGGAGAAGTTAATTGTTAGTTGAAATAATCTTATGAATTAGTCAAAGTTGTTGAATGACTCACCATGGTAGTTGCATGTTTCAAGGAGTTGGTTGGATGACGCAACCCTTGGTTGAGAGAATTAGGAAAATGGTTGGGTGACTCAACCTCTTGGTTGAGAGAATTGAGGATGTGGTTTGATAACTTGGAAATTAAATTATTAATTAGTTTTATGGAATTATGTATACATGATTAATTATAAATGGATAAGTTAATTAGATTAATTAACTATTTGAATTATGGAGAGAAAATGATATTAATGAATTTAGGATAAAATTTATAATTTGAATGGTGAGTTAGTAAAGAACAATGGTGATTGTGTTGACATTTAGTGAAGTTAATTACAACACTACATTTACCATTATTTGAAAGGGTGTTACGACTAGAAGAAGCAGTGTCTTTTCAAATAATAAAGAAAATTAAGTCAAAACTAAAAATAAATAAAAATAATTAGAAATTAGAAATTAATATCTAATTTATATGATTTTTTAAACAAACAAAAGTAAGTAAACAAACAGAAAAAATATACAAATAAAAAGTGAGAAAACAAAACACACAAAATTAAGTAAACAAATACACAACAATAAGTGAGAAAACATTTTTTTTTTGTCTTTTAATAAGATAAAAACCCTTTGTGTTTTAGAGGTGTTGATAATGATAAAAATAACCTTATTTTTCTTCCTCTATAAGAAGTTGGTTTTGACGAATGGTGTCATGCCAAATTGCTAGATTGTTGGTTCGATTTTTTTGTTTGAGTTGTGAGTTCCATTGCTCATAGAAGAGATGGAATGTTGTGTTGCATGGAGGGCATTTTGGATGTTTTTGTCTACAAGTACCTTCATTACTTGAGGTGTGGTGTTGGTAGTTTATATATGTGATGAATGGTTGGGTGATGGGCCAATGGGTGGTAGGTTGTGTTGGTCAGATGAGGACTAGTTAAAGAGTTGAAATATATCATGTTGGTCAAGGTTTTAAGTATGTCATACGAGTCAAATATGGGAAATTCCAAGGTGGGTTGGTCAAAGATGGGTTGAATAAACATTGTCATATCAACTATGGGTTTATCATAGATGGGTTTATAAATAGTAGACTTGCCAAATATGGGTGGACCAATGAAGATTTGGTCGAAGGTAATTTGGTAAAGGACTAGTTCATCAAAAATGGTTTCATCAAAGATGGGTGGATAATTGAAGGGAGGTTCATCATAAATGGGTGGATGATTGAAGGGAGGTTCATCAAAGACGAAAGGTAGTGTTAGGGATGGAAACCTAGAACCACAAACCTGGCTCTAATTCCAACTTGTCAGGATCTTGCTCCTCAATAAGAGCACACTATGATTACCTTGTATAAGCAACTAATCACGGAATTATACCAAAATTAACAAGTAACTAGAATGCACAAATGACACAGAATATGAGAGACAATACACAATCTTGTATTAATACTCATGCCAGAAGGAAATACAATGAAGATGCCACAATCTTCCACACCTCTCAGATGTACAGATCTCTTTCCCTCAAGAGTTCACTTTCCTACCAAAAACGGTCCCAACACACAACTCAAACACAGAGTTGGTGTTCACCTCCAACCAGTCAGTAATAACCCTGCCAGTACACAAGCACTCAAAGTACTTCAAGTAGATCTCCCATGAACCTGCAACAACCTGCAACTCAAATGATCTTACTTACCATGTAGAACTTCTCTCTGATCTTGCTGCCACCTGCAGATCAACTTGTTCTTACAATTGGAAGGATCTACCTTGCCTTCCTTGATCCTTGATTCTTCATTACAATACATGCCAATGAGTCTATAAATAGATCCCATACTAAAAAATAACTTAGACTTCTAATTTACAATAATTAGACTCGCAACTCAAGACCAAAAATAGTCTTTACATGCAAACAATCAGTTCAACAAACTAACTGTTCGTGCAACAAGCAGTTTTGGAATCGCACAGGCGACCGACATCGGTCCCTATCTGCCTGGAGGTGACCGATGTCGGCCGACTCCTGTCGATGTCGGTTGCCCTTCTATTCAGCACTGACCGACATCGATCAGCCTAACCGACGCTGGTGACTGTAACACTCAGTAACTCCTCCATGTCTGCATACAGTGAAGCTTTTAGCTCCACAACCTAACAATCTCCCACTTAGAGATAAACAGCTGCACCTGTACCTGTACCTGTACTTGTACATCATCTAATTTGTTCTCTGGCTTTGTATCCCTCTTCAAGAACAGCCTTGAAGACCAACCACCACAAATCATGTGGTGCACCTCATGTCATCCAAATCACTTGCCACATCCACATCTACAAACCCATGTAGAAAAGAACTTGACCCTGCATAGCATGTGCACCTGATGTTGGTCCCTCTCAGATCCCTGAGAAACCACTGAACTACCCTCCAGTGCTTCTTTCTCAGATTGGCTCCAAACTTGCTGACAACTCCCACTGCTTGGAAAATCTCAGGTCTAGTACATACCATGTACTTAACTTCATTATGTGAATCAAGACACAGTCCATAGAACTGTCCAACCATCGGCGTGCTAACCAGTTTCACATAATCATCTGAAGACAAAGTCAACCTGTGACCTTCCATGTCCCTAGAACACACTCATGCCAAAAAATCTTGTTGCTCCCAGAGTCCTCATGACACACCTCTGAACTAACTTTACCTTTAGTTCAGCAACTCCCTGTATATGTAACCCTGTAAAAAGCACACAATACAGTAACATGATAATGTAGCTAATATTATCCAACCTGGTAAAGAGAAATACAATGGTCAAACCTCCATTGTCCTGCAGCTTACTCAAGACCATATACCCTGGCCTTTTGTCTCACGTGTCCATTCTCGCTCTTCTTTATCCTGAAAATCTATTCGTCTCTCAGTGCTTTCTTCCAGCTGGGAACTGCACCAAAAAACTCCCGTTTGGTTCTTTTCCAAGGAATTACATCCTTCATCCATGCCAAGCTCCCACTCTTTCCTGGATCTACCTGCTCTGCTTCTTCAATAACTTCCTGGTTCTTGACCATCAGTGAGCAACAAGTGGTGTAAAGAAGGGAAATGATGAATTTGAGGCTTACTTACCCTTTAAGTCCTCCATATGGGTGCTTGAGACTCCTTGACAGCTTGCTGTCCATCCAAAATTCATCTCAGTGATCGATGCCGGTCACATCTCAGTCTGCACCCAATCGACGTCAGTTCCATGTGACTGCCTCATCGCCGATGTTGATTCCCCCTGACCGACGCCGGTGTTTATCTATCCGGAGTCACCGACGTCAAGCTACACATAGCCGACGTCGGTCCCTGTCTGGATGCCGACGCTAGTTTTCTAACCAATGTCGGTCTCTGTGTTTTACTTGTGAGCGATGACTTCTACTCACGAGCTCCTTTTGGATCAAACCCTTGTCCATATCAACCTTACTCTGCTTAAAATTCTTCAGCCCCTTACGTTGATCTCTATCTGTCATCTTTTCCTTGAAAACCAAGACTTTCCTGTTCTTGTCATGAACATCAGATTCCTCAAAAAATGTCACTTTCTTCCTTTGCTTACAGAAATATCGATCCATGCTTTTCAAATCCGAAAGCATACCCTTTGACTCAAAAACATGCATCCTCTTCTTATTCATGTGACCAAGCCTATTAAGCCACATATTTGAATCTACAGCTGAAGTAGATAAATCAGAAGGAGAATCAGTAATACAAGTAGATAGATAAAGTGTACCTACTTTCTTACCTCTTGCTACAATAAGTGCACCCTTGGTAACCTTTCAAGAGTCCGTTGTGAGAGTTACTGTGCAACCCTCATCACTCAACTTTCCAACAGATATCAAATTCTGCTTCAGGACTAGGATATGCATGACCTCCTTCAACACCCATGTGTTGCCCGTCTGCAATTTCAACTTCACTTTTCCTTTGCCAACCATTTGACAAGGCTTACCATCCCCTAAATAAATTTCTCTAAAGTCTCACTGGACATACTCATAAAAAAATTTCATATTTGGGGATGCATGGAAAGAGGCACCAAAATCTAAAACCCAAGATTCTACTTTATCCAAAGAACATACCAGAGCATCCTGTGCAACAATACCTGCAACATCTGCTTCTTTAGTTCCTTCTTGTTGATCTTCAACCAACCAAAAATCTCTCTTTACATGCCCTTGCTTTCCACATTTCCAGCAGGTTATTCTGCCATACCTAGACTTGAATCTCCTGCCTATCTTTGACCTTGATCTTCCATGCTCGAACTTCTCTCTTTGCCTTCCCCTGCTTCAACACTCAAAGCATTCCCTGATGATTCACTTGTGTTTTTCTTGTGAATTTCTTCATTCAAGATTACACTCACAACATCATCCACTTTTAAGATCTTAGAAGCAGACGCAGTATTACTAACTGTCATTACCAAAATCTCCCACCTTTCAGGTAATGAGCATAAGATTAAGAAAGCCTTAATTTCATCATCAAAAACAATATTGACTGAATTTAACTAGTTTACCAAACCATGGAAATCACTAAGATGACTATGAACAGATCCACCTTCCAACATTTGCAAATTAAATAATTGCTTCATAAGAAATACCTTATTCGAAGCTGAGGGTTTTTCATATAAATTTGCCAAAGATTCCATCAACTCTACCGTTGTCTTAGCCTGTGATAAGTTGAAAATCACAGATGATGCAAGACTCAACCTTATAGATCCCAGAGCCTTCCGATCAAGAACCTCCCATTCTTCATCCTTCATATCCGTGGGCTTGCATGCAACTCCACCCAACGGTAAGTACAAATCTTTTTGATATAGATAATCTTCAATCTGCATCCTCCATAATTGATAGTTCTTGCCATTAAACTTCTCCATTCATAGCTTACTTTCTTCTACCATTGCTATACTCCCACTCAAACAGAAACCCCTGAGAGTGATCTGTAATCAAATACACACTAACCAGATCTGAAACACCTGTTAGTAACCCAACCAAAAGCTCTGATACCAGTTTGTTAGGGATGGAAACCTAAAACCACAAACCTGGCTCTGATTCCAACTTGTCAGGATCTTGCTCCTCAATAAGAGCACACTATGATTACCTTGTATAAGCAACTGATCACGAAATTATACCAGAATTAACAAGTAACTAGAATGCACAAATGACAGAATATGAGAGACAATACACAATCTTGTATTAATACTCATGCCAGAAAGAAATACAATGAAGATGCCACAATCTTCCACACCTCTCAGATGTACAGATCTCTTTTCCTCAAGAGTTCACTCTCCTACCAAAAATGGTCCCAACACAACTCAAACACAGAGTTGGTGTTCACCTCCAACCAGTCAGTAATAACCCTGCCGGTACACAAGTACTCAAAGTACTTCAAGTAGATCTCCCATGAACCTGCAACTCAAATGATCTTACTTACCATGTAGAACTTCTCTCTGATCTTGCTGCCACCTGCAGATCAACTTGTTCTTACAATTGGAAGGATCTACCTTGCCTTCCTTGATCCTTGATTCTTCATTACAATACATGCCAATGAGTCTATAAATAGATCCCATACTAAAAAATAACTTAGACTTCTAATTTACAATAATTAGACTCGCAACTCAAGACCAAAAATAGCCTTTACATGCAAACAATCAGTTCAACAAACTAACTATTCGTGCAACGAGCAGTTCTGGAACCGCACAGGAGACCGATGTCGGTCCCTGTCTGCTTGGAGGTGACCGACGTCAGCCGACTCCTGCCGATGTCGGTTGCCCTTCTGTTCAGCACTGACCGACGTCGATCGGCCTAACCGACACCGGTGACTGTGACACTCAGCAACTCCTCCATGTTCACATATAGTGAAGCTTTTAGCTCCACAACCTAACAGGTAGTTCATGGTGGTCAAATATTAGTTGGTCAACTATGGATTAGTCAAAATTGGTATATCAAAGATATGGTCATTAAATATTGTTGTTAGGTCATGACCTTGATTTGGAAGTGGAGGATCTTTATCATGATTTCTAAAAGGATCTAGGTATAACCCCAACTTTTGATTATCGGATGTGGATGTACTTGATTATTAGATATATGAGGTTTTTTGGAGTGGTGATGGTAGGACATGATTAGGTTTGGATCCAATATAGTTAGCTCAAGGAGGATTGATGGATTTTGACCCAAGATAGTTAGGATTCACAATGGGTTGATGGATTTGTAACCCAAGATAGTTAAGATGCACAATGGATTGATCCAGGATAGTTTGAATGGATTGTTTGATTTTGGCTGAAAATAGGTTATGAACCAAGACAGTTAGGACTCCCTAAAATTTTGACTCAAAATAGTTGATCTAAGAAGGTTTTGATTGACAATTCTTTTGACATCTTGAAGTCTTGATTCATCGTGCACCTAAGAGAAGTGTATCGCCTATAGAAGTTACTCTCACCATACCCTTGAAATCAAGTTTAGTGGGCTACAAGCACAAAAGACTCTAGTAGTCAGTTATCTAAAATATTGGGCTGACACTATCCAAAGGGAAAGTAGTTTTATATGAGAGCCCATGAATCATGCAATACATTGCCTAGATTTATCATTTAAAATTGTGGTTTGCTTGTGTATATTCTTGAATAATTTAGGTTGTTGTCGTATGCTTTAAATTTTCCTCTTTGTGATATACTAGTGATAGAATATTTGTCCTTTGTGTTAAGTTTCATACACTTCTTGTGCAAATTAATGATCAAACATTTAATAACAAGGCTAAGTTAAAAACCCTTTTATCAACACAAGTTATCTTGAGTAGGGTTATATTGATGTCAAAACCAAAATCCTTAATCCATACCTATCTTGAATCAAACCATTTAGATTTCAAGAAGTCAAAAGCATTGTCAATTCAAACCATATTGAGCCAAAATTATAATAAGTCCTATCTTGGGTCACAACCTATTTTGAGTCAATATTAAACAATCCATCCAAACTATCTTGGGTCAATCTATTGTGTATCCTAACTATCTTGGGTCACAAATCCATCAATCCATTGTGTATCTTAACTATCTTGGGTCACAAATCCATCAATCAATTATGAATCCTAACTATATTGGGTCACAGTCCATCAATACACCTTGAATCCTAACTATCTTGTATCCAAGCCCAATCCTAAGTCACATACATAGAGTCACATCATGCCTCCAACTACCCAAATCCAATAATATTTGAATAGCATGCAAAATGGGGAAGAACCTATTGGTAGATACCCCTTTCACTTTGAAAATCAAGAAGAGCGTGTAGAGGTGAATGATGATGATAGTCTTGTTAACTATAGTAATCAAGGTCCCAAAACTAATGATTCGCTTAAAAACGCTTCAGACCAAGTTTGAAACTACCTCTTAGTACATAAATATCAAGCCTTATTACATCTCATAGGAATAGGTGCCAAACTACCTCTAGATTTTAATCATGAGGACTTGCATTACCTTATAATCAAGAGGGATAAAACCCCTCCTAAATGTGATCAATATCCACCTAGTACTTCTTTATATAAATGCAAGACAATCTTATAATCCACTCATGAAAATTTAAACAATGTTTCCTACGTTTATGATGACAAAGGGAAGGTAGTTATAGAGAACAAAACCCAACAAAATGAACCTTTTGATATATCCAAACACGTTCAAAATTTGAGCCAACAAATATTTGATCTTCGATCTAAGATCAATCCTTCAAATCCCAAAGCCAACAAAACCAATCAAAATCAATCAAAAAAATAAAATCAATCCCAATCTTTCCTCTCAAGGACAAATTTATTATTCAATAATGAAAAAATATGAAGGACCAGATCCAAGGATTGCAAGATGGGAGTCTATCCTCAAGTAAAAACTTTAAGTTTAAATAATTGTGCCCTTATCCTTTTGACATAAACATAATGAAATTACCTTTTCCCTCTCATTTTTAACCTCCAAATTTTGATAAATATAAATGGAAAGGTGACCCTAGGGATCATATCAAGGAGCTATGCATTTATTGCCAATAAATTGCCTATAGTTATTACTAATTACTTTGGCTCTTCCGACGTAGTCTAAGTGATCAATCTCTAGAATGATTTGTATGTTTAACCAAGGGGTCAATCACTACCTTTGCATACCTCTCTAAAATATTTTTTAAACCTTTCTCATATAACGCAGAACATGAATTGACCATTCTAAACCTATACAATGCCAATCAATGAAATGGAGAAAGTTTATCCTCTTTCTTACAAAGATGGTGTGCCTTAGCCAGTTGTTTTCCTTAGTCACTACCTGAAAAATATCTCATTACCATTTTCATGAACAATATCAACTTTGAGATGTGTTATCACCTTCAACGTGTTTGTGTCAACTCCTTTGGAAAATTGGTTTAAAAAGGAGTTTAAATAGAAAGGGCACTTATCACCAAGGTTCTTGTCAAAATTTTCAATAAGGAAAACCAAACTCAAACTGACAAACTCAAGGTTTTCAATGAAAATAAGAATGTGGTAAGTGATGGTGTGACATATGTTAAGTGTGTTCAAAACATTCAACCTACACCTAACCTCACCCTATCAAGTGGTCAAACTAGACAAGGGGAAATATGGAGGAATTATACTTATTTGAATGACCCCCTTGATGTAATTTTCCACAAATTATTAGTTACTAATATGATGGTATTTCCAAACACTAAACCCTTTGATGAAAATGGTCCTAAACCTACTTGGTATAAAGAAGATCAATATTGTGAGTACCATAGAGTCAAAGGTCATGCCACCAATAGATGTTTAAAACTCAAAAACTATAACCAAGATCTTATCAATCATGGTGATATAGAAATAGAGAATAGTGCATCTATATCCAATAATCAAAAGTTAAGTATATACCAAGATCCATTTCTGCAACATGACCAAGATCATTCCAAAACAACTCAATGTCAAACCAATAATGTCAATTCTACCCAACATACCCATCCATTTGATTCCATTGTCAGCCATGTCCAACAAATGGATAACCATGTTTCCATGATCAAAATTAAAGCCCAAGACTGTGCAGTCACTACTAAGCATGAAAAAATCACTCTCTATTTCTCCTCTGCCTAATTCTAAGAGAAAATACAATATCATTAAGTGACTTGAGAAGACGTAAACCCAAATATCTATTTTAGACCTTCACAAAACATCCACTACATATCAAGATATATTGTATAAAACTTTACAGGAGTCGAGAGTTCTTAAGGATATCAACCCATCTAATTTACAAGACCTTATAGGACATTTTTCTTCTAAACAATATGGTCACTTTTGATCACATTGATGTATCTCTTGTTGGTTCATCTCACAGTTTACTCTGTATATTGAAGTCATAATCTCAAAGCACAAAGTAAAAAGAGTTTTATAGAGAATGGGTCCAATTTGAACTTGTGTACATTAAGCTTGAACAAACATCCTGGTTATTCGATAGTAGCACTAAAACCCAATACCATAACTATAAATGCTTATGATAATGCATAGCACTAGTTAGAAAGAACTATACATCTTCTCATTAAGGTGGGGTAAGTCATACAACAAACCTTAATAAATGTCTTGGATCTTGAACTTCCATATAACCTCCTCCTTGGCCAACCATGGATCCATACCATGAACGCTCCCTCTTTATCCATTCAATCCTTGCCATCATACCATCAGTGTTATTCCCAATTTTGACATTGATACAGAAGTGGAAAATTCTTGAGGCATGTTCTTAGAGACATTTTGATATATCTTTGTAATGATTCTTTGACAAATGAACACTTGGTTCTTAGATAATGTGTTCTTTCAAGTTCCCATCCTGAATCCTTCCACTATCTCAATCCACTATCACTCCCATATCTTGGTGCTAGAATTGGTTTTCCCTTTGATCATTACCTTGTCAAAAATCGAAAAAATCCAAAAAAAAAATATTTTAAAAAAATCCAAAAATAGATAATTTTAAAAATCTAAAAAATTAGAAAAAGTCCAAAATCATTTGTCCTGAGTTCAGTTAGAATCCCTTCACATACCATATGCAAATCACTTTCACCTTCTTGGGATCTATCTTTCCCACATCTACCCCCCTCGTATATATAATTTCTTGGGGAAAAACAAAGATATCTTCATCATTATCAACACCTCTAAAACACAACAAGTTTTTAACTTATCAAAAGACAAAAAAAATGTTTGCTTACTTGTTTTTGTGTATACTTTATGTGTTTGTTTACTTACTTTTGTTTGTTTGCTTGCTTGCTTACTCTCGTTTGCATGTTTGCTTACTCACTTTTGCTTGCTTGCTTGCTTACTTTTGTTTTTTTACTAACAAACTATCGTGTTTTTTGTTTGTTTGTCTTACTATTTGATCTCTGCTTATTTCTTATTTTGAGTCAAGACATTATGTGCATTACAATAGTGTTATCATGACTTATCCATAACATGGTGCACTATGCCATGTGTTTATGTCTGTGTCAATCATTACACATTATTATGATACGTCATCATGGTCTTTCATACCATTGGTGTCTATTGTCATATGCAAAATAAAAATAAGGTTTATCAAACCATGTTAGAACTCCATGTAAGACTAAGCAACAATTATCCCATCCACGTCATTGCATTATCTATCAACATACATCACATCTATAACATTCGTCAAAATATTTAATACTGACTATCCAACTTAATACTCCACTCAATCACCTATCACTAAACCCCTAAACAATTAAGTCTGCTTCATCAATAATCTAACAGGAAGGCTAATCCATACATCACATAATCACCTATATCTACCAATAACCTATCAAGATCCATGTTATCAAATCATGTGATCAATCATTATAAATTTGTGCACTCGATTACCTTCATGAGTTTTATTTGCACATCAATAAACTAAATAAAATCAACCATCCAATCCAAGCGCATAGGTTTTCAATAGGATATATCATTCCCACATCTCTTTCCGTGTATATATCATTGTTTGGGGAAAATCAAAGTGTGCAGCTTATCTCAGGATATATCATTCCTAATCCACTCTTTGCATATATCATTACTTGGAAAAAATCAATTTATTATCAAATCCAATCTAAGCGTGCAAGCATTAGCTCAAGTGGGTTAATCTCATCCATGTTTTAATCTCATTCATCCATATCCATCATTATCCTCCTATCCATTTATCATATCTTGATGTACCCTAACTAAACCTTTCATCCCTTTTTATCCTATTTCACCGAATTACAAGATCATTTTCATTCCACATCACTTATCCACATACTCTAATTTTTCCATTTATTTCTTTTCTACTTGCAATTCAATTAAGTCAATCAAAAATCATTGGAATATATATTTCTCTCTTTAACAATCACAACTTATCAACATGATATATCCTTCTGACATCTACTCTCGTGCATCTATCATTGCATGTGCACATCTAAGCATGTAGTTTATTTTTATAGATATCATTTCTAAATTTTGCTCTCATGCATCTATCCACTCAAGGAAAATCATTTTAGAATCGTGCAAACATTTCATCAAGAATGGTAACTCCATTTATTGCAGTATCAATGACACCAATTTTCTATCTATTTGTACAACCATCTTTCATCATTTATTCATTTGAAACACCTATCCACATCCTTTCTCCTCGCACAACCTCTCAAGGGACCACCTACCAACCTAATCTCTCACTCAAGCCATTCAGGCATCTTCTCACATCCATTTTCACTCTACATTTTTTTATTCTTTGAAAGGACATTGCTTCTTCTAGTTGCAACACCCTTTCAAAGATGACAAAATGTAAACATCTAAATTCTATCACATTTAGTGTCATAATTAACTTCACTAAATATTAACACAATCACTACTATTCATTATTAACTCGCCATTCAAATTCTAAAATTTATCCTAAGTTCACTAACGTAATTTTTCCTCCATAATTAAAAATAGTTAATTAAACTTTATTAAATAATCTATTTCTAATTAATCATGCACACATAATTCTATATTTCTAACTAATAATTATAATTTTTAAGTCACCAAACCACATCCTCAATTCTCTCCACCAAGAGGTTGAGTCACCCAAACATCTCCCTTATTCTCTCAACCAAGTGTTGAGTCATCCAACCAACTCTTTGAAACATGGCAATACCATGGTGAGTCATTTAACTATTTTGACTCATTCATAAGAATATTTCAAGTATCAACTAACTTCTCCAATATTTCTCAACCATTTAAAAAATTGGTCTTCTCCACTTGGATGAGGACTCAAATCTAACCATCCAAAAATCAATAGATTTAATAATTCAATACTAAATTTGATCATCCATTCCTCATGTGAGAAGTCTATAAATTAATGTATTTTCTCCATATTGAAGGATCAATTTATCATCAAGCCATCAAAGTGATATCAAATTACGGAATCACTCATCCACTTGAAATCATAATTTGTATGTCTTTATACTGTTGAATTTTCCTTGTATTATAGATTTGCATTAAACAACCACATACTGAGATCACAAGAGCACAATTAAGTCATCAAATGAGAAGATCTTCACTTGATTGGTTGGCTGGATAAGTTAATTAACTATTTGAATTGTGAAGAAAAATAATATTAGTGAACTTAGGATAAAATCTAGAATTCAAATGGTGAGTTAGTAAAAAATAGTGGTGGTTGTGTTGATATTTAGTTAAGTTAATTATGACATCAAATGTGGCATAATTTAGGTGTCTATATTTGCCCCTCTTTCAAAGGGTGTTGCGATTAAAAGAAACAATGTATTTTTAAAGAATAAAGAAAAGTGAGTCAAAAATAAAATAAACAAAAGTAATTAAAATTTAGAATTTGATAGCTAATTTATAAGATAAGAATGGGTTTGGATGGGGCTTGAGTGGACAAGGATGGTTTAGGATGCAATGAGTATTTTTGGATTGAGATCGATGGGGCTTACCCCCAAGTGTAAGGTAATTTTAAACAACTAATTTTACACATGATGCCAAAAACTATTTTTCATCATGGTATTTTCTCAAGGCAGCATAGAAATGGTTTTCCCCTGTGTACAATTTTTTTTTTTGCAATTACATTGAATCTTTCAAGAATGCACTCCGAAGATGTCTTCAAGAATTTCATTAATTTATAAGTTGGATTCTTCCAAATTTACCAGGATACCATCATAGTCCCTACGATAGAGGGTGTTTCCAAGGAAGGTGAAGCGGAAGGTGTGTTCAATGAAATATGTGTTGAGTGCATGAAGGGTTTGGAGGGATGGTGTGATTGTAATGTGAAGGGGGATTGGGATCGACAATCTCATGTTCTGAAGAAAAAAAGTAGCCGCAAGTTGAATGATTTGGAGACTCACTTCTACTTCAATGGTGTCTCCAATATGTGATGGGGATCCATCATGCAGCTGTGATGATGTAAGGGGTAGATTAATTTGTTCATTCATTGGTGCTTTCGAAAGGTTTTCACCAAGGGACTCTTCTTGATTGTTTTGATAGTGATTTTTATTTGAATTGTCTAATAGTGTCTCAAAGACATTTCACAAAGGGACTTAGATTGTTGATTTTATAGACTTTGATTTTGAGTTAGATTGTCTCATAGTGCCTCAAAAAGGTTTTCACTAGGCAATATTGATATTGAAATTTGACTTGATAGATTGTTGGCTTTATTTTTATTAATGAATGTTTTTATTTAGAATAGGTTGATGCTTCTTTATGATTTTTTAGTCGAATGACAATCATGAATTCTGTGATTGTTTTATTGTCATGGAAGAAAGTTGATAGGAGGTGAATTCATCGGTCCCAATAAACGAGTGCAGGAGATTGATTATCAAGATGAAAGAAATGATGGATATTATGATTTTGCAGTCCCAATCAACAAGTGTGAGATATTGAATGTCCACGTGGATGGTGGAAATGAAAATGTTGTTAAAAGGAGTAATGGCAGCATAGTTCTCATAGAGGCTATGAGAGGATCATGATTCAATTCTAGATGTAGCTTCCTTATAAACCATAAAAATGTTGCTAACATATTTACTTTGATCTATAGATAGTTTGTATCCAATGCCATGAGATCCTTTGTCTACATTGAAATGGATGTGTTCTAGGATTCCTTGCTCATGTAGGTCAGGTACTATGTCTTGGTAATTCATGCTTTTGACAATTTTGTTTGTTATAGGATAGTTATTGCTTTGGAAGCATGATGTTAAGTTGTCAATGTATAAGCAGGGGTTATCGGATCATCTTATTCCTTCCTCTACAAAAAAGCTAGTTTTGACAAATGATGTCATGTCAAACTGGTAGATTGTTGGTTCTATTTTTTTGTTCGAGTTTTGATTGTCATTTTTAGTAGGATAGATGGAATGTTGTGCTACATGAAGGGCATTTTGGATGTTGTTGTCTACGAGTAACTTCATTACTTGAGGCTTGGTGTTGGTAATTTAGATATGCGATCGGTGGTTGGGTGATGGGCCAATGGGTGGTATGTTGTGTTGGTTGAAGAAGGATTGGTCAAAGAGTTGAAGTGTTGGTTAAAGGTTTGAAGTATGTCATGCAAGTCAAATATAGGTGGATCCAAGGTGGGTTGGTCAAAGATGGTTTTGTCAATGATGGGTTCATCATAGATGTCAAAGATGAGTGGACCAATGAAGGTTTGGTCAAAGGTAATTTGGTCAATGACTGGTTCGTTAAAAATGGGTTCATCCAATATCGGTGGATGGTTAAATAGAGGTTCATCAAAGATAGAAGGTAGGTCATGATGGTCAAAGATTGGTTGTCAACTATGGGTTGGTAAAAACTGGGTATATCAAAGAGAGGCTCATTTAATATTGGTGCTAGGTCCCGACCTTGATTTGGAAGTGGAGTAGTTTAATTGTGAATTAGAAAAGGATCGAGGTATAATCTCAATTGTTGATTCTCAGATGTGGATGCACTTGATTGTTGGATAGACAAGGTTCCTTGGAGTGGAGAAGGTAGGAAGGTAGGACATGACTAGATTTTTGTGGCTCAAGGCCCAATTTTATAGAATGATTTTTAGACATGGATACACATAACTCTACTTCGATATCTCCATAGTCAATCAAATCTTGGATATAATTCTTAAATTTCAAGCATCTATTAGTAGAATGGCCCTCAATCCTATGATACTCACAGTATTCACCCTTTTTATACTAAGTAGGTATCGATTGGATTTTATCAAAAAGATTTGTGTGCGGATAGACGATCATGTTGTTGTTAGTTAGTTAAAGATCACTTTTAAGGGTTTCTTGAGGGAGTATATTGTCTCTGTGTGAAGCCTTGTTTTCACATTGATGGATTTGAGGCTTGGTCAAATGATGGTCCTTGGTGTGGTGATGACAAACATAGTTGGTTTGTTGGATTTGTTTTGGTTCAAAGGCCAGGGTGATGTTAGATGTTAGGGGTGCCATAATTGGGCTCCCTTTGCTAAAGTGATATGGGATGTTGTAATCAAGACTATAGCTAGTACATGGGAGACTTGGTTGATTTTGGGTAATAAGGTTACTAATGGTAGGTTATGTTTACAAGGGATGGTTTTGGATTCCCTACTGATGATGTGGGCTAAATTGTTAGGATCAAAATCGACAAGAAGATAGGCACCTAACTTTATAAGTCATAGAATGAGATCATCCTCATTTGAAAATAGGTATTGTTTGATGTGGGCTCTATCAAGATCGGTTTTGGGTGCCATAACTCAAGATGGTTTTGGATTTAAGATGGTTTGACTCAATATTGGGCTTGGATTGAAAATAGATTGTTGGATTTCTAAGTCTAATTTTCATCTAAGCTCCTAAGCATCTGGATTAACGAGATTACACCACATGTCTCCATCTCATTCATCTATAGTAAAATAGTGAAACAGCTAAGTCTCAAAGTCCAACAAGCATCTGGATGAGCGAGGATCATCGATGTGTCACAATCCCACTCATCTGACCTGCATACAAAGGCACAATTAAAAAAGTTCCCCAAGCATCCGAATAAACAAGGATTGTCCATGTGTCACGATCTCACTTACGCATGACTTAAGCAACAAGCATAGTTCTCAAATTTACCTGAGCATATGGATAAGCGAGATCATGCCACCTATCACTATCTCGTTTGCTCACTTTTATCAACTTGAATGGCTAAGACACAGAGCTCCCCACCCTCTAGATAAGTGAGATCATGCCACGTGGCATGATCTCGCTCATCTGCAACTAACAGGAGCATGCACATATTCTAAAGGCCCTCTGGATAAGAGAGGGTCATCCACTTGGTAGCATCCTTCTTGCTTGCAACCAAAAACTCAAGGTACACAATTAGAGCCTAGAAACTACCTGGATTAACGAGATCAAGCCACATGTCTAAATGGCAACCTACAAGCTTAAGGTACGAAATGCAAAGATCGACTCCAAGCGAAGAAACGAGAATATGACAAATGTCAATGTCTAGATCAGTTGTGATCTAAAGACAAAAGACAAGGTCCACACAAGTCCTAATCAAGTGGTCTATTGATGTTTCACAATCTTATGAATCCCAACTTGAATATATCTTTTGATTTCAAAACTTAGACAAAAGATACGTAGAAAATGTTGGTGTAGGATATTACTTTCCTACTCTTTAACTTACTTAGGTGTTATTTCCTATTAGGGAAGTTAGTCCCCTATGCATGGTATGGTTGGGATTCTCCTAGCTTCCACCTAAATATGTACCTATTCACCTAGTCATTCACATGGCAATGCAAAGTGAACTATTCATTACATAATCTATTTGAGTTATAGATAGTTTATTCTTTTTGTGTGTATGGTGAAGCTTCCATGGATGTAGTAATAGCTTATAAGAGAGATCTTGGTTGAAGAGTTGATAACTCTTTCATGGTATAAGATCCACCCTATAGCTATATGTACATCTCTATTGTAAACTATTCAATATAGAATACAGTTGATCTATTATTGGTGTGTGCAATGCTAGAATCATGGTAAAGTTTTATGCATTTGAGATTTATGTTTGTTTTAAACAAAAGAACTTAAAATGCTTGTCATCTAAGTCAAAACTAAACACATTCATTGATAGCCACACAGCTATACGATGGGATGAATTTTAAAAGGGAGTGTTTTTAATTGTTTTTTTTTTTGTTGTTATAAAAACAATTTTAAAAAAAGTTTATTAATGTGGGATTTATTTGTATTGGAGGTGGTGAGGCTCAACTTTATTTTGTTTGGTGGGTGATTTAATCCATGGAGGGGTGCCATTGTGTTTTTCACTAAGTGATCATTACTTAGTAGGGACAATTTTTAATTATTGTTTTTTTTATAAAAATAATATTGTGAAGGGCATTATGAGGGGCATATTGTAAGGAGATATATTGTTCATTGCTTTATCAAATTTCGTTCATTTCACTTGTCAAAGATTGGTGGGTGAGGTCTGGTTTGGCAGAGGCCAAACCCCCTCACATGCAAAACAAAACTCTCTTTTTTATTGTTCTTTGTTTTTGCTCTCTCATTACAAATTTTTGGATGCATTTTTTATTGCGACCGACATCCTATTTGCATGAGATTTGGCCCACATTGCTCTTTCTTGGCCCACATTATACCTCTTATGCCACTATTACACTTTGCACTATCTCAGACACATTTTTGGCAAAGTGTGACATCCTTTGCATGTGTTTTTATAGGTTGTCTTTTTTAATAGTCAAATCATTTCAAATGTATTTTCGCATACATGATGGGTTTTTTTGTCATTTTCCACGCTCTTCCATAAACCAATGACATGTATTCTAATTTGTGCATTGGCACTTTGACACACTTGTAGTTTGTGTCATGTCTCCATCAAGACCCCTTTCTTAGTATCTTTCCTTCTTCTAT
The DNA here is from genome assembly GCA_037957365.1 of Torreya grandis. Classification (NCBI taxonomy): domain Eukaryota; kingdom Viridiplantae; phylum Streptophyta; class Pinopsida; order Cupressales; family Taxaceae; genus Torreya; species Torreya grandis. The sequence goes on from JARHVA010000130.1 coordinate 838,676, forward strand.
GGAGACACCTCTTTCGCTCTCTTATTTTTTAAGCATCTCTCATGATACTTGATGGATTTTTTGACAAGTTGACAGTGTCCTTGTTTGGAGCTATTCTAGTGAAGCTTAGTGTCTTCCTTATTTTCATTTAGTGTTTTTTATGTATGAAATATATTGTACTTGTACTGATTTATAAAGTGTCATGGGGGGTTTGTTGATTCGGCTTTATCTACCTTCATGCATTTGTATGCTCTATTTTGGGCACATTTTCACTTCTTCGATTGTTTCTCTTCCATCACCACCAGAGCCATCCTCTTTGAGAGATTGTATTTGTATTTTTGACACCAATTTTTTGACAATTGACAGTCTCCTAGCATATGGAGTTATTCTGTGCATACAATGTCAACTTGTTCGGTGTTTGAATAGTGAATTCAGACCACTTGTATAGAGTTTTTTCATCCACTCCACCCATCTAGCATTATGGGGGTCTGCATACATATTTTTTTGGCATCACTCCACACTGTCAGCAATATGGATGTGATGTACAGATGTTTCTTAGGTGTTGAGCATTCCTTGTACATGCAGTACTCTTTTGTATTTTCATCACCACTAACAGTCTTCTTGATTGAGCTATTCTGGGGAAACCCAATGTTGATTATTTTTATGATTGAGTAGTAGATTTGGACCACTCATACAGATTGAGTTCCTTTATGACTTTCAAGTACTTGGAGTGCAGACTACTTCAGCATCATCTTTGGGGGGCTTTCTAGCTCTCTCTTCTTTTCTCTCTTTTGGAGGGAGTTTTTTCATACAAGTTATCTCATTTTCTCCACTTTATAAGAGTTATATGTATATTTTGCATTTTTTTGCATGTTTTATAGATTCCTCCTTTGTACATGGATATCTTATTCAAGCATTTTGTTTGTTGGAACCCATATGAAGATTTTTTACTTGAAACCATGGCCTTCTTGGTGATTCTTATAGTGACACAAGTGTAGCATCCCCCCCAGTGACACCAGTGTTGCAGCTCCACCAATCTTTGTGCTCACTTTTCACCATCTTATTGAAGGGTGTTCAGAGAATGCTTCCTCAGGTTCATCATTCTACTTATATTTATTCTAGAGTACAGTGTTCATATTCAATAATCATCGTATTAAGCAACATTCCTACTTTCACTTGGCAGTTACAGTGACTCGACATCTATGTACTCTAACAATATGGCTTAGCATCCATAACGACATGTGGCTTCACATTGTATCCTTTATTGTACCCACCTGAGCTCTGTTGAAGCGTGGGTGGAAGGGGGAAAGGAGGGAAGGGAGGTGTTGGTGTAAGATATTAATTTCCTACTCTTTAGATTACTTACGTGTTATTTCCTTTTGGGGAAGTCAGTCCCACATGCATGTTATGGTTGGGATCATCCTAGCTTCCACCTATATATGTACATATTCAACTAGTCATTCACATGGCAATGCAAGGTGAATTATTCATTGTTTAATATATTTGAGTTATAGATAATTCATTCTTTTTATGTGTATGGTGAAGCTTACATGGATGTAGCAATGGTTTATTGGAGAGATCTTGGTTGAAGAGTCGATAACTTTTTCAGACAAGGCATGGGCCAATGACAAAAGGGTGATTAAGCAACTATAAAAAATGACTAGTGCCATGTGTCTCTCTCCAAACAAAGTGGATTCAAGACACGAAAGTGAGCCCCTAAAGCATTATGAATAGATATCTGTCATTTTTTAAAATTACTAAGCAATCAGGAACAATGGCAAAGTGACATGTGGCCAGTCCTAAAACCTTTCATAACACCATAAAGGCTAAATAGGAGTATACTCTCCACACTCCCTACACTAGATAGCTCTGTTAGAAGTCATCGTCTGAATGCCACTTGTAAACTTTGCCAAGCTCGATCGAGAGGACAACCTCATTGATCAATCATTGGCAGCTCAGCAAACCCTGCCAAAATAGTTGGGGAGTGGCCCACCTCCGACCTCTTCTCGATGCTCCTTAGTGAGCCATGGGATCCATTTTTGTATAGTCTTGGAAACAATGAATCTTCTGACATAATTATATTTAACCATTTCAAGCCATGATGGTCAAGAGTGGGCTCTCATGCCTCTTATAGGTAGGAACCATCTCTCTCTTCTATGTATATTATTATGTAATATGTGTTAGGGGTTGACTCTATTACAAACAAACGTCATATTAATGATTATTTGGTTTCTTTATGTAAATGCGTTCAGTTTTTATTAATATCTTCCACTTTCTTTCTACTTTAAATGGATTAATACTTATACTAAAGGATTGTAAGTTATACTTTCCTGCAAGGTTTATGTGTTAATTAGGATGAGCTTTAGATATTCTAGTTGTGTTCTTAGATGTCTTTCGTTTCATTTGAAACCTATTAAGATCTATGTGTGATTAACTACAACTCTGTTCACAGTTATTCATAAAAAACATCATTGAGTTAAGCATTTGCCTTTTCTTTTTAGACTCTTTTCTTGTGTAAATAAAGTCCAAGCCATCATGAAACTTACCATACAATGATACAATTGTAGCTAAGCAAATTCTCGATCTTTGAAGCAATAGTGTTGTCATTTGTTCAAAAAGTTCCATTTTCTGCCTTATCCACTCTCCCTTTTTATGTTTTTTAACTACTCGTTGATCTTTATCCCTTTTTAAGAAACTGTGAAGCACGTGGCATGCCTAAAACTCACGACAACAGCGAGTGCTAGCCTACTACATGCCTAAAACTCATGTCAATAGTTAGTTAGCTAGAAGTATATAAGCTCTGTGAAGTGAAGCAAGTAGAGCTCAAAAATTTAATCTGTTGAAATTGGTTTAGCTAGAATTGTATAAGTTTTGTGTCAATAAGAAAATTGGTATTGAGCCTCTGGGGGTAATGTTGTATCTATTGAAGACCTATTCCAATCAGGTTATTTAATGGAGCCCAATACATGCAACTTGTGTTCTAGATTGTCTCGGCAATAATCTTAAAATGAAAGAACATAAATCCCCCAATTATTCTCTAAGCTCGCTCAATGCATCTAACCCAATAGATGCCCAATAGATGCCCCTGGGATAATGAGATCTTAGACCAAACAACAACTTGGATACAAGATAGTTTGGATTCAAGATGGATTGATTTGAAATCTTGAAATCAAGATGATTTGACTTGAGATTGGTCTTGGATCCAAGATAGTTTGGATTCAAGATGGATTGGTTTGAAATGTTGAAATCAAGATGGTTTGACTCAAGATTGGACTTGGATCCAAGATAGTTTGGATTCAAAGTGATTGATCCTAAATAATTTGGATTTAATATATTTTGGACTTAGAATAATGGCATTCACAATGGTTTGGATGTCTAGTTTGAGTCAAGATTGGTTTGGATTAACGATTTGGTTTTGACTCAGAGAACCCTACTCAAGATAACTTGTGTTTATAGATAGGTTTTTAACTTCAACTTATTATTAAGTGTTTGATCATTGGTTTGTACAACAATTTTATTAGACTTTTCACAAAAGATAGTCTCAAACACTAGTATAGCACAAAGAGAGAGAAAATCGAAGTATGCAACAAAAACCCTAAACTATTCAAACAGAATATGAATACTAAACAAGTAAACCACAAAATCAAATGATAAATTTAGGCAAGGTGTTAAGTAATATGCAGGGTCTCATATATACTTGTCATTGAATAGTATAGACCTAATATTTCAGAGTACTGAATATAGATACTTCCATAACTATATCCCACTAAACTTAGTTTCAAATGTATGGCAAGAGTAACTTCACCAAGTGATATGCTCCTCTCATATGCTCTACAAATCAAATGACAAATAAGTTTCCTTTGGCTTAAGGTTTTCACAATTTTAACTAGGGGATGATATTTATATACCCTTTGGAACGATGAGGCACACGTCCATAGAAGAGGAAGATTAATGGATTGCACAAAAAAGTCTAGTCCCCATGTGCCCACCCCATCTGTTGGATTTCAGTAGTGTCGTCAGAATATCAAACCTCAAAAGTGTTATCTAAGACTTGGTATTGGAGGATGAAACCCTCTCACTTCACAGCATTGGTAAAATGGACAACTGCTTAGCCAAAAACAACTCCTCAATTTTATACCCTGTCGAAACACGATATTTGACCTACCGCATGGTGGTGAAATCCACAATCAATAAAACCCATATAAACAAAAAAAAAAAAAAAAAACTAAACTATTTATGATTTCCAAGATTGCCACTTATGTGTTGCAAGAAAATAACATAATCTAATTTGATTCTTGGGCTATAAAAGTTATAAAGAATTTTTTATTTCTAAGACCACCACTAGTTGGTGCAAAGAAAGAGCATTACTAGTGACATATGCAAAGACTTTGATAAAATAAAATCAAATAAATACAAGTGAATTTAAAGAAACATGATTTTATTAAAGTTTTTAAATAAAAATGTTAGTAAACCAAATTAAAATTAATTAAGCAAATAAAGATTTAACAACAAAAAACGTTAAGTCAAGTTTTTACTTTGAGTTATTAGCATCTTTGCACAAAAAGCTATTAGTAATTTGTGAGAAGTGTCTTTGACAAGCAGTAAGGCTGCTAGTATGTTAGTAACAATTAAAAAAAACAAAAAAAAATGTCACAATAAATTAGAAAATCACATTTTTAAAAAAAAGTCATGGTTTTAATGATATCTCTTAAACCACAATTCAGATTTACACGAAATTTTAACAGATTATTGTTAGTATAAAATTGAACAACCCTGTCAAAATTTAAAAAACACAAATTGTAAATTAGAAGTTCTATCTATTTTAATAGTCGGGAATTTTTTTACCAAAAAAATAAAAACTTGTGATTTTGATGATATCTCATAAACCATAATTTAGATTTGCATAAAATTTTAACAGATTTTTGTTAATATAAAACTAAATAAATCTGTAAAAAATCCGATTGTAAATTAGAAATTATAGTCATTTTAATTGTCGGGTATTTTTTAATTAAATTAGTTTCAGAAAGATGGGAAAAAAACAAGCAACTTAGATCCAAATTACCCTAAAACATAACAGCAAAAAAATTAGTTAACTAAACCTTAAAAACAAACAATAAAAATATTAGAAAAACCAATGATTTGGAATTAATCCCACCCGGCATTGCAAAATGTGATAACTAGAAATTAAAACTAGCAAAACTAAGAAACCAAAACTAATTAAATGACTCGTTATAGAATATTTATAAAACCCCAAATAGACTTTCAACAAAAGAAAAACAGAATACAAGTTACCTTCCCCTTACCAACCAAGTAAAGATCTTCTCTTTTAATGACTTGATTGTTCTATTGTGATCTTGTTATATGGTTACTTAATACAAAACTCCAATGAAAGGAAATTCAGCAGTATAAAGACTTATGAACTGTGATTTAAATTGGATGATGGATTCAGTAATTCAATAACTTGATAGTTTTTTCAACATGGAGAAAGTGAGTCAATTCATACACTTTTCGTATGGAAAATGGATGCTCAGATTTAGTCTTGAATTATTAAATCTCTTATTTATTTTTTTGCTAGATTTGAGTCTTCATCCAAGTGGAGAAGCCCTCTCATATGAATTATTTTAAAATAACATCACTTTTATGTCATGAAAGTGATGTTATTTTAAAATCATTCATACGTCAAGTTTACGGTGATTTTAGAACACCCTAATGTCTTAAAAATGACAAAAATAAAAATCATGAAAATGAAAAACCATCAAAAGTCATCTTAAAGGTGGTGTAAATAGGACTTAAAATTCGTCTTAATGCTCACTTAAAAAGTAGTAGTGTATACAATGCCTTAAATCAAAGAGATCAAATTGTCGATGTCAAAAGGGAGAATTGGAGTGCCTTGGATCAAAGAGATCAAATTGTCGATGTTAAAAGAGAGAATTGGAGGAACGCCTCTTCTCCCCACTTGTTTCACATAGGAAGCATCCACCATATAAGCATCAACCAGGGCTTCAGTGGTTGAGCTCTATATCTCTTCAACATGGAATCTTTGTTTTGCCAATGTCCCTAGCACTTGCACGGAGATAGCCACTTCACCTAAAGATTGGTGAAGTGATTCACAGTTCTCATAGACAACGTCCCTAGTGCTTGGACAAGAATAGTCACTACACTTAAATATTGTTGAAGTGGTTTGTAGTTCTCATAGACAATGTTCCCCACCTTCATAGGATTGCAACAAGTTCCATGTATTGGACTATGTTTATCTCATTGTTTCTAAGTGCCAATGCATCCTATGAAGGTGTTGAGAAGTGCATTGGTGGTAATCACGATCAGCTCTCTCCATAGTTCAATGATGTGCATCAAACTAGTTGGTCCCTGGTGTTACATGTTATTCTCCCACTACTACCAGACCTCTCTTGACTCTTCCTAGTACTCACCCACTTCCTTGGTGCAGAACCAGTTGATTCTTGTGCAGAGGTACACGGTGGTAGGGTCTCCTATTCGACAAAGAACTAGTTCTCAATGCATGTGAAAACCCTTGAAAGACGATATCCAAAAATATGATGATGCAAGGACAACTAGCAGATATATTTGTAGGGACAAATGGCACAACTATGATGTTGCAGGTCGTCACTCAAACAAAATAAAAGTCGTGTTGTTAGACTTTGAGACACTCTCTACATGAACATATTGTTGCCCAGCCATGATGCCTCAAGCCTCTTTTTTGCAGCTCGTTACTTTTAAGAGATGGATTGATGTTTCTTCTAACCACCAATACAATCTCCTAACCCAGCTCTATTCTTTCCTCTTCTAATAGAATCTTCGCCTTTGAAGCTTGACTCGACATGAGAGTATTCACACTAACCTCGCCCTTGGGCCTTAACAATTTGAATGCTAGGAAGGAGAAATGTACACTGGAATGTCAGATTTATACTGAACTTGTATGAGAAAAATCCTCTTGCTTCTCCCCACTGATGCCTTGTGTAAAATCTAAGCACTAATTGTGTTCAATACCGATAGATTGAAGAACCAAAAAAAATCAAAACGGAAAATTCAGGCATTAAAGAACTGGGGGCACTTTCTATTGCTGGCAACCAGTCGAGAATAGCTTCTGCTATATACAATGTCAAGTGCAACTTTTTCAAGGCCCACTAATGTTTAAACGAGTTTCGGATGGTATATGTCAAACAGTGTGTCTTGTAGCAGTCCAGAAGATCTTTCTTTTTTTCTCTAAGGTTTGTCTCGACAAACTGAGTGTTAAAGGTGGCTGTTAAAATTTCAGCACACTTGTTACATAAATCTTTTGAGGCAATATCTCATATGTTGAATCGGGTACTCTTTTTGGATACCTCAGCATGCTGATTATGTATTCGAAATTCTACATGTAATATAAACTTTTCTGCTTATCCAAAAAAACATTAGTCATATTTCTAATCTATATCTAGTCTTCTAAAACTTCTTAGCATATTCGATAAGATTTCAAGGGAAGAAAAAATGGGCAGAAGCATAGAACTCGGCCATTAACTTCTAGTGATTTCTCTAGAAACTTCAAACTGCCTCATTATCAATGAAGCCTTCTCTGGTTCAAGCATAGACTGCATTTTGTTAAATGACTGGGCATAGCAGTTCAATATTTTCATCTCTAGAGGAGTACAATGCAGGGTTTCCAAAAACCATGCAGAATTAGTATCTGACACAAACAAGAGATGATGCACAGTTGAAAGAAAAAATGGAAAAAAAAATTGAATTGCTCATCATACAACTCGGTCCTTTATCTTGCAGGTTGAATGAAAGAATCTGGAAGACAAGAACTCGTTGATTACAGAGGTAGAAGAATTATCAGTCCACATCACTTATGATTTAGAGCATTTTCCTCTGAAACTTCAATCATAAGCATTTACCTCCTTTCAAGTAAATCAACAAAATAATGCGTAATAATCTGGAATGAACAAATACATTCACAAGAAATTTGAAATTTAATCTCATGGGACTTTATATGACCTCCATGCAAATCCAACAAGTCATTTGCTGCCAAGAGAAGAACTCAACTTCTCAATCTGCAAATGACACAACCAAAATTGTTGCCTTTACACATTTGGAATATTTGATAGTGATACTGTAAAATGAATATAGACTTTTGCTTACCTGGCTTACAAGCATGTCTATTTGCTCTCTGTACATTTGCTTCACATCAGCAAGATCAGCCCGAAGTTCTTCTAACTGCAGTCATACCCATGCTGTGTTTAAAACTGAAATATAAATGATGAAAATGAATATTCCCCGCACAGTTTCAAAATAGCTTAAATTGATTGAAGAAACACTGTCGTTACTTATCTGAAATATCTACTCACTATTATGTTTTACAAGTTTTGTATTACCACATAAGCCATAAACATTTTGAATGAATAATTATACATAATTTCATACACCTCTCATTTGCAAATGCCCCGACTCAATGCCATATCATATAAAACTGGTAACAGGGATTTGCCCCAGGGATGGGTGCACATCCCCAGGACCAGGATATGTTCCCCATCACTAAAATAGGCAAAAACCTCCAGGATGTTCCTTGAGCACACCCAATGAAGATAGCCCACACTGGTTTTTACAAATAAAACCAAGGACGAAGAAAACAGAAGGGAATTAATCCTATAAGGCTGCACCTCAACCCTAAAATACTTTAAATTACAAACCCACCACAGAAAAAAAGCCAAAAGAAAAAGTAAAACACTTTTTGCAGGTTGGACAAACAAATCAACAGGAAAATAAATGAATTAAAAAAAAAAAAACTTTCATTGATGTGTCTTTGGTTTGTTGCAAGCTATTATGAATTATATTTTCAAAGATACATAAAATGCTCAAAAAACTTGTCAAATGGGATCAGCTCAAGTGGTATTGGTAAATCATCAGGACATTCATAGAGGAGACCCATGTTCGAATCCCTACAAGGCTACGAGACATATTACATGATAAAATGTACAAATGTGGAGTGTTGGAATTGGGCAAACTGCCACATCCAATCCTGGGTGTGCTGTAGCCCAACGGACAAGCCCAGGGGCAAGTCCTCGATGAATTTGACGGAAGAGATACCCTTCGGTCATGGCTTCTACGCTGAAGGGAAACCCGCAAGGGTAATTTAATAAATTAAAAAAAAATGCTCAATAAATTCAGACCTTAAGAGTAGCACAATTAGACATAGAGCACAGGGGAAGAACTGCAGTCGCATGCTAGTTGGATAGCCTTTAACTTCCCAATTCGAGACTCTTGGATAAAAACAATCTATATTTGTTTGAATGAGATGATATTACCTGGTGAACCATCACGGCTTTCATAGCAGAGCTTGGGTTCAAATCCTCATGAAACATGTTAAGTATTGAGATTGGGTAAATTACTACATCAAACTCAAGCTGCAGCATAATACCCCAATGGATGAGACTGGGTTTTATCTTGTAATATCTCAAAAAGTATGTTTTTTGTGTTCGAGTATCAGTGTATTTGTTGACAGGACAGAATGTACACTACCATCTGCCAGAGAGCTTGTATCCAAGGTCTAAAGAATACAATCGCTCAAAGCACCATGCTTTCATCCACAGTTCAAAAAATTGTACTCGGAGATTATTCGGTAGCCCAAAATTTTGACTCGTACTTGATACTTGGGAGTTTCTCGGCAACTTCATCGCTACTTTAAAAAAAATATATATTCATAAAATAAACTTACATAACATATAAAAGATTGTTAGATGACATAAGAAATGAATGTAGAGAATACATAAGTATATTTTTTATTAATTTTCAACCAAAAAAAGGTACAAGATACAAAATTACAAACTACAATGCTCATAGAGTCGGAGATTATAGTAACTAATACAAAATATTATTCACGATTCCTGAGTTATAATGCAAATCCTAGCTCCACTGTCACAATGATTGTATTCACAGAGAAAAGGCGAAGAAAACGAAGGTTTTTTGGAATGAAATTGTCGTTTCCCATTCTGGGCTTTTTATTCTTTCACTGGCCGAGTCGTGTCGATTAATTGGCGATTTAGGCCGAGTAATCGTAGATATTACTTGGAAAAAAAAAGCCGATTAATTGGCATAAATCGTCTCGGAGCTTTCCTGCAAATTTATAGTTTTTCTGTCAACTCACAAGTAATTGCCGAGTTTTAGCGATTTTTGAATCTAAGCTTTCATCTCATATCTAAAGACGTCTTCCTTGTTTGCAGGTCTCTGATTGTCAATAAAGCAACCTTATAATCATTTGTGGCACACCCAATTTAATGCAGGGCCTACTTTTTTCCATAGCATTTATATATTGCCATCTCATAAACCCAAATCAATAGCACTGCATTGCAAAGACCAGTGTCACACACGAACACGCCCTCGCCTCCAGACCACCCCTCATCCCCATCCTGATGATGTCCCAAACATATGGAACATAGAGGATAATGAGGAGGAAAGGAGATGAGCAAGCAAGAGGGTTTTGGTTTTCAGCAAGAGTAAGAAGGTTCTAGTTCTTTCATCCTACAGGTATGTACATTGATCCCCATAGGCATTTTCATTGTTTTTAAAAAAAACTTACATTTTGCTTACAAATTCATTCAAAGTTGTTTTTCCCCTTTTCAAACTTGCAAAGCCAATTTGGCTGGTTTTTTTTTTTTTTCTCCCCAAATTGCCAAATTGGTTTATAACTTTATGGCATCGGTATATGCCTATGAATTTATTGTTTTTTAATTTCTTTTACTTTTCCCGAACTACTAGAATACTAAATTATTTATTATTTTATTTTAATTGTCATGAACATTGAAATTTCAATTTTTTTTTTTTTTTTTTGTTTTGCTTATTAAATTATTTTGTTCTATTTATTTGTTTATGAAAATGATCACTTTACTTTTTTGTTACAGCCTCAAAATGAGTTCTCATAATGATTATGAAACTGATTTGCACATGGATGAAATGAGTACTGACCCTTGTGGGGGGGCGCTTGGGAGGTTGAAGAAATGGAAGAGGCAATGTAAACTGAAAGTTTAGTTGCTAGTGCCAAAAATTGTGACTGCCCCTCTACCGCATTGGCCCACTATGCCAAAGGGCCATTCAACAAGAAAACACTTTTGAAAAAATTGCTCAGATACTTGATTCTCCCAAAATAGGCATTGGAAGGGGGACTAAATTGTGGAAATATAATATTTGTTCATTGACTTGGTTGGGCATCATCACTAGGGTGAATGCACACTTCTTGCACATATTTGAAAAATAGGTTATGATTTTTGTACGAAAATTACACTTGATAAGAAAGCACAGTTTATCGGGTTGTTTAATAGAGATATCACAAACAACATTCCCATAATTTGTGGCACCAGCTCCCCTTCTATTTGTTCATTGTGTAAATGTGATATTTGTTAATTGACTCGGTTGGGCAGCACCACTAGGGTGAATTCACACTTCTTGCACATATTTGGAAAAGAGGTCGGGATTTGTACGAAAATCACACTTGATGAGAAAGCACAGTTTATCGGGTTGTTTAATAGAGATATCACAAACAACATTCCAATAATTTGTGGCATTGCTTCTAGTTCTCATAGGACTTCTTAAGAGTTATTTCTCTAATGCTCCAGCTGTTCCAAGCTTTCAAGGGATTGGAGTGGAAGCGAAGGGATGAGGAAGGTCGTGGCCACCAATCCAATTGTTGATTTGTATGATACAAAGACTAGGGAGGACATTGATGATGCCATTGAAATATTCTTCTTCCTTGTTGGCATCTCATTTCATGTCGCTTGTTCTCCTTATCACAAGGAGGTTATGGCTAAGATAGCCAAAGTAAGTGCAAGGTATATGCCCCATGAAGACACGCATCTAAGGACTACCATTTAAGACGGGAACAATTTCAAGGCACATTTATTGATGAAGGAGATGAAAACCACATGTATCTCTCATGGATGGCACAATCCCATAATGATGGAAAATGAAAACAACTAAAAATAATTAATTAACTGCCCCCAAAAGAAGAATTAATTGATTAATACATTAAATAGTTAGCACAGGTCCATTTCTAAGTTTATAGTTAGTGGCTCCCCAAGATTGGCATAGGCGCAGGCCATCATCCATGTTCAAATTGCTTGGGTGCTTCTCAATCTCTATTGCCTCCCTTAGCCAATGCTTCCTATTTGATCCTCCCTAGCAATGACCTTCTTTACCTTCTTGATGAAAATGCAGTGCATATGAATTCTTTGCGAAAGTTGATTTGTGAACCCCATTGTGGAGAAGATATTTGGAAGAGATGAATTGGAATGGAATGTACCTATGTGCATATGAGTTGATGCAGAATCATCCAGGGGCACAAGCAATCTGCATCACCCAGATTTGTTTTTTTTCAAGAGACTTTAATATGCGCAAACTTTGGTGGGCACATATTCTTTGGTAGAAGAATAATAGTGCAATCTGGCACAATAGAGTTGAGGAGCTTGGAGCAAATGTTTAGGTACACACAGGCGTGGAGAGTTTTAAACCATGTGCAAGTGGGAGAATTTTGCGCAATTCTACACAATAATTAATGCCTTGCAAGAGAGCGCACTTGTCTTGGTCGGAACAATTTGCATGCAATCGTTGCCGCTTGCACACACTTACAAAGATAGAGTATGAAGCATCATCCACGTGTTTTGTCTGAGTCAGACTATAACAGTCGGAAGGTGATGAGTCACAGTCAAATAGTTGGATGACAAGGAAAGCAAACCATTTTAACTTCTGTCACGACTTCCTGTGCCTATAAATATGATGGTCAAAGTCATTGAGTGGGTTGCCAACGAGAGTAAGAATAAACAGTGCCGACTCTAAGAAGAAGATTGTGAGTTGTTGCGACCTGTGAGAGAAGAAGGAACCATTGTTAGTTCATGCAAAGCCTTGTGAGCCTACTAGTCTAGTATAAGAGCATTTTATTTTGCTATCCCATTTGGGATCATTGTAATCTCTGAATTTGAAGACTGCAACAAGAAGATAATGTTTTGTGCCTGTATCTATGATTTCCTCCATTGAAATTAACTTGGTTAATTGTTGTTTTGCATTGCATGTCATTATTTGGCACACGATTTTTGGGTGTTGGCGCACGAGAATTGTGGGTTGTGTGGTCTAAGACCATCCTTCAGTTGGACTCTCTAATTGTGACTGCATCAATTGGTATTAGAGTAAGTTCAACCTACGAAATGAATTGTGTTTTCTGCATTTGCGAGTGTGGATACAAAACAGTGGATATCTTCCAATGCAAATGTTGTTGGATCGAAGGTGCTGCGAGTGCAATTGTTGCAATGAATGCTTGAGGAAAAGAAATGGCACATAAAGGGATTCTTCTCATAGGATAAGGAAATCGACCACCAAGAGTGGCAGATTTGGCAATCTTAATGCAAGATCTCCAAGCAAGAATGTAAGCCATGGAGACTGCTCAACAAAGGGGAGCAGATTCAAATTCGAACAATGATGAGGCACCTCAAGTGCACATGCACAAATTTAATCAAGACCAAACAGAGGGTAAATTGTTAAGAGCCATCTCCAAGATAGGTGGCAAGCTACACATGGACATTCCAATCTTCTCACGGAGTTTATGTTCAAAAGATTTGACAGACTAGATTGCAAAATCAGATAAGTACTTTGAGTAGGAGTACATAGAAGACCCTAAGATAGTGTGATTTGCATGTATCAAATTGAAAGAGCATGCATCATTGTGGTGGGATCATATCCAAATGAATAGGCCAAGAAAGGGCATGGATAAAATTTAAGCTTGGAACATAATGGTTGCCAAGTTGAAAGCAAAGTTTTGGCCCGCAGACTATGAGATGAATCTTTTCTAGAAAATATCAAAACTTGAGACAAAAGGATATGAGCATCAAGGACCATACAGAAGAATTCTAAAGATTGACCATTCATGTCGAACATGTAGAAGATAGCACAGAGAAAGTCTCGAGTTATGTGGTTGAACCTCACATTTCCATTCAGGATGAATTCAGTATGTTCAACCCGAAGTCAATAGAAGAAGCCTATCAGTGAGCGTTGAAGGCAAAAGAAAGGTTGTATAGAAGGCAACAAGGCGTCACGTGGGTAAAAGGTAAGTTTGTGCATGAAAGAGGAGGCGTGTGCAGTGCCAAAATAGAGCAAACACAAGTGCACAAGGTAAAATCAAGTACATCGCATGGTCATGATCATGCGCAAAGAGGAAGTGGATCTTTTTTAGGAAGAGGATACAATGGACACAAGATGACGTATAGGTTTCACTGGCACATGCTTCAAATGCGAAGTAGGGCATAGAGCATGAGTGCCCACACACACAACAAAGTGGAGTTGTGCACATAACAGAGCCTAACAACCATGTTGCACAAGCTAATGAGGAAAGTGTTGTGTCAATAAATCACGTAGAAGAACCTATGTGGCGGGGCTCTCATGATGAATAGAGTATTATTGAAGTCCTAGACCAAAGAGAATGCACCAGCACGTGGAAAGATTTTGTTCAGGGCCATTTGCAAATACGGAGTAAAGTGCTGCAAGGTAATCATTGAGAGTGGCAACACTGATAATCTCATTTCGAATGAGATGGTAGAGAAACTTGGTCTGAAAAGGATTGAACATCAAAATTCATACAAGGTGTCTTGGTTGTTGGAGGGCCATCAGTTGTTGGTGAATGAACAATGTCTGATCAGTTTTCAGATAATCACATCCAAGGATGAAGTTGTGTGACATCATGCAAATGGACGTTTGTCATGTATTGTTGAGTAGGCCTTGGCAATTTGACAAGAAAGCTTTGCATGACAAAAGAGCCAATACTTATACCTTGTGAAAGAAAGGTAAGTAGTAAACTTTGAATCCTTTGAAGGACAAAAGAGTAGAGTTGGAGAGTTGTCCCAAAGTACTACTAGTGTCAGGAAAGCAATTCTTGAAGGAAGCGAAGAAGTAACACATGTTACGTGCTCATGCCTAATCTTGCACAAATTGTAAGCGCAAAGAGTGCAGAAGAAGAAATGTTGCTCGAAGTAAAGGAGATATTGGGTGAACATGAGGGCATCATGTGTAAGGATTTTTCGGATGGTTTACCACTTATGCACAGCATAAGTCATAGAATGGATCTTAATCCAGAATCCAGTTTACCCAACAAAGTGGCATATAGACTAACACTACAAGAGAATATGGAGATGAAGAAGCAAGTTGAAGCACTGCTTGAGAAGGGGTTGATCAAAGAAAGTTTGAGACTGTGCACAATGCCTGCAATGCTAGTGCCAATGAAAGGAGGTGAATGCAAGATGTGCAATGATTCCAAAGCCATCAATAAGGTCACCATTAAGTATAGACTCATCTTGCCATGCATGGATAACTTAACGGATTGCCTAAGTGGAGCGCAATACTTCACCAAGATAGACCTAAAAAATGGATACCATCAAATCATAATAAGAGAAGGCAATGAATGGAAGACCGCTTTCAAAACAAAGATGGTTTGTATGAGTGGTTGGTTATACCTTTTGGTCTGACTAAAGCACCGATCACATTCATGCAGTTGATGAATGAAGTGCTAAAGCCATTTCTTGGTAAGTGTGTCATTGTATGTTTGGATGACATTATGATTTATAGCAGGTCCAAAGAAGACCACTTGGAGCACTTGAGACAAGTGTTACAACGTTTGTGTTAGAAAAAGTTTTGTAAATCTGAAGAAATGCAGCTTTAAGAAGATAGAGTTGGTTTACTTGAGATTTGTAATATCTCAATAAGGGTTGATGATGGATCCTAAAAAGGTGAGAGCTATCCTTGAATGGCCATCACCAAAGAGTGTTTTTGAAATGCAAAGTTTCCATGAAATGGCAAGCTTTTATCGAAAGTTCATAAGAAACTTCAGCAAGATTTGTGCACCTATCAAAAGGCGATGAGGGGTGATAGGAAGGAGCTTTTTTGGACTACAATAGCCGAGTACATATTCCAGAAATTGAAGGAGGTAACGGAACAGACTGCATTGTTTCTCCCTGATTTCAATGAAGTATTTCATCTAGATTTCCATGCAAGTGGTGCAGCCATTGGAGCTCTAATGATTCAGGAAGGTGAGCCTATCACTTCAGTGAGAAACTAAACGATGCACAACGAAAGTATTCAGTTTATGATCAAGAGTTATATGCTATTGTGCAATCATTGAAGAAGTGAAGGCACTATCAGTTGCCAAAGGAATTTGTGTTATACACAAAGCACCAAGTGCTGCAATTCATAAGCAATCAAGGTAAGTTGAATCAAAGATATATGGAGTGGATGGAATTCTTGCAAAGTCGTTCATTTGTCTTGAATCATAGGTGTGGAAAATCTAACCGAGTTGTAGATGCACTGAGTAGAAGATGTGGTTTGTTGAGCAAGATGCATGTGGATATCATGGCCTTTGGCTCTGTGAAGGAGTTTTATGCAGAGGGTGTTGGGTCATTTGATCCAAAGTACTTTTGGTTTATTATGTTAGTTTGTACGGGGCATGTATCTCGTATGAGACACCCCTTTTAATTTAATATTATGTTAGTAAATTAGCTTGGTAGAAAGGTGTTAGTGTAGTTAATAAATTAATAAGTTAGTTGTTTTATGGGTTGATCCCATAAGTCAATTAAGTCCCTTAGGCAACCACCCGTAAAAACCTTATCTAAGCTTGGATGCTTTGTAAAATCTATTAACAGAAATTTTACCTTTGAATAAAGCTTTGTCAAATTAATTATTCTTCCATTTACCTCTATATGTTGGTCCAACATTGGTAACAGAGCCATGTTTTCAAGGTGAACATGAAGGCAGGCCCGAGTAAACCCTGTGTAGAAGAGATAGAAAGAAGTTTTGGCAAAGTGTGATATGAGCATTTCTAAGTTTACAATTTTCAAAATTATTTTGTAACCCTGAAAGACTCCAACATCTGAGTTGTACCGCCCCAAAGATCAAAGAAATAGAATTGTAGGGCATTGAATCTTTTTCAAGCCATTTGTACGGCATTCAAATTCTTTCACTCAGCCCAAAATACATTTTGCATACTACTGGAGCATTTGTACAGCCTCCAATATCAAAAACTCTAACACAGAGAGCAACTTGTATAGAATAGTGCGGCCCAAAATCAGAAAATCAGTCGTACAGCCCAAATTTCCTTTTATATGTTGTTGAATGCCCAAATATCCATTTTATCTACATTGAAGGGCTGTTGTACAAAATGTACATGCTCCAAAACCAGATTTGTATGGATTTCTGAGCATTAAAACAAATTCCAACGCATTTTATACGGCCCTAGTACGGAAGAAAGGCGTGATGATAAGAGGTGTGACGCAGAGAAGCTTATGTTGTGCTTGAAAACTTTATTTTCAAAGTTTGCTTCGTTCAGTTTTTACATTGAAAAAATTCATAGGTGAATGCATTTTACATGCACAAATATATTATTTTTATTTTTTGCAAACTCAAAAAGTTGCAGTTTATATAGAAAGTCTTCTTTATGTCTCACAAAGGTTTCTAGAGGACTTGGTTATGCATGTTTTGTAAAACACTTGCAAGAAAGAGGTTCAAGGTTCAAAACACACCAAACCATCTTTTTGGTCAAAAATCAAATATGTTTTTTATTTTTCAAACAGAGAATCTTTTAAATAATATTATGAATTTTGTAAAAGGGAGACACAAGGGTGTATTCTTTGCAACTTTTGCGAATTTTGTGTGTAACGACAGACAGGTCTCAGAATCCAAGCATTGTATCACGAATCTACTAGAATGTAAAAGCAAAGCACCAAAGTAGTATTCCTTTTGTTAGTTTTTCATTATGGCCAAAATCATAAGTCTAATCTCCAAAACTGTGAGACTAATGCCTAAAAATTAAAAAAAAATGAGCATGGATATGGAAAACACCTTGGTTTTTAACGACTTATGGGAAATAGTCAAAAAACAAACTACACCTCCTACCGATGTTGTCAACTGCTTGAATTTTAAAAACGCAACAAACGTGCACTTGCATTGCTTAAGTCTTCTTGTTCTGCACAAATCGTTATTCACATTGAGGCTATTAAAACTGAAGCTTGCCAAGCTTGGAAAATGTTGAAAAATCCTTACGACAAACAAATTGCATACAAGAAAATTGATCTATTCATGCAGCTATTGAATAATAAGCAAAAAGATGATGTATACGAATACATTTCCAAGATGAAAAATTTAAAACGGGAATACATTACTACAGGGGGAAAATAGATGATGATATGCTCATCTCCATCACTTTGAATGGACTCACATTGAAGCTATTAAAACTAAATGTTGCAACTCAGTAACAACATTGGTAACAGAGCCATATTTTAAAGGTGAACATGAAGGCAGGTCCGAGTCAGTGACAAGCTCAATAATGCAACATTTGATTCCATTTTTAATTGCTCACTCAACACAAGCAACAATTCGCCAAGAAAAAGAATAGTAAGCCTGCAGAAGATGTTTACTATACAAAGACAGGAAGACACATAATAGAGAAGAGACATGAGAAAACTAAGCATTCTCAGAAACATTCTCTGAAGCATTCTCCAAAGAATTCCCCAAGAAATTCTCCAAGGCATTCTTCAAAATCTTCCAAACACAAACATCACCACAAGCATAAGCATTCTTCTCGATCTTGTGGTTACTCAAATAACCCTTCTTCATCTTCCAATTCTTGCAGACATAGAAAACAGTCGTACTATTATAATTGTGGTGGTATTGGACACATTGTAAATGTACTTCTAAAAAGCAAAAACACATGCATACAAGGCATAAACGCATTATATTGTTCATTCTAGTGGAGCTTCTTCTGGTTACTCTAGTAACACTAGCTATTCAAACACTCCTCTGATCAAGAAGCTTCCTACATCGTCGAGGCCAATGGTCCAGATGGCCCTAACTCCATCTTTTGAGTGCACATAGTAACAACCATCTTGAGTGCGCTGCTAACTCAAAGATAGGGTTCTGCTATAGTAGCAATTTTGGCTTGGATTTTGTTGTTTTATGTTCAATTTTGGTCTTCAGTATCATTGATGAGGTGCAGACAACATTGTTTGGATATGTTTTCTTGCTACATGGATTTCTCAAGGGAGACGATATTGGCCTTCGATCAGTCATCAGTGATTGTATGAGTTGACAAAGGAGTTACCAACACTAGCAAAGTTGAGCAAAGGTTTGTCAACGTCATTGGGCATCAGAGAGGTGTCACACACAGTACAGGATAGTTACTGGATGGGTTTCTATGTGGGACCTTACGTGGATCGATGTAGTTGAGCAAGCCTTGATCGTGCTTATATTGCAGTACATGTATATAATGGTCAAAGGGGATGAGCATGCCCATCAATATGTTTTTCATCTATGCCACAACTTGCAGAATAGCAAGCTTTTGTGTGAAGCAGCATCAGTTGATCAGTACCACAATGTATAATGTGTCAGTTGCAAGTGCGGCAGAGACTATTGATGACTTCACAGTCATATGCTCTAGATCACATCTTCAATGCCCCTTTGGATCAAGGGGGTTTGTTGCGTCATTTAATCCAAAGTACTTTTAATTTATTATGTTAGTTTTTACGGGGCACATATCTCGTATGAGACACCCCCTTTAGTTTAATA
Organism: Torreya grandis; assembly: GCA_037957365.1. Classification (NCBI taxonomy): domain Eukaryota; kingdom Viridiplantae; phylum Streptophyta; class Pinopsida; order Cupressales; family Taxaceae; genus Torreya; species Torreya grandis. The sequence continues at coordinate 858,233 of JARHVA010000130.1, forward strand.
TTATGTTAGTAAGTTAGCTTGCTAAATAGGTGTTAGTGTTTAATAAAATGTTAGTTAAGTTAAAGAATTTAATAAGATGGTTGTTTTATGGGTTTTTCCCATAAGTCAGTTAAGCCCCGTAGGCAACCACCTGTAAAAAGTTTATATAAGCTTGGGTGCTTTGTAAAAACCATTAACAAAGATTTTACCTTTGAATAAAGCTTTGTCAAATTAATTATACTTTTGTTTACCTTTGTATGTTGGTCCAATAGAGGACGAATACTTCAAAGAAGCATGGAAGGCATGCGCAGAGCCCGTGTGAAAATAGAATGCCTTTGTTGGATTATCTTGTGCAAGGGGGGTTGTTGTTCAAGGGAGTGCAATTGTGCATACCCAAGGGATCTATGTGCAAAAATTTGATCCAAGAGAAGCATAGTGGTGGATTGGTTGGTCATTTTAGCATATACAAAAAAATAACACAACTAAGTGAAGGGTATTTTTGGCTATTGATGTGCGAAAATATGTATAGAGGTGTAAGATTTGCCATTGGCAAAAGGCAGAAATCAGAACGCAGGGTTTTATCAACCTTTGTTAGTGCCTAAGAAACCATGGGAGCACCTAAGCATGGGATTTGTTCTAAGATCACCCAGGTCATAGAAGAGCTATGATTATATCTTTGTTTTGGTAGATATATTTTTTTAAATGGTTCATTTTATGGTTTGTAAATAGACTAATGATGTTAGGCAAGTTGCGAATTTGTTTTTCAAGGAAGTTGTATGGTTGAATGTATTGTCACACACCATTGTGTCTAATAGAGATGCTAGGTTTGTGGGACACTTCTAGCGAATGTTGTCGAAGAAACTGAACACGTTGCTGCAATTTAGTTCAGTGTATCATCCTCAAACAGATGGTCAAATGAAGATGGTTTATAGGAGCCTTGGAAATCTGTTAAGATGTGTAGTGAGATAAAACCCTAAATTATGGGACTCAGACTTGGCACAAGCAAAATTCACATACAATAATTCAGTAAACAAAAGTACTGGAAAGACCCCATTCCAAATTGACTACAATAAAGTCCAAGAGGTGTTGCAGGATTGCGCAACAGCCAAGAAGTGAAAAGCATGAGCACAAAAGCAGAAGATTTTGCAATACATGCACAATGTGCATAGACAAGTGCAACTGCAGTTCGAGAAGAGGAATGCGTAGTACAAATAGCGCGTAGATGTAAAGAGGAGAGAACAGGAATTTTAGGTTCGTGGCATGGTCTTGGTGCATGTACACAAGGAGAGGTTTCCAAAAGAAACATATACCAAATTGAAATGGAAGTAAATCAGACCATGTGAAGTGTTGTTGAAATTTGCAACCAATGTCTATGAGATAGAGTTGTCAAAAGGAATAGATATATCACCTATCTTCAATGTTGCAGACTTGTATCTTTACACTAAGAGCCACCCTGATGAGGAAAATGACAACCCAAATTATGGGGAAGTGGCTTGGAGAGAGCAATTCCCTAAGAAGGTGCGAGAGGAGGTTGAGCATGTGATGAACACCAAAATCAAGAAGACGTGCAAGAGGGAATATAAGGAATATTTGGTCAAATGGAAGGATCGTGAAGTTGAAAATGTGATGTGGTTGAGCGCATTGGAAATTGCTAAGTATGGAAGATCTATTTAAGACCTCATGGAATGTCCATGAGTAGGAGCTCAATTCATTTCACTTACCAAGGTTGTATGATGCAGGAGCATCCGAGCGCACAAGCAACCCACATCACCCAAAAAAAAAAAAAAAACAAGACTTAAGAGTGTATTTTTGTGCAACCATTGATGGGCACGTAGTCTTTGGTAGAAGTGTAACAGTGCAGTATTGCACAACAAAGTTGAAGATCTTGGTGCAATAGTTTAAGTTCTACACACCTTGCATGGAGAATGACAACCTAGATTCTGGGGAAGTGGCTTGGAGATAGCAATTCCCTGAGAAGGTGCGAGAGGAGGTTGAGCAGGTGATGAACACCAAAATCAAGAAGACGTGCAGGAGGGAATATAAGGAAAATTTGGTCAAGTGGAAGGGTCATGAAGTTGAAAATGTCATCTGGTTGAGCACATTGGAAATTGCTGAGTATGGAAGATCTGTTGAAGACCTCATGGAATGTGCATGAGCAGGAGCTCATAGTTCATTTCACTTAACCTAGGTTGTATGATGCAAGAGCATCCAAGTGCACAAGCAACCCACATCACCAAAAAAAAACGCAAGACTTAGAGTGTATTTTTGTGCAACCGCCGATGGGCATGTAGTCTTGCTAGAAGAATAACATTGCATTATTGCACGGCAGAGTTGAGGATCTTGGCACAATAGTTTAAGTTCTACACACCCTGCATGGAAAGTGTTGAACCTTGCGTGAACGAGAGAATTTTGCACAGTTTTGCATACCAGTTAGCACCTTGCGCGACAGCCCACTCGTCTTGGTCAGAATAGCTTATGCACAACCATTGTTGCTTGGGCACACATGCGACGATGGACTATGAAGCATCATCCACACACTATGTCCTAGTCAAACCATAATTGTAGGAAGGCAATGAATCACGGTCAGACAAATCGCTGACAAGGAAGGCAAACAGTTTCAACTTCCATAATGAGTTCTTACGCCTATAAATATGATGGTCGAAGTCATTGAGTGGGCTGGCAGCCAAAGTAAAAATACACAGAGCCGAGTCTGAGAAGAAGACTGCAAGTTGTTGTGACCTGTAAGAGAAGAGAGAACCATTGCTAGTTCACGCAAAGCCTTGCCAGCCTGCAAGTCTAGTATAGGAGCATTTTATTTTGCTATCCCGTTTGGGATCATTGCAATCTCTAAATTTGAAGACTGTAATAAGAAGATAACATTCTATGCCTATATTGATGTTTTCCTCCAACGAAGTTAATTTATTTAATTGTTGTTTTGCACTACGTGTCTTTATTGTGCACACCACTTTTGGGTGTTGGCACATGCGAATTGTGGGCTGCATGGTCTGAGACCATCCTTCATTTGGACTCTCTAATTGTGCTTGCATCATGAGTGCCCTGCGAGAGTTGATTTGTCAACCCTATCGCGGAGAAGATATTTGGAAGAGATGAAGTGGAAAGGAATGTGACTCTTGTAGAAGAGCCTTTGCTTCAGCAAAGTTATTTGTTTGGATATCAATATAACATTGATACATAGTGGCCATGTTACCCACTCCATTCCTTATGATTTATCCCACGCTAGTGATCCCCAAATGCCGTGCACTGGCTCCACAAAATCTGTTTGTAACAAAAGGAGAAACAAAAGGAACCAGCCTATACGAAAAATTATGGAGAAAGTGGATTAATGATACCCAAAAGGGAGTCTCCATTTTCTGTGAATAGCCAAGTCCTCCATTGCAAGAGAGAGTAAAGACTTTATCTTGAGCATGAGCTATTGTAGTCACACAAATGTTGCAAATGGTTTTCCGAAGAGCATCCTCAATGGAATATTTGGCACCATTAAAAATTATTCTATTGCTCTCCAACCATTTGCACCAAAAAATGATTTCTGGGGCAATGGAATCGAGTTATAGAATTGTAGAAACTGTCTTGTTCATGATTCTTTGATTACATATGCTAAATACGATAAAATAAATGATACAGGAAAACTGATAACAGAATTAATCAATCAAAGGTGTAATCTTTAGAAAATATTAGTGAGATTGTGTTTTTGTTAGATATCTGATAAACCAATTCAGTCTTTAAGTGAAAAATTAGTCAAAGAAAACATTAGGGTGATTTTGCAACCGCCATCTTCCGTTTACATGTCCCAGAATACAACATGGATCTGAACCTTGGTTGCATTTTCACATAGGATTTTTCCTCAAACAAAACTGTTCAAGACTAGGGCTTCTTCAATATTGTAAGAAAGATCTATTGACTCATAAGCATTGTTATATTTCCATCTTTGCCAACCAGCTTAACAGATAGTTATCGTCATTGGCATACAAGCTGCAGACACCTTCAAAGAATGGAAAGGTTCAAAAACAATTTCAATTCTCCTAACTTATATTGGCTTTCTTGGCTAAATTTCGTGTAAAAAAGTTAACTGACCTATATATTGTAAACTTTTCAAAGAATGGACCAGCCAAAGACAATTGCTTTCTTCTCAACTTACATTGGTATAATTAGACGAAACCTTTTTTTGTTATGTGAAATAGAAATTTTATCTTAGCATCAGGGACCTAAGAAAAAAGATTTACAAAGGGCAGGGATTATTCATAAAACAGAACAGCAAGCAGAAACAGACCTTCACGGGATCTCAGCATAACATGGGAATGAGCAACAAAGGGTATTTTCTAATGAGTCTAGCTTTATGTGTTGAAACTGCGTCTTTGTTGTGTTTTACATGATTTTCTCAGTTCATTCAAAAATATGATTGAAAACATTGTTTGTCATATAAACTAAAATTAAAATTAAAAACTGTACGTCTGCTCTTCAAGAAAAGTACAACATTGATTACACCACTATATAACACGAGACCCCCCACTGAATAAACCCCATTTTAATATTTTATCTCTGTATTGGGAAATATACAGCTAGTTAAGGATAGGAACTTTACCAAAAACACAGAACACCCCCATTTTAATGTCTGAGTTGTGAAATATAAGGCTACCCTAGGGATAAGAAAACTCTATCATGAACACAGAAACAAGGAAACCTCGAAATAAGTTGGCATTTGAAACAGCTGCACCTGCTAGATGCTATTTTTAATTTCAATTTGAAATTTTGATACCCATTTTGGTGTAAATATCGTAAAATTATATCTGAAACAAGTAAACAAAGCTTTACCTCCTCATCGCGCTCCCCCATAAGCTCCAAAGCAGATGTGTGTCGACGTCTTAATGCTTCCAGCTCTGCTCTTAACCCAGGCAAAGCACCTACCTCTGTACGTAATTTTTCACACTGAATGGACCACAACATCATTCCTTAGATCTTCCACACAAAATAAATAAAATCAAGCATCATCCCAAATGAATTCTTCTTGGAATATAAACCTCCTCCCAAATCACATGCAGCACAAAAGATAAACTAACCTGGTTAGTCATTTTGACCAACTCTTCAGCTAATGAATCACGTATTGATTCCAAAGAGGCCTGTGAGAGTCCCATTAACATAAAACAATCAGGGAGCAAACTGAGACAGGAAGAGATATTACAAAAAACAAGATAATAATAATTATAACACACAGCATATTCTTAATTTAATGCAACTGCAACATTGCAGCACTAATCCCCATCCTTTTTCATTATGCAAAATAAATTTGAGCACAGAATGGTTGCACTCGAGAATGTTTCAAATTTCAAATAGGAAAATGAGAGGATCTCGTCAAATATGAAAAGATAGAGATGATACCAAAATGTCAACACATTATAACTATAGACACAAGAAATATAAAGTATAGCAGTACTTTTCCTTATTTTAAAACTTCGATAGTGAAGCATCCTAGCCTTATTTGTCATTTATATGTAGCCAGATAGGCCCCTGCAGGCCCCCATATACCAATACGAAATGTATCAGGTACAGATCCCTGCAGGATACACCCCGGGTATGCCCAGGGTCCTGCAGGGGGCATGCAAGTATGCCCAGATACGCCCTGGGCGTACCCACAGGTCCCCTGAATGACCCTGCACATATCTGGGGGTGAAAACACATTTTTTTATTTTTTTTCAATTTCTCTTTATGAAAAGTCAATTCTGAACTTCAAAAAATTATTAAAAAGAAAATAAAGTATAGGGGCAACCCTAAAATCAGCTTTCACACTCATTTTATCAAAAGAAAACAATAACAACAAGAGACTACTGACTTGGATGCCTTCGTTGCCTACCTTTCATTGCTCGACACAGAGCTAAACAGTGCTTCACACTACCTGCATGGTGGATCTAGTGGGAGTGGCACTGCTACTGCTTGTGGTTCTAATGAACCACATGACGATGCTTTTGATGAAGGCACTGAAGACGAATATGTATATCATGAAATTTGAATAATGAATATGCTGATTTGTCTTTATTTTTTGTCCGTACATTGTAACATTTGCACTATGTATTTGTTCTAACTTCTAAGACTAATCTAAGTTCGACCATTAAATATTATGATATTTGGCATTGAATTATTTGTATGTTTTGTGGTTATTTAACTTATTTTGTTTCCTCTGTGCATAGTATGTGTTGAATTTTGCTTATATGGATATATTTTTAATTTTTTTTTTTTTTTTTTTTGTGCGGCTGTATCCAAAAACATATCCAGGCCCCAAAAAAATTGCCACATCCACGTATCCGATTCCTGTATCCATATCCGTACCTGTACCAGTATCGGCTACTTAGTGTCATTTCTATCTAAAAGACTATCCTTTCTGATTTTAAAGCAATATTCTGTAAGTTTATCATGAACTCCTGCGTAGCCTGGAAGCTACAGCTGGAAGATGCTCTTTTATTTCATTTTACGCTCTATGTATGGATCAAGAAAGTTTTGTCCTGATATGAATAACGTGTTCATTTCCTTCCTCCAGCTCCATGTGCTTGTAGAATCCATTATTCATCAATGAAGAATTGGCAAAAGGAATCAGGCATGAAAAATACACGCACTGTCATTCAGCAGACAAGAATTTATTCTAAAAAACATTATTTCATTTTGAAAGATTAATGAATTTGTATTAAAGCGGGGAAAGCAGGAAAAAACAGCAAACCAGTAACCAGCCCTTTAAGGGATTATAATGTAAGGTCAGAGGTGGATTCCATGGATAAACCCAGACTGATCCCACAACAAAACAAAGCCATAATTGGCATCATTCAGTGAGGATATCCTTCACACAGAACTAAGGAATTAAAAACAATTCAACCCTCTTTATCAGGGGCCCTTCATAAATTTGTTCTGGTGTATCTTGCTTACAAGATGTAACAATCTTTCTTACAAGATCTAACAATGTTTCATCCACCTCAACCTCTTCTTCCAATGTTGAGGGTGTAATTTCTACCTTATCAGCAATCTTCTCCTCTTCAACCATTGGCAGTGGCAATTGCATTATTTTCTTCTTCTCTGATTATTCATCAGTATCATTCTGATGTTATACATTATAGTCACTAAATATTTATTTGAGCCCAATTCAAATGTAGTTTCACATCTTGAAGATTTCCTTCTTCAACACGTTGGGATTCTTCCATTGTCATGGAATCCTTTATTATTTCTTGGCCTCCAAGCTAAATTGGCTTCTCCTTTTCATTCTCTAAAACCCTTCTCTATCTGCCCCCACAGATACTTGAGTCATATTCACTTTGTCTTCTTGGGGTTTCATGGGACAATTTTCCCCCTTATGCCCTGTATTCTGAAGAAATATGCATCAATAGGCCACATTCTCAAACGTTACCGGTTTGTCGATTTTCACTTGCGTTGGGCATTTGGACCCGAACCGGGTTCGGGTTTCGGTTTGGTTCGTTGCCCCAATGCCCAGGGTTCGTCCCTGGGCACCCGGATCCGGCTTGAGTTCTTCTGGGACAAACCCTGGGCGTGGGGACAGACAACCAGCAGTCAAAAACACATTTTTTCATTTTTTTTCCAATTTTAGTGGCTCAGCTATGAACCCTTAAAAGGAAATATCTAAAAGAAGAAAGAAAATAACTTAACTTGAAGCGTTAATTGAGGATTTGGAAGACACTGGCCAAGGCCAGTCAACTGATTTTCAGAACAGATGACCAATTTGCAATGGAATACATAATGCAATCCACATCCATCAACGGCATTCAATAAGGAAATCATAAGCTAGATGTTGACAGGTTTCATTGTCTTGATTCTTCATATATAAGATGTGGCATTTCAAAGCTAATCTGTCAACTGAAACTACTTTGATTTAACTGGGCACGCTAGGGATTACATGTGGATTAGTAATGTGTAAATTATAAAGTTCAAACAATTATACAAAAATCTAGCACCTGTACCTTCTAAGGGTTCATAGCCGAGTCACTAAAAATTATGAGTCATTATTAGTGACTTTAAGTTAACATTTAAGTTTTAAGACTTTTAAGTTTAATGTATTTAATTACAGCCACAGGATAATATCATAATTATTGATGTTTAATATTTATCATTTATGTTTAATAATTATCATGACATTTGGCATTCGGTTAGTATTTACTATTTTCGGTATTTTGTGATTATTTTCATATTTTGTTTTTTATATCAATATGCATGCTATATGGTTAATGACAATGTCACTAATTTCCTATGTAATAGGCTATAATTTCTATATTTTTTTAATTTTTTATATATTTTTTGTACGGACAAACCCAAAACGAACCCAAGGGAAAAAAAAATCGCCGTACAGGCGAACCTGTTCTTTGAATCCAAACCCAAACCAAAAACGAACTGGTAACTTAGTGAATCTCAAATTATCATTGTCTATGAGCCACAACCACCAAAGGCCTCCATGGTAAGATTTTGGATAAATCTATCTTAATGCATAATCAGGCTAAAGAATAAGCCCTTATCATCACCCTTCTTCAGACAAAGGTACGTTTCCCGGTATTTCTTATCTGCTTTGTAGCCTCCTATTCTCAAAAATGAAGAGGCGGGTTTAGGAGCCTCACCCAACACAGAGGCAGTTGATAAAGATGTTGTTGCTGGGTTGAATTCAGGGAACCATGGTTTCATGAAGACTCTTTCAATAATGAACTTCCTCCCTTAAAGGATAACACATTACTTTTGAAGGAGACTGATTACCAAGTCCACCAGGGACATAGTAACATGCAGGCCCAACGCTAACTTGAGCATGAGTACCATTTGTTGATGTCATTCCCTTCAAGCCTAGAATGGTTTCCTTGAATGATGTGGGATCAAAGCTTGCCGTAGCTGGATGGGCTGACAGAAGGACCCTATAATTAGTAGCCTTTGTTGATGACTCTTCAGCAAGAACCATAGATAAAAAATTCGTGGGAGGGGCTAATCCATTTCCCTATTTCCTGGCCAACCTATTGCAGCATGCCCACAACCACTCATTCGCTTTGAGAGAAAAGTCCTAAAAAACCATCGTGCACCACAGCTAAAATTTGCAGACAGAGCCCACAACTGACAGAAAGCAGATATTTAATAATCCTTGGTGCAAAACATCCACCAAACTAGATGCTCTGGCCAAAAAAATGATGCCAAACAACACAGCTCAAGGAGTACATATATCAGCAATATATTCAGGTCACTAGAATCTCTCCCATGCAGCCTCTCAGCCCTACAAGCGCTTTCTATGTTAAGCTTCTCCTGCAGATTTTTTGGTGGCACCATCCATCTCAGATGTATCCAACAAAATTGGATTTATGAACGAAAGATTCCTCTTGCTATACTAAGAGTACGCTCACCAATTGCAGATCAAGCCTGACTGTCATATCCCTCAAGGTGATAGGATTTGTTCTGTCTATGAGGGAGAGATGAAGGTGCCTCATCCACCACAAGATGTGAGGGAGATAGTATAGCTTGTACAGAGATTCAGGAGGGTCACAGGCTACCTTCTTCCACTATCCTGATCAGAAGTCGCTTTACCTCCAGGAAGTGATCACACTCAAAAGTCAGGCAATATAGAGGACTCCGAGGACTACCAAATTAATTACCTCCTTCCATCCTATCCCAGTTGTTCGAGGTGTTAACTGTACTTTGGATGCTATAGTTAGGCACAGGTATGGTGATAGATTGTTGAGAATATGTCACCCTACACAAGCAGTTTTCAGGGTCTTCCTCCTCACACAATATAAATGGAGGATTTGTTGTTCTTCAGCCTAAAGGGTCAGCTAACCCTCATCCACATTCTAGGAGATACAGTTAGATGCATATTAGCAGCTTTCACTCTACTATTGGTGGACCATCCACCATGTTCAAAGAGTTTCCAGGAGACATTATTGGGGGAGGGGAAAAGCGGAATCCCATGATTGTGATATGCAGAACACAACTCAAACCGGAGCAACTGGCACCAACATTAACAACAAGATCTACAATCAGCCAACACGAATTGGGCAATAACTCTCAGACGAAGACTGTAATTGAATCTCAGAAAGTATCAACAATCAAAAAGCCACATAGGTGGGCTGCAGCGCTTCAGGCCAGGCTACTAGGGTCATCTTGTATTTGTTAATATTGTTGATAAGTGATAGACAGTATTGCTATGTCTACAGTGACACCAAATTGAAACATAGGGCGCTAGTAATTACCCAATTAAACAAAATATTATTGTGAACCTCTGCTGAAAAAACTCTGACAAAACAAGTGAGAATATTTCAAAAATTCCACCAGTGAATAGAATGGCAAATTACTCTCTGCCTTAAATATAACAGAATGACCCTATTGGAACAGGTGCTCAGAATCTAAAAGCAATTGAAAAATGACATATCTAGAGAGATACAAGTAAAACTGCAAAGGCACTTCTGCATCTTACAACATGAAATGAAACGGTTCAAATTACGTCCACGAGACCAAATGGTCTATGGGACCACAGATTACACCAATTGCTCCAACCACACTAAGATTCCCGGGAACCGAGGTATCTCTTCAAACGCTGCTCCGCCTTTTGCTGAACTGGTTAGCATCTCCCCCAACATTTTTACTGTTTTTTCCTCAAACATATCTACCATGCAGCCAACTCTTAAATTTTCCAACTATTTGGTTTGTATGTCCGTTTATTGAGGACACTCAAGGATGAAGTGCTCCTCCATTTCAAACACCCCTGTGGTGCAAAAAACACGAACCCTCTCGTTCCATTGCTCCTTAGGAGTCGTCCATCTGTCTGTCTCGCATCGAATTCTATGAGAGCCAGTTCTTAATTGAGCAATGAGTATCTTTTCCCTCCAACTGATTAAGCCCTTATATATGCTTTTTCATTATGCTCATATGGGTTGAACATTGAAATATAGTGTTGTCTTTTCTTACCTGTCCCCTTCCTCCACATTACCATTCTGAATATTTCATTCACATAATTTTTTATGTCTTTGTTACAATTTGGACATGTAGTGTGGCTGATATTCCATCTATTCATCCACTTGTGGTTCTCCTTCATCCAAGTGTTCTTCCTCATGCGCAGCTCTTCTTCTCTTGCTTCCCTAGGCCATTTGTTGGTCTTCATGCTTTATGTTTTTTTCAAGTAACATAATAGCCCTGGTCATAGCAGTTGCCTCTAAAGGGAAAGTGCCTATTTCAGAAAGAATGATTTCATTTGGGACACCAGCTTAATTAAATAAAAGTATTCAAACCATAAGTTTTAGTCCAGCTAATGTTTTCTTACCAATTCCAATAGAACATTCACAAACAAGAAAACGAATAACACCACCTTTCATGCTAATATATTAAGAAAACTCAATTGACCGTTTAGTACTTCTTAGAGCACAGACCCAGATGTTAGTTTTTCTCTCTTTTTAAGTAGAGACTTTCCTGCTAACCCTGTTGTTAGATTGATGTAATTATTTTGTTCCCTTAAGTAATATAAGATGCATCTCTTATAAAAGAAAATAATTTAATTGAACAACACACCCTCATGTCACAAAAGAGCACATGGCAGTTAGCCTTGAACAGAGCACAATCATCAAATCGAAACAGAGATCAGAAGGTAATAAAACCAACAGGAGAGGCCTCACTTTCTATAGACAGATATATTTTGGACAGAAATAAATGGCGACAATCCTTTAGATTGTAGGAAATAACAAAGATACTCATTTCCCTAGCATATGTCATTGCACATGGCATTGTTAACCATAAAAGTGCGTACTTTCACAAGAATAGATCTTCTAGATTTCAAACAGTACATTCCATTTGATTTTGCTCCAATAAACATTTTTGACTTCTTGAGATAGAAAAAAAAAATCACTTAGTCCCCACCATCCTATTAGCTAGTCTCTTTGATCTTCTCACTACAATTTATTTTCCATCTATCCTCATTATCAATCAAACCAGAGAGATAGGTTAACAGAAGCAAAGGAAGGATGTTATAGGGAAATGAAGTATACCAAACGGGCCATGTAAGAAGATAACTCGCCATCCTTTTGACGAAGAGTAGCTTCAAAATGTTCAAGCGTGGTTGGCACAAAGCTTTTTCCAAAATAATTTGATGTTGTAAGTTCACCCGTGCTTCTCCTATCAATAAGGGCCTGTTCTGAGGAAGAATCCAATGTAGCCTGTAAGTAGAAGCTTTCTTCCATGCTACTTGCACTTCCAGCACTTGAAAATCTCCTTAGATGATTGCTTGTTCCTGTCATTGCATAAAAGAAAAAGGTGGTACATAAGAACTCAAGTATGGATTTTCAAATAAGAAAACGAATCTAACTAAACTCGATTAAAATAATTACCATGCTCCAAATAAGAATTTGTATTCTTTTCTAAGCTTGGCCATGCTTCAGGGTGAGCTGTCTTTTCAAGATATAATCTGGTAGTCCTATGGATTTTAAAATAAGAAAACGAATCTAACTAAACTCGATTAAAATAATTACCATGCTCCAAATAAGAATTTGTATTCTTTTCTAAGCTTGGCCATGCTTCAGGGTGAGCTGTCTTTTCAAGATCTAATCTGGTAGTCCTCTCTTGTTCTAGTTCCTGTGGAATGTTTGTATTAAGAACAGCAAATCAAAATTTCAGAAAAATGTTTTTGCCTGTAATACTAGCATTAGTCTTTATTTTATCAGAGCATACATGTTCAGTTCCTCCGAAATGAGCATTAGTGCCTAGTGTACTTTTTCATATCAATGCGTTCCATCCATTACCCAGTTGAACAGAAATATCAAGCAGACACATTGATCCCATATCATAAACGTATTCTTACATAAACTACTACACAATAAGGAAACAAAGTAACAAACGAAAACAAAATCAAAATTTTCAAAATACATGATACACTTCTATTTTCTAACTTTTGCCACACTTCTTTTCAGAGATCAAAAACTGCGACTGAATTACCTTAATATTATGATAAGATTCATCATTTACCCTGGTTATACAACCCACAAATCATCCTTCATATTTCAATCAAGACGCACGATACCAATCGGTATTACCTGCTCAAGAAGTTCCCGCCGTGTCATTTCTTCCACCATAGCACGCTTATGTTGATTCCTCAGTTCTCTTATTTCGTCTTCAAGTTGCTTGGCACGACCTTCCTGACTGGCTGCTGTTTCTAGTGCTGCAAGATATTCTTGTCGATTTTCAGACGCCCTCTGTCTTTCCTTTTCTAGTGAGCGAGTGAGTTGTGCTTGCTCGGCCCTAAGACATGAAACCTGCACTTGGTTGAAGTTAACCTAGATATTAATGCCTAAGCTTCAGGAGTTGATTATTCTTTCTCATCAAAAGAATCATGCCACAGAAAAAAGTTGCAAACATCGAATGTTAAATGATGCTTATGTACCTGAGCTTCCAAAACTGCCATTCGAGATAACGTCTGAGTTAACCTTTCATTCATAGCTCTCTCTCTTTCTTCTGCTGATGCAGCTTTTGCCTCTGCTTCCTGTTAATAATATTCTCCCAGAATTCATACTAATTTTAATTTAAATTAAAAGTCAAAAAAGAAAAAAATGCTTTTAAATCTGTCGAAGCATAGTTTGTGCAAGGATTTGACCTGGACACGAGAATTAAGGTTTCTCTCCACACCAGACCATGCTTCAGCACGCATTGCTGCAGTTTCCTACTTATGTACAAAGAGAGGCACGGTGTTAAAGAAAAGACCACAAATGAAAGTACTGGTGCTAATTAAAAAGGTAGTATTCAATGATCAGAACAGTAGAAAAAAACCTGCATTGCTTCAATTTGCCGCAGCAATGGTCTTGTGGACTCTGGTACTCTCAGCACCAGCTCTTCATAGCGCATTTCAGTTGCCTGTACATCAGCCATAACATCATATTGCAGAACTCAAATCCCATCAATAAATCACAATTAAATAATAGGTCCTTAGTAATATTAAAGATATGATCAACTGAGATAAAGTCAGACCTGGCAACGTTTTTGAAGATGATCAATTTCACTCCGCAACTTGTCTTCCTGAGATGCCGCCTGTAATACATCAAACCAGGACACGTCATGCAGAAAATCGATATGCTACAATTACTACCTAAAGAAAATACAGGAGTCCTTCAAATTATTTAAAAGCTCCAAATCACAAGTCATGGGCTCATAAGATAAAACAAAGATGAAAGAAGCCAGTGCCTGACGCTGTGTGTTGCTAAGAGTCTCCCTTAGCTCTTCAAGTGCTTGTACAAGTGCTGCCTCACGTTCTCCTGCTTCACGTAAACGATGTTCAAGCTCTGTTTTAGCTTCACTGTTTCCACGTGCTTCTGCAAGTGCCTCTGCCTCTTTTGCTTCATTTAGTGCAGTCGTGTAGAATTCCTTTTGTGCAGCAAGTTCTGCTTGACTATTCTCAACAGCTTCCTGTAATGCCTTTTCTGTTGTTGCCTTATCCTTCCTAATACTTTCCACCTTTGCTTCTTCTACCTAGTTTGACAAACCTCAAAAGGGTGTTAGGCAAAGTCAAACAGTGAGGAACTTAACTATTATGCATAGGTTTCTCCAAAAAAAGTTAAAAACATTCCCACATAAACGTTCTATATAGAAAATAAAAATGCCCATGCAACAATACAGTCACAGGTAATGATCGAACCAAGATTGTGTGCCTTCCAAAAGGCACCTTATTTTAACAAGTTATATATGGCATTTAAGAGCCAACTTTTTAAAAACGTTTCTACCTTCCTATCATCGATGCATGGGACTCGGTTGGGAGTTTAGATATGTCAAGAAAACCTGGTAAATATGAAAGCTGATTAATATGGGGCTCATTCTTTCCTGATCTTTTAAAGGTTGCAGGAAGCGACAATTGGTAAATGACTAGCACGCATATCTTAGATAAATCTATGTAAAATATATAGATAAATATCATTCTCGAGGCAAGTTAAAATGTATGCTAGGTGCCTCGAGAATGATATCTATCAGTGTATTTTACATAGATTTATCTAAGATATGTATGCTAGTTACAATGCTTCGAGCAATAGGATAATTCAATGCATATAATTTTCTCTTATTATGTTGACGCATATTCTCATTTGTTGAAAATAAATGTATATGTTCACTAAAATCCTCCTTTTCAATTGTTTTGAGCGCAACATCCGTTTTAGTCATCAACAATTAATTTCATATCAAATAATTTTTTTATAAATTTTCTTTAAATTATTCTCATATCGAATAATTTAAACTGTGTATCAAATCATTATATCTAATTTTTCTTTTAAGTGAAATGTAAAATAATATTCTATACATAAATCTTATAAATATTTCCATGACAAATTTCGTCCCCTCACATATGTGGAGATTTACAAATCTCTTAATGCACATATATCTTTCCCATCTTAATAAATGCCATTTAATATTTTCCACTGATATAATATATATGAGAAAGATTAGACAAAACAAATCACTGAAATGTTTACTGGGGTAAATCCACCAAAAGTTCTTTAACTTTTGTTTAAATAGGTTTGTTAGGGTGGTTGGGTAGTTTTGTTATTTCGGGTAGGTAACGTGTATTGCTAAAATTGTAGGCCATATTGGCATAATGTTTAGTGAGGATGAAGTAAATTAGTTCACGTCAAGAGCCATGGGTCCTATCTCTTCCACCCACATGGTAAGCTCTCGGCCAACCTAGCGCTTTGACCCACCTAGGAGCTCCATTCCCCCTTTCTATGCTTTGTTAGGAGTCCTACTGGGAAACCATCTCCGGCTAGCCAGATGCCAAAACATAATTAAATTGTAAATAGGGCTCAGTTATCCCTATGTACTTTTGTTCCCTCCCGCCCCTGAAACAGAATAAATTATATTTTGCAGGAGGAATGGCGAGGTTCTCTTTTGAAGGATATTTATGGATTCCCAACAAGAGGAGCGATATTTCTGTGGCCAAAGTTATATTGACAACAAGAAGGCTTGAATCCTTTTGCCTCATGGAAATAAAACAGAGAGCTAACTGCAGATCTGAAAAATGTGTGTTTTTGGTTTGATTTGATTTGTATTTATATGTTTTCTAAATTCTTTTAACCTTATGTCGGTTGTTTTTTTTAATAATGCTGGCTCTAAAATAATTAAATGTTAACACACTAACGCCATTACACCTCCCAACCACCGCCCCCACCCATGCCACTGAAGGAACACCTATCGGTGTAACCAGAGCACATCACAAAAATAAGAACCTCAAAAATTCTAAGTGAAACAAATCTACATCCTCACATAACTATCTAGTCTGGCAGGGATCCTCAAATTATCCCTTCGTTTATTGGACCAACCATCCCAACAATTTTTTTCCTTATACTTCTACTAGAATTGGTTTTCATGTATCGCAAGCCCATTTCTCAATAGTTGTCAACTCAGAAACCCACTTAACATGTTAATGTCCACTGCCAGAATGCACTCTACTGAGGATAATTATTTCACAATTCAATTATCTCTTATTCTGAATTAGGAGGATATACTGGAAAGAAACCAATGACAAGACCAGCCACCAGGGCATTACACCAAAAGCATTTGGCTTCAGGATTGTTCCCTTTATCAACTAAAACAACAGCAGCAAGCTATCAGAAAAACCAGAGAGAGGCCCACCTCTACCTTGAAGGCAATCAGTGATTTATCCAACACCACTCTACACAAAACTTCAGTCTCATGCTCTTCCATCTTAAGTCTGCTCACAGAAAGGCTACTTCCAAGGTTTGCAACTTGTCACAAAACCATTCATTAGTAAAGGTTGAAAATTGCTGACATGATTGACTCCAATGGGAGACTTTAAAAACGACTTGCCAATTCCATGAGGTTTGACAAAACAGGGCTTTGACTTCATGTCCTATGCAAGAAGAAAGAAGTCAAACATTTTTTTCAAAATAGCTAGTTTTCTCAGTAATTCATTAGAGACCTGCCAGTTTTGGTGACTCATGGTTTTGTCAGATAGGGACAGATTGATTGGGGTTCGTGCTTTTCCCGCTGCACTTTACAAATTTTTCAAGATAGCAAGTTTTCCCAGTTAGTCATGGGAAAGCTGCCACATTTTGTGACTCGTGGTTTTGTTAGATACAGACATAGGGGTTAGGGTTCATGCTTTTCCCACTGCACTTTCTTTTGTTTTGAACATAAAAAACAAAGCTATTTGGTAAAATTGATTTACATAATGTTGTAGATGACTTAACATGTCCAGATCTGTGTGAAGCTCCATCTTCTTAGGAATCATATTATTGCTGCTAATGATGGAGCTCAATTTAAGATGCTGTTATAGCAAATTTTCTCAGTAATTGGAGAGCTGCCACTTTTGGTGACTTGTGGTTTTGCCAGATAGGGACATAATGGTTAGGGTTCGTGCTTTTCCCACTGCACTTCCTTTTGTTTTGAACATAAAACAAAAAGCTATTTGGTAAAATGAATTTACATAATGTTGTGGATGACTTGACATTCAAGACCTGTGAAAAGGTCCATCTTCTTAGGAAGCATATTATTGATACTAATGATGGAGCTCAGATAAGATGCTGGTAAAGCAAGATTCCTCAGTAATTGGAGAGCTGCCACTTTTGGTTACTTGTTTTGTCAGATAGGGACATAGTGGTTAGGGTTCGTGCTTTTCCCACTGCACTTCCTTTTGTTTTGAACATAAAACACAAAGCTATTTGGTAAAATGGATTTACATAATGTTGTGGATGACTGTAAATTCCAGATCTGTACAAAGCTCCATCTTCTTAGGAAGCATATGATTGCTAATAATGATGGACCTCAATTTAAGATGCCAGTCCATTCCTGGGTAGGAATGGAAAGTGCAGCTCTGTAGGGGGTCAACTGTTTTATGTACTATATTGATTTTTTCTGTAACATTTCCTTTCACACTGATGAATCTCTTAAATCGAAGACTTCAAGGTTCGGCAATCCATTATTTTAAAAGGACAAATTTTCAGAAAAAAATATAATAAATCCATTCTTTATCACAATTTTTCTGAAAATTTGTCCTTTTTATAATGAACCTTTTGTGAAACCATATGTTTCCACAAAAATTCTAAACAAATTTTGTGGAAATCACACAGGTAGGAGTACCATAGTGAACCTTTCCAGAGCCTTGACATTGAAGCCATGTGCATGCCTTGAAGGTCATAATATTTATGTTCCCTTAGCTCAGCTTGTTCCTCGCTGGTACATTGTTTTGCAAAGCTCTTCATACTTACTTTTCTTTCCTCTGTAAATCACAAATAATACACTAATAGTTCATTGGACTGTTTTTCCTTTCCATAGAAAGTGAAGTGTTTTTGGAATTTCTATCCTTTTGGTTTAACATCCAATGGAATTGAAAACTCATGGAATGCCTTCCAAGCAAAATCTTGAAAAGGTTTTATGAGATTTTTAATGCTCCCAAGAATTTGAATCTGACAATCTTAATACTCCCAAGAACTTGAATTTGAAGATCTGTTGTAATTTTTGAATATGGAGGAAAGTGGCTCATTGTGGAATCATTACTAAGCTGAAAGAACTAAAGGACCAGTTGTATGCAGTTGGAAGGGTTTCGTCCAGAGAAGAAACTAGTATCAATTACACAAAAATATTTGTCCATTTCTCAGAATTTTTGTGACATCATTAAATATCATGTCGATGAGATTTTAAAGCATATTTTATTGATTCATTGGCAGATTTCTTCCATAGAAACAAGTATGCAAGCATTTCAGTTATTGTGTGGCATCAAACAAAGCATGTGATGCCAAGTTTAAGGGAAATAAGACAAAAAATTCAATGGATAAGGGGAGCTTTTAGCAAAGTGATACAACTTAAATTAAGTGAGACGGTAGTTATCCGAAATAAGAAAAAAGATGAGTTAATTCAGTTGTGGCTATTGTAAAGAACCAGGACACATTCATAACAATTGCTGGAGAAGGAATTTTTCTTAACAAGAAATTACACATCAGACATCTTTCTAAAGAAAAAGATGATGAAGATTGTGTTATAGTATTTCGGAATGATAATTTGTTCGGTGTATGATGCATTAATTCAGGTATGGAGCATGCGATCTAGAAAAGTGAGTGGTTTAAGCAGCTTGATCAAAAGTGTAAATAAATTGAAATCACTCTAGGAGATAGCTTATTGAACCATATCCAAGAATATGGAAACGTACAAAATAGATTCGAAGTTGGTAAAGTGTGCAGCATTAGTACTGTTGTATTTGTTTCTAGTATTATCTTTATTCAACAAGCCATGAAATGCATTGCTTGATGGCTGCTTTAAATGAGCTTGCAGCCCAGAATAAACCACACTCATGTAACAAAACAAGCTTATGATAGATGAACTAATGCACCTTGTTTTAGCTAACATAATAAGTATTAGTTTGCCTACCTAAATGATAATTTATGTAATACACGTCCCCCCGGCCCTTCCCCTCCTCGCCAACCCCTTTATGACCAAACCAGATATAATCCCAATTTTATATCTAAATTTGACAAATTTATCTTTGTCAAAGCATTTAGTCATTATATCGGCTACCTACTCCTCTGTAGGACAACAATAAAGACAAATTCTTCATAATCAACCAATTATTGAATTTAATGATGATGAACTTCAATATGCTTGGTTTCTGGCAATGATAAACCGGGTTCTTCACCATCTTGAGAACACCCTAGTTGTCGCAAATAAGTGAGGTCTATGTTGTCTAGTCAAGTTGAAGATCGACCAATATACTTCATAACCACATTGCCTCAACCTATAGTGACAGTGGCCTTATACTTTGCCTTAGTGGAGGATAAGGCAATTGTATGTTGTAGCTTACTCTACCAAGAAATTAATCCTGAACCAAGAGTGAATACATACCTTGTTGTCAACTTCCTAGAATCAACTGATCCAACCTAATCGAAATAAGTATATCTGAATAGCACGAAGTTTGTAGATCTCTGATATAGAATGCCAAAGTCGAGAGTTCCATTGATATATTGAAGGACTTGTTTTGCAGCTTGCCAATGTTCTTTTGTAGCACAAGTCGGGAAAAGACAATTCACTACAAAACATAAGTCTAGTCGAGTAATACTAAGATATAATCAAACTACACACCAACTGACAATAGGTTGATTCATAGACCGATGGTGAATCCATGTAAGTTGAGAGTTTTATGCCAACTTCCATAGGTGCAGATGTTAGATTACACTCACTCATCCTAATTTTTTCCAAAAGGGCTTTGGCAGAGTTAGTTTGTGATACCAAAATAGCATGATCAAATTGCCAAAATTCTATAGCTGGACAATAATGTAGAAGGCCTAGATCTATCGTTTCAAAAACAAAACAAATACAGATTTCACATGTTGAATTATATCAGCCCCACATCTGATGATGGCAAAATCATAAGCATAAACAATTATGATGACTATGTCATCACCATTGATTTTTCTGTAGAGATTGGGATCACAATAACTTCTTTTGAATCCTAATTCTCTAAGATATTGATCAAATTTAAAATACAAAGCTCGAGGAGCTAGCTTTAGTCCATAAAAAGACTTAACCAACCTGTAAACCAAATGTTCTTTTCTAAGACCCTGGAACCCATGCGGTTGAACCATGTAAACCTGCTCTGTCAAATTTTCATTCAAGAAGGCACTTTTAACATCCATTCAATATAGCTTCCATCCATACTGAACAACAAAGGAGATAAGCAACCGAAACATTACCATCTTTGTAAGGGCAAGGGTCTCTTCGTAGTCTACCCCTTCCTATTGTGCATATCCTTTAGTGATAAATTCAGCTTTATACTTGTCCAAAGAACCATCTGATTTAATTTTGACCTTATAAACCCATTTACAACCAATGAGCTTCTTCACTTGGGGTAATGCAAATAACATCCAAGCCTTTTTTTGTGAATCAAGGCCTCAATTTCAACCTTCATGGCAGCTTCCCATTCAGGGTTTCCTTTGGCCTCTTCATTGGTTGAAATATCTACAAAACAACAGAAGTAAGAGCAGAATCTACCTATTCACGACCTTGCACCATTTGTTTTCCTTTGGCTATTCATCCGCCCAAACATCCTTCACCCTAGAATAATACCATTTCATTATGTGTTGTTGGCTCCCATTATTTGGCTGTAAAAATTGTGTATCACTTAATTCTTCATCAAATCCCTCTAGAACTTGACTCCTTTGATGTTCCCAGCTTTGAGCCTTGTTTTATTTCAACACCACATCTTTATTCCAGAATTATCAGTAGCAGTGACCAATACAATAATATATGTAGATTTACCATTACCTAAGAATAAAGGTAACTAATAACATTTTTATTCATAGAGACATCTAATAACATGTATATTTTTGACTGCTCACTATAACTATCAAACATATATGTTTTGTTCTTTGAATATAAATTACTTCTCTTCTCATTAGGAATTAATGCAACAGCAACACAACCGAAAACACAAAAGTCAATCACAGATGGTTTCCTGCCTAACCATGCTCCCTTGGGAGTGAGATCCTGCAACGTTTTCCAAGGACACCAGTTAAGGATGTAGATTGTTGTGTTCACAACATCGAACCACTACCGATATGGTACATTCCAATTGTGCACAATGCACCTTGCCATCTCCATAACCGTCCTATTCCTCATTTCCATCTCCATAGGTGTAAAAAGTAATATATTGTCTATGTTTACCTTCATTCTTGTCGAATTCTTGAAACTGTTTTGAGATGAACTCGCCTCCATTATCAGAGCTTACAGCCTTGATCTATTTACCTGTTTGTTTCTCCACCAAGGCTTTCTATGCTACAAAATGACAAAAACATTCTGACTTATTTGTCAAAAAATATAACCATATTTTTTTAGGAAAAGTCAACAAACAACAAGAAATACTTTTCTCCAGACACAATGGATGTCTTCATTGGACCATGCAGATCAGCATGTACTAGATCCAAGATTCTTTTCTCATGCCATGGTTTATCAATATCAAATGGGTGTCAACTCTATTTTCATATTTGACATCCTATACATACATTTCATCTTTCTTGAATGGATGGAAGTCCAACAACCATATTAGTCTTGCTAGGTACAAACAAATATTGATAATTTCGGTGTCCATATCTCTCATGCCAAAGAACACTATCATTCTCTACATGTTTATACTAGTGCATGAGCAATTGCTATTTTGTGATCAACAAACTTATACAATCCTTTCTCACCAATATCAACTATAGTCACCTTGTTATCATGAAGAGTTGTAACTATACATTTGTTGCCTTGAAATTTTAAACAAATAGTAGGATTCTTTGTTAATTCCCTAATAAACATAATATTTTTGGTCATGTCGGGAACATATCAAACATTCTTGAAAGCATAAAATGACAGTATTTCTCACTGTGACACTAACATCTCCACATCATTTAACATAGTGAGTCCAACCATCACCTAAAGAAACATGTTCACTTCTACTCTTATTTTAAGTAAAATAAACATACTAGTCTTTGCAACATGTATAGTGTCAAGATGTACCTAAGTCAAAATACCAGGTTAAGGACTCAGTTGACTAGTCATGGGATGCAACAAATGCAAATTCATCAGTTACCTCTTGTTCATTGCCCTCAACAACATGTTTGTGACCCTTTAGAACTTTTCGAAGATCACTTTGGACGGAAATGTGACCCTTCGGAACTTTCCAAAGGGTACAAGATTAGCCTCCCATGTCGAGTGCTTGATAAGAAAGATAATCCTAAATTCAATCAGCTTGGTTAGTTCCTTCTTCATCAGTTCTTCTATCTTGGGATTGATTGGCCGTTGCTTTTGCCTGACCGATTTAGCTCCAGGTTTTAGCTCAATGGTGTGATGAGCTAGACTTGGATCAAACCCTTTCAAATCTTTGTATTCCCAAGCAAAGATATCGTGGAACTCTTTGCATAATTCAACAAAGGCCTGCCTTTCTAACAAAGAACAAAGCTTACCAATCTTCAAGAGCTTGTCCTTGTAAATCATGACTCTCTCATAATTCTCTTATTTTGTGGACATGCTCACTCTTTCCTTCTTCTTTTGATCATCTTCATTGAAGACACTCTCCAAGGTAATAAGCCCCTTGGGTTTATTCCAAAGTGCCCTTCGGAAAGTTCTGAAGGGTCACTTTTCCGTCCAAAGTGCCCTTCGAAAAGTTTTGAAGGGTCACTTTTCTTCCAAAGTGCCCTTCGAAAAGTTCTGAAGGGTCACTTTTCTTCCAAAGTGCCCTTCGGAACTTTTCTGAAGGGTCACTTTTCTTTCCAAAGTGCCCTTCGAAAACTTCCGAAGGGTCACTTTTCTTCCAAAGGGCCCTTCGGAACTTTTTCGAAAGGTCACTTTTCTTTCAAAGTGTCCTTCGGAACTTTTCCAAATAGTCACTTTCCCTTCCAAGTGCCCTTCAGAAAGTTCCGAAGGGTCACTTCCCAAGCCATAAGCAGAAGCCCGAAGAAACGAGCAAGAAGAAAAGGCCGACAGAAAGTCCGAAGGAATTCCTTCGGACAAATTGTCATAAAGAATTCCTTCGGGATAAAATCCCAAAGGAAAGAGCTTGCAAAAAGCCCAAAATAATTCTTCCCGAAAAAATGTCCAGTGACGTGCAGGCAGACGTCAACTTCAAAGCAAGGAACTAGCCGTTGGAAGTAATCGGGTTTAAAAACTCCGAAGACTTGGAGCTCAGAAAGTCCGAAGTCTTCAAGCCGAGAAAGTCCAAAGTCGAGGAGGTCAGAAAACCCGAATGGGTTGCCAAAGAGCAAATCGGGTTTCTTCAAAGACTTAGCTTATAAACTTTATAAGCCAAGTAAGTCAGAAAACCCGAATGGCTCTACACAGTGCAAATCGGTATTATCCAAAGACTTTACTTATAAACTTTATAAGTCAAGTAGCCAAGAAAACCCGGAAAGGTCTTGACAGTGCAAATCGGATTTTCAAGACTACTTAACTTATAAAGCTTGATCCAACGGCTGATCCGGGACAGGTAGATCGATGGTGCAAATCAATGATCCGAGTCATTCTAGATGGCCAATGGAAAGATCAATCAATGAGCACACGGATTCCCAACAATGCCTCTCCAAGGCAAAACAGAATGAAAAGGACTCTTTTCCATGCCATTCCACATATTGACAAGCCAAGGAGAAGCGGTTGAGCGCCAAAACAGATTTCTAACAGGTGGCTCCTTTGACAGCAACCATTTTAACACCATCTCCAAATATCTCGATTTGGTTGAGCAGCCGTTGGAGAAGCATCTTCAAGAGGGCAAGCCAAAGGAGTTCAAGAGGTTGACATAGATCAATCAGAGTGTCGTAATGAGCATCATTGGCAAAGTCAGTTGCAGCTGAAGACAGAGACTTCCAACAAAATTGATTCCTCTCCTTGGCGCCAAAAGTTTTCCTCTCTCTCTTCCTTCTGGATATATATACATCCCCTTGGCTAGTAAAAAAGAAAGAACACGCAGTGTATGGCGAAGCCCTACTGGAATGATTCAAGTTCTGCCTTTAAGCATTTCGTATAAATCTGTTTCCTTCAATCTTTTTCTGGGTTTTTGGTCTGAGTGTGCAAAAGATGTATAGTGGCAGCATGTGATGATTTTCCATCCCTCTGCCCACTTTATCCTTCATACCTGAAAGAGTTCTTAGTTAACTGGTCACACAGTGTGTATCCAAGTGTATTGAATTTCTGCATGTGTATTATTGTCTTGAATGTGCAAAGTTTGTCTTTCAGCTCATTTACCTTGTGTCATTTTTTACACATCTCACCTCTGTGTTGAAATATTGTTGTTAGAATCTTTAGAGTTTGGGAATGGTTTGTGTTTTTGCTATATTGTGCACTAGAATCTGACATTCATGTGGAAAATAGTTTTGGTGTATCACCACTCTTAGAATAGGATTTCCTTTTCTGTAAATTTCTAACTCTTTTCCCTTCAAACAAGTTGGTTTAACAGAAATTTTATTGCAAAGACATACAGGGAGCTAGCCCTTTCAATCTAGAGGTCCATTTCCTCCATAGGCATACCCACAAGCCTGGAAATGTTCCAACGTTACCCAAATCTGGGAGAGGACTGAACACTCTCTTCTAGGGTGCAAGATTTGGAGAGAAAAGACCCTTCCGAACTTTCCGAAGGGCAATCTGAAGAGAGAGAGACCCTTCGGAAAAGTTCCGAAGGGCAAACTTTGAAGGGAAAAGACAAAGGAAGAGAAAGACCTTTCCAAAAGAGACAACACTTAGGCAAAAAGGGGGAAAAAACACTTGAACAACGCTGAAACAAAGCTTCCGAAAAAGAGAAAACAACCGGTTTCTTCACGAGTCCTTCACAATTGAATTGAAAACAGACAAGAGATGTTGAACTTAGCCAAAGGAAATTGCAAAATTGGGTATGAAAATTGGCTAACACGCACATTTTATAAAACTGAAGCTACCGTATCTTGATCATCCACTAGTTTCTCAATAGCAGACAATTGATCACTAAGATCCTCATATCGCAACAAGTGTTTGGAGATTGATCCTCCTTCCTACAACTTAGTGTAAAACAAGAGATACTTAGGACACAATGCATGCCCAGCGTTTTTAGGTCTATCCACAATGTTGACGCTTTAGTGGCATTTCGTACTTTTGGTACTAATGTGTCTACAACTAACAACTTCAAAAGCATTAAAGCTTCTTGATGTCTTTTCTCATAATCTTCAAGATCATCTGTTGGCCTCTATTCATTATTTACCACAATTTGGTCAAGGTCTATAGAGACACAAATGGTGGGTATTGTATGACTCTATAAACTATAGTTTTTCCCAATCAAATTTTGAGACTTAAGCAAATACAAGTGTTGTATAATACCCATCGTTGACCACATAACTAGACCAACTAGCTTTGCAAAAACTAAAAGAAATCCTGTAAACCGAAAATGCAAAGACCAAAATACACTCGCCAATCACTCTGACACACTATTGTGGGAAATCGGGCAAACTCAGCTTCAAACTGTCAACCAATCAAAATATACGAAATTAACTTGATTTGCATCCCAATATGAGAAAACATTTAATCAATTTTTAAAGTTTAAATTTTATAAACTTTACAAAAAATATTGCGACCCTAAATATTTAAAAATTTTAAAGTTCAAACAATATAAACTTTTGAAAATCTCTCACATTACCTTCTGATGCAAAACAGCTCCACGCCTCACATGCCACTCCACATGCCTTCAGGCTACAGATCTAAATACTGAGGCTACTGCTACGACTCTCACACTTTTCCATAATGCACCTCATGCACCTCTCCTTCAGCACACCTCTCACGCACCACTCCACAGCCACACACACACCAGCAATTTGATGCTAAGCTCAAAATAATCGTGATCTGGTTCAATATGCCAGCCCATGCCACTTCAGCAAATTGGACGCCCTTTGATTACTGTGCCCATGCACTTCACACAAAAGGAAACTTCAACCATACACTTTGATCTCCTGTACTAAATGGTTGAACAGATCATCTTCTCATGGATTGCAGCTCACAAAAGACAAAAACAGATCATTGTGGCAGAAATAGATTGAGTAAAATAACATATACTTTCACACCTTCATGCCCTTTCAGTACTTCAATGCCATCCACTGCCAATCTCAAACTTACAACGTTATCTAAAAGGGACGTGTTGACAATTCTTCCACAGGTCAGATTGTCTCTTGCCATTCGGAAAGTTCACGTCTCTAGCCAAGGAAGAAATAATACATTGGGTAGATGTAGACCAATTGAAATACTCATTTGCAAAGGCCTTGGCTACAACAGGGTTTCCTTCGGACAAAGAAGGCTTGATTTCACATAGCTTCAAAAAAGTTCAAAGGACCATTGCAAAATTTTGAAGGGACACTCAAGAAGTCCCGAAGGGTATGTTATCCTACGAAAAAAGAGCTTTGCAATAAGTCCACAGGAAAACATAAAGTCCGAAGGAATAAGGACACCTACCAAAAACCCGGGTGCCCTAAAAAAACCTGGGTGCCCTACAATTTTTCCAAAAAGCCACAGAGGAAGGACAAAAGCCCTTGCGGACGGCACTTGGTCGGTGGCAAGACTTTTCCAAAAAACCCGAAGGGCTTTCTGCCGGTGGTAAGACAAAGACAAAGGACTAATTCCTTCAGACAAAAAGTCCGAAGAAATTCGAGACAAAGAAAAATTTGTGGAAAAAAGTCCTAAGGCAAAAAAGAAAACAAATGAAGGATATCCTTCGGACAAAAGTCCGAAGGAATACCTTCGGACTTTTTGTCCGAATGATTAATTCGGGAAAAGTGCAAATGGAAAAAGCCCGAAAGGAAAAGACTGCAGAAATTCAAAGGATACAAAGCCCGCGGGAAAAGTGAGAAGACAGAAATCCGATGGACACAAAAGCCGAAGGAAATATGAGGAACCAAAAGAAAATCAAAGGGAAGACCAAGGGACAGAACATAATTCCGAAGGAATAAAGTCCGCAGGAAATGAGTGAAAAAAGAAAAGTCAGCTAGCAAAAAGTCCGCAGAAAACCAAGGGGAAGCCAAAAGGTCCGAAAGAAATGGATCTCCTTCGGACAAATTTGTCCAAAAGATTCCTTCGAAAAGCTTGGTCAAAGAAAGGAAAGTCCGAGGGCAGAGAGAGACAAAAGCAAGGACCGAAACATGAAGGAAAATGACTTAACAAATAGCCCAATGGATAATCCGCAAAAATAAAACAAAAAAGGAGAGGTCCGAGATAATAAAGACCCGAAGAGAATGCAAAAACCAAAGGAATAAGTAAGAAGGGAAAGTCCATGGAAAGACAAATACAAACAGAGGTCAAGAAGAAGAATTCTAGATTTAGCCAAGAGAAATCACGAACAGTTGGGCCGAGAGAAACCCATGTACAAACAAAAAACGGAGTCAACATGGAATTCCATACAAGTAGAAGCTAATTATGGTTGACTAGTCAAGGCTTCAATTGACTGGTTGTTAAAGTCAAGTTTATCTCCAAGGTCCACTCAGCGTTTCAAACGTTCCAACTCAGCTTCCAACGGATCAAGTCAGAGTTCTAAAAATGACATTGGCGTTGGATTTCATGCATGCTATTGTCATCTCATACTTTCAAACGTTCCAACAGCTCATGAAGAAGCTAAAATTGACATTGGCGTGGATTTCCATGCAAAGAGAGGTGGGCGTTTCAATAAACCCAGCCATCCACTTCCTCTAACGCCAAGGAGCTTCATGCAAAGACAAGTCCACTTCCTCTGGCGCCAAGGAGCTTCATGCAAAGACAAAGGGAAAATATATTTTATTGAAAGGCAAAATCAATCTTGAGTTAATCTAAGTTGATCTTCCTCTTCTATTCTTCAATGCCAATCTCTTGGCTTTTGTATTTTTCTATATAAATGGCTTTTCAGCCTTGTAAAATGGATCCCTCTCTTGGCAAGACCAGACTCTGTCATTGGTGAGTTGTGTAACCTCTTCAATCAATAGGACTGTACTTTCAGATTTCAAGTGCAGGGATAGTGTATATTCATTCAGCAATTCTTATATGTGGTAGATTTCTCTCCCTTCCCAAATTATGATTCATACCTAGTTGCTAGCTTATCGTATTATGCAGGGCATGTCCAGTGTTCCTTATGTCTTTTCCTGAAACTGTAAGTGGATGTTAGGTGGCTGCAATGTGTCTTGTATTAGACCTATCTCCATCATTTTCCCTCATGTTTTGGTCATTGGATCGAACCTTCTCATGAAATATTTATGCATAGTGGTCAATTGAAATCCAAGGTCTTCCTTTTCCCTTGTTTGATTCAGTGCTAGGGTTCCAAGTAGAGTGGATCAATGTTTTGGTGTATCACCGTTATTAGGTAGGATTTCCCTTTCAAGTTTCTTTCTCCCTTTTCCATGGTAGATTCGCAGCACAGAGTAGAGATCCATTGATACATCTTACAGGAACTAGCGTTCTCTAGAGGTTCTTCTCACCATTGAGGCACCCACCCTCGTGAGAAGATCGCATTGTTTCAACTGGATAGAGGATTGGCCATTTCATGCACGTCTTTGATTCAGGGTGCAGCTCCAGGTTGACAACAGTTTTTGGCACGCCCGGTGGAACCACGAAAAGAGTTTTTTGCATAGAATTTTTGCAACAGCGGAGGATATTCATTTACATCCAGTTGCACAGTTCATAGCATCATTCAGGGAATCCGTTCATGCCAAAGGTTACCACAAGATCAGCAAGTGAAGGTATTCATTTTGAATTTATAGCTTTTAAAAGAGCAAGGTCTAAGAGGGCAAATCCATATCCTCAAAGGGAATATTTACCTCCCCCTCATCCTATCGTTCTAGACACTGCAATCCCCACCATCCAGATGGCCGTTAGAAATCAAGTGTTTGCTCCATTCAATAGGGGAATCCACTAAATCTAGCACAGTTAGATGACATTCCTGTATCTGCCCTCAAAAGTATTCCATTTTTCTCAGGAGAAAATCAAACAACCCCTATTGAGCATATCCAAGATGTGGCTAATCTTTGTTCAATTCATAATGTTGTTGAGGATAATGTTGCTATTAGATTTCTAGTTGCTTCTTTCAAAGGAAAAGCATTACAGTGGTATTTAGATCTGTTCCACTTGGGATGAATTGGGTGCAGCGTTAGTCAAGCAGTTTGAAGACAAATTTGATCACTTATCTTTAGTTGAGCAATTAACTGCCATACAGAGAGCTCCTCATGAGTTCATGTCCGATTTTAATCTCAGATTTCAGAAGACATGGCCCAGGATACCGGTTTTGATTAGGCCATCCCCTCAATATGCATTTCTGTATTTTTTGAAAGCTTTCAATTCTGACATTAGTGTGATGATTACAGTCAATGGATGGTACTACTTTACCAGATGCTTATGAAATTGCAATAACGGCAGAAAATAGTTTGATACAAGCAGGTAAGCTTTCTCCAAGACATCCAATACCCATATTTCTAAAAATAAGTTCTGTACCAGCCCCTCAAGTTCCTCAAATTTCATCTTTGGCTCCAATTTCAGCACCTCAAGTTCCCATTGCAGCTCCTACTAGTCAATCTAGTGAGATAGGAGAATTGAAAAGTTTGCTACAATCTTTTGGAAATGAAATAGTACAGCTCAAAAGACAGCAATTTCAGTCAAATAGGCCCTATCAACAGCAAAATCAGAACAACTATCAGCCCTTCAAAGATCAAAGGCCTCCTTATCAAGGTTTTAGAGAAAATAGACCACCCTATCAAGCACAAAGAGCCATAACTCCAGCTAAGTCATATGTTGCTCTTGATCCGAATGCTCCTTCCACTTCAAAAGCCATTGTTCCAACTTCGCCTCAAAATAATATGGTGCAAGATTCAGGTTGGCAACCCTCAATCTCAATGATGTTCAAAACCAGAACTTGGTATCACCAAACATCACCATGCCACAGATGACACAAGAAGAGTTCTCTTTTCAAGGAGGTCAATATCAAGATATAGGATTGACATCACAAGAAGCGACTCAAGGGCAACCTGATGCTATTAATGTAAATTGGCAAGTACATGATCATGTCTCTTTTACTCAAGATGTTAAAACTAACGTTTCAAATGGTCAGATTGCAGCTATAACCTATCAGAGAACTAAAAGAAGAGCTGTTGAAGAAGCCCAAGCAATAGCAAATACTTCAAGTGCTCCTAATATTATTGCTCAAGGTACAAAAGCGCAGGTTGATGCCCCACAGCCCAAAAAAATAGAATATAGAGGTTAGTAAAGTGCAGCAAATACCTCTAATTCGTGAGCAGCAAGTATCACAGAAAGCGCAAGCAAAAGTTAGTCCATCTCAATTCAGTATTGTAGACCAAATGAAGAAGTCTAACATCAGCATTAGCATGTGGGAATCTCTTTCAATACCAGGGCAAAAGGATAAACTCATTCAAGAACTTTCAGCGCTTGAATTGTCACCAAAATCGATTGAGAAAGAAGGTGTTGTCTTGACAAATTCGGATCAGCCAACTAAGCAACAGGTGCAGCAAGGAGATAAGATATCAAAGGTGGACAAAATTGAGGTAAAAACAAAAAAAACTCCCCCTTTTTATCTTTCTTTGATAGTGGGTGATACTTTGATTCATAATTGTATGGTGGATAGTGGAGCTAGCAGTACAGTGATGCTCAAACAGATTGCAGACAAGCTCGGCCTTGTTTATGAACTAAATACTAAAGGGGTACTGCACTTAGATGGTTCACCAACAAAAACGGTAGGCATTATCAAAGATTTGAAATTGGCATTGCATGTCTGTCCTAACGTGACTATTTAGCAGGACGTAGTGGTGGCTCTGCCTCCTTATTTCGTTGTGTCTTTCAAGAGATTTCACCTCAAAGATTGAGGGATATTTATCAGCTGATTGGACCTACTTGTTGTTCAGAACCAGATATGGCACAAAGGTTACAAAGTATTCATAACCTATTGCACGTTTTCACATGGAGCCTTATATGCCAAGTGTGGTCAATGCAAATTGTATTATCTCAGATGAAATACTACAAACTAGTGATGTAGAAAAGGACTCGCCTTTGGATGGAGTTCCAGATTTGTTACTTGATGAGTGGGCTTCCACCTTGCATGAGCATGATCCCTACAAGTTGATTGAAGAAGGTCTTGGTGTGTATTGTCTTCATGAGAACGATGCACCAATTCCAACCATGGTCAAAGAGGACAAATCTAATGAAGGCTTGTCGCAATTATGATTTGATGGATCAATAAATAAGCATGGGACCGACGCTAGAATGATGTTAATTTCTCCTACAGAACAAAAGTATTTCTCATCTATTAAATTTCAGTTTCGTTGTTCAAACAACGTTGAATATGAAGCACTAGTCCACAATTTGCAGTGGACTAGGAAAATGAAAGCAAATTGTTTGCAAGTGTTTGAAGATAGTGAACTTGTAGTCCACCAAGTAATAGGCTTGAATATATGCAAGAATATGTTGCTTAAATCTTACAGACACAAAGTATGGGATCTACTTGAAGATTTTCAAGGTTTTAATATTCAAGCAATACCAAGAGATAGGAATAAACATGCCGATAGGTTGGCTGCTGTTGGGACACAATTTGATATCTCAGCTGATGTAAAAAGTGATATTTTTCAATCACATATAAAGATAGTTGTAAGGCCTTCCGTTCCGGATAGCTAGGAAAATTGGTAGGTGTTTGAAAATGACAATCAAATTGTGAGATTTTTGCAAAAAGAGGCTAAATTTTCTTTAAGAAATCAGTCAAAACGCTTACAGCAGTATGGTGATCAGATTGTACAACTGAAAACTAATAAGCTATCCAAGGGATTGGTCATTCTTGAAAATATTTTCAGTGAAGATGACCTAAGGAAAGAGAAACCATCCTTGTCAACAAAGGAAGAACACTATGCCAATATAGAGATTGCAGCTGGTAAGATTTTGAAATTGGGCAAGGTATGCACTCCCCCACAAAAAAAGCTTTCATTGAATTATCCACAAATTTTGCTGATATATTCGCATGGCAGTATAATGATCTCAAAAGTTTTGATCCAAATTTGGCTCAACACACTATTGAGATAGAAGACGAAACTAAACCAGTACGACAAAGACAAAGGCCAATCATTCCAAAGCTTGAGCCTTTGATGAAAGCTGAGCTTCACAAGTTCATAGAATCGACTATCATATTTCCAATCAAGCACTCAACTTAAGAGGCGAACCTCATTCCAGTACGGAAAAAGAATGGTGAGATTCGTTTGTGTGTTGATTTCCGTGATTTAAACAGGGCTTCGCTTAAAGACTACTATCCATTGCCATCAATGGAACAAATTTTACAGCTTGTTGCAGGTTCAGAGAGGTTTTCCTTGTTGGATGGATATAGTGGCTACAATCAGATTTTGGTCAAAGAAGAGGACCAATTCAAGATAGCCTTAACAACTAAGTGGGAAACATTTGCATACAGAAAGATGCTATTTAGTTTGTCCAACGCTGGAGCAACCTTTCAAAGAGCCATGGATATGGCCTTCCAAGGCCTTCTTAACAGGTTTGTGCTTGTCTATTTGGATGATATAATAGTATTTTTAAAAGATGCAGAAGATCACATGGTTCACCTCCAGCAAGTTTTTGAAAGGTGTAAGCAATTTGGGATATCTCTAAATTCCAAAAAGTGTGTATTTTCAGTTCATGAAAGTAAGCTTCTTGCACATGTTGTTTCAAAGCACGGTTTAAACATAGATTCTGAAAGGATTCAATCCATTCTTGCACTCTCCTTGCCTAAAAGCAAAAAGGCTTTGCAAAGTTTCTTTAAAAAGATCAATTTTATAAGGAGATACATTTCAGATTTCGCTATTGTAGCTAAACCACTTACACCCATGTTAAAGATAAATCAGAACTTCAGCTAGTCCAAGAAGGGAATAACAGGGTTTGAAGATGTTATGAAAGCCATAGCAAGTGCTCTTATGCTTTTAAATCCAGATTTTACGAAAGATTTCATTCTGTATACGTATGCTAATGTGGACACCATTCCAGGCATTCTTATGCAACAGAATCATGAAGATTTGAAACAGCCAATAGCTTTCTACAAGCAAGGCTTGCAGGAGTATGAGACAAGGTACTCTTTTGTTGAAAAACATGTCCTCTCAGTTATAAGATCTCTGAAAAAATTTCGGCACTTGTCTAAATAATAAAATACATCTAACGGTTGCTCATCTAAACATCAAAGAATTTCTTCTAACAAAGACATAAATGAAAAGAGCGCTGGTTGGATAACCAAAGTAATGAAATATGACGTAGAAATTAAAGTTACAAAGTTGGTTAGAGGCAAAGGACTTTGTAAGCATTTAGCTCAGAACTTGCAAGAAACTAATGACATTTTAGTGTCAAATGATGAAGAGATTGTTGTTGTTCACACCTCACCTTTTAGCTGGTTTTGTGATTTGGTAAGCTATCTGCAAGATGATTGTTACCCTTCTCACATAAGTGCTTCAAAAAAAAGGTATTTCAGATTGCAATCAATTACATTCTTGCTCGTTGACGACGTTTTGTTCAAAAAGGATATCAATGGAATGTTAATAAGGTGTGTGGAGCCAAGCCAAACTCAAAGATTACTTGAAGAATTCCATGATGGACTTGGTGGACACTTTTTTGCAAGAACTACATCACTTAAAATCATGAGGTGGGTACTATTAGGCTACTATATTTGGCGATTGCCATACATGGGTTAGGAAGTGCAAACAATGTGCTATGTTTGTAGGAAAAGTTAAACTTGCAACCCTGCCCTTTCAGCGAATTGCAGTGGATCAGCCTTTTGTCCAGTGGGGATTGGACTTTATTGGTCTCATTAACCCTCCTTCGAGTTCAGGGCATAAGTGGATTCTAACAGCTACGAACTATTTCACACATTGGACGGAAGCAATTGCATTGAAAGAACCAAACGAGACTAACGTTCTTGATTTCTATGAAGGTTTGATCACTAGGTTTGGAGTTCCTTCGAATATTATTTCTGACAATGCAATGGCTTTTGTGGGATCTAATATTAGTGAATGGGTTGTCCAACATAGGGTTTATCTCAGTACTTCATCGAACTATTATCCACCAAGAAATGGCCTTACTGAATCTACAAACAAGAACCTCTTAAGGATCATACGAAGGACTATTGAACACAATCAGAGGTCAGGGCATCTCAAGTTGAAGTCAGCTCTATGGGCTGATAGGATCACCTACAAGAGATCAATAGCCAACTCTCCCTACAAGTTAGTCTATGGTAGGGAAGCAAGGTTACTTATTTCTCTCGAGTTTCCAGCTTTAGAACTAATGCATCAACTTGAGTTGTTGGAGAACGAGCCTATGGAGATCAAGTATGCAGAGCTTATGGAGTTGGAAGAGACAAGAAATCAAGCCATGTTAGCCATGAAAAGTCATCAGGGACAGGTGAAAAGAACATTTGACAAAAGAGCTTCCTCACGAAGCTTCAATGAAAGAGATTTGGTCCTCAAGTGGGATGAGGATCGAGCCAACCCAGGAAAACACACAAAGTTTGATTCCCTTTGGAGTGGCCTATACACGATCTCCATCTGCAAATCCCATAACGCCCTCCAACTTGCCAAGATGGACGGCCAAAAGCATCCAATCCCAGTCAATGGGATACATTTGAAACATTGCTATTAAATAGCAAAACTCTATATACATAGTTGTTTTTGCTTTCCTCCAAGTGTTGTTCAAGCACAGTAGTTTGCTTCAGTTTTGTCAGATAAGTGCTTGATTGCACATTTGCTTCTTAGTTAGTTTTCCTGCTTTCATGTGTTTCCCTTCTTATTTTGAAGGAGATTACTTCAGTCATGATCAAAGGAGATTTTCAGTCAAAAATCAGATTTATCATTGTTTTGGGAGTTCAAATAACATCTATATACTCTGAGTTCTCAAGCATAGCAGGCATTGGGCCAGCTGAGTCACCAGAAATGTTGACAATTCTTCCACAGGTCAGATTGTCTCTTGCCATTCGAAAAGTTCACGTCTCTAGCCAAGGAAGAAATAATACATTGGGTAGATGTAGACCAATTGAAATACTCATTTGCAAAGGCCTTGGCTACAACAGGATTTCCTTCGGACAAATAAGGCTTGATTTCACATAGCTTCGGAAAAGTTCAAAGGACCGTTGCAAAATTTTGAAGGGACACTCAAGAAATATGAAGAGAGTGTTATCCTTCAAAAAAAGTTCTCCGCAGGAAATCCGAAGGAATGAGCTTTGTAATAAGTCCGCGGGAAAACATAAAGTCCGAAGGAATAAGGACACCTACAAAAAACCCGGGTGCCCTACAAAAAGCCCAGGTGCACTACAATTTTTTCGAAAAGCCACAGAGGAGGGACAGAAGCCCTTGCGGAGGGCACTTGGTCGGTGGCAAGACCTTTCCAAAAAACCCGAAGGGCTTTCTGCTGGTGGTAAGACAAAGACAAAGGACTAATTCCTTCAGACAAAAAGTCCGAAGAAATTCGAGACAAAGAAAAACTTGTGGAAAAAAGTCCTAAGGCAAAAAAGAAAACAAAGGATATCCTTCGGACTTTTTATCCGAATGATTAATTCGGGTAAAGTGCAAATGGAAAAAGCCCGCAAGAAAAAGACAGCAGAAATTCAAAGGATACAAAGCTCGCAGGAAAAGTGAGAAGACAGAAATCCGATGGACACAAAAGCCGAAGGAAATATGATGAACCAAAAGAAAATCAAAGGGAAGACCAAGGGACAAAACATAATTCCGAAGGAATAAAGTCCACAGGAAATGAGTGAAAAAAGAAAAGTCAGCTAGTAAAAAGTCCACAGAAAACCAAGGGGAAGCCAAAAAGTCCAAAAGAAATGGATATCTTTCGGACAAATTTGTCCGAAGGATTCCTTCGGAAAGCTTGGTCAAAGAAAGGAAAGTCCGAGGGCAAAGAGAGACAAAAGCGAAGTCCGAAAAGAATGAACACGAAGGGAAAATGACTTAGCAAATAGCCCAATGGATAATCCGCAGAAATAAAACAAAAGGGAGAGGTCCGAGATAATAAAGACCCGAACAGAATGCAAAAACCGAAGGAATAAGTAGGAAGGGAAAGTCCATGGAAAGACAAATACAAACAGAGGTCAAGAAGAAGAATTCTAGATTTAGCCAAGAGAAATCACGGACAGTTGGGCCGAGAGAAACCCATGCACAAACAAAAGACGGAGTCAACGTGGAATTCCATACAAGCAGAAGCTAATTACGGTTGACTAGTCAAGGCTTCAGTTGACTGGTTGTTAAAGTCAAGTTTATCTTCAAAGTCCACTCAGCCTTTCAAACGATCCAACTCGGCTTCCAACGGATCAAGTCAGAGTTCTAAAAATGACATTGGCGTTGGATTTCATGCATGCTATTGTCATCTCATACTTTCAAACGTTCCAACAGCTCATGAAGAAGCTAAAATTGACATTGGCGTGGATTTCCATGCAAAGAGAGGTGGGTGTTTCAATAAACCCAGCCATCCACTTCCTCTAACGCCAAGGAGCTTCATGCAAAGACAAGTCCACTTCCTCTAGCGCCAAGGAGCTTCATGCAAAGACAAAGGGAAAATATATTTTATTGAAAGGCAAAATCAGTCTTGAGTTAATCTAAGTTGATCTTCCTCTTCTATTATTCAACACCAATCTCTTGGCTTTTGTATTTTTCTATATAAATGGCTTTTCAACCTTGTAAAATAGATCCCTCTCTTGGCAAGACCAGACTCTGCCATTGGTGAGTTGTGTAACCTCTTCAATCAATAGGACTGTACTTTCAGATTTCAAGTGCAGGCATAGTGTATATTCATTCAGCAATTTTTATGTGGTAGATTTCTCTCCCTTCCCAAATTATGATTCATACCTAGTTGCTAGCTTATCGTATTATGCAGGGCATGTCCAGTGTTCTTTATGTCTTTTCCTGAAACTGTAAGTGGATGTTAGGTGGCTGCAATGTGTCTTGTATCAGACCTCTCTCCATCATTTTCCCTCATGTTTTGGTCATTGGATCGAACCTTCTCATGAAATATTTATGCATAGTGGTCAATTGAAATCCAGGGTCTTCCTTTTCCCTTGTTTGATTCAGTGTTAGGGTTCCAAGTAGAGTGGATCAATGTTTTGGTGTATCACCGTTATTAGGTAGGATTTCCCTTTCAAGTTTCTTTCTCCCTTTTCCGTGGTAGATTCACAGCACAGAGTAGAGATCCATTGATACATCTTACAGGAACCAACCTTCTCTGGAGGTTCTTCTCACCACTGAGGCACCCACCCTCACGAGAAGATCCCATTGTTTCAACCAAATAGAGGATTGGCCATTTCATGCACGTCTTCGATTCAGGGTGCAGCTCCAGGTTGACAACAGGGCGTTTGAAGGAGGCGCTTTATACTCTTGGACGCTGCATGTTTTTGCACTAACACAGACCAGCACTCCTTATCCTCACTACTATTAAAAGGACTCCTCCACACTGCTCTTTCATTCAACAAACCTCCTCAGCACAGCTCTCTTAAATTAGTGACTTTGTTGATGGCTCTAA
Organism: Torreya grandis; assembly: GCA_037957365.1. Classification (NCBI taxonomy): domain Eukaryota; kingdom Viridiplantae; phylum Streptophyta; class Pinopsida; order Cupressales; family Taxaceae; genus Torreya; species Torreya grandis. The sequence continues at coordinate 896,180 of JARHVA010000130.1, forward strand.
TACCACATTATCTTTGTTGAACAAGCTATAAAATACATTGTTTGATGGCTGCTTTCAATAAGCTTGCAGCCCATAAAAAACCATACCCATATAACAAATACACGCTTATAATAGTAATACTAAATAACTAATCTACCTTATTTTAGAAAACATGATAACTATTAGTTTTCCTAATTAAATGCGACTTTATCTAATATCCAGAATGAGGTCTAGGAACAATCAATTTACTGTCAATCAGATAGCAAAGCAACACTTGCAGGAATAATTTCACGATGGCAAGTGCCTAATTTAGAGAAGAATGACAGCAAGGTAATTGCTTCACATAGTAACCAAATCCAACAGGATATGCACAAAATCCAGCCGGATCCAAAAACTTTGGCTGCCCCGGATAAGTTCGGTAAGTGTCAGACCTGCTTTGTTCAAAATTAATAAAAAATTTTTAATTTCTGCAGAAAAAGACACCTAGTATTAACATTTTATGATTCATTATTTATTTTTTTCATTGCATTTGTCAATTTCGCATATTCATAAATCTATGCTTGATTATAGATATGTATATATCCCAGACCAGATTTTCCCGAATTTTCAGATTTTTTTGGCCTTTCAAATGATCCAGATTTTTCTACTTGGTAACTAAGTTGCTACAGGAACAAGAAAAAGAGGTTTATGAAGGCTTGTAGAAATGATCCTCCTTAGCAATGACCTCAATATTCTCAATGCAAATATGGTGATTAGTCCCATCAAAGTGCTCCGCTCATGATGACTTGCTCAAATTGTTTTGACAGATGTTGGCACTGTGCCCTTTTATCCTCATCTGAATGAATCTGCCTGTCTCACCTATCCATGTTCTCCCACAAGAGGACTTGATCCAAAAAAACTCACTATTTAAATTCAGTTCAAGCCAATTTCTTGATACATTGTTTATTTTTAGAAAATATTATTAAATAATACATATATTCGCAAAAATAAAACTAAAATCTATATGACAAACCCAAACTTTAAACTCTTAAGTTATTTCTAATTGTTTTGCTTGTGGGCCTCAACTATTGACTCTTCTCATGATGACCAACAATTCACTCGGAGCGGTTTTTGAAAACCCCTAAAGCTCAGAGAATGCTGTCCCTTAGCCACTAGGAACAGTGTCTGAAGGGCCCAAGCGAAAGGAATAAACAAGAAATATCTTTCATACTTTAATTTGAGATTGCAGGTTGCCATGCATGGCTGGAGAGTGCAAAATATTTCATGGTTACTGCCCCCAATTTACCCAATGCTGTTGCAGATTTATAAATCCAATGTCTGCAATATTTCGACTTCATAGACTCAGCATAACAGTCATTGAGATGAACTAGGGAATTCTAGGTAATATCATATCTGGGGTCGGAGCTGGTTTTGTTTTAAAGAAAAATATATATTTTAAATGGTTTTTTGAGAAATAAGGTAAAAATACTCTCGAAACTAAACAATTGTATTTTTATGTCTTGAACATTACCAAATTTTTATTCTCTTATTGAAAATCAGCTGAATCTGGTGACTTCAGTTCTGAGATGTGTTGACGATATTACTTAACGATGATTGGTATTCAGATAGTCAGGTGTGGTATAGATAAGTGCATGCACAAGCAGATATATATACATATATATTTATACATATATTTATATATTTATATATATATATAAGATTAATCATGAATGAATGAACAAATGAGTGAGAAAAAGGCTCATAAAAATGATTCAACAAGTGCGACCGTACATACTATTAAATTATATTATTAGCTTCAAAACAAGCCCTCTCTTTGGAAAATCCTTTGTCCTGAAAGCAGAGGAAGAGGGGGATGAGAATTGATGCTCTCAGAAAGCTTCTTCCCCTGGCAAGTCATTCGATTTTATCAGATATTCTATAATTTGTCTGAACACAAGCATGTACTTCATGTCTCAAGAATACATTTAAGTTCCAATATGAGCCTGCCTTCTTCTATCTAATATAGGTAGTTCAGCCTAAATTCATGAATGTGCGATACACCTTTTCTTTAAGTGAGATACATGAAAAAATCATTAATTCATACTTTATTTGGAAGGTTCAACGTATATGCAACTTCACTAATTTTCTTTCACATTAGAAATGGAAATTAGAATTTTGACGGTACTTTTTTATGTTTGAAACTTTGTTTTAAGTTTTATCAATGTTTGCATTTATTTGACTGGAGTGGCACCTAAGCCCAATCAACTTCCTGGAGTTCTCTTTCTGTAAGCTGTTGATCTGACCATTACTTCATTTGGTTATGCACACATTCCAAATTTTTCTTAGAATTTGAATTACTTCTGCAATTCTTCAATAAATTATGTACTATAAAAACTTTCATATTAGTGCATAAAACTCTTTAGGTTTTGGAGATTTTGGGTCGTATAGAACTGTAAATGGTCAAGTTGGCAGATATGTAAAATGCGGTATTGTACCTCCAACAATTGATTTGATTTTTGCAAAACATCTAAGATACCCTTCTAGACATTTATTTTCAGTTTGTCCATAAGTTTCAGGAAAATTCCAAAATTTACTTGTAAAAGAAAGATCAGGATTGTTAATAATCATTTTAGGAACATCCTGCAGCTTGTAAACATCGTTTGCATATGCTTCCGTAATTTTCTTTGCTGTGCAAGTTTTGTGCATTAACATAAAATGAGCATATTTTATGAGATGATCTACCACAAAAAATTGATCCATACCTTCTAAAACAGGTAGACCATAGCTAAAATACATTAAAATTACTACCCATTTCTGTTGAGGAACATGTAATGGTTGAAGTATTCACGTCTCCCAGCTATGTTACAGACTCGCTTTCAATTCTTTCACAAGTATTGCATTCAGAGACATAATTTTGATATAATTTCTCATACCCTTCCAATGAAGTGATTGGAAAAATTTGTAATGTTTTCAATAAAAACATGTAAAGTTGAAAACAATGGCTTTCTTTCAAAAATTGATTCATAGTTTTGAATTTTGGGGAAGTTAATACAGTTTAGAACACATACTACGTCATTATTCCAAAAAAAATTGGAAATTTGTTGATATTTCAAATTATTTTTCAACACTTGTCATCTTTGACATACTTTGCTTGAATATATTTGACCCGTTGTAGAACAGTAATTGAAATTGCACAGGCTGACCTTTTCTCATCTCTGTGAGACAAGCCATCAGCTGCAACATTATCTTTGCTCTTTTTATGTAAAATTTCAAAATCAAATGCTCATATTTTCTTCCATTTTTGTTACCGGTTTAAAAAACAAAATTGTTCGAGGAGATAATTTAGACTCTTGTGATCGATCTTGTCTTCATTTTGCAGGAAAATACATTACTGTGACTATTTATTCTTATAACTAAATTAAAATATTTATCTAGTTTTTTATTTTTGACTTGCAAATGCAACAGGCATCCAGCCTCCTTTATTATTTCTCCAATAACTGCACCAGAAGCACCGCATGGAACCACAAAAGATTTTGAAAATTCTGTTGTAGACAGAACGGGCATTGATGATGATGCTTCTTCGCTTTTGGAAAGTTTGCTCAGCTTCTGGGAACCATGAAAAAGAATATTTCTTTAATGGAGTTGCAAAATTAGCATAATTTTTGAAAACTCATTGATAATATCCTATGTTACAGGGAAACGTCCTAGACCCCTCCATACCCTGCCTGGAAACGTTTCTGGTATGGAAACAGGCTAGAAACGCGTCGGAACAGTACTGGAAATGTTCAGCCAGGTGCCGGAAACGTCCCAGACATTTCTGTCACGTGCCCAGGCGTTTCCAGGACATTTCCACTGGAAAAATAGTTGACCAAGTCAAAAAAAAAAGCTGGAACATTATAAACAAAAACCTAATCTTCTACAATACACTACCTAAAAGGCTAAAACCTATATAAAGACACTCAATCCAAACGCAAAACACACACTCTCATCATTTCCTATTTTTTACAAGAGCAAGGAGGAGGAGTTTGGAGGCAACCATTGCAAGGAGGAATTTGGAGGCAGCCATTGCAAGGAGGAGGAGTTTGGAGGTAGCCATTGCAAGGAGGAGTTTGGAGGCAGCCATTGCAACAAGGAGGAGATATAGATTAAAAATAAGTATTATGCATTATTTTTATATATATAAATATAGATATATTATAAATTTATATTTTTATAGTATATTGTACAGATGTTTCCAAACCAAGGATTTTTGAAAATCTGCATTTCTGCGTTTCGTACTCGTTTCCATTTTTGTTTCCTGGCAATATAGATAATATCCAACTAAGACCATATAGTCTCTCTGTTTTGAGATGTTCTTTTGTGCAGACCACTCGACAGTTGCTTTTATCTTGGAAGAATCTACCTCCACACCTTGTTTGAAAATTATATGACCAAGATATTCAATCTCCTATAACCAAAACCTAATTATTGATTTCTTAGTATAGTAATTTATTTTCTTCCACGATTGTTAACACCTAATCAATGTGCCTATGGAGCTATTTCCATCTTTTTATTTCTAGCAGCTTGAAAGGTTATTGATGCATTAGTTCGCCCAAACAGCATAATGTTGAAGTCTTAATGGCCTTTATAAGAGCAGAATTTTGCATTTGGAATGTCCTCGTGTTATATTCTAATATGATAATATCCTGATTGCAAATTTAATTTGGTAAAAAACTTGGCACCATGAAATTCATCCAGCATTTCATCTGTGGTAGGAAGGTAATAGGAAACTTATTTTTAATAGTTATCTTTTTTAATCCATTGAAATCAATGCAACAATAGTAGAAGCCATCTTTTCTCCGCACCAATATAACAAATGCAGAATAAGGACTTTCATCTCAAGTACTAACTCCTAGTTCCAATAATGCTTGCAACAGCTGTTCTACTATATTTTTGAAACGGATCTCTATGGTTCAAAATTTACTGTTGTAGAAACACGTTGAAGCTTCTAGTAATAGGCAATAGTAATGTACGCTGATAAATGTATTACAATCATAGTTACCAAATCCAGCCGGATCCAGATTTTTTTGCCTGCCGGAGAAGTTCGTCCAGGTCGGCTCTTTTTTTTTTTTTTTAAGGTTTTTGTGGGAAAAAGTGCCCAACAACCATATATATTATATAATATTAACATTTTATATTACTTTATTAATGTTTTTCATTGTATTTGGCATATTTATAAAACTATCTTCACATATATATATATATATATATATAAGCCGGATCGGATTTTTCCGAACTTTTTCAAGGATTCCGGATTTTAGGATTTTTTGCCCTCCCGAACGGATCCGGATTTCCAATCTTAGTAACTATGATTACTATATATATATATATATATGAAAGGAAAATAATAATATTTCACAATTAAGAGAATATAGAGTAAAGGGAATTATTTATATTCTTTGTGCTTCCTTTCTAGATCTTCTGTGAGGACACACGTGGCCACTCTCACCATTAAAAAAATCAGGGTCATTAACATCCTTTACAGAATCATTAAGATCATTTGCAAGGGCGCACATGGCCATAATATTAATTACGATATTATATAAGTTTGGTAAGCTCAAGGGGAGGGAATGCTAGTTGAAGTTTGGGATTTCAAAGAAGTACAGAAAGGTCAAGGTAAAGGTTCAAAGTTATAGATGATGTGAATATACATCTCATTGAGAATAATCACACAATTATAATGCCTGCAATGAGACTTAAAAATCGTGAAAAGAGATAATCTTCAGTGTTAATAAGATTACAAATTTTCATATAAACTGACTCTCTAAAACCCACCACCCCACTTTCATTGGCAAATGCCAAATACCAAGTGAGTTTCTTTACAGTGTCATCTATGATCGGAATCACTCTAGCAATTATTTAATTTTAAATAAATTATATGGGAAACCATAAAGTAATTCAGTGATGCAATTGTGAGAGTAGGTGGAGAGTAGATATTATCACATAAATATTTGATGTGGTCATCCATTCTCTCCAAGGAGACATGAAAGTAAATGGTAAGGAAAGAGTTCTCGAGGAAGACACTTTCATTTTTTAAGAGTTTCTTGAAGTTTTTTTCCTTAATTTTTTTTAATAATTTCTCAACCAGGTCGAATCTGAACTGATTAAGTCCACCTAAAATGTTTAGTGCAAGGTTCAGTCAAAGCTGATAAATATGCACATATCCATCATTATGTAATATATTAGTTGGTAATTGAATCTTATTCCGTAAGTATGTAGGGTCTTTGTAAATTTCATATAAACTTCAGAATATCGATACCTCACCACTTAGTAAGAAGTCACGATATCACTATAATAATTATGCCCTGAGGACTTGGTTGCATATTCTGAGAAAACTAGTGATGAGCAGAAGTTTAGAATAATTTCAATAAGCTCCAAACAATGACAAGTTATGCACATATATGAATAGAATATGGACATTTTTGATTAATCGGGTAGTTAAAATGAAAAAAATAGATTTAAGGGACACATGCAAAGCAATTAACACGAAGCAAACACTCATTTTTAGAGATCAAAATTAATCCAAAAGAATATTAAAAGATCAATAGTAACAAAATTCCTACTTGGGGAAATTTGTCTACACAACTAACAAGGAAACTAATACTTATTGGCGCTTCTTTGCAGAGAAAGAACATTTATGCTGGTTTCTCTTATTACATATATGATATAAGGAAGGCTTATAGGCACCATTCTCATATCTCTAAGGATTCATATATTATGTATATATGTCAACACAAACACCTACACACACATATAATTCTTTTATTTTATGGCATTTTGTGGCTACTTTTCAGTTATTACAATCCTAGTTCTGGGCATAGTTACCAAATCCAGCCAGATCCAGATATTTTGACCGACACAGATAAGTTCATCCAAGTCGGTCCCTTTTTTTTTTGGTTACGGTTTTCTGTGGAAAAAAATGCCCAGAAACCATAGATATTATATAATATTAACATTTTATATTACTTCATTAATATGTTTCATTGTAATTGTTAATAATAATTTTGAATATTTATAAAACTATGCTCATTGCTCACATATATATAATGTATATTCTAGATCGGATTTGTCCGAACTTTTTCAAGAATTCCAGATTTCAGATTATTTTGCCCTCCTGAATGAATCCAGATTCCAAACTTGGTACCTATGGTTTAAACTTTTGGGTAATTCTTTTCATAGTTCCATTTGCATAAAGAAGTAAATATTTGCACTTTCTTGTACTTTGGCCAGGTACCATGCCTAAAAGCATACATTTTTTTAAGACGGCTAAGAAACTAAGCTAAGGTCATTTTGGCAATGAAAGCTCTACATTCTTTTGATACCAGAAATCAGCCGTAAATGCACAATGGAAAAAAAATTAAAGAAGCTAGAATTTTAATATAGTGAATATTGTGTAGTAACGGTATCCACAAGTGTGTATTTTGCTTAGATGCCACTCCTATTTTACCCAACTGATATCTTATTCTCATATTGATGCAAACAAGTTTTATGAAGATAATAAATTCTTTGATAGCAGAAGCAACAATTAAAATACCTGTAACTTGGAATTCAACCTTTGTTTCTCTTCTTCTAATTCGCGAATCTAGAACAAACAGACAAAATAATCTAAACCTGGTCAAAATGCAAACCACATTACGAAAAAATGCCAACTGCAATTCATATAATGCATAGAAATAGAATAATGAGGGGTATAGTAATTTCCTAACAAACCTGAGCCCTTAATTTTCTCATTTGAGCTTCCTGTGCAGCTTGTTTTTTTGAAAGTTCTTCACCTACAAGTTTGAGAGCCAAAGCAAAACAACCCACAAACCATTTAAGCGTGAAAGAAGATCAAATGATATAGACAATTCATTTAACAAGATTTACATAGAACATAAACGCAATCATATGACACACATGGCACACATTACATTGCACAAGAATATAGGAAACAAATGCTTTCATTATTCTCATATGCAAAATACCCTGTTCCATATAGCATCGGTCTTCTTCATCAATGGATAAATCTCATTCAATTGCCAATTAATGAAGTACAGATAGCATGGGTCCCAACAGATATGTCCATTGGACACAATTGTCTTGTACATCACAATACGGGACTCAATATAACAAAAAGTTTTAGAATTTTTTAGTACAGCCTAGTGTGTTCTTACAGCATAGTTGGAAAGTAAAGTAAGAAATATCACAGCAGTAACAGATAATAGAATATAACAGCAAATATATTCAGTATTTATGCAAAGAACAGCAATAAATGACAAGCAGATGATGATCCTCCAATACCATAAAGATTGACATATGTACGAGTCTAAGGTCATCATCAAAGGCATGACCTTTGATGATATCTTTTCATGATGATAATAATATTTAATAATATCCAAGTATGTATTTTAGCAACTTAATCGTAATAGCATTATTTGGTATTAACTACTCTGACCCAAGTACCCTCTAAGCTGCCTACACTACCCCACCCCCCACTGAAGAATATTAAACAGACTCCTATCTGTCAAATTCTTGCTGCTCTTTGGAGGAAGTGTCTTGTCCCGAATGTGCAAAGTGAGCTTGTTCCATGTTTCTGTCCTTGAATTGCCATCACCAATTCTTGTGCTGTACTCACAACCTCACTGAATTGATCTTGCTGTATATTTGCATTGCACGGGACTTCGCAATGTAGTGAAACTACAGTCCCTTCCTGTGGTTTATCAGGTCCCTGTTGCACTTCTGAGCCAGATGATTCATGTGATTTTGAGAATATCGGTTCAACTCTCTGAGTGATACAATGCAGGTGTGGCATTTTTTTATTGCCACACATTGATTCTCCAAATTAAACTGTTCTTGTGGTGGTTTTTTGAAGTGTGATTTTGAATTCCATGTTCTCCTTTTCACATGCCACCAAAGAATGGTGAAACTTTTTGATTCCCACCTTCATTTCTGCAATCTGTGTATGAGTATTATGTGGATTCTGTGCTCTTTTGAGCAACTCGTGTTGATGTGCAACTGTTTTCTCTAATTCTGATTTGGGAGTCCCTTTCTGCAAGCTTTGCTTGACCTTCTCACATTCCAATTCCACCTGAATTTTAGCAGTAATTGCCTCCTTCGCAATTTTATCCTATATCAATTGGGACCATATCACTTCATTTAATCCGTGATATTGTCCAGCCTCAATGAATAGAGAATAAATGTTTCGATACATCTGATTCACACCTTCATCGTCTGCTATAGGCAGTAGTAACTTTTCGGAGTCATAACCATTAGCTTCCTTGATAAAGCGTCGACTTGTTTCCTGATCCTATACAGTTTGGTCCACAACCAACTTAATCCAACCACATTGATTTGTTTATCCAGATTTGTTTCATCTACTGCAGACTTCAAATACATGGCTGATTGTACCACATTATTCACCAACTGCTGCACAGGTGAAATGTTTTCTACTGGTGAAAATGGTGCTGCACCATATTCATATCCCAGTTCATCAGGTAGTGATTTTTTAAAGCTGGGTATGTCAATTTCAAAATTATCATCATCCTCAACTCTTTCAACAAATTCATGTGCATCTTCATTTTGTGATGGTACTTGGACCTCCATGTCATCTTTCAAATTACTTAAAGTTTCCACATATCTCCTTTCTTCTGCATCCAATGTGTGTTTAGGAAGTATCATAGGCCTGGTTTCTTTGAACATATCATAGATCATTGGAATAAAGGATTTACCCTTACTTTGTGAGGATTATGTGGCTTCACTTCCTGTAGGAATATTGCAGGCTGATTTTGTTAAAGGTGGGGGCATGACCTTTGATGCTGCTGCTGTCCCCCTTTGTCTCTTTGCATCAAGTACTGCTCCTGCAAAAACAGCCCCTCCTTCCGTATTGCACTTCAGACATGTCCTCCTTTCTATTCTTGCGGGGTTGATATGCCGCCTATAATTCAGGTGACATTTTCCCCAAATCTCTCACTCAATTCGTAGATGGGAATGACTCCACCTCCTGGTGATGGTTAGGACATATACCCAGTATGACCTGTGTATAATGAGCAATGAATCTCACTATCTGGACTCTGCTTGACAGCTTACCAACTGTGTATGGATTTTGTTATTATGAATTCTCCTCGGTTGTATTTTACACTTAGTGCAATGCCTTGAATATATCTTAGACGCGAAAATGGCATCTCATAATTCTTCTCCATTACAAACAATGTGGATGCCACAATGACCTTAATATGCCTATATGTAATTGCATCCACATCAACTCCATGATCTTTTATAATAGCTGTTGGTTCTCCGAAACAACTATTCCTCTAGAATTTTTCACTTTGTTCTTTGGCCAGAGCCCAAAAATTGTATTCAGCAGTTCTGGGGTAAATTTCAGCTCCTTCCCATGAGGTATCAATTAACGCTTAGCAGTCTTATAATCTTGTGCTAAATTCCCATGTGAGCCAGGGTCAATTGGCATCACTAGCATATCAATAAGCTGTGAAGCCCCTACTTCTCTTAACAGTGCAAAGCATTCATGGGTCGCATCAGTTTTGATGTGTGCCTAATAAGTAGCACTCTAGCCATATTTGTCGCTCATTTTTTTTATCAGCCCACCTTACACCGGTTTCTTTCCTTTGTTTTTTGTCTCCTTGGCATTGTGGATCTACTCCTCCTTGACTGTTTCCCGAGTCATGGGGATAGGCACACATATGAGTTTCTTCGCTGCCACATGAGTTTCTTCGGCCTTGGATGTTAGGAGGGATTCTAGAGGGAGTGCTTTGCTTCCTCCAAGGAATACCTAGCCTGGCCCCCTCAGCCCTAGACACTCTCTAATGAGCATTATGAAATCATGCATTGGCCCTTTCACATTAATAGACAATGACATAGATGATTCCTCTGCCCCAAGCATTGTCAAAGATTTTTGATAGGGGACTAGCATCCAGTCTTTCTGACTTTCATCAGCTCATGCTCTTTGGGGGTGTTCTTGCTCCCCCCACATGGTTATTTGTATCAGTACCTTAACCACATGGACTGGGGCTTTATTGCTTTGGGTTTACCCCCCCCTCATTTTTTTTAGTGCTCTAGCCTTTAGTTCTTTCTTATTTATTTGGTCTTTGATCCTAGGGTCCATATACCCAAGCACTTTCTATTGTAATTGGGTGTATTCTCTAGTCTCATTGACCTACTTTTGGGTATTTGTGGACATTAATATAGTTTCTTGCTTTTTTTCTTTCTACTGATTGAGTCTTTCAAGCTGCAAGTGGCATTAGGTCCTCCAATTGCTCTTTTTTACCTCACATTGTTGCATTTGTCCTTTTTGCTTTTTCCATCTCTAACTAGTCGATCACTTTGTTTTTCAAAATATTTCTTTGTGCGATTCCATTGCCTTATAAGAATTTCCTCCTTTGCAAACTAGCAAATGAATTATGTATTTGATCAATTATATTTGATGTTCAATGCTCATCCATCGCAGTACTTGTCGTTCACTAGTTTTTTGTTGTTCAGCAATCACTGTCGAGCTACATCATTCGGTAGTTGCCAAAAATAATAATTTCCTCGTTGCAGCCTCACGTCTGTATCTAGTGGTAGTTTCATTGTGCATCCAGCGATTTTCATGCGTTGTTTGCATAGTTACCATGTTCGAAAAATTCGGTTTGTTCGGAAGGGGGTAAAAATTCGAAAGTTCAGAATTTTGAAAAAAGTTCGGTTCGGTAATTTCAGAAGTTCGGAATTTTGAAAAAAGTTCGGTTCGGTAAGTTCGGAAGTTCGGAATTATATGCAAAATATTTCAATCTACTAAGGAATGAACATTAATTTAAGTTTAACACTTGCAAAAATGAGAAATGCATAAGAATTTCAAACTTGAATTACATTAAAAGATAGCAAAATATTCATAGTTTAGAGCCTAAGCTCAAAATTGATATAGAACTTAAGTTTCAAACATTTGCAACATCAAACCCAGCTTCAAAATCAAAACTAGCACTAGGACTAGCACCATCGTTCATTCATTCATTCATTACTTCAAAGACAAAATGTACATTCAAATCTAGAATAAATCATCTCGATTGCCCACAAAATCATGAATGCCACTCCCATTATTTTTCAACTTTATCATTTATTGACACTTTCTCTCACAAGGGCTCATTGGTGCATTGAATCTCACAGAGTGCATGCCTTAAGGGGTGCACTGGGAATGGGGTGGGATCGGCTTGTGGCACTTTGCGAGAGATATTTTCATACTATTCTATCACGCATACATCCCTTCATGCAACCTTCATACCTCCTATGATGTCTCCTTGAAATCTTGAAACCCTGAAATATGGCTACCTCCTATGATGTCTCCTTGAAATCTTGAAACCCTAAAATATGGCTAAGTTTGAAACCCTGAAACCCTGGAATCTGACTAACACTGAAATATGATAGGATCCTCCAAAACCTAGAATTTGCATTATAGCTCCTAGCGGTCCGAAACCCCTCTCAAACATCTTGAAAGTATATAAATAAAATATAACTTAAAGTATAAGTTTACATTTATAATGGACATCTAGTTTAGTTTCTTATACTTAAACATTTATTTTATTTATATACTGTTGGGTTCGGAAAAAAAAAAAGGTTATTCGGTCAAGTTCGACTGCACAAATTCGGTCCATGCCATTTGTTCGGTTCAAACCAAACATGAGCCATGTTCGGTCGAACATGGTAACTATGGTTGTTTGTATCTGGGACTCACCGTTTGCATCTATTTCCTTGTTTCTATAAGAGGCATGTTTGGTATTGTCTTAATTTTGAAGCATTAATTAATGGGGGATGTTTCATTCCATCCATATTTTCCAACTGCACAAAATCCATTCTCAAAAACTGGGTATGGACCTTCCCATTGCATTTTCAATTTTTCACCTTACTCAATTTTCCTGTGTATTTTAATACAAACATTTCTAATTTGAACTGCATTTTATTTATATGTTTAGCATAGCATTATTTGTGTGTTTTCTGTTCAGTTTCTATTGAAAATTCTGCCCATAACCACTTTTCTTCTAACTTGTTTACCTGATAAAACCTTTCTTGCAAACTTTCTTCATCCCTAACCTATTCTCTATTGCCACCCTCAAGATGAGTACCACAAATTCCATATGTACCATAGTTTCTTGCCCATAGATTAATTGAAAGGGAGTAAATCCCATTACTAGTTTAAACATGGTTTTATATGCCTGTAATGTTGATGGTAAGTTTTCTGCCCAATCCTGTTTTATAATACTGCAGGTTTTATGAATGAATGCAAATATGGATTTGTTGTGGACTTGTTATGTCTGATTTTCAAGATTTCCATAATCTCCCTTATAACTTCTTTAATAAGATATGCCCCTATCACTAACTATGCTCATGGGACATCCAAATCTTGTTATAATATTGTCATAAAGGAATTTCAATATACTTTTTACTATATTATCTGGTAATGCCATTGACTCTACCCATTTCATAAAATATTCTATTGCGAATAGTACGTATCTACACCTTCCTTTTCGTGCCGGATGTTTAAATGGTCCAACAAAATTGATATCCCACTTCTCAAATAGTTTGTGGCAAGGTTGGGTTTAGTGGCTGAAAAATTGCCTTCAATGGTCTCCCATTTCTTTGACATACATCGTACATGATTTGAACCACTCATCACAATTGCAAAGAATTCTTGGCCACCACATTCTCATTAGTAAAAAAGATATTACTATTGCTTCAGCACTCATATGGCCTCCAGCCTCACCCTCATAAGCTTCTTTAAGGACTGACTCCACTTCTTCTAGTGCACATCTCTGTCGAATTTGATCTTTTATCTAAATAATATAGCAATTCATGGAACAGCTGAAACGGTGTGGATTTTAATATGATTTTTCTTCTTTGAGCTGTTGGTACATCTTCTGCAAATGTTCCACAGACAAGCATTCGCCTATGTCCTTGTACAATTTTAGTAACACCGCACTCTGAAACAACCATTAATCTAGGTAATTAACACTGGATCCATCAACTGTTCACCATTTCTGATCAGCTATCACATGACTTTTGCCTTTCCTTACCAAAATTGAAAATTTAAATTCCTACAGTAATAACAACCATCTTCATATTCATCCATGGATTAATGGTTTATTTATAAGATACAACAGCGCTTGATGGTCCACAAAAATGTGAATGTGTTTTCTAGTAACATCAGAATTTCTGAACTGAATAGACTACTTACTACTTCTAATGGCTCTCTTTCTATGGTTGTATTATTCTTTTCTGCTTGGGTGAACCAGCTTGTGTGGCCCTTCTCACAATAGCATACACCCTATAGCATAATTAGAAGCATCCACATGAATGTGAAATTACTTATGCCTCTCTAGATGTGATAGAATGGGGGAAAAATGTTTCTTCTTGATTTTCACCCCATTTGAATGCTACTTCCTTCCTTAACAAATAGTCCAATGGGTGTGACAATCCTGCAAAGTTTTTAAAAGACTCTGCATTGGTAAGTGACGTTGCAACATAGTACCAGTGGAAGCAAATTCAAAATCTACAAATTGGAGAAGCTGCAAAATGGCAAACTTCTTGTATATCGCCAAAGATGGTGCATGAATAACAATGTCACTTCGCAATATTATCTTTTCATTTATTGTCTGCCTTGCATATCCAAACTGAATAGGTTAATGCAATGAATGGCACAAGGAGTACACAATATATTTGTGGTGCTCCTCTATCATAACCTCAGCAAGAATATTGTAGTTTACAGTATTTGTCACAATTCGGACAACTTTCTACCATTCAAATTCTTCAATCACCTCTTTGATGAGGCCCATCAACCATTCTTAGTCCTCCCTTTAGTGTCGAGACATTTCCAAAAAAATACCCCTTGTCAACTCAAAACCAATATTTTAAATGAGAGGTCAATGGTTAATATTTGTATAGACATCTGAAACAATGGACACCCAACTTAAATCGCTTTAAGTTTCTCTAATTTCTAAGTCTTGGTCTAATGCAAGAGCTCTCATCTATAATACAGTTGTCCTCATTTGCTTGTGACTTGTGGGTGTGTATCCTTTGTAAACAATGTTTTCTAGATTATGTACCATCTCCTTCCAAAAAGGAGATATACACACATTAAATACTATACTATTGGCAAAGTAAAACTGACCAACAGATGCATCAAAATGGTAACTTCTGCCATCCCAAAGATGGTTAAGTGGGGGAACAACATGACATGTAGCACCTGATGAAGATTGACTTGCAGCAGTGGGTTCAATGACAATTTCAAATTTCTTCATTGTCGTATTTAAGGCGCACTTCTGTAATTTGGGATCTTGTGACAAATCCTTATCCACTCTTTTTTCGCAACAAAAATTAATGTCACCTAACTCGAGCCATCCAGCCCATTTTTTAAGCTTGCAAGGGCATACCCAAGCCCTTGTTTCTATTGACCCACCTGCTCCTGCACTGTATGAATGTGTAGCGTGTACGGTCACCCACAACAAAGCTTCAAAAGCCAATTTGACTTCAAGTTATTCCTTCTGATAGGCAGTAGTCTTGGGTTTGAGGGTCTCATGCTTTATCGTGCAGCACATAACTACAGACTTGGGGATGGAATTTCTAGTGTGATAATATTTCACTTTTGAAAAGGTGGAAATATAAAAGAACACAAACAATTTCACCTGCTTCGCCATTATAGAATAAAAAGCCACCTCGCAAGAGCCCTTCAAATGTCAAGCAAAATGCAAAAAAAGCACCCAACGACTCCAACATTCAGCGAAAGAGAAATGAGGTGAAAATGATGTCTTTTTATGTGGGCTCCCACCTTTTTGTGTTTCTTTTAGTTTTCATTTTTTCTTTCTATCCACTAAGTCAAATTGGTCGGCCATTTTGCACAAGACGAAAACACCAAGTAATGGCAGCCAGAAACAACCCAGTTCTGGAGAAATTGTTGTTGTGCCCAAAAATGGAGACAAGTCGCCAGAAAATTTCCATCGTCATCTTAGTTTCCATGTGTATCATGACAGGACAAGACATTCCGTCATGTTTCTGGTAACATGAGTGCCAAGGATGAGCATGCATAGTGTTGTAGGTTTACCACCCTTGACAATTAAAACTTCAAGATCAACAACATGACCTAATCCTGATTCTCCTGTCCAGTGTGTAGGGGGATTCAGTATGGACTGCAAACGGTGATTGTCTTTAAATGGGTCTTGCATATGGTATCTGCTTTTCCAACTCTGAGATTACCATTGTGCTTGCACCCGGAGCCAGTAACTCGGTATGCCTCTTATGAACTTGTTTTTCAGATGTGGGCATTTGTAATGAATTCGTTTTGGCTTTTTACAGCATTGCTTTCTCAACCTCCTGACAGGTTTCCAGCATACATTTCTTCAGTTTACCCTCTCTTGATTTGTTTCTTTGCTTTGCTTTTGTATTTTTGTATTTAGTTATTTTCATAGCCAAGGGTTTTCTTACTCTAGTTCTTCTCTATTGTAACTGGTTATACTTTCAAGTCTCACTGGCCTACGTTGATCATTTGTGGACATTGATATAATTCCTCTCTCTCTCTGTTATAAGATATGTAAATATCCATTTCCTCAATTGCACCTATATAACAACCATCATGGCTTCTTTCTTTTCCATAACAATCGAATTAACATGTGTCATTTGATAGTTCAGACAGCTGGCCTACACATTAAGGATAGTGCACTAGTCTAATTAGGAAAGTTGTGTGCAAAGTGCCTACATTCACTCCACTAGATCATTGGTTTGTCGCATGTATCATAAAAGATACAACTTCCTGCCCCTTGTTGATTCTACAATTTGTTCTTTTGCCTTGGTTTTTTATAGCTACCACTCGTGTCATCCTTAGGTTCTTCTATATTTGCACCAAAGTTTCTTCTATATTTGCACCAACTACCAGATCATTTTCATATTCAATATATACTTCGTGGATAAGCCTTTGAGTAAACATTGTTTACTCAATTCATCTATTGGAACTTTGAATTTGTCAATAGCTCCTTTAATCATTTTTTGTGCTTCCTAACTAGTTTGACTTTACCTTGCTTCATATTGTAAAGTTCTACCACAAATTGTCATCTATTTGTATTTTGAGTTCATTTTCAAATACCTTCCACCCATTTCATAAAATCGCCGTTCTCAAATTCCATATACCAGTCAAATGAAACATCCCTCACAATGGTTGGAAGATATTTCATCCAATGTGCCTTTTCTATCGGCTCATGATTCCCAGCCACAAATAATTTAGACAGGTTTTTCATATATGTATGCATAGTTGGGATTTCCATTGCAATTGATGTAGGAGGAATATAAGGTGGAAATACAAGATGCTAACTTTCAAAGACAATTCATTCATCCTCACTCGGTTTTGTCACGTGACTACTTTGATTTGCATTCTACAATATTCTCTGCATGTAACAGAACAGAGTGGGCTGTGCTCAAGCTGAAATTCTTCCATCAACACCGATGGCACCATGACCCCTTCCTCTGTCTACCACACCTTGAGCAATCCTAGCAGAGTACTCTTTGCAATATACACTTGGAATAAAATATCCTCTCTCCTATTGTGGTATCCAAACAACCAGAGCTTTGTTACTTGTTTCGCACAAAGGTGTCAGCTTCTACTCAAAATCCTCTTGTGGTTCATTATCAACCATAACAGTATTATGTTCTTTACAAGTAATTCCAAGCTACTACCATGCAAACTCTACCTCAATGCAATGTTCCTTAATATTTACTTCCTTTACTCTTTTCCAAATAAACTTCAACATATAACAGGCTCGCAGCCATGTCCTTGTATTCTTTCTTGCCGCCTCCTCATAATTGCTAATGCTTCTTCTCGTCAAAGATTGGAATATAAAAGCATTTAGTGATATTGGTGGGGCTCTTCCTATTCATCTCTGCAACTGCTCCTCCATATGCTGCCTTTATATCTTTCTCGACTTCTTGATCGTATTCCTCACTATTCCAACTAAATTAATCTTCTAGCTGAAAAGCAAGTGTGTTTCAAGCATAATAACTTTGAAAAAATTGAATAAATTAACAAGCTTAACAATAAATTATTAGTTGGACGCGCTAGGCGCGCTGGGTGCGCTGGGCACACATCCAGAATGTTTCATCGCGATGATATTGGCGCGCTGGGCGTGTATCCAGAATTTGAAATCGATGGGTGGCAGGCAGAAGGTGCTTTTTTTGTCTTGGAAACCGCTGGTTTGCAGGTATGCGGAAAACTGATTGTGGAGAATCAGGCAGGAGGTACAGACCCTGGAGGAAATGCAGGAGGTATAGAGAAAAATGTTGGGTCAAAATTTTTGGCAGATGTAAATAATGGAATATCTTCGAGCGGATCTAATCCTTTTTGTGGGATCCGTGTCTCCCAATTGGATTCTCCTTCCGCTGTGTTGGGGCAGGAGCTTGAAAAGGAGAAAGATAATGTTGATCTTAATACGGAAAAATCCTCAGAAGCGCTGAAGGCAGGGTATTCAGAACAAAGAACATGGTCATCTCTGTTTGGCAAGAAATCCAATGGAAAATCTCTTTTTCCACCGATGACTGCTAAGTCTTGTTGGGAGAAAGGTGAGTTTCAAGTTTTTATTCCAGATCCTTTAATAGATTTTTCTATGTCTTCCATGGATTTCACCCTAGTGGGTAAATTTTTAGGAGCAAGACCAGATCTAGAATCTCTTACAAAAATGGTTAAAAAGAAATGGGTTATTCGAGGAGAGGTAGATATGGCACCAATGTTGAATGGTTTCTTCTCGTTTATCTTCAACTGGAAGGAAGACATGAATATGGTTCTATGTGGAGGACCGTGGTCTTTTGGTAAATGTTCTCTCACTATTAAAAAATGGGAGCCTAACATGGATCTCTCAGATTCTTTTTTCTTAACCACTCCCATATGGGTTAGACTTCCTGGCCTCCCTTTAGAGTTTTGGCATGAGGACATTTTTAAAGGTATTGCTAGTTCTTTTGGTGAACTTGTGGCATTGGATAATGCTACGGCTACTAGATCCAAACTTCAAAGTGCCAAACTTTATGTTAAAGTGGCAGATCTGAATCATCTCCCAGAAAAAGTGGATCTAATATCCAAGCTGGGCAAAAAAACTCAAGGGATTGTTTTTGAAGACTTGCCCAATTCTTGTTATGCTTGTAAGAAACAGGGGCATCTGGTCAAATATTGTCCTTCCAAAAGTAAAAATCATCCTAGTAGTGTTTTGGATGGGAGAAAGACCAAGGTTTAGCATAAGAAAGTACGGAAACTCAAAGAAGATCATCGACAAGAACAAAAGAATAATGAAGATTTTAAAGCTCTACATGTTGAGGCGGAAAAAGAGCCTTCTTTTGAAGATCCTAAAGCTCCACATACTGAGGCGGATAAAGAACTTTCTTTTGAAAAAGAAAATTCTGAGGAAGGACATGGGATGCAATCAGATACTATAATACCGGTACAAAGAATAGATGATTTGACTGATCTATCAAAACAAATCGTTTTCTATCAAAGGATAGAAGACCGATGGAGAGATATTGATGACAAAACTGTGCTAGAGGAAGGTGAATTCTTGGCTGAAGCTGGAAATAAATTAGAGGGAGTTTTTCTTACTTCTCAATCCAAGGAGATTCAGGTTGATAATGATTTCCCTTTGGATGAGCTTCCTGTGAATGATAATGGAGAAAACTTAAAGCATATTCTAAACCAAAAAAAAATGGCTGAAAAAAAGACCAATACTAAGGGGGTAGAAACTAGAAGCAGCAAAAAAGACCAGCAAACTAAGGCGAAACATCTTGCTTCTACTCTGGATAAATCTGGAAAAGGAGATGAACAGCGTTTTAAGGTGAAACCGGATGTTGGTTCTCCGGACAAACCTGGAAGAAGATCCACTAGGAAAACCAGAGAGCTAGAAAGTATGCAGAATATTGCTGATGGCAGGCAGGCAACTATTCTGGATTTTACCCCTAAAAAATAGATATTAAATTATTACTTGGACTATTAGGGGGTTGAATATACCCTGGATTTTGATGTTGTCCTTGTATAACCTGTTTCTGATGCTACTTTTTAGTAGGTTTTAGGAAGGCTTTTCCTGGTGCTTGGTAATGCTTTATCTTTTTTTATTCTATTAAAGGGTTTCGGGGTCCCTTCAAAACCTATTTTTACCTTAATCTAAAACCATCAATGTTTCCTCTCTTATATTCCATATGGTTATCATTAACCTCCAATAGTGTCTAGGGTGTGTCTCATTCCCCGTTGAATAAAATCATTGATGGCCGCACACAAAAAAAACCGAAGATTTACATGTTTTTACTATCTGGTAGTTGATTCTTCGACTTTGTGGCTCATCAGTTTGTATTATTTTCAATATTTTATTATTATGATTTTTTGCAGTTATGATTGTGGATAGACGATTGCCGGACGAAAGGACAACAATCTTAGAAAATTAGATAGGCAATTGAACATCAATATCCACCTTAAAACTATTCACAGGAATCCTTCTATTATTCTCATATGCAATTTACACTCTTTCTGTACAGATCAATGAAGTGTGTATAGAATGGTTCACAACAGGTGCCAGGTTGGACAACCAATTTTACATAAGCATGCCTGACTAATATAAATGAAAAATTAATTACATCTAAGCACATTATGCATTATTTAACTAGTTCTTTTAGTGAACCATGTTTTTATTTGTAAATGACATATGTAGATAAGTACAAGAAACATATTATCAAAATTGTTGTCTTTATATGGCATATTCTATAAATAGTAAGTAGTTTATATCAAATGACAATCTCAATAAGATTAGGTGTACCTTCAGCCATAACTTGCTTGATAATTTCATCCTTTTCTTTAAGGAGAGCGGCTGCATCACTTTTCCTGCTTTGTTCTCGCCTGAGTGTATCTCTCTCCTTTGTTAGAGCGTAAACCTGAACATAAATGCCATCGTCAAACACAACAGCTGCAGTCCAAGAAATTACTTTAAAATGCCAACTATCTGCTAGAGCCTCAGACTGAAGAGGTTATTGTGGAACAACCTAGAAAACAATATAGCAATACTGGAATATATTGCTATAGTAATATTACAAGCCTTGAGAAACCTAGAGAGCCAAAAACGTAGCATTGATGATTCATTATATTGGAACTGAACACCTGCATGACTAATATGCAAATAAATATAATGGCTTGTTCGATATCATAAGAACAAATCATTTTATATGGACAAATAAAATGTGAAAGCCAATGTAAAATGGGACTTGCCGAAATGAAAGGAAAATAGCATAAGAACAAATCATTTTATCTGTACAAATAAAATGTGAGAGCCAAAGTAAAATGGGACTTGCCGAAATGAAAAGAAAGAATGTATAACAAGGGCTCACTGAAGGGAAAACAAAAAAGTGTAATTGTTTCATTTTTTTTACAACGGCTTAATGTAAATCTCTTGAAACCACCATCCAAATCAGTCAAATGCATAACTTCTAAGTCTGTGGATTCTAAAGTGGCATCCCCATAAGGAGAAAAAGATAGTGGTCCAAGCAAAACATAAACCAAACCAGAAACAGGGTCTAAATATATTGATAAATAAAAACAGAAAGCTTGAACTAGATTTGATATTAAAACAGTCGAAATACAGGATTTGTTTTCAGTCTTTGATATCATCCTTGTCCTGCTGACCAGTAATCAGGTACTGAAGTTAAAAACCATATTAAAATTTTGCTGCAAAGTGAATGCAACGTCCCTTGTTATGTTTACATTTCTTTAATCCTTAATTAGATTAGTTAACGCATTGTTTGTAATAATGCCTACAATGGTTTGATATTGTTAGGTGTAGTTTTGCTTGAGCTAAATATAGCACATGGTTGTACGTAGGTTGAAGTTTGTTGTAGTTTGTTTCCTTGGATGTAGGAAGTATTGTTGAATGCTCAGGCTTGTATAATAAGCCTCTCTACAATGTAATGGACACAGCTTGTTCATCAATTTGATATGGTATGAAAGTCATCATAAGAAGAGCCTGTGAGAGAGTATTTTTTAGGCCTGAGGTCCCATTGCGTGGAGGAGGAAGCGTTCCATGGTGTAAGGCACACCCCGTGTGAGTATCTGCAATGAAATCAACTCCTTGTCTAAGCAAAATGAAAGTGTTTGTGGCTGTGGCATTTAATGCACAGCATGAAAAATCCCATCCAGCGAGCTGTAATAGCATTTTGGCATTTTTGAATTGTTTATTGACATTGGCGCATGAGTAGAAAGGCATGATTCTCCTGTAAAGCAGTAGAGGAAGGCACAATATGAGTTTAAGTAGCAATGTGTGTCTTCTGTGAGAGGTGTGAGCCTGTTTAGAAGCATCCAGCTTAAGGCATGATAAAAAGACAGCGCTATAGAAAGACAAAACGCAGCTGAAATTTTTGGGCGCAGCTGTACACCTTTAAGGTCTGCTACGTGGCTGGAAAGAGGCATCTCAGTCAGATAAGATAAGATAAATATATTAACGTCCGACAAATGACCACAAAAGTAGGTCAAAGGGACTGTAGAGTACAAAAGTGTCAGAGCAAAGCAGGAAAACCAAACGGTTTCCCACGGAGAACACAAAACGGAAAGAGAAACAGTACAACAAAGAGCAAGAGCAACCAGAAAGGGAAGAGGTAAAGAACAACCCGCAGCCAACGACCCCAGCCAAACAGAGAGGTGGGAAAGTACAATATGAGAGAAGAACTACGAGAAGCAATGAGAAAGGTCCATCAAGGAGTGGACCCAACTCTCCTAACATCTGAGGCCGTTGAGAAGAAGTTCAGAATAGATGGGAGGAGGAGGTGGGGTGTTTGGTCTGTCCCGTGTGCTGCTGTTTGGAGGGAGTAGCTCACCACAACAATCTGGTGGATCTAGTCTAACTCCTAGGGCTAGGACTAGAATGGTTATGCCAATGAGATCCCGGGGAGTTTTGAATGGTCCCCCGGATCCACATTGATCTGGAGAGTGAAGTTGTGTTGATGTCAATCTAACACTTAGTGCCTCTCCCCGAAGGTAACACCATAAAGAAGGAAGTAATCCATTGGATAGACAGAGGTCTAGTGGAGCCTTGAATCGTGCAGTCACGAAGCCTGAGGACCTCCTGCATGTATAGATATAGACATCTCTGGTCTTCATATATGAAGAACACAGATAGAGCCTAGGTCTCCATGAAAAGGCAATGGAACCTCCCTCTAATCTCATAGTATATGGGGCAACGGAAGATGAAGCATTTTTCCATCTTGACCTCCTGAAGGCTGCATAACTGATAAATCCTATCTGCCCGAACCATTTGGTGATATGTCTCAAATTGAAGCCTATGAGAACCCAATCTAAACTATCCAAGGGGAATGTGAAGAGCATGCATCCAATGGCAGAAACTGTACCAAGGACAAACAATAAGCTCGTCCCTCGGTTCCAGGAAGTGCTCCGCATAAAAATCCATCTTTGGGCGTAACCCCCCACAGGGGTTAACCCAAGTGGTATGAATAAACTATCTGTAAATATACCCCCCAATAATCCTGTTCATCACCTGTCTGGTAGGTAGAAGGTAACTCGAAGCATCCAAGGAGTACTAAAACGGAGGGAGACGGTCGATCCTAATCCCCATAGACCCTAAGAGATCTGAGACCCCAATGTACCAACAACGAGCCCGACCAGGAGGGCTAGAACGAGCAATAACATCTGAAGAACAATAAGAGAAAAAGTAAGATGAGTTACATGAGGAATTGGCACTGAAGTTTGTTGTTGGGATGGAGGCGTCTAGTGAAGTGGTGGCATGGAGAAGAGGCAGCCCTGAGTGCTGTTGTACGGCGCCCACAACCATGTGCAAAACAACCAAAGGTGAAGGTGCAGTTTGTATGTAATACAAACCTGAATAAATTGTTGTGCAGCCCCATACGACGTGAAGCAAGGTGAAGAAGGGCATGAAAGTGCCTAAGAATAGCCTTGGGCAGCTGGAGGAGACATGCAACCTATAGAAGAGCATCAAGCAGCTATACAACGCTACCTTGCGGGACTGCATGTTTTAATGTTTTTGGTGCAAGCTAATTTGTAATGTTTAATTTGCTTATTATTTATAAAGTTTATAAATTCATAAATTTTATCAAATTATTAAATATTTTCCTTAAATTAGCTTGAGAAGGGTTTAATTCTATATCTTGTAGGCAGGAGGGTCTTTTTGCTTGAAACTTTGCCAGATTGTTCATACTTAGTTGGCAAAGCCAGTAGTGGTGTTAGTTTGGTCAAAAAAGGTACCGGCTTTCAAAATTAATTTTTTTTGTGGTCTAGGTGGACTACATAAGTGGTTAAGATGGAAGGTATTCGGTATTTGGTATTACCGATTCTCAAAAACTGACCGCAAAGAATTACATTCAATAATGTCATAAAAAACTTACAATCTATGGGTATAGGTATCTTGACTAGATTGTTTTAGCCAAAGAACAAAGATCAAATAATGACATCAAAGACTATGACAAAAGGAATAAAAAGCTTTAATGCTTCTAAATTGTCGGTTGCTGATACATTAGCGCCAGAAGTTAGAAATGCCACTATAGCATTAGTATTATGGACAAATCTCAACACCAAGCATCAGGCTTCAGAAGCTGACAGGACTTTTGTTTTCCACTAAGCTGCAGGGAAGAGGTTTTGTTTTTGAATCTCTTACATTTGAAAGATCTTAGTGATCGACTATCTACTATTCAGAAGGCAGTAGATGATCAAGATATGGTTGCTTTGGTGATGCATAGCTTGCCATCATCTTTTGATTCCTTTATTGAGTCCTTGCATCTAATTTCGGAGACTCAAGAGCTTAGTTTTGAGAAGTTATCAACACTGCCCTTGCAAAAAGAGCAGAGGAAAGATTAGACAAAAGCATCAATATCATTATGTACAGAGAATGCATTCAATGCATAGTTCAAAGGCAAAGGCAGACCATACAATGTTAGTAGTTCATCAAATGATGGCTTTCCAAGGCAGTAACACATCAAACAGTCACAATGAAAATGCCATTATTGTAAGAAGCCCAAACACTTAAAGAAATATTTTTGGAAGAGACAATATGATCTAGTAAATGATCAAAAGAGATCATAGTCTGCAAATGTTTGTTGAATGAGATGAACAAGAAGCAACAGGGGATTTAGCATTTGTGGCATCACAAAACTAGTCAATTGAATCTTGAACATGGTACTTTGACTCAAGTGCATCATGATATTATATGTGTCCTAGAGACTAGTATATTAATTTCATTGAAGATAATAGTAGTAGTGAATCTGTTTCTTTGGGTGATGGTTGGACTCACTATGTTCAAGGATGTGGAGATGTTCGTGTCACTTTGAACAATTATGTTAATTACACTTTCAAGAATGTTTAAGATGGTTAGTTACAATTTGAAGAATGTTCGATATGTTCTTGATATGAACAAAAAACTTCTATCTATAAGTGAGATAACTAAAAATACTAATCTAAGTGTAAAATTTCACATACACAAATGTATGGTCACTACGCTTCATGATAACAAATTAATTGTTGTTGGTATTGGTAAAAAGGGTTGCATAAAACAGTGGATCCCAAAACAACAAAAGCACATGCACTAGTTGCAATTGAAAGTACTAGTGTATTTTGGCATGAGAGGTATGGTCACCTCAATTATCAATATTTATTTGTACTAAGTAAGATTAATATGGTGAATCGACTTCCATCCATTCAAAAAAGTTAGAATGTGTAGAAGGTGTCAAATGGCCAAACAAATTCAACATCCATTTGATATTGCCCAAGCATGGTGAGCCAAATGAGTCTTGGATTTGGTACATGTCAATTCTAGAGAACAATATTTTTTTATGTTAATTGATCATTGATCTAGAAAAAGGTGATTTTATTTCTAAATAAAAAGTCAAATTGTTTCTCTAATTTTGTTGCATAGAAAGCTTCGATAGAGAAACAGACAAGCACATAGGTCAAAGCTCTCAAATCAAATGTTGGAGGCGAGTTTGTTTCAAAACAATTTAAAGAATTCTACAAGTAAGAAGGTATACATAGGCAATATGCTACTCTATACACTTCACAACAAAATGGAGCCATGGAAAGGAGGAATAAGACAATTACGGAGATGGCATGGACCATGGTGCAGAGTCGAAATGTACCTTATTAGTACTAAACAGAAGCTATGAATACAACAATTTACGTCCTTAAAAAAAGTCCTCGTAAAGCCTTGCAGAATGTTACTCCCTAGGAAACATGGTCAAGCAGAACACCTGATGTAAGTGATTTTCATGTTTTTGGTTGCATTGCTTTTACACTGATTCCTAAAGAAAAAAGTAGTTTAGATGTTAAAAGCAAAACATATATGTTTGCTAGCTATAGTGAGCAGTCTAAGGCACAAATTACTAGACGTCTCTACAGAGAAGATTATGGTAAATTGTAATGTCCCATTTTCATATAATTTTAATAATTAATAAAATTGCTCGAATAGTGATTTTAATCATTCAAAAATATAAAGCAATTTAATTAATTATTAAAATAAAACTATCTTGAATAATTATTCGAATTACCATAAAAGTGGTTTTAACCATTTGTAAAATTAAGGTAATTTTAATGATTATTCTAAGGGGCTTTATAATTAATAAATTGCTTGAAAAGTGATTTTTATCTCTTCCATTATTAGAGTAATTTAATTAATTATTTAAGCAAGGACCTAATATAAAATAATTATTTAATTTGCCAAAAAGTAATTTTAATTACTAATTTATTAAGAAAAGTTATTTAATTAATTCAAAAAGGCCTAAAGTAAAATTAAAATGAATGTCGGCTTGGGAGCTAAAGCAAAGAAAAGGAAAAGATATCCTAAAAATTTAGCAAGAGGGTTATGAGGTATTTTACTTCCCCAAGGTGGTTTGCCCCCCTTTGGAAGGTACAAAAACAAAATGTGAAGATCACAATTGAAAATATGTTGAATTTGATAATTATTTCTTCATGCTTGAAGAAGCTATTGGGATGCATGCCCAAAAGGTGTTTGTAGATTTAGCGTAGATTATTCTATAAAATGTGTCTTTTGATGCCACATATGCTAAAAGAGATTTTGTTACTTGCCCTAGAGTAGGATGATTTGCTATGAGAGGCTATTGAGAGGGTTTGGTGGACTATTTGCGGGTCATTTGATTCATAATATTTCTAATTATTATTTGTATTAATTTTTCCAAATGTGATGACTTGTTTGGGATTGAGGGTTTGATGTGTGAAGAGGTAAATTCTGAAACTAGGGTTTTCATAATTTTGGAACAAGTTTTGGGGACCTTTTCATGGAAGAAAAATTCTAAAATTATTTTTATTTGATAGTCATTATTTTTGTGATCAGTTTGAGCTCTTATTTGCATCATAATTCCAAATACTGAGGGAGTTATGAATTTTTTAAGTTTTCAACTGTTCATAGGAAATAATATTTGTTGAAGGCAGATTTACAAGGGTTTCATTATGATTTCATTATTACAGTAATTTTAGGAATATTGGCGATTGGATTGGACTAAACTTGAGCAGAGATTAGAGTGGGAAAGGACTTCAATTCAGCGAATGTGGCCCTACGGTTTGGAAGATTGAAACATCCATTTCAAGCTCTTTCTTCAATGCAGTAAGAGCCATTGGTGGCCAAATTCACAAGATATTTATTTGTTATTTATTTCAAGGTGAATTGGAGTTAATTTTCAATTTGGAGGTGAAATTACAGCAGCTAAGATTTGTTGATTTTACTTAATTCAAATTCAAATATTGTGGATTTTAAGGGAAACCCCTTTTTTGTTGAATCGTCCCATTTGGAGACATTACATAAATAGAAAGGTAAGCGAAAACATATTGTTCTTTTCAAATGACAGTTAATCTACGAATAGTAGGGTATGTTTAACTATTAAACTTGAACAGGGTTCAGAGCCGAAAACAACAATGTAAAGTTCAAGGGAGAGATATAGCAGATAAAAAAGTGTTTCTCAGTCTTCAAAGTCATATTAGGCAAGGCAGAAAAAGAGACCAAAGTAGTATCATGCCACGTTGAAAGATGAATGGGAAAGTGAATTGCCATAGGTAATGGAAGGTCGATCTACAAGATTAGGAAAGAAAATGGTACAAGGTGAGGAGCAAGTAAATTTTTCTCTTACTATTGTTTCACGGGTATTTGGGCCTAGCACATTTGCAAAAGCCAAAGTAAACCCTAAATAGGAAGCTTCCATGAAGGTTGAAGTAGGTGGTAGGGCCACACAAATAGGTCACAATAGTTTTGTGTGCAATATATGTCCCAAAATTATTTAAGGATGGAGAACATTAGGTGTCCGACATTCAAGAGATCGATGCAAGAATATCCCTTATAGATATAACATGGCACTATATTGTTGTTTAGTCTTGGATATATTATGAAAGATAGTTTGTTTTGGAATTAATCACTCTAATAGGTGAAACATGAAACATTCAAGACCAACTTTTTTATTTACTTGCCAATCGCAGTGGCTAGTTACCCATGTACTCTGATGAGATGGAATGGCAACCATAGGGGCACTTGGTGATTTTTCTGCATTGGCACCATGGTTACAAATTGATTTTGTGTCTCGGCTTAATCATACTCTTTGAGCCTTGCATTCTACACAAGATCACATTATTGATGTAATGACTAAATCGTTAAGATTGTATCCAATTTAGTCATTGCAAGGGTATTAGATTACTTAAAGCATTGTTTGTAATGATGCCTACAATGGTTTTGTATTGTTAGGTGTAGTTTTACTTGTGCTAAAGATAGCATGTGGTTGTGCGTAGGTTGGAGTTTGTTGTAGTTTGTTTCCTTGGATGTAGGAAGTATTGTTGACTGTTCAAGCTTATATAATAAGCCTCTCTGCAATGTCATGGACACGGCTCATTCATCAATCTGAGAAATGCAATGGACACAGCTTGTTCATCAATCTGATATATGTTTAGTTACTTTTTATAACCTAGGGTCTCTTTACCTCAATACTTCTCTATTGCAACAGTATAAGCTAAGTACCAAATGTATAAAGAAAATCCAAAAGGGGACATACATCAACACAGAACACCAATAAATATTTCCTAGAAAACCCCATAAAGAACTAACATTCAGTTTTGCTTAGTCATATATCTATGACACACTATAAAGCATAAATCATAGACAGAACTAACACCCTACAATGAGAAGAGCATAAAGACACCATAGTCTCGACTCTCACAGCCACACATGTGCATGCACGTAAAGATACACACATGCACACACAGCCCAATGGTGCGTGTGCCTGCATAACTGCCCATATGTTTTAAATCTGCAAAGTTGCAAATAAGTTGGCACTGGGTGTAACAGGATTTAACTAAAGACTTATCATAACACTATTTGCAAATAATACAATCTTTACCATGAAAGAAAGAGTGACTAATAGGTAGCATTTCTATCATTATTCACAAGATCAAGAAGAATCTTACCATTGTTCAATTTATCCATATCCCTCCATCATAAATTGACACTGCAATTTAAATCCTATTTTGGCAAAGTAATGTGCAATCCAGGTTTTAAGTTATACATGTATCCTTAGGCTGATTTTTCGTATTGGACCTAGTATTTGGTGAGTCCTAAAGAATCCTGCAGACCTTTTGACTGATCAATCAGACTTCCTGCATCCTTTTCTTAGCATGTAGTTTAGAGATATAGTTATAGACAGGTCAAACTCCAACATGATCTGTGATATATGGCTTTTACAATATACCTGCCTACATGAGACTGTTCAAAACAAAACAAACAAAAATGCAGTGCATCTTCAGGCAATTTAAGTAATACCATTTTTTAATTTGATTCTCTACTCTTAGAAGAAAATTAATATAGCAAATCAAATTTGAAAATCCTAGGATATGAAACATTATACAACAAGCGCCGTTGATCCTAAAATGGATCATGTATTGCCGATATTTATCAGAAAAATGAGACAATGGCACATGAGATTTACTTTTACCAAGCACAGGACTCTGCATGACATTGAGATTGAAACAAGTTTATAACTAGCATATACTGCTATGAGTTATCATGTAACAGGTCAGACTAAAAAACACATGTTTTCATAGAAACTGTGAACCAAAGGACACACTTTAAAGAATCAATTGTCATTCTCTCATACGCATTGCTTACTGAAACCATTTGCCAAACTTCATTCTTTACAAGAAGATGACTACCGTGGTATTTAAACTAAGGCCATCCAGCAGCTATCAAAATCTATAGAGAACAAAATGGAAAGATTCTCCTTATTTCCTTAAATCAAAATGAACATTATTGTATACCTAGGTACAACACATGTCATAGGATGTTTGTACTTAAATTTGTTTTTAGTCTTAGCATTATTATTAAATTATGTTATATTTTGGGTGCTTAGAGTTAGTGAAGGGTTAAGTCCAGAGTTAAGTAGAGTTTCTTATGGTTTTGGTATGAAAGGTATGAAAAACCATAAATAATGTATATTTTATAATTTCAACTTCTAATGCAAACAAAGATCTGCCACTGTGTGAGAACTTGTGTTATCAACGGATTTCCAGGTGCAATTCACTCTCAGATGAGCATGTGCCCATATTTTTCCTGTTTTATCACTTATTATATTTTAAAGTTTATATTTGCAGTTTTGCTTTTGTCACTGCCGTTTTCTGTCACTATTTGGAACACAAGTAGTATCAGATCTTCAATCAAATTTTTGCAACTGCTGCCATAATGCCAAAAAGAGTTTAACCAAGAAACAACTCAAAGTTTGTGGCCAAGGATGAGATGAAGGGGTTATTTGCTGAGCTTGCAAATGACGTTCACAGCAAGATTCGATCCTCAAAAAAGCAACCAAATTCCCATCAGAGCATAATTTTTGAAGACAAGGATGAGCACAAGGAGTACATAAACCTTTAGGGGATCCTGATCATGATCTACCAGATGATGAATAGGAGGCGGCAAAAAGCTTGCATCGTCCCTATTTTAACCTACAAATGAAGATCCTACGATATGACTTTGGAGGTGGGATGGAGGTCCACACATGGTCGAGCAAGCTCAAACTGGCCTTTTGGGTGCAAAAGATTGGAAGGCAAGATGACAAGTTGAATGTGGCCCTACAACATTTGGATAGTGTTGCCCATACATAGGGAGAGGGGTGGGTTTTTACAAACCCTGATGGGAAGTTTATTGATTTTTCTAACACTCTTAACTCAAAGAGCAGATTGTAATTGGGATGAGCTATATGATACTGAATTAATGCACGTGTTTTAGAAGGCTATGTACATGGAGTACAAGCAAAAATTCTAATTTTTGGACTCCAAGGCCAACTTTCTTCAAATCCAGTGCAAAAGATATATATTTCCAACCCATAGTCTAATATTTGAATAAAGGTAAGAAACCAAAATCTTTTGAAAGGGCAATTACTGTACCTAGAAGAATAGAAAAACACATTGGTGCCCTAAAATATAAAATGGAAGGAACTATTGTTTGAATGTCTTTTATTTTCGATAGGAAACCCAAGGACAAGGGAAAAATTGAGTCCTCGCTATTTGAAAACCCTAGTTTTCGGTTTACCCTTATAACCACCATTGTAAATCCATGTCAAAAGTGCTCGCAACCAAGGAGCAAGGGTAATGTAACACAAAAAAGCTTTTTATAGCGGAAGATGTGTGTCCATTTGACCCACAATCAAACTCTAAGAATGAAGATACCCTGATCAACCTAACGTATGATGTGAACCAAAAAATATGTCTCCTGCAGTAGAATCAGGGGAACCATTAGTATCACTTTTTGCCGTGATAGGGTTGGACCATCTGAACACCTCCAATATCTTTGCCAATATCAAGAAAGCTCAGGTTCTAGTCATGGTTGATCCAAGTAATACACCTCAAGTTTTGGTCGAGCTAGGTCTTCTTTTAGACACCTCTGAGAGTTTTCCAATTTGGGTTCCAAGGCACCAAAGCATTGAATTCCTAGGGTTAGAGCATAATGCGGAACATTCAATCGCAGATTATGTCCTCAAGGACAAATTTTATGTGGTTGCTATTGGGGGAGTGGATACTATTTTGGGGGTTCATTGGTTATACTCGCTTGGGGCATATTCTAACAAATCATTATGAGAAATTCTTGGCATTCAAGCAAAGTACTATGAGTATACTATTGAACCTTTCCCCCGAGGGAACCAAAATTGTTGATTCTATTCAAATGAAGAAAATCCTGAAGAAAGGAGCATTTTGGGTTTATGGCTCGCCTTTACCATATCTACGTAGACTCTCCTAGACCGCATGAACAGGCTCTAGGGATTTCAAATTTGCTCTGGAAATATAAGGTATTTTCCAAGATCTACAAAAGGCCCTACCACCAAACATATAACTGAAACACATTACTGAGCTTGACCCTACTAAGGGCCCCATTGTGGTACACCCATACAAATACGAGCATTTTCAGAAGTTTGAGATAGAAAAATAGTAAGCAAACTCTAGGAGGTCATTATCATCGTCATAGTAAGAGCTCAAATTTTAATCTAGTGGTACTAGCCACAAAGGATGGGTCATATAGAGTCTATATTAAAAATAGGGCCCTAAACAAAATCACAATTAAAAATAAATTGACTAGCAAGGAAGGATGGGTCGTATAAACTCTATATTGATTATAGGGCCCTGAACAAAATCACAATTAATAATAAATTTACTAGCCACGAAGGATGGACCATATAAACTTTGTATGATTATAAAGCCCTGAACAAAATCACAATTATAAATAAATTTCCTATTCCAAAGATTGATGATTTGCTTGAAGAGTTGCACTGGGTGAAGTATTTCTCAAAAATAGATCTCAGGTCAAGATACTATCATATACAATTCATATTATAGACCAAGAGAAAACTGCATTCAGAACTCATCGAGGCCACTGTCAATTTAGGGTCGTGCATTTCAAGCTCAATAACATTGTAGCTACATTTCAATAATTAAAGAACAAAGTATCCAACAAATTTCTATGTAAGTTTGTTTTATTTTTTATGATACCCTTGTTACAGTAATTCATTAGCGTCTCATATTGAGCATTTGGACATTGTGTTGGATATTCTAGCCAAGGAGAAGTTATATGCCAATGCATCTAGGTGTAAATTTGCTAAGGCATCTTTGGAATACCTTGGTCACATTATTTTTGCTAAGGGGTGTGCATTGACACTAAAAAAATCAAGGTCATATGTGATTTGCATGTTGCCAAGAATCTTAAGAAACTTTGTGGTTTCTTAAGCTTGGCAGGATTCTACAGAAGGTTCGTAAGGAACTTCTCCACAATAGCACGTCTTTTGACCAAACTTGCCAAGAAGGATGCCTTCAAGTGCTACACTAATGGCAGAAAAATCATTTGAGGATCTCAAACGAGCTCTTGTCTCTACCCCAGTTTTATGTTATCCTAATTTCTCCAAGTCCTTTATCATTGAATGTGATGCTTTTAGATCCGGGCTTGGTGCAGCGCTTTCTCAAGATGACCATCCCATTGCATCTGAAAGAAAGAAATTGAATGACAAGGAACAATGAATGTCAACATATAGCAAGGAGATGTTAGCCATCCCGCATGCAGCAACCAAATGGCGTTAATTTCTTTTGGGGAGAAATGTTTTTATCAAGACTGACCATCTTTGCCTTAAGCACTTATTTACTTGGAGGGGCATTAACAAAGGAGCAGCAGAAAAGGATTGATCGCATACACGCCTTTGACGTCAAGATCCTTTATAAGAAAAGGAAGGAGAATGTGGTCGTAGATGCAATGTCATGCCTAAAGGAATCCCATGTTTTTCATGCCATTTCCATCAATAAACCTGTTAGAACACATGATCTTCTACAAGACTACTCAACTCACCCTGCCACAACAAAGCTTAGACAAGACATTGAAGAGAGTAAAAAAAGGAAAACATGGTCTGTTCAAAATGGCAGCATTTTTTTTTCAAGGATGCATTTACTTAAAGGATGAACCCTCCCTTCCCCATTTCCCCTGTTTAGAAGGCACTTGAGCTTGAGCATGAGTCTCAATCTACAATAAATACGAGACGTTATAAAGTTGCAGAAACATGCTATGCAAACGTACAAGGTCAAGTGGAAAGGCCTACAAGCAAAGCATGCAACCTAAGAGATAAAGGATTTTCTAGGCAAGCATCCAAGTTGCCACATTGTTGAAAGACGTGACTAAAATGTAAGGGGATCTTAAGAATCAAAATAAAAAACCCCATTCTGATTCATGTGTTTGGTTAAGTAGTATCATAGGGTGTGTTGGTTAAAGCTTTATTTTATGATGTAGTGGTAGTGGTATACGAATCCTTCCTGTGTATTAAAATCCAAGTGCAAAATTTTGAATTGGGAAATTCCCAGGAGGTCACCCATCCTAGTACTACTCAACATTGAGTGTGCTTTAACTTTATAGATTTTACTATCTTTGGGGACAAAGCTCCTTAAGAAGGAGGGCATGTTGTGTACCTAAGCAAAAAAATATGTTATAGAGTGTCCCTAGATTTTTCTTTAGTTTTAGATTACTATTATGTTATATTCTGGGTGCCTAGAGTTAGTTAAGCGTTAAGTCATGATTTTAGTAGGGTTTCCTGTGGTTTTGGTATAAAAAGTGCAAAAATCCAAAAAATGTATCTTTAAGCATTTCATCTTCTAATGCAAACAGAGAGTGGCCATTGTATGAGAACTCATGTTATATACAGATTTTCACGTGCAAACTGCTCTTGGGTAAGCAAGTGCCCCTATTTTTCCCATTTTATAACTTTTCCACTTTATATTTGCAGTTCTGTTTTGTCACTATTGGGAATGCAGCAAAAACAAAGGATCCTCCATTTTTATTATCCAAATTCAAAATGAAACATGCATCTATCAAATACCGTTAAGGTGCTTAACTAAGAACTAACAGTCTGACATATAGCCTGAGTTACTTTTATCCAAAATGTATGGTTAGAGCAAATCCATAATTTAAAAAAAACAAACTGTTCATCTCGTCAAAGAACTACTCAATTTAAGTAAGCAAGTTGTGTTCTTATAAGAAAAAATAATCTGTCATTGTAAATAAATATTTCAGAGAATAGCACATTTTGAAACACAAACACGTGCATACCTTCCGTTCTAGGGCTCCAAGACGTTGTTGGTATTCATCACGTAATGCGTCCGAATCTACCTCAGGAGATCTCTTCTATAAAAATAGTGAAATTCAAAGTAAGATCCATACATATTACACACCATAAGGCATGATCAGAACATTCATAAACAAGAAACCATTACTAGTAGCAGCATAAACGCAATCATCTGTAAAGAAAAAATAACATAAAGGGAAAAGACAATCAAACAATGTTTGAAAATGGCTTGACGAATAAATCATTTTTTGGTATAAAAGTCAGATAGTGAATCGATTCATACCTACCTTCAGATCCTCAATTGTATTTTTCATCTGTTCGTTTTCAATCAGCAACCTTGCAATCTCATCTGCCTTCGCCTGCATAAGCAATTGTTTAGTTAAATACCAACATTGATTGTAAAATACAAAAAAACAACTAATAGTTAGATATAAGTCAGATGAAAATGTTTTTCAAAACTTTATTTTAAAAAGCCATACAGAAGATATACGGTTTTGTATACTGTTTATTCAATTAGTAAATTTGTTTACTTATCTTATTTTTAAATCAGGGAAAGCAGGGTTAACCCTTTTCTATGAACAACTTTGCCTACTTTGCCAGTTATTAAAGAATACGAATGCACCAAATTTTGGAAAATGGAACATGTAAACAATAGAAAATGGGGAATCATAAACAGAAATGGCTAGGGTCATGTTTCATTCGAAACTTGGGTATACATCTATAGGGCAAAAAAGGCATGAAACAACAGAAAATGGGATAAGAAACAACATGAAAAGAAAATTCAAGAAAATACAAGTCATCTGCACATAAGATCAATAAAATTTTATTAGTAGTTCTAAATTCTTGATTGTGAAATCCAATGTAGCTTAATGAAAATAATCAACTTAAAAAAATACTAAAATTAAACTATATTGTCGATCCATTCTATCACGATAATAGAAATGTCAAAATGCCTATTAGGCCTTGGCAATGTTATACATGGTCATTGATTAAATCACACTCTGTACAACATCCATCATAGTCTCCAGTATTTTAAATCACAATCCAAAATGTCAATAAAGAACAAAAGAAGCAAGTGCAATCCTCTCCCACCCAAATGCAGGGCTACTCCTGAGTACATAAAGATAAAAAGAAGCAAGTACAATCCTCTCCCACACACCTGCATGGCTACTCCAAAATGCATAAAGATCATCACATTAACATTATCTAGCTTAACCCCATCGGCCTACTCCTCTACCTGTAGTTTGACAATATTAAACAAGTCATACCTACCAGTCTCCATAAAATCGTCAATGTTGTGTTTCAAATCCACAACTACATCACAATGCACTTGCAAGTCCATCCAAACAAATTGGTGCCTTACTAGCAGAAGTTGCAAGGTATTGTAGATACGGACTAAGTATTTATGCCTTGCTTACAGGTAGACCATGAAAGAACTTACAAACATTTCATTCAAGCATAGAATAAAAATACTCACAAAAAAAAGAGAGGAGTCGCTAATATTTTGATAGAGTACCGAGTGCCGATACAATTGCACTTATTTAAAAAGACTGTACTTGATGCAATGTTATTACACTTTGGGATATTTGATCCCTTTAAATACACATTTAAATGTTATTCCCTAGTTACCATTTACAAAGCCAACTTATTTCAAACCTTGACTTATTTATTTCCCAAGGATGGTGCATGCCAACAAGTCACGCGACACCAAGCCAAAGTTGATACCCCCCCACACACGCACACTAAAATCTCCCCTTAAACCTGACTTGGGGATATAATATGGAAACGTGTCATTACACAACATCCCCCCTAATGATTGCATTTTTCCCAGAAG
This sequence comes from Torreya grandis, assembly GCA_037957365.1. NCBI lineage: Eukaryota > Viridiplantae > Streptophyta > Pinopsida > Cupressales > Taxaceae > Torreya > Torreya grandis. The sequence continues at coordinate 933,117 of JARHVA010000130.1, forward strand.
ATGATAGTGATGAGCAAATGTTGAAGCACATGTAACCTAACTATAAGTGCAACAAGACGAGCCAAAGATCAACCAATGCTCCAAGCAAGGCATGATGCTAGATTCAACCAAGAACACTTCTTTTGTGGAATGTCAAAGACTAGACAAGTGCTCCATAACAAGGCATGATCCAAGGATTGTCTTCCCAACGCTGGTGGAATCTTCTACCATAATCATACCCCAATACAAAGCAAAGCACCCATAAACAAAAATGCCACCAAAAAGGAGATGCTACAAAAATTGGCATGACCAAGGACAAGCCTCCAAGAATGGCTCAACAAGTGCTCCAGCAAATCACATCATATTAGGATTAGATGTATGAATAAGGGGCTACGCCTCCACCTATCTCAATCCCTTCAAATTCAATTGCATTCTCTCTTCTATTTGAGTGTATTGTGTTTGGGTGCGCTAAAAGGCACTCCCCGTATGATAGTGTTCTTGTGTTGATCTATTGCTTGCGTGGAGTTTTATTTCTATCAATCACGGGGCTTTGCACTTATTCCCACAAGAAGAAACAACATCATCCTGCAATGAAGAACTGGATCACGTTGCAATATTTCCATTGGAAGAGGTGGATGGGTGTGGGAGTTCGGAAAGCACTTGGCTGGGTACATGATAATGGAGAGCTGTACACAGTTTTGAAGAGTTTTGGTTTTTGTGTGTGGGGCATCATTATGGCTTTTGACACAACTACGAGTAAAGTTTTAATGAACTCAACTGTGAGTTGCATGAGGCTTTTGGTATGGGTTTTTATCCACCAATCGACCTTTGATTTGGGGATCCTGCTGGTTCAAACAGAGGAGGTGTGCTAAGTTGGAGAGTGCAACCAGCATTGAAGAGCTAGCTGTGCATGTGCTTAGCTGCACAGTCACTGCATTGGCAGCATTTAATGCTAGAAATTTGGAATTCGCTGAATCCTAACAAACCCTGCTAAATTCGTTCAAATTCGTGATTAAATTCGTATGGATTTAATCACGAATTTACAAAGCGAATATAATAAAAAAAAATGGCCAAATTCATGATAAAATTCGCCCAAGTTCATTTAGATTTGCAATTTTTAGGGTTTATTTTTCGTTTTGATCTCTGTTGTGTGAACTGTAAACGTGAACCCTGATAATCACGAACGCAAACCCTGAAAATTACCAAGTGTGCAGCGATTTGCAATCACAGACTGTGCAGTTAACTGTGTGTGTGAAAAGCGAACCATGGGTGTTGAAAGTTTGACAGAAGGGATTCATTGCCCGTGCATTCCGCTACGACTGTCAATAACTGCCCGATGACAGAGGCTGAGGCATCACCAAAGGTTATGTTTTTTTTTTTGAAAGTGATTTAAAGTATAAAGTTTAATTGTATAATTACGTATAATTGGAGTTCACGTAGTTTAAAGTATAAAGTTTAATAGTGAACCGTTGTATTTTTTAAATATTAGATTATTATATATATAAAGTTATAAATTAATAATTTTATATTACAAATTATAATGTATAATTTCTATTGTTTTAGGTTTTCATTTTTTTAAGATATGCAGATTAAAGATATTTATATTTAGGGGATATTTTTTCAATGGTGGGTTGGTATATTTTTAAAAATAAGTATATTTTTATTAGCCGAATTTAATCACGAATTTTATCTTCAATATTTTAGTTTCGAGTTTTATCCTCGGCGAATTAGCTGGACAATTTTGATTCAACAATCTTTAACAGGCATGATTTCTTTACTTTTAACCCTACTCACCTTTGGCTGTAAAAGAGAAAATTGAATACTTGTCTACTGTTTTTGTTAAACCCTTCAAGGGTATCACGGTTGCATTAAACCCTAGATATTTTGTTTAAGCATAACGGAGGACCATCATAGTTTAAGAAGTTCTGAGCTTTGAGCTCACTTTTAGTTGTAAATTCAGTCACCAATATTGATTTGTGTTTGAATAAGGTTGTGATTTTATTGGATTAATTCAATGCCCTTGAAACTTATTTTGATGATTGGGTAGTAAATTGTGTGTAGTCTTTATGAACCTTTAAGGTAGGCTGTGGAAACTATGTCTGAATGTCATCAATATAGACAGTTGAAAAACAGTGTTTGTATAGCTTTGTGTTGGCTGCAAAATCTGTGTTTGACTAGCCTTATAGACGGCTGTGTTGTTAAACTATATTGAAAGTCCAACTATTAGGCAGTATGTATATATCTTTTGAGAGCCATTGATGATGGCTGAGGAGACTGGTTTGATTGGACTTGTAGATGGCTATGTTTACTAACTTGTTAACCTTGTTGTGACACCAAAACCATCTTGATCTACTATGGCTCATGAAGGATGAGATGACTTGCATAAGAGGAGCATAATTTTCAAGCAAACCTTGTAATTAACAGACAACTTGATGTATAATATATTCATTAAGAACTATGTAACCGGATACTCCTCTGCAGGTCCCCAGATCCTAATACGAAATGTATTTAAATTGATATGTTTAAATAATATATTTGGTTAGTTGCGACACAGTGGTAGAAAACTTTATAGCATGCACTTTAAACTTACTCGGCTCATTAATTGTCTCACCAAGATATTCCACTCAGAATGATGGTTAAATTTGACAATTACTAAGTCAAACCCGCATGCAATCCAAAAAAAGTTATAAAATGTAAATTTAATTTTAAAGAAAACATAAATTTAAATGAAAACGAGGAAAATTTTGGGAAACAAATAATTTTATGCTAATTTCTTTATTACTATTTTTTGACTAGTCGAGATTTCCTTGTGTTTGAAATATTTTAAACACGAGAAATCTCTTTTTTTAATTATAAAAACAATCTGTGTTTTTCCTGTTTCAAACCCAAGTAATTGAAAAAACACCTACACTTTGGCAACATTGTGTCACTGTCATGTAAGTTCCGTACAATTAATAGTTATGGTCCATGGAGTTGAAAACCCATTCATATTAGTAGCTCAAGCATCCAAAAGGCTCATTTAATGTTAATGTACAAGGTTTTTTCAATGTGATAAATTTGCTAGGAGGTAGTGGATACTTCATAACTATAATTTTTTTTTTTCACACTTCATCATCAGATTATAATGATAGCATGCTAGGTTTGAATTAATATAGAATGGCTTTTCCTATCCTATTTTGCAAATCCCATAAACTGGTTTCATGTTTCCTCGTCATCAACAACCATTCTAACATTTAGAGAAGTGTGCGGAAGATGAAATAATATATTATCATTGCATGTTAATTCAGAGATACAATGAACATAACATATTCTAGCTGAGCCACTTTGTTCTCTTTTGTTTCAATTGGAGAGTTCAAAACTGTAATATGCCAAATAGGAACAGCGAACCCTGATTCTCAAATTTTAAAATCCCAGACAATAGTCCAACGAACTTGTGAAACGCTGCTAATCTCTTTTGTTCAGAGGTTTTCCAAGAAATCAGAAAAAAAATTGTCATGACTCATCAGTAATTTGTTGAAATAAAATTCAACTAGATCCAGGCACCCAATGCCAAATTCGTAAAGTCACCAGTAAATTGATGAAAGAAGCTTCAACTAGATCCAGTACACCCAATGCCAAATTTGTACAGTCACCAGTAATTTGATAAAACAAGCTTTAACTAGATACAGGGCACCCAATGCCAACTTAAAACAGCTGAAACTCAAAGTCTCGGTGTCACAACAGCTAGAATGCTTGGCTTTGATAGCAAGTGTGCTTCTTGGCTCTGATAGACTCAGATGTTCACTGTAAATAGGACTATATCATATTCTACAAGTCAATATAAGATGGTACTACTGTTGGACATAGAAATAAGTGTTTGATACAAACAATGTTCAACTGATACACAACGAAAGACCATGTGAGAAATTTATTAAATTTTTGAAGCATATCAAGTTATGTTAAGATTTGAATAAGAAAGTCTTTACAAGAGCTTCTGACACATCATTTTCTAGTTATTTTTTTAATTTTTCACCAATTCTTTATCATTCCACCAAAAATAATATTTTCAGTAAGGACAATATGTTTGAATACCTGAGATTGTCTTGCAGCACCTTGCAATGCTGCTTCCATCATTTTCATCTCTGTCTTTAACTTCTCGACTTCAGGATCACTTTCTACAATAAGAGACAGAATTGGGTCTGGCTTGACAGGGGACTCTGAATGATTCTGCCCTGTGTCAGTTTCCTTTTCTAATTCTTCAGTATGTCCAGCCGTGGCAAAAATTATGCCATCTGCAATCTCATTACTAGATAACACAGATTTATCCTCGGCACGAGATTTATCATATGTATGTATCTCGTTGCTCTCAGTAGGATCAGCTGCAATCTCATCCTTGCTATTGTTGGTAACTGATGGCAAGTTACCAGACTCAGGCTCGGAAGGGACAGGTGCGTCTGTTTTCCTGTATACCAAATTACTATCGTCCCCAGGCTGTTGGAAAGCAATCCCCACCTGAGACACATTTTCTTGCAAATCTTTCACTTCCTCTTTTTCCTCTGCTTGGACTCGCAGAACTCCTTCAACCAGCTCTGGACCCTTTAACAAGAGATTTCCATCTACGAATTCTTCTGATTTATCCACTTCTGCATGTTTTACTTCCTGATGTTCCACTGCTTCACCAGGAAGAGTCACCTCTGAGACTTCTTGAAATCTAACCTCTATATGAGCATCTTCAGAAGGAATTAGATGGCTATCATGTTCTAACTCCTTTGGTGAAGTTGGATGCTCACCTTGATCCAAGGCTGGAGGAGCATGCTGACCTTCCTCCTCACTTTTCGTGGAGAGGAACTGATTCTCTTCCCTGGATTGAGATGCTTGAGCCTGTTCCTCAGGTTGAGCATCAATGTACTTAGAGATAGGTTCCAGTGGACTTTGAGCTGATAACCTATTTGATGCATCATCTTGCAAAACTGTGCTTTTAGAAGAATGGGCAGCTTCTTGGACAGAAATTTTGTCATCTGTATCCCTCTGGTTCAATAGGGTTGTAACTGGGTTGAAAAGAATTCGTCTGTCTGCTGAAGTTCACAACCCATTTACAAAATCAAGCAAAAACAGAACATGCAATTTAAGCTTCTGATGCTTTAAAGTACGAAAATATTTTCAAAAGAACGTGAATCTCAACATTGTGATTGAATCATACTAACAAAAGAAAGAACATCAGCCAAAGGCTCCCGTTTAAAATAGGCCGGACTTGACTGAACCAGAGGACAAACTCCAGATGCCATTGAAGATTATATCATTTGTATGTGATGCTTTGCAGATGTCATGCAATATCAATAAGTAAGTGAAGCTAACCATAAGACCAAATCAACTGTTACTGAGCCCAAACTGTTACAACAAACAAAGCAGTCGAAATATGCTAATATGATTTGATAACAACTTCTAATTGAAATTATAAAGATTGAAAAACTATAGCTAAAATTAAAAAATTCTAGATTGAAGTCAGAAATCTGAAAAGTTTTAAACCAAGATGAAACTATAATAAAAATGTGCACATTTCAAGTTGCTCTAAAAAAATCATATTTCTGATTTCAATCTAGTATTTTCAAATTGTCGCTTTTAGCCATTGTTTTCCAATCTGAACACTATTGTCAGCAACAGTTTTTTGTAAGCCGCATCAGCTTATTGAAGCTGGTTTGCTAGTTGTAATTATTTGGGCTTCAAAGTCCAAAATAAACAAAAGGAGCATTATTTTTTCAGTAATTCCGCTTTCCCATACACCAAGAAGCCTATTGCTTCACAACTGTTGTACACGCTAGATGTGTACCCCATGGGAATCTCTCCAAACTGAGAAAAGCTACAATCAATTGGATTGTAGTTTAACAGTAAGGCTGGGCATCTATCACTAGATTCCAGAATCGCTAAAGTTCAGAGCTTGGCGGGTGTGGCTCCTAAAAAAATTCTTAAACAAGGAATATTGTATTGTGGGAGGGACACCTGCTTTCCTCTAGACGGTTTTGTTAGGGTTTGAGCTCTGATCTTCACGAACTCAAAATCAAAAAATTATTCTTCTAAAATAGAATTGGACTAAACTCAAAGATTGCATTGCATCACCAATTGGAAAAGTGGGTTTCATGTAAGTATGAAGCTTTTCCTAAAGGTGATCACTGATTCAATTCCCATAAAGACAACATGATACCTAACTCCATCAAAAGAATTTAAGGTTCTCAATCCATGAGAACGTCTATACAACTCATAATCTGGTTCAACAACTATAAAGACACTCGATTTTGTGCATCCTATTGAGTTGTGTTGTACGTGTCAAAGGTTCAAACCTGGCAAAGACAAGAGACCGAAACACAAAAGAAGTTGTCTGGAACCTCTATACAACTCATAATCTGGTTCAACTCCTATTAAGACACTCGATTTTGTGCATGCTATTGAGTTGAGTTGTACATGTCAAAGGTTCAAACCTGGCAAAGAAAAGAGGCCTAAACAAAAAAAAAAGTTGTCTGACCACTTCAAAACCAAACGACTTTGAAAACTCATCTTTTATTGATTTGTATTGGACAGGTCAAAAGTTCAAACATGGGCAAGGAGGGGCTTAAAAATAGCGACACTCGATTTTGTGCATGCTATTGAGTTGTGTTGTACATGTCAAAGGTTCAAACCTGGCAAAGAAAAGAGGCCTAAACAAAAAAAAAAAAAAAGTTGTCTGACCACTTCAAAACCAAACGACTTTGAAAACTCATCTTTTATCGATTTGTATTGGACAGGTCAAAAGTTCAAACATGGGCAAGGAGGGGCTTAAAAATAGCGTTTGCCTAACACCCACAAAACCAAATCACCTTTTAAACAAAACACATTCAAATTCAGCTCAGATGCCCAAATACAGACAAAACGAAATATATATATATACATATATTACACAATTGGGTGCAAATGAATTTGTAAATTACCTTCATTTGTAGTGTTATCATCAGGTCGGTCCTCGAAGCCGAGTGCAGTGTCGAAATTTTTTTCGATATTCTTCACACCTTCAGTGATCTTGTTGACAGCGCCAGCTAGATCGGGGAAATTTGTAAACGATACCCTATTCAGCCATGCCATTTCTGCTGCCCCCTTCACAAAAAATCTCGCCCTTGGTTATGAATCTACCATTGGTAAATTAACTTGCTTTCCTGTATAACAAAACCTCGGGGCTCTTAACAACCATGAAAGCATGGTATAATGCTTGCCATCTTTACAATGGCAATTCGTATGAACTGTGAATTCGTTAAAACAGAGTAGAATAGAATTAAAATGAAATGAAAGAAAATAAATCGATTGCCTGTCATTCGATCACTGGAAAGAATCGTAAAAAGCTCCTTCAAATGTTTCAAAAACATAAAACCCTCTTGGATCTGTGAAGTTTCGTTCTTTGATTTGATTTGAAAAGAAGTCTGGGCGGTGCATTCCTTTCGGTGTTTTTGGTGTACCCCAAACTTTTAACTAAAATATATCAGCAGATGATGATGCGAATTGTGGGTAGATATTGTATTTCGCTTTGATTGTGAATTCCCCCACCAATACCACAGATTCGATTGCTTGATATTCTCCCATAACTCAAGGGTTGGGATTTAATTAATCGTAAAGTGAAGTTTGTTAGGCCATTATCAATCAAAGTGTTATTTTATTTTAAAATAATTTTATATTAAAATGTGATATATATATATATATATAATTAAATTTAATCATATGTAAAATAATAATTTTACAATTAGGTTTAATTAATATTTTGATTCCAAAATAATAAATAACAGAGAAAGGGTTTAGTACAGTATTTTGATTTGTGTTTAATTTGGGAACAATTAATATAGTATAATAATAGAATTAAGATTTGTGTAATAAGATAGTGAGAATCATGAAAATTTGTTGCAATTTAAGCACCTCCTTAAAAATCATACTTTGTATTTTTGGATCTTAGAGTCATAGGCTCTATGTTTATGGTAGATGTGTCACATCCCACTTTTCTGGGGTTGGGTTTCAAAGGCACTTTCCTATGATTAACATCATAGAACATGATTAATGGTGAGAATATTGATTTGCTTTTGTGCAATCAAGGATATTGCATTTTGTTTTATGTATTATGGAACAACTAATTACTATTACCCTGCTTTGTATATTTATATAATGAAATTAAAGGAATTAATTATCGTTTGTATAAATGAACACTATGCAATTATGGAAAATATTTGACGTTGTATATCTCCATACTTATGTTGTTTTACATTATGTGGATTTGATATGATGAATTAGATAGTTACCTCGTATTCGTATGTTTGTGATGCAAGGGCACAGCGCCCTCGATGTGAGAGAGAGTATCATTAAATATAATGAACTATATGTGGATTATGGGGAGTAAAGAAAGAATCTCATGGAATAAGGTATAACCATTCTAGTTATATGATAAATATGGACATATGTTTCACATGTCTTGGCACAAGTAATGACTTATTGGTTTGGATAATTGTTTGTACTTATTAGTACCTGTAATGTCCTTATTTTTTATCTAGGCCCTCATGGGACCCTTAGCCCATTCTTGTTTCCAATGGCTAAGGGTAGAAGAAGGAAAGGGAACATTGTGGGCCACTTGTGAGGAGTTAATAATAGAAAAGGTACTTTATATTTCTAATTTTAAGTTGGGTTATGAAAAATTACCTCATGTTTTTATTTCAATTAAGTGGTGGGGTTTATAGGTCTTAGGCACTTAAAGCCTAAAGTGAAATTAAGAGGATCTTTTAATATTTTAAAAAAAAGAGGTAACTCTTCCCTCCAATTTTGGGTGTTACACTTGGAGAAGTGGAATATAAAAACAAGGAAGGATTCATTTGAAGATTGTACATAATTGGATATTGGAATTATTGACCAAGTATGTCAAGCTTGGTTTCCACCTTTTGAAGATGAAAACCTTCAATAAGTGTCTTAGGTTTGGAGATGAAAACCTCCATTTTTTCTACTTAGGCAACTCTATTTAAGGGTTCAAAGTGAGCTTCAAATTACATGTGTTCATGCAAGTGGATCTACAAAGGTGTTTTGAAACACCACTTCTAAAAATTTGAGTGAATATAGGGTTTGAAAAGAAAAATTCTAGAAACTAGGGTTTTCAGAATTTTAAAGTAAGTTTAGGTGGCCTTCCCATGGGAGGAAAATTTTAATATTATTTTTATTTGATAGTCACTAATTTTGTGGTCAGTTTGAGCTCTTATTTGCATCATAATTCCAAGTATTAAGAGAGTTATGAATTTTTTAAGTTTCAGCCTATTTGTAGGAATTAATAATTATTGTGGGTAGTGAATTGTTTGGGAAACGTTGGTTTGTAGGTTTTTATCTTGGGCGATTTGTGTTGAAGTGGTTTTGCATAGTTTTTAGGGTCATTCAATGCCCTAGAATATTCAAAAATTATTTTCACAATTTTGGCACTTAGAAGACTCATTTGTCAAGCTCCATAAGGTAATTTGGTGAGAGAAAACCAAGTGATAATTTCTACATTTGTTCTTTCTATTTATTTGAAGTGTGGCAAACCACTTGAAGTTTAAGGGCTAAAACTATAATTGTACCTTCAAAAAAAATTCAAAATATTTTTGTGAGGTATTTTCAGTAATTTGTCATGTTATTAGACCCCAAAAAAGGTACTCAATTCTCTAAATAATTTTTAGCTTCTTGTGGATTTATTTGGATGCTCTTTAGATTGAATATCATACATTTTTCTAACTAGGGTTTGATTGGTTATAGATTTTAAGATTTCAGTTTGGTACTTGGTTTGGCTAGGATTTGTTGAAAAACCCTTTTTTTTGTTGTCGTCTCAATTTGGAGACATTACAGTGGTATCAGAGCTAATTTCTTAGCCAACTGTGGGACGAAGAGGCATATGTCAAACAATGACATGCACGAGGCTAGGTTAGAGAAGCTTATTCAATCCCAAGATAGGATGGTGGGAACTATGGCTACTTTCCTTCAAATAGTGAAGGACATGAAAGGAGACCAACCCCTTAAAATGAAGGAACAACCTTATGTACATTGGGATTTAAAGGAGTAATATGATGAATACTTGACATGCAAACCTCAACTTAGAAAGTTAATAAGCTTCAATGAGTTTGTGGCATGGAAGCATGGTAGAGCAAAGTCTGGGAGGAGACAAAACAACCAAGAGGTTATTTGAGATGATTTGGGGGAGATTGTACTCCCTACCTTTAATGGGGATCATATCACTTCAGTTAGGGCAGGGGTGGACAAGGTTATTGAGTACCTTGATTTGAGGCCTAGAGGTGAAAAAGAGGCTCTAATATTCATCATCCAATATTTGGAAGGGGTTTCCCATGATTGGTGGCATCTTGTGTGGAGGACACAAGGGCGTGACCTCGTTAAAACATACGAGGAATTAGGTGATAAGTTCATCAAACAATTTGATAAGAAGAAGATGGAGCTTCCAAAATCAGAAATCATGAGGGTACCTAAGAGGGACTCTTAATTGCACGAGGGGTAGCCATTAAAACACCACAAATCTAAATTTTTGGAGTAGCAAAGAGGGTTACAAATGATGGACCAACATGAAGAAATGCTAAGTACATTGGGGCAGCCTAGTACCCCAAATTTTGAAATTCAAAAAGAAGATTTTGAAGAATCCAAAGAAACCAAAAACTTCATGGATAATCCCATGAAGTAGCATGTAGTGAATGATACTATTGACTCTAATAATTATTCGTTCTTGTGGCATGACTCGAGAGTTGATGAAAGAATTTGGAAAGAACAATTGTTAATCACAAGTGAGGAGGAAGTGCAAGCCTTGACAAGTTTGGATGGCACAAAAGGGCTTCTTGATAGATCAGTGCACAATGAGATGAGGGAATGTTTGAAGGAAGGTGAACCCTATGTGGATCATCCATTACTTGAAATGGATATGGGAGAAGATCAAGATTCCAACTTGTTTTGGAATGCAAAAGACACTCCATTGTTTGAAATGGATAAAGAGGGAAGACCGAGGCCACAAGGAAGGATGTACCTCGTGATCTAAAAAGTGACAATTGGATCAAAAGGATGTTATTAAACACCAATGTTTTTCCTAACTTGTTTGTTTCATGTGTAGGATTAATTTTGAGATCCCTTGTCAAGGTGAATGAATATAAGGAATGAGTTGGGTTCCCTACATGGGTAACCAATTGGAAGAGTGGAAAATGGAGACATGGATGAAGACTTGAGGACTACCATAGATTGGGAAAGACCCCAAATCATGAGCAACCTTGGACAAAGGAATGAGGTAAAGGAAATTTTGCTTTTCCTTTTTCAAAAGAATCTGGAAAACATTGGCAACATTTTGGACTTTTGGACCCAAAAAAGAGATGCATGTTTGGTACATGGTGGCTAACTAGAGGGGATAAAAACATTTTTTAGTGCATGAATGAGGGTATGAGACCCCTCTTGGATGGGGCAAAGGCCCAATTTGTGAGCAGTCGGTTACAAAGTATGATTTTTAAAGATTCTTGGTCATAACACTTTTTGGAAGGTTCAAATATTCCTTTGCAACATTCATGGCCATTATCCTACACAAAAGGGAAATTTGAGTGCACATTATGGCCAAGGATGAGGTCTGCCAATTTTGATAAGAGGTTTGAAAATTTTATCATAAATTTTTTTGAGTTGAGTAATATGTTATAGCTGCCTATCACGTGAAAAAAAAGTTGATTTTTGGAGCATTATACAACCTTGGCTAGGAAGAAGTATTGCTCCAGTCAAATACAATTTTTTGCAAATAAAACAATCAGATTACGATTCACTATTATAGCCCTTCCACTAGGATAATATGTTTGATTTTGATGTGCACTTTCAGCGGCTCATAAATTTTGAAAATATCAATGATCGGAGTCATAGTTTACAAAAGAATAAGGGTAAAGTATGAGGGCATGAAACAAAGTTTCATTTTGATCCATGTTGAGCATCTACTTGGCCATTATTTGACCTTTTGTTTGCACATAATCTACGAGAAGGGGCAGCCAATGGTGGAACACATCATGCACGTGACAAGGATTCCTTAAGGAGGATTACTTGTTGAAAGGAGGTACTTCCAAGGTATGTGGTTCATAACAAATGTTTGGGTTGATAATTTGCAAGCTTGGGGAGTTTCAACATGGCGTGAAGGAATTTGTAAGGGGATTCAGGGCCTTAACTTTATTTGCAAACACTCTTTGAGGATTATTCAAGAAAACTACTACATACAAGGTAGTGATATGACACTTTTAGGATGCAATTGTTGGTTTAATTGGTAAGGTTAGTCCCTAATTTTCTTTAGGAATCCCCCTACACCGAGATATGTGTATGATTTTGGAGGCATTGATGAAGGCTTGACACACCTTCTAGATTGGGCAAGAGCCCAAGTTATGTATAACAGGGAAAGAAGTAAGTTAGTGAATAAAAATTTGGCCACAAAGGCACTCAAAAAAATTTGAGTATCATTATCTACATGTACCCTCTTTCATCCTCTTCAAAATCAATTTTGTTAATATGCTATAGCGAATGAATAAATTTGATTATATACATGCCAAATCTAAATTTTGTTACTCGTAAATTTTTGAGTCAACTGAGTAATTCTAGCCACCAAGTGTGGTCACAAAATTGCAAAATCAGGGCATGCTTCAGCTCATGGGAGGATGGATGAATGTATATATTAATTATAAACTTTATCATTCAGAAAAATCAGAATCAAGGATGCACATACAACAGCCTTGTGAGGATAGAAGTCTAAATTTTCTTGGTAAATTCCAGCTCTTCACATATTCTGAAAACACTCATGGATGGATGCACTCATGGCTTGACAAAGAATGGGAAGGTAGGGAAAAGGTACAACACTATTTTTAATTCAATTTATAACTTTGGTTTGATGCATATGAAGTCCTTCAAATGCACAAATGGATTGATATAAAGAGTCCAATGAAGGGCCATTTAGCACATGTGATGGGATAATTCCCAAGGATAATGCATCTATATGATACTTTCCTCCAAGGTACGTTTCCAAGAGAATTCATTATTTTTTCATCTTGGGAAGATCTTCCATGGAAAGTAGGAGCCCCTCAAGATTCATTAGGGGAGATCCACCTAGGTATGCAAGCAAGAAATGAGGTGAAAGGGAACTTTTCCAACCAAGGCAGCAAGGTAACAACTCATGCATGTATTTTCTTTTACCTCATTTGGCTATATATTGACCTTCTTGAAGACATAAGGGAAATGAGTTTGCTCATCCACCACTTGGTATTGAAAGGGGTGGTTGATTGGGAGCATGTGGAGACTTTGGAAGGCTATGAAGACACTTCTAGCACGTGGAGGTAGCCCCCAAAGCATGGGTATAGTAATATGAAGGAACCAATTGAGGGTTCTTTTCCTTAGGATGGAATCAGCAATGGACATTGCATCATAAGGTATGTTGGGACACTTTTTTGGATATTATAATTACTTGAGGACAATCAATTTTGGGTGGGAGGACTGCAATGTCCCCATTTTTTATCTAGATCCTCGTGGGACCCTTAGCCCATTCTTATTTCCAATGGCTAAGGGTAGAGGAAGGAAAGGGAATATTGTGGGCCACTTGTGAGGAGTTAATAATAGAAAAGGTACTTTATATTTATAATTTTGAGTTGAATTATGAAAAAACACCTCATGTTTCTATTTCACTTAAGTGGTGGGGTTTATAGGTCTTGGGCACTTAAGGCCTAAAGTGAAATTAAGAGGATCCTTTAATATTTTAAAAAAGAAAGGTAACTCTTCCCTCCAATTTTGGTGACTACACTTGGAGGAGTGGCATATAAAAGCAAGGAAGGATTCATTTGAAGATTATGCATAATTGGAAATTGAAATTATTGATCAAGTATGTCAAGCTTGATTTCCAGCTCTTGAGGATGAAAACCTTCAAGAAGTGTCTTAGGTTTGGGGACGAAAACTTTCACTCCTTCTACTTGGGAATCTCTATTCAGGGTTATAAGTGAGCTTCAAATTTCATGTGTTCATGCAAGTAGATCTACAAAGGTGTTTCGAAACACCACCTACTTCTAGAAATTTAAGTAAACCTAAGGTTTGAAGAGGGAAATTCTACAAACTAGGGTTTTCAGAATTTTAAAGCAAGTGTTGGTGGCCTTCCCATGGAAGGAAAATTTTGATATTATTTTTATTTGATAGTCACTAATTTTATGGTCAGTTTGAGCTCTTATTTGCATCACAATTCCAAGTATTGATGGAGTTATGAATTTTTGATGTTTCAACTTGTTTGTAGGAAATAATAATTATTGTGGGCAACAAATTATTTGGGAAAGGTTGATTTACATGTTTGTATCTCGGGTGATTTGTGTTGGAGTGATTTTGCAAGGTTTTTAGGGTCATTCGATGCCTTAAAATATTTATAATTTATTTTTGCAATTTTGGCACTTGGGCGACTTGTTTGTCAAGCTCTGAAAGGTAATTTGGTGAGAGAAAACCAAGGGATAATTTCCATATTTGTTCCTTCTATTTTTTTGAAGTGTGGTGAATCACTTGGAGAGTATTTTGAGGCATTTAAAGACTATAAAGTATAATTGTACCTTCAAGAAAAAATTATAATATTTTTGTGAGGTATTTTCAGCATTTATCCTATTATTGGACCCCAAAAAAGGTACTCAATTCTCCAAATAATTTTCAACTTCTTGTGGATTTATTTGGATGCTCTTCAAATTGAATATCATACATTTTTTCTAGCTAGGGCTTGGCTGGTTATAGATTTTTTAAATTTCAATTTGGTACTTGGTTTGGCTATGGTTTGTTGAAAAACCCTCTTTTTTGGTTGTTGTCCCAATTTGGGGTCATCACAGTACCTCATCTTCTACATTAGACATTGGAAGAGGATGCATTGACTATAGGTATTTTCAGTAGTCATAAGAATTGAATGGGGCAATACATGTACGTATTTCCTTAAAACATGCATTAAGAATTGATTACAAATGATTATTAACAAATATCAGCATCCATCTTTGGGTCCTTTATAACAAGTTTGTTCATAATAAGTCATTGGGATGGAGACCCAACGGATCTATATGGATTATCTAATGGTTATTCAACGCAATCATTTGTATATTTAGACCCATTTAATCAACGATTTGGTATCAATAAACATAAGTTTTTTATAAGGGTCAACAACTTTATATGAGTTTACATCATCTCATGATAACTATTTTGAATAGTTCATACCCCAGTAGCACAATCTAGGGAAGATTATCGCAAGCAAAGGGGCCCACTAGGTGCATAAGTCACTAATTCCTTTCAACTTCATGATTTAGGGTTAGTCACACCATGTGGTTATCTCATACAAGGTGTATTTAATTGTGGCCCATAAAGTGAACAATTATAAATTATAGTGATAATAATTTCCAAAATGAATTGTGTGTAAATAATATTAGTGGTTATTTATTGGGCAATGGTCATGTCATGTCAAGAGAAGTTGTCAATTGATGACTTGATGGAGTTTTAAATGTTGTCTATAGAACTACCTTTATCATCAATAAATATCAGGTAGCATCGACATTTAAATTAAACATTATCATTCTTGTTCCAACGTAAAACATATAACACAAGAGCTAAGATATTTGAAATAATTAATACTTTAGTAGGCACTTATGTTAGCATGTATGCACTTAATAGGCCTTTAGCCCTTTCATGGCTCTATGGAGGATGTCATAACCAAACCCTAATGGAGTTGCCCAACATTCGCGAACTATAATTTTTAATTGACCCTCATGGAAAAATGTGTATCACCTATTTCAATCAGCCCTCTCTAAATAACATTATGAGATTGACATTTGTGGTGAATGGAAATGGAGTTGACATTATATGATTATAATTAAAATGTTAGAAATGTGGATGGTTATTCAATCTATTTCTACCACAAGGGCAATGAAACATGTTTTGATTTGACCATTAGTTGTCCTTGCATTTAAGGAAAACGTTGAATGGACAAAATGCTTTGAAATTCTTTACATTGGCAGACCTTGTCATCATCTGACATTAATATTTTGAGATTAAGTAAGATTTTATAATTGGATAAACAGTTTCAACCATATGGGTTGTGTCATTTGCATAAATGCAAATAGTTTGTATACAAAATAATCTTTGCTAGCCAAATTTTATTGTAGGCAAAGACTTTTTTACAAGAGAAGCATGTTGAATGAGAATAATTAACATTTAATATTCATTAAATAAAGATAGTCGATAAAAGAAGGGAGTCCTAATCAAGGAGGGACATCAAGGAAGATGCCTTGGAAGTTTCTCCAAAGAATAATATAACTCTAAAAGGAATAACATATTCTTGAGAAAATATTTGGGACGAGGAACAGAGATGGTTGACGTTGTCAAGGAGGACAATGTCTATAATGGAGATGGAGATTAAAAGAGGCGGTTTTCAGACACATATCCCAATAGATGATTAAAATGCCTGATCATGTCTTTTCACAACTCTCAAACATCCCCTTTAATTTATACTCTTAATTGTTAATTATTTTCTTTAGATGATAATAGTTTTGGTCGTGACTATTTTTTGAAAATGTGTAACGGTTCTATGGTTGTATTATTTTGCCATGCATTGATAAAATTATACCTCCATGCGATTATGCTTAGTGTATATTGATAAGATGCAATGAGATATCTCTTTTGTACCTACCCATCAGGATAATTAACATTAAATATTAATAAGATACCAATTCTTTATAATAAGTTGATTGTCTTCCATACCTTGTTCCATTATGGCAGGTTGTGAGGATGTTAACAAAGGTTTTTGAGTGGCTTTAACTAAGTGATTACTTATATAAATATTTCAAAAGTATAATAACATTCAAATATTCAAAGAGGTGCAAAAAAAATCAAATATTCAAAAATACTAAAAATCAAAACATGTACACGACTTGCTTTGATGGTAAACAAAGGTTTTTATGTCATTTGTCATAAACATAGTGGGTTACATATCTATTTTCTATGCACATTTTTTCCATGGTATAAAAGAGTTACATGTATGGCATACAAATTACATATTAGACATGGACATACAAATGTGTGACATTGATCACACCCATGGGCAACCTTTCTACATTTGGGGGCATCTTCGCACATTTTTGAAGTTATATCTTTATATGTTAGTTCATTGATCATATTGAATTATTTACACTATTTATACATTACTTGTTCTTGTTCATATCTTTTCCAATGATATTCAATATGGATATTGTGTTTTATTATACTACAAAATGACATTAATTAATTAATCAGACTAACATTACTTGCTTTGTGCTTTCTTATTGCTAATGATCGTGGCATTGCTTGATCATTGTTGTGTTCTATATTGATTGTTCTATATTCTACAAGTACATCGATTGTGTCTAGTTGCAACAAGTGTCAATTGTGTCAAAGGATCCTCTAGTCCATGTCACAACCATGTTATGTCCATATCATGCCAGAATTGAATCATGTCTTATATGCTTGTGTGCTTCTTGATCATGATCTATGCTTATAGCTTATTCACTATGATATTGTGTATTGTGCATGTTTGTATAAATTTATTTGGAGTGAATTTTTTGTTACTATGCACTTGGTGCCATGATCATTATCACGCATATTTTTGTTGTGTGTTATTTATTTCTATTGGTGTTGCCATGATTTATATCATACATTTACTGTGATTCTTATTTCTACGTGCGTTATTGACATATCTAATTGAATCTAACAATTGTTTATAGAAAGAATTATCATGACTATATGTTGTGTGCAATTAACAAAAAAAATCCCTTGCTTTGGATTACATCTTTCATACGTGCTTACGATGATGAAATTTTTCTATGATGACATATTTTATAATGTTTGTATAAATCTATATACTTCACATGGCTATACTTTTTTTATATAAAATGTGACACACATAACTCTTTCTTTTGAGATGGGTGATTCACAAGCTTCATTCCTCATATCAAAAGGGGGGCATACAATGAGCTTGTTTTAGAATTTAGGCCATGTTAAATAAAGCACTTCACATTTTGAGAGAGATTATATGGTTCATATGGGTTTGATTGAGGCATATTCACATGATTTTGAGGATAAATTGAGACATTCTATGATATTTCGAGATGAAATTTGGGCATTTTTTATTACTTTGAAGGATAAATGGATCATATGGGGCATGGGATTTGTTTATGCAGATATTTTTATATTTTTTATATTGAGGATCTATGAGGAATGATGGTACTACATGAGCATTTTGGGTCCCTATCCATCTATAAGGGTTGATCCTGTTACATACAAACTTGATTTGGGGTTCCACTTTTACATACGAACCTGGTTTGGAGTTCAACTTTTACATATGAACCTTATTTTGAGATTCCATAGAAGGATTATTTTGATACCCATGGAAGTGTGGTTAAGGTTATTGTGTTGCTCAACCTTTAGCATCACCTTCTTCATCAGTAATTGGGACATTTATACTCCTTGGCTCACCGTTTTAGCAGTTGCATCTCCTTGGGTCATGTTCACCCCACAATATTCTCCAATCAAGTTCAACAAGTGAAAGTCACATAACATCAAGTATATTTTTTCCTTAGATTTCCAATTCCAATTTTTTCCAATAATACCCATGCATTTGATAAGCCATAGTGATTCCATGAAACACCATCCTACAATTTTAATTTGTCAAAAAAAAAACTTTATGAACATCCACCAAACTCTAATATTTGAAAGACATGTTGCTAACCTTAATTTGAAGAAATAGGTGTAGCAAATGCGAATTCCCTTGGTGATGCAATAGTAGATTTGCATTTTGACATTTTGCATATGCAGATGAAATTTGAATGCAAGTAATGGATATATTATTAATCGTTGTAATATAAGATTTATGCCATTTTAACATTGAATGTCAATATAAGAAATAAGTGGACTTTTTGAAAAAGATACAAAGATATTTAAGCAAATTACACTTGGCATATATAGGGCTAAACTTATCAATATGCATGACAAGGGATAGATACTTTTATATGTATATGTGTGTGCACTTATGGTATGACTACATTGGTGCCTTGAATCAATTGAATACCAAATAAGATGTGTGAGTTTCCATATTAAGATGGATCTATGCAAATTACATGTATGTTTAAATATAAGTAGTATTAAAAAACAAGGCAATACTTCTATCCTAGTGTATACAAAACCATAACCTTAAGTTAAGAAACATGGGCTATTACCTTAAGAATGTCAGATACTCTATAAGATAACCTAAATTATCTTTTCATTAAGAATATCATTAATATTTTCTATAATTTATGATTTGGGAAAATTTATTGGTATTTGGGTAAATATACAAGTCTCAATGATAACTATTGGGAACCTTAAAACTAAATTTCACAAATGAAGTATTATACCTTTGAGAAGGTATCAATATTAAACCTACCAAGACCTATAATCCTTAAACTCATATAAGAACTTTGTCTTTAAGTTACATAGTCAATATTTGAATGATAACATTAGTTTACAAAGTGGAATATTCATAACATTGGGATTCAAGGAAGAAATCATTTTATTATTATATGGAAATAGTACATCCTGGCAATATAATTTTGATTATCCAACCCTTGTGAAAACCTATTGAGATTTAGACTCCCTTGTAAATATCAATCTAATTATATTTTTACCTAGAGCCTTGTGAATGTTCCTTTGAGAGTTTCCATATATGGATGCTTTAGGATAGTGCCTCAAGGATGTACGAATCTATTCCTCAATATACAAGATGCTTTCTAGATAAATGTGAGATAACAATACGTTCAGGGTTCATGTGTACATATAAGATATTATCTAAGTAATTTCCCTCCAAATTAACATGCAAAATGCATGGCCCAACCCAAAGGAATGGTTTGAATTTTAAAAATAGTCATTTGGATATACCTATGATGGATTTGGCAAAGGCAAATTATACCGATAACGAACCAACACGTAAAATTTTTTGGACAACCCAAAGTAAGGGTTTTCATTTGGAAATTAGTAATTTGGATATACCTAGGATGGATTTAGTGAATGTGAACAATACCAGTATGTGGTATCACTCGACTATTATGAAATCTATCTAGGAAGGAGAAAACAAAGCTCTAGTGGATGGTAGCAACTTGCTTAATATGAAATAACTTTTAGGCACAAATCAAGGAGTTCCTATGGGTGAATGATGGTAAAATGAGAAGGCCTTGTCCATAAGTAAGTGAATGGATAAGAGAGAGTGTGAACAAGAGTAAATTGTGTACACACAAGTCACGTATATTAAAGATTTGTCAAAACTAACAATGTCAAATATCTAATACTAAATTTATGTGTCTATGTTTTATCAAATTTTTGGTAAATTGGAGACCAATTACCTAAATGAGATAAATTACTTTGTAAAATTAGAATGGTACATAAATGCAATAAATGATATAAACTAATATGTAATGTACTAAATTTAGAATTATGTTAAAAGAGGAAAGGAATAAGGAAATATAACTTAGCTAGAAATCATATGCATAGAACTGTGGGTATCATTGTGAAAATTATTACGTAAATTTGTAATGACGTTATCACTAAATAAAAGTGCTTCATTTGGACCTATGATAATACCAATGGAATTGGACAGGGTGGGCCCGCTATGTTGTTCAAATGGAGTAGCCTTGTCTGGTGAGGGCTAGCTTTTAAAAACTCATGTGGTAGGTTCACCTTCATCTATCTATTTGGTGGACTGTGTGGGAGCTTCCAATCCATCATGAAAACCACTTTGTATCTACTCCACTTATAACCCTAGTTCAATAGACCAAGAAGAAAAATGCAATCATAGAGTAAAAAGGGGTTAGCAGTTGAATTTGTGTTTGAACTCAACACTCCTTGTGTTGAGTGTTGTCTACATACCAATACTCTAAAGGAGGATCAAACTCCATGTAGTTCTCCCATGCTATAGTGCTACTTGTAAAAGACTCGTGTAAAATATTAAATGTTAGTGCAATCCTATTATAATTAAGTGCTTCAACCATGACTTGTGACCTTAAAAGTGTACTTAGACTTTAGCTCAGGGCTATTAGGACTATATATATTCAAAATTGAGAGAAATAAGGAATTTACTCTCATTGTACAATTAAAATTTGGATGATTTTCAATATTGAAGCCTCGTGTGCAAAATGGTTTGAAATGTGGCTTATAGTGATATTTTAGAATTCTTTTGGATGGGGCTTGCTAAAGTTGCGAGACAACCTATTTTAAAAATTTAAAATTGAGCAATCACTCATTATTTGTTATGAGGATAAGAACGGTGAAACTAGACACTCTCAAGGAGTGTTGTTTATCAAATGGTGCATTGTTATCCTAACATCACAAATAAGTGATCTAGGTGTATGGTACAATATGTGGACAAGCCTAAATTTTTTAACACGAGGAATAGGGACGTTATGAGATCATTGATTTGCTTATAGAAATGAGTTATCCACATGGAAAATGAAGGAAAGTGGTCAAGAGGCTATGGAATAAGGTATGAGCTAAGTGTGGAATAAGGGTGGTTACAAGTGTATTGTTTTAACTTAAATGTTAATTTATGTATCTAAAGTCTATACCAAGTCAATTGTTTCAGACGTAAAGTTGTTGATTTTATTTGAGACGGAGTTGCTTTTATATATTATTTTATTAAAATGGTAATCACTTTATAAAATTTAATGCTAAGTTCAAGACGCTACCAATTTTTCTACAATAATATGATAAATAATTTTATTTTTCATTAAATATAAGATATTTAGTATAGACATTGATTTAAACTATTGTGCTTGTAAAAAATATTTCCATGTTCACACATTCTAAATATAAAACAAATAATTATTGTGTTTAAAGTCTAATTTTCCAAATTAAGTGACGAGATGATGAATAATGGTCGGATGGAGCATGCGCGTGGAAGCTTTGTGCAGTCCCGTGACCTGTAGTAGGTTGCAGTCTGCAGGTGTTTGATCTCTGCGGCCTGGCGGTTTCTTTGTAGATCAGGCCCTGTGGGATTGTTTCCAGAAAGGGTTGGGGTTTTTTAGCATTAAGGGGGGTTCCTGTGCGTGCATTTTTTTGAGGCTAGTATGAGGCGCGAGGGTTTGAGGGGCTTTCAAATGGCAGAGTCTGGGCTTTTGGGTGAGACATTCAGGGATGCTGCTATGGCTGGGGTTGGCGACGGGTTTCCTTGTCCATCCCCACCTGATGTTGGAGTTTATAACACTGATGCTTTGAAATTGCACAAGATAAACAGATGCTTGGAAAGAGCACAAGTTCATCTGAAGCTGGTGATTTAAACAGAGGCGATAGCTGAGGACCTGGAGTATTATAGCAAGCATGCTTTAATTTGTAAATTAATGAGATTGAGGGTTTCAATGCCTTTTTTGGAACCTTGGATTCACAAGTCATGGAATCTGAAAGGTGATTTTGAAATCTTATTCGCTGTGAATAACTTCTTTTTGGTGGTCTTCTCATGTATCTCCGATCGTAACAAGGTTTTTGAAGGAGGGCCCTACTTTTATAATCAGGTTCGCCTCTTCATAAAGCCTTGGCACACAAGATTTTATTCCGCAGAGGAACTACCCTCAAAGGTGTCAGTGTGGGTTCATTTTCCTCGATTGCCGTTGGAATGTTGGAGACAAGATATTCTACAATCAATTGTGTTGCTACTAGGGAAGCCTATTGGCCCATCTCAACAAACTCTGGAGAAGCAATTTTTTTCCTATGCCTGGGTCTGTGTGGAGATTGACCTAAGCTAGCCTCTGCTAGATTCTATTGATCTCACTGTTGGGTCTAGCTCCTGGACTCAATAGGTAGACTGTGAGACTTTACCTTTCAGGTGTCAGCTATGCCATGAGTATGGCCATCTTCTAAGGAGATGCCCTTGTGCCTTGGGTGCTCGTGGTTTAGATAATGTGAAGGCTCCATCTATTCCAAGGGCAGAAAAGTGTAAAGCACCCATGCAGGGGGTGGTACCAGATAAAGATGGTTTTGTACCAGTTAAGGCACGAAACAAGAATCAGGGTCAAAATAGCACTCTTCGGGATCGTCAAGAGGAGGAGACTTTTAACAAGTTGGAGGGGGTTTCTTCTGACATGCATGTTGAAGCCTCTCTTTTAGTTGATCATAACTTTGAGTTTTTGCCTGTCACTACCTTGATCCTTGATCCTGTGGTAGATTATGGGGTGGTGATGGTTTCAATTGCTTCTCTCCCTGATGCTAGGTTTAGGGATTCTTGTGGTTTGGTGGAAACCCCCATGGCCTCTTCAGATGAAAGGGTGAGTTTAGCTAGTGGACCGAGTTTGGAAGACATTGGTAAGAAAAAAACCCTCTCTTCTTCATATATTTTGGGTTTACAACAAAAATCTTTGAAAAAGGGCGCTCCTAATAAGCCCCAAAAGGTGGGGAGGAAGAAGGATCAAGAGAAAGTTAAGTTGGCTGGAGAGACATTGGTAGAATCTGGGTCGGTTAAGACGTTGGATACTCACTTCTCTCACCCTTCGTGATGATTGTGTTATCTTGGAATGTAAGGGGTATGAATAACATCCCTAGACAAAAGGCTATTTGGGACTTGGTTAGTGCTCATTCTTTGGATGTGGTTTTCCTCCAAGAGACAAAGTTATTTGTGGATGGTATGATGTAGTGTGTTTCTAAGATTTGAAAAAGAGGGTGTTGCCAGTGTGTGGGTGCGCAAGGCAGCTCAGGGGGTCTTGCTTGCCTCTGGGATCCTTGACGAATTTCTCCTATTTTGTGGATCTCTAGTAGATTTTCCATCTCTATGGTTGCAATTAGTTTGGAGACGGGGGAAAGAATTCTTCTTTCTAACATTTATGCTCCAACAGATGTCCTTGGAAAGACTCTCCTATGGTCACTTATCAATTTTTTGAGATTGTTGGATCCTTTCCTTCCATGGATTATGGTAGGTGACTTCAATGCAATTGCCTCCCTCGAGGAGAAAAGGGGGCATGCCTCGTTTGGACCCCTCTTCTAATCTTTTAAGGGATAATTTGGTTCAGCGCTGGTTTGTGGATATTAAACTTTCAAATGGCATGTTTACTTGGAATAATATGAGGCTTGGAGATGATGCCATCTCTAAATGGTTAGACAGGTTTCTTGTGTCCTATTTTTGGGTGGGTGACAAGTGGCTGTCAAGTTTTGAAATTTTAGATTGGCGAGGATCAGACCATTGGCCAATTAAATTCTCTGCCAGTTTGGTTGATCATCCTAAGAAACAAACTTTTAGATTTCAGCTTATGTGGCTCAGGGAGGAGAGCCTTCTTGATTTGGTTTCTAGCTGGTGGACTGCAGGATGTCATGCTTTTGGTACAATGATGTTATCTTTTGTGAAGAGGCTTCAATATGTGAAGTATAAATTGAAACATTGGAATAAGTCTCAGTTCGGCATGTGTTTCAACAGAAAAGGGTTGCCCAGGAGCACTTGGATTCTATTACTAGGCAGATTCGGGACCAAGGTCTGGATGTGAATCTAAGCAGACTTGAGGTTAGTGCAGTGAAAGACCTTGAGGAATGGGAGCTTCGTGAGGAATTTTTTTGGAAACAGAAGGCCTGTGCTGATTGGCTTCAGGAAGGGGACAGGAATACCTCTTCTTCCATAAATCGGTGAAGGCTCGAAGACAAGGTAACTTTATCTCTTCTCTTTGCTCTCCCGAGGGTTTTGTTCTTTCTTCCTCTTTGGGGATCTCTAGTGAGCGGTTCATTTTTTCTCTGCTCTCTTTTCTAAAGATACCCTGCCTACTAGTGAAGAGGAAGCCTCCATCGTGGCTTGTATTCCCTCTCTAATGACTACGGATATGAATGCTTCTCTTCTTAAACCTATTTATTTGAGGGAGTTGGAGGATGTGGTGTTTTAGTTGAAAAAAGGGAAGGCTCTTAGACCTAATGGTTTCCCAGTTGAGTTCTTTCAGGAATTTTGGGAAGTCATCAACCTTGATCTTTTGGAGGTGGTGCAGGAGTCTTTTAGGAATAAGCAAATGTTGTGAGCCATGAATGTTACGTTTCTTGCTCTTATCCCAAAACATGAGGGTGTTGATTCACTGGATCTTTTTCGACCAATTGCTCTGTGTAATGTGGTGTATAAAATCATTACAAAGCTAATTGTTGAACGTTTGAAGCCATGCCTAGATAAGTTGATTTCAGAGGAATAAAGGGGCTTTGTTGTGGGTAGACAGATTTTGGACGGAGTAGTTATTGCGGCTAAGACTATTCACTCTATGGCCTCTTCTAAGGAAAAGGCTATGTTTATAAAGTTGGATATGGATAAAGCTTATGACAGAGTTAACTAGGGCTTTTTGATCAAAATTCTCAGTGCCTTCGGGTTCAATTGTGAGTGGATTGATTGGGTCATGAGTTGTGTGAGGACTTCCTCATTTTTTGTCCTCATAAATGGGGAGTCTTCAGATCTCTTTGGTGCTTTTAGAGGCCTTCGACAAGGGGACCCTTTATCCCCATACTTGTTCATCTTGATGGCTGAAGGCTTAGGGAGATTCATTAAGTCCCGTGTTATAAATGGGCTCTTTTAGGGTTGGAAATGGAGCAATTCTCTTCCTCCTCAAACAAATCTATAATTTGTGGATGATACAGCTTTGATGGGTGTCGCTAAGGTGGCTGAAGTAGTTGTTTTGCGTCAGATTTTAGATTGTTACCTAGCTGCCTCAGGTCAAAGCATTAATGAAAGTAAGTCTTGTATTTATTTCTTTAATACCCCCAGGCTTATTCCACAGTGTATTGCCATGATCTTAAGGTTTCCAGTAGGAAAACTTCCCTTTATATACCTTGGCATCCCTCTAGATGTGCGCCCACTCCCTCGGTGTTTTTGGTAGGATGCGATGGATAAGTTTTGTAGGCTGGTTTGTTACTAGACCTACAGATGGTTATATATGGCTGGAAGAGTTACTCTATTGAAGTCTGTGGTTCAAGCCCTTCCTATATACAAGTGCTTTGTGTTGTTGGCTCCCTCAAGTTTCATCAAAGATTTTGAGGGCCTTTGTCGGCAGTTTCTTTGGTCAGGGAATCTTCTTTCGAAGAAGTGGAGCTTAATTAAGTGGGAAATTATTTGCCAGCCAAAGCAGGATGGTGGTCTGGGTTTGCGTAGGACAGATTGGAATGGTCAAGCTTTGGCTGCGAAGCTATATTAGAGATGGTGTTCATATCAGCATCAGTATTGGGCTAGGGTCCTTACTTTCAAGTACCTTGGAGAGGTGGAGGGCACTGAGGTGCCTCGTTTTAGCCTTTCGGGGAGAGGGTCTATTGATGAATTTATCTTGCAACACACAGGGTACACTCAAAGTTTCTTTTTTTTTCAAATTTTCAATTTATAAGCAGAAAGCCTTTTATGGCAGGCATAAAACACCCATTTAATAAAAAATATATATATATATTTTATTTAGCAACGTCCAGCATGCATTTCTAAACGCTGAAGTGTATTTGATTTGTTGGGGTGGCCCAATGCACCCAACATTACAATAAAGACTTTTCAAACAATATAATTTAAACCAAATACCGCCCAGCTTTCCTGTTAAACGCATTAAGCGCTCAAAACAGACTTGATACGGCCCAGTCAGGAGGTCTAGCGGCCCAACACCAATTATATAAACACAGGCTTACATTTAAGCGCCCAAAATAGTTTTAATATGGTCAGCGTTTGTTTCATTTAATACAGAGAGAACTCTAAACGGCTGGAGACATCAATACATAATTTGGGCGGCTTCAGAACTCTTAACAACAAAACAAGAAGAACTACGGTCCAGCCAACCTGGAACGCTTAAGCATTAATATTTTAATATTGAAAAGAACAAAGGAATCATACTTAGCTTCGAATGTAGTATAACATAGATGACTTGTGGGAAACTAAGACGCCCCTGTTCTCTCCTGCATCGCCTTCCCCTGTTTTCTTTCTTCTTTCAATGTTTTCCCCCTGTTTTTTTTTTTTCACAAAAATCTTCTACTCTTTTTAACACAAAAACACCTTCGAATGCAAACAAAAGCTCTTAATTTTAACATAACAAATTATTCCATCCTGGGCTGGGCGCAACAATCTGCCCAAACTGCACTAAAACAAACTCCCAAGATAAGGAGATTCTAACTAAACTACAGGCTTAAAACAATATTAAGACTAAAATAAATTTTCAAAATGCAAAAGTAAAAAGGAGGGAAAACAAAGCAATTTAATTCTTCAAGTGATGCTCCTGCATCATTCTTCCAACCAGCAGAAGAGGTGTTCTTCACTTGTTGTTCTTCTGCATCACTTCGTCTATACTTGTGCCCGTCTTAAGGATATCATCTGCAGTCAACCATGTTGCATCTTCAGCTGGTAGATTCTTCCACTTAGTGAGATACTGGAAGTATTCTTTGTTTCTTGTCTTTTTAACTATTTTCTTTTCTAAAATGCTCTCAATTTCTTTTGGCACTTCCTTTGGTAGTTGCTATTCCCATTGGATAACTTTATCCACTTCTGTTTCAGTTTCTTGGTCTGGTTGTTCTTCATCCTTGTATGGATATAAATCTGCAATATTAAAAATTGGAGAGATTCCAATCCCCTTTGGCAGTTCTATTTCATATGCATTATTTGAAAATTTCCTTATTACCTTGCATGGTCCTATTTTCTTTACCTTCAGTTTGTTGTATTCTTTCTTTGGAAACCTCTCTTTTCTGAGATGAGCAAGAACAAGGTCCCCTATATTGAAACTGACCTCTCTCCTTTTTTGATCTGCCCTTAGCTTGTATTTGATGGTATTTTCTTCAAGTTTCTTCTTTACCTGTTCATGCAAATTTTGCATAGCATTGGCAAATTCTTCCGCATCAGCACTTCTTGTCTCCATGTTGCTTAAATTTCTTAACTCATACACGCCTCTTGGATGCATTCCATACATAATTTGAAACGGGCTTAATCCTGTACTTCTGTTAGGAGAATCATTATAGGCAAATTCAGCTTGTGCAAGTGCAAGATCCCATTGTTTCGGATGCATACTTACCAGGCTTCTCAAGATGTTGCCCAAGCTTCTATTGACAACCTCTGTTTGGCCATCTGTTTGAGGATGATAGGCTGAACTGAAACTTAGCTGTGTTCCCAATTTCTTCCATAAGGTTCTCCAAAAATGTCCAACAAATTTGGTGTCCCTGTCAGAAATAATACTTCTAGGCAATCCATGCAATCTAACAATATCTTGGAAGAATAGATTAGCTATGTGAGTAGCATCACTTGTTTTGAAACATGGAATAAAGTGAGCCATCTTTGAAAACCTATCTACCACAACAAATATGGAATCATGGCCTTTTTGAGTTCTTGGCAAACCAAGTACAAAATCCATGCTTATTGAATCCCAAGGTCTATTTGGAATGGGTAGTGGCTGGTACAAACCTGTGTTTTGACTGCTTCCCTTGGCATATTGGCATATTTTACATCTTTCAACAAATTTCTTAACATCATTACTCATACCTGGCCAATAGTAGTGAGCACTCAATTGTGCTAATGTCTTATTCTGCCCAAAATGTCCTGATAAGCTGCCACTATGTTTTTCCTTCAACAAATTTTCCCTCATGGAACTCTTGGGAATACAAAGCTGGCTGCCTCTGAACAGCAGACCCTCTTGGACCATGAAATCTATCCAGGGACTTCTTTCAACTCTTACCGGATTCATGCAAGCTTCATATGGTTCCTTAAAGTCTGGATCTTCCTTATATAGTTTCTTCAAATCTTCAAATCCCATAATATTTACTTGAGACTCTTGTATGATCAGATTTCTCCTGCTTAAGGCATCTGCAACCTTGTTAGATTGTCCTTTCTTATGCTTAATAGTGAATGTGAAACTTTGTAAAAATTCAATCCATTTGACATGCTTTTGATTCAACTTATCCTGATTGCTAATGAACTGTAAAGCATAATTGTCAGTGAACAAAACAAATTCTTTAGGCAAAAGATAGTGCCTCCACTTCTTCAAAGCTTGTACAAGAGCATAGAATTCTTGATCATAAGCTGAATATTTCTTCTTAGCATCACTTAACTTCTCACTAAAGTATGCTATAGGCTTCCCATCTTGACTTAAAACAGCACCTATTGCAATTCCACTAGCATCACATTCTACTTGAAAAAGCTTATTAAAATCAGGTAAGGTCAAGATTGGCTCTTCAGTTACCTTCTTTTTCAACAATCTGAAACTCTTATCAGCAGCCTCAGTCCAACAAAAACTTCTTTTATCACCCTTGATTGTATCTATCATTGGAGCAACAATTCCACTAAAATTTCTTATGAATTTCCTATAGAAGCTAGCCAAACCGTGAAAGCTTCTTACCTCATATGTGCTCCTGGGTGTAGGCCACTCAAGTATGGCTTTAATCTTTTCTTTATCCATCTTCAATCCTTCTTTGGAAATCACAAATCCCAAATATATCAATTCTGTTTTCAGAAAACTGCACTTTTTGACATTGATTAGCAACTTCTCCTCATGTAGTTTACTCAACACCATTCTCAAATGTTTCAAATGATCTTCTTTAGTTTGACTAAACACCAAAATATCATCCAAATATACTATCACAAACTTACCAGTGAACTCTTTCAGCACTTCATTCATCAGCCTCATGAAGGTGCTTGGTGCATTGGTTAGTCCAAATGGCATAACTAACCACTCATAGAGTCCATCATTAGTCTTGAAGGCTGTTTTCCATTCATCCCCTTCTCTTATCCTAATCTGATGGTAACCAATTTTCAAATCTATCTTAGAGAAATATGTAGCTCCACTTAAACAATCAAGTAAATCATCAATTCTTGGCAATGGAAATCTATACCTGATAGTAATCTTGTTGATTGCTCTGGAGTCTGTACACATTCTCCAACTCCCATCTTTCTTAGGACTCAACACTATAGGGACAGCACAAGGGCTTAAACTCTCTCTTACCAATCCTTTGTCTAATAATTCTTGAACTTGATGTTTGATTTCTTCATTCTCCTTTGGTGTCAACCTGTAGGCAGCCTTGTTTGGTAGATTTGCTCCTGGAATCAAGTCTATGTGGTGACTAATACTTCTCAATGGTGGTAACTCATCAGGTAAATCATCTACCACAATGTCAATGTATTCATTCAACATATCTTGAATCTCTAGTGGCAACTCAATCAACTTAGTACTAGTGACTACACTCCTTGGCTTACCAATTACAGCAAAGTTTACCTCTTCTTTCTTCATTTGATGTAGAAACTCTTTGCCACTTACTATCAAAACTTTAGAATTCTGTCCAACAACAGCAGCAGCCTCTTCTTTCAATGGTGTAAGTGTATGCTTGATCCCATCCTTTTCAAACATGTATGTATTCTGCCTTCCATCATGTATGGCCTTCCTGTCAAATTGCCAAGGTCTTCCAAGCAAGATATGACATACATCCATGGGCATGACATCACATAAAATCTGATCCTTATATGTTCCTATCTGAATATCTACTTTGCATTGTTCACTTACCAGGAGTTTGTGTCCTTTTTGTAGCCAAGAGACTTGATAAGGTGTAGGATGTACCTCCTTCTTCAAGCCTAGTTTCTCCACCATCTCAGTTGACACAAGATTGTCAGTACTTCCGCTGTCAATAATGACCTTACAGCATTTTCCCTGGCTCTTACATGTGGTTCTAAATAAATTTTTTCTTTGAGGTGGTTCTACAACTTCTTTATTTGGTTTTAATAAAATTCTTTTCATCAAAAGAGACTCACCTTCTTCTGGAGTATCTTCATAAGCTGTTGTAACTTCTGCATTTTGTTTTTCACCTTCAATCACATGTACACTTCTGTCATGGCTGGTAGAAGGGTTCTCTGGACACTCATATGCCCTATGCCCTGCATACTTGTTGCATTTAAAGCATTTACCCATGAATCTTCCTCTTCCTCTCTGATATCCTTGGTATGGTCTTCTTCCTCTTGGTGTATAGCTGCCTCTTGAACTTTGTGAGCTGCTGGCCTCTTCATGAGATGTTTGCAGCTGTCTTCTACTTCCTTAAAATCCTCTACCTCTGTTGAACCTGCCCCTTCCTCTTGAGAAAGATGTTTGTTTCCTTGTAATCTTCTCCTCAGCTTTCAAGGCAAATTGATATGCCTCCTCAACTGTCTTAGGAATGAGAAGACTAATTTCATCTTGAATGGCAAATTTCAAGCCATTGGTGTATCTGGCTACCTTTTCTGTGTCATCCTCAATGTGACCTGATCTTATAGTCAACCTATAAAATTCTTCAGTGTATTCTTTCACAGACAATTCTTTTTGCTTCAAATTTTGTAATTGCTTAAAAAGATTTGCTTGATAATCTTTAGGCATAAACTTACCTTTCATTTTTGCTACCATTCTGTCCCAGCTTCTGATCTTTGGCTTCCCTTTCTTTCTCCTTTCTTCTTGCACTCCATCCCACCACAGGGATGCATGTTTCTTTAGCCTTGTCATGGCATACTTGACTTTCTTTTCATCTTCTTCAATCCCTTCATACTCAAAATATTTGTCTAATGCATTAATCCAATCAATTAATTCTTCAACATTCAAATTACCTTCATACATTGGAACCTCCATTTTTGGCTTGGTGTTCACCTTCATAATGGCTTTGATCAACCTTTCCTCAGCGGTTTCTTCTTCCACCACCAATTCATCTTCTGGTGGCTCCTCTTCTCCGTCACTGACTTCACCCATGTCAGTGCCCCTTCTTTGAGCCATCTCCAGGTCTTGCAGCCTAGCTGTCAGGTTCCTAATCTCCTCTGCCAATGCAACCTGTCCTCCAGGTCTCCTTCCTCCAGCTCTACCTCTGTTCCTGATTCTCATGGCCATCTTGTTTTCTGTTCACACCCTGGTTCTGATTCTCTTTGGCTCTGATACCAAAATTGATGAATTTATCTTGCAACACACAGGGTACACTCAAAGTTTCTTTTTTTTTTCAAATTTTCAATTTATAAGCAGAAAGCCTTTTATGGCAGGCATAAAACACCCATTTAATAAAATATATATATATATATTTTTTATTTAGCAACGTCCAGCATGCATTTCTAAAGGCTGAAGTGTATTTGATTTGTTGGGGCGGCCCAATGCACCCAGCATTACAATAAAGACTTTTCAAACAATATAATTTAAACCAAATACCGCCCAGCTTTCCTGTTAAACGCATTAAGCGCTCAAAACAGACTTGATACGGCCCAGTGAGGAGGTCTAGCGGCCCAACACCAATTATATAAACACAGGCTTACATTTAAGCGCCCAAAACAGTTTTAATATGGTCAGCGTTTGTTTCATTTAATACAGAGAGAACTCTAAACGGCTGGAGACATCAATACATAATTTGGGCGGCTTCAGAACTCTTAACAACAAAACAAGAAGAACTACGGTCCAGCCAACCTGGAACGCTTAAGCATTAATATTTTAATATTGAAAAGAACAAAGGAATCATACTTAGCTTCGAATGTAGTATAACATAGATGACTTGTGGGAAACTAAGACGCCCCTGTTCTCTCCTGCATCGCCTTCCCCTGTTTTCTTTCTTCTTTCAATGTTTTCCCCCTATTTTTTTTTTTTTCACAAAAATCTTCTACTCTTTTTAACACAAAAACACCTTCGAATGCAAACAAAAGCTCTTAATTTTAACATAACAAATTATTCCATCCTGGGCTGGGTGCAACAATCTGCCCAAACTGCACTAAAACAAACTCCCAAGATAAGGAGATTCTAACTAAACTACAGGCTTAAAACAATATTAAGACTAAAATAAATTTTCAAAATGCAAAAGTAAAAAGGAGGGAAAACAAAGCAATTTAATTCTTCAAGTGATGCTCCTGCATCATCTATGATCTAGGATACTCTCAAGAGGGGGGTTGCGCTGGTTAAACAAGGCCTGTTTTGGATCTATAATAGAGGCTTCGATGCTCTTTTTTGACATGACTCTTAGGATGGCTTCCCGCCTATCCTCTCCTTGTACCCTCACTTGGGGGACTTATGTAAGATTTTTATTTAGGTTGGTTGGAGCAGAGTGATGGATTTCAAAGGCCCTCAGGATTTGGGACAGACTATTGTCTACCAGTGGAAGGATATGCATGATTGGCCCATGGGTGGATCTTTGGAGGATAGGAGGGAGTTGTCCTCCATTTTGGCTGATAGAGTCTGTTGTTCTCTCCCAGAGTGGGATGTGCTGGCTTGGGGTCTGGATCCAAAAGGGAAGTTCACTGTTGCCTCAGGGTATCGTGTGTTGGACAGACAGGCTGGGGGTAGTGTTGAGGTTCCTTGGTGGAAAAATATTTGGAATAAATTCTCTTATCCAAAATGCAATTTCTTTTCTTGGCTTGTGGTTTATGGCAGGTGTTTGACTTGGGATAACCTCTGTAAGCGTGGCTTCTAAGGCCCTTCCTTATGCTTTTTATTATCAAAAGATGTTGAGACGGTTTCACACCTTTTCTTCTAGTGGCCTTTTGCTCGGACTATTTGGCATTTTTGGTGGGGAGCCTGGAGTTTGCAGTACAGGCACTCTTCTTCTCTGGAGGAATTTTGGCAAAACTTTGGGCCCGTTCTGGTGAGGACTTCATTTCTGCACATAGCTTGGCCAATTGGCCCTAGTCTGATTATATGGCACATCTGGTTGGAGCGTAACTGCAGGGTCTTTCTAGATAAGAAGTTGTTGGTGGGTCAAGTGTGGTCTTGCGTTCTTGGGGCTTTATAGGAGACCTCGTATGCTAAATGTGATATGTCTGCTCCAGTGGATCCTGGGGATATTTGAATAACTCGTAATCTGGGGATTCTAGTTGGGGGTCCCGGAAGGCCCAAGATTGGGCGGAGTAGGTGTTCCAGAAGGAAGGTTTCTAGGGAAGGGCACTGGCTACCCCCTCCCTCTGGAGTCTTGAAAATAAATACTAATGGGTCTGCAAGGGGCAACCCTGGGCACTCTGGTATTGGTGGGGTGGGTAGAGACAGTTCTGGGGTGGTTGTGTTTTTCTTCTCAAAATATAAGGGGATGCACTCTAATAATCTTATGGAGGCCTTGGCTATTCTTTTAGCTTTGAAGAAGACATATGGCCTTGGCTGGAATAAGATTATTTGTGAGTCAGATTCTCAGGTGGTGATAGACTTGATAAATAGAAGGCAGTTTGATGATGTTAGTTGGCAGCTTGCAGTGGTGGCTAAGCAAATCACCAGTCTTGGACTGGTGATTTATTTGATTTTATCAGCTTCTCTCATATCCTTCGAGAATGGAATAAGGTGGCTGATGGGTTGGCCAAATGGGCTTCTGAGAAGAATGGGACCTGGCTGGTGGATGATTGGGACAGTTTACCTGGGGATCTTGCTCAGGATTTGGTGGATTTGGCCACAGAGAATGTGAGATGTTGCATGACCACTTCTTGATCTCTAGTTTGTTGTCTCTTGACTCGTTTGAGCTTTTTGTAGTTTTTATGCTTTGTACTTCTCTCTTGGATTAATAAAGTTTTTACCCTCTTTTTATTTTAAAAAAATTAAAAAATTCCACATTAAGATTTGAATTGTAATTTATCAAATTAACAAGAAAATAAATTCATAGTCAATATAATCTTCACAAATTTTACAAATCAAATGTTTATAATTTTCAATATTCTTTATAAATACTTAATGTTTATAATTTTCAATATTCTTTATAAATACTTAAAATTTATAATTATGTAATTAAATTTTGATTTTCAATATTTAAATATAGGTTGAATATATAGGCGATAAAAGTCTTAAGGTTTATGTATTAATTATCAAATTAAATGACATTTCTTGACATACTTGTAATGCTTTTTTATTTTATTTTTTTATGCTTGTATTTTATTGGTGGATTTATAAAATGATATTGTTTTGAAAATTATATGGTACTTATGATCTAACATTATATACATTTTCAAGTATATAATAGTGCAATGGCTTAAAAAATTATTTTGTATTTTTTTAAATAAAGTCTAGATATTTTTTATTTATTATGGAATGTTAATTTCTATACACTTTTTTAATTTAATGTTTATTTATATATATATATATATATATATATATATATATATATATATATATATATATATATATATATATAAATGTGTTTTTTAAAGAAGTTATGATATGATCGTACTTATTTTTCTATTATTAAAATATTACTTTTTATTATATACCTTCAGGGTTAATGTTTATTCAAAATTTTGTATTTTTCAAAAAAAAAAAAAAAAATTAATTAATTTATTTTTAATATTATTTTTGACAATTTTATATTAACTAATTATAGTTAATAACATATCTTAAACAGTTGTATTTGAATGATAATTATGTAAAACATATTCACATATTCACACATTTAAATATAAAACAAATAGTTATTGTATTTAAGGTCTAATTTTTTTATTTAAAATTTTGAGTTGCATTCTATTAAATTAACAATAACTGTAACACAAAATTTACAAACCAAATATTTATAATTTTAATTATTCTTTATAAATACTTACAACTTATAATTGTGTTTTTATAATTTAATTTTTCAATACCTAAATGTAGGTTGGCTATCTAGGCAATAAGAACCCTAAGGTTTATGTGTTGGCCATCAAATTCAATGATATTTTATGACGTAATTGTAATATATATATATATATATATATATATATATATATATATATATATAAATAAATAATTGAGTTGCTTGTATTTTATTGTGGATTTAAAATGTGACATTATTTTGAAAACTAAATTGTGCTTATGTTCTAGCATTATATTGTTTGAAATAAAATTCAATTATTTTTAATTTTTAGTGATATATTAGTTTTTATTATTGATTGCTAAATTTTATAAACCTTACAACTTAGTGTTTATTTGTAAAATTGTATTTTAAAAAAAACTAATGTTTTTTAAGAAGTTATGTTATGGCCACACTTGATAGTTTAAGATATAACATTTTATATTCTTTAATGTTTGAATACCTTGTTATTAGTCCCAGAGGGATACTTAAGTCTTCAATATGCTTTAACTTTTGATTAAACTTTTCTTTTTAGATCAATCAAAAATCATTGTTTTTTGTGTATGAAATTTTTTATCATTTTACAAAAGTCAAGTTGTGCATTTTTTAACAAAAATCATGAAAAAAAGCATTTATCTAAATTGTGATTGGTCCAAATTCTTTACATGTTATTTAGGGAAGGAGTGTTGACATCATCAGTAGTAACTACAATAAATGTATTGTCTTTTGCTTTTTATGTGGAAATAAAATAAGATAAGTTATTCACCGAAACATAAATACATTGTCCTTTTATATGCCTATATTTTGATCTCATGAATTTCAAATATAATTCATTTACTTACACCTTTTCCCCACCCTTATATTTGGTTGTTTCCTACCATAATTGCAGTAAACACAGGACTATTAGGTATTTAATACTGAATTTATTCATGTAACGTGACGCTATCTGCAAACTAGATGATTGACAGTCAAGTGCAATAATGAGGATAGATAATTAATTTTTTTTGCAGGGATGGACGGTCCTTTGCCACCTTTGATCTACTAGTTGTGTTGATCCTCACTTTTAATGATGGATTTCATTGAGACAGGCACAGCTTTGCTCTACGCAACATTTTTTTTCCAATTTCTGAAGCTTAATGGAATCCAACAAAGTTGGGCTTCTCTTGTTACAAATTATGGTGGTGTTCAATAGACTCATTCGACAACAATCCTTTTTGCCTCTTAAAATCTCACAAAAACTTTATTTCACTTAGCAAATATTTCCTTTTTTATTGTCTTCGACTTTTAACATACAACTATATCATAAATAATTTACTGAAATTTTTGTACTGACAAGGCAAATAAATGTTTTACCATATTTACTCAAAAATTTAAAAACGTCGACCAATGTATTGTATATATATAAGCTAGTTATTCAAAAAGTTGGGTTGTTAAGCTTAAGACTGAGTCATCTCTGTTGTCACCGAGATCTTGCTCATTTTCTATGTGGATTTATGCTGCAACCATCTCTATTTTAGGCTCTCCCATGTCTCCTCAAAAACTTCACCTTCTATCTATTCTAAGGCATGCTCTTCATGGAAGTGATATATTTTTCAAGAAGTACTTAAGACTGAGTCATCTCTGTTGTCACCGAGATCTTGCTCATTTTCTATGTGGATTTATGCTGCAACCATCTCTATTTTAGGCTCTCCCATGTCTCCTCAAAAACTTCACCTTCTATCTATTCTAAGGCATGCTCTTCATGGAAGTGATATATTTTTCAAGAAGTACGAGGTGTTAAGCAAAATTTCTACCAGTACCCACACTTGGCACTGTGGCACTAGGAGGAACACACCATGCTCTCTTCACACACAGAAGGAGCTTATTTTGCTCTCTTACTCTCTAGCACAAGTTACAATATAGCCCATGAGTCTATTATATAGATCTCATGCAAACAATAATTAGACACCTAATTACAATAATTAGATCCGCAGCTCAAGACTAAAATTAGCCTTCTTCATGCAAACAACCGGTTCGTTAACGAACTATCCGTAGAACTCATAGTTCAGAACTGCACAGGCGACCGACGTCGGTCCTTGTCTGCTTGGAGATGACCGACGCCGGTCGATCCCTGACCGACGTCGATTGCTCTTCCTGTCTAATACTGACCGACGTCGGTTGGCCTGACCGACGCCGATGTCTGACACTTCAGCAACCTCCTCCAATGTCTGCATCAGTGAAGCTTTTAGCTCCACAACCTAACAATGTCCCACTTGGATATAAATAGCTGCACTATACTTGTACTTGTACCTCATCTAATCTGTTTCTTGGCTTGTATCCCTCTTCAAGATCAATCCTGAAGACCACCCACCACACAACCTATGGTGCACCTCCTGTCATCTGAGTACCCTACCACATCCGAACCTACAAACCCATGTAGTGAAGTCCTGACCCTGCATAGCATGAATCCCTGTTGCTGGTCCCTCTCAGATACCTGAGAACCCACTTCCCCGAATTGGCTCCTAACTCTTTGACAGCTCCCATTGTTGGGGAAAACTCAGGTCCAGTACGCATGTACTTAACCTCATTATGTGAATCAGGACACTACTCATAGAACTGTCCAACCCATCGGCGTGCTAACCGGCTTCACACAATCCTCCAGAGACAAAATCAACCTGTGATCTCCATGTCTCTAGAACACACTTATGCCAAAGAATTTTGCTGCTCGAAATTCCTCATGACATGCCACTGAACTAACCTTACTTTAGCTCATCAAAACCCTGTATGTCTAAACTTGCACCAAGCTCATCCTCCACATACATTAACCAGATAATGTTGTGACCATCATCCACCTGGTAAGACAAACACAATGGTTATACTGACATTGACTAAAGCCCTGCTTTGTCATCCACCTGGTACCACCTGTCAGCCCTGTACCACTGTCTTGCAACTTCCTCAAGACCATATGCCA
The DNA here is from genome assembly GCA_037957365.1 of Torreya grandis. Classification (NCBI taxonomy): domain Eukaryota; kingdom Viridiplantae; phylum Streptophyta; class Pinopsida; order Cupressales; family Taxaceae; genus Torreya; species Torreya grandis. Next base: position 971,545 of record JARHVA010000130.1, read on the forward strand.
TGGCCTTCCGTCTCACGTATCCATTCTCTCTATTCTTTAACTAAGGTATCCATTCATCATTCAATGCTTTTCTCTGGCTGGCAACCCTACCAAATCTCCCATTTGGTTCTGCATCATATTCCTGCCATGCTCCCACTATTTCTTGGATCTTTCCTGCTCTGCAGTGAGCAACGATTATAAAGAAGAGGAACAATAAATTCGAGGCTTACTTACCCCTTTAGTCCTCCATATGGGCATTTGAGACTCCTTGACAGCTTGTTGTCTGCCCAAAATCTGTTACAGTGACTAACCTCGGTCACCACACATTCTACATCTGATCGACGTTGGTTCCATGTGCCTGTCCTGACTACCGACCCCACCGACGTTGGTGTCTACCTGCTGCTGACATTGGCCCTCATGACCGACGTCAGTCTTACTGTCACCGACATCGGTCCTCCTGACCGACGTTGGTCTTACCCTACCCAACACCACCGGCTCCGATCTGCACATGACCGACATCGGCACCTATCTATTCGACGCTGATTCCTCCTGACCGACGCCGGTACCTGTGTTCACCTGTGAGTGATGACTTTTTACCCGCGAGCTTTCTTTGAATCAAATCCCTGTCCAAACTGCTCAACTCAGAGTTACTTAGCCTTCGCCACTGATCTCTGTCTGCCATCTCCTCCATAAACACCAAGGCTTTCCAGTTCTTAAGTCTGTCAAAGACATCTGACTTCCTGTTACAAACATGCATCTCCTTCTTGCTCATGTGACCAAGCCTATAAAGCCACGTCTCCGCAATAGAAGAAGAATCAGTAATATAAGTAGATAGATAAAGGATACCTACTTTCTTACCACCAGCTAATTCAAGTGTATCCGCTATGAGAGTTCTTGTGCATCTCTCATCACCCAACTTTCCTGAAGAAATCAGCCACATCTTCAAGACTGGGCCCTGCATGACCTCCTTCAACACCCATGTGTTGGCCGCCTACAATTTCAGCTTCACTTCCCCTTTGCCAATTCTTTGGCAAGGCACACCAGCCCCTAAATAAATCTTTCCAAAGTCTCCAAAGACCTTAACATGGAAAAATACTTTATTTCAGACTGCATGGAAAGAGGCAACAAAATATATAAAACAAGATTCTACTTTATCTAGAGCATCCTGTGCAACAACACCTGCTCTTTCTTTCCATAAGACCGTAATTGACCATTCGTGCTTTTCAATTCCTCCATTCTTAGCTTACTTTCTTCTGTCGTTGCTATACTCCCACTCAATCAGAAACCCCTGAGAGTGACCTGTAACCAAACACAAAATTGCTCCCTGTAACCTTAGCTCTGATACCACTTGTTGGGAAATATGGAAGCAAAATTGATTACCATATACAAGCAACTTACATGCAAAATTAACCAGAATGCACACGTAACTAGAATTCAGAAACAACACAGAATATGAGAGACAATACACAATTGTATTAATACTCATCTAGAAAAGAATACAATAAAAAAGAGGCCACTTCTTCTCCACACCTCTCAGAGGCTTCCCACACCTCAAGTGTACAGTAATTCTTTCCTCAAAGCTCTCTCTCTTACGGTCCCAACACACAACTCAAACACAGAGTTGGTGTTCACCTCCAACCAGTCAAGATCCACTACTGCCAGTACACTGAGTATATACACATACTCAACCGAGTGCACAACACACTCCAAGTAGATCTCCCATGAACTTGCAACAACCTGCAACTCAAATGATCTTACTTTGAAAGGATCTTCCTTGCCTTCCTCTTTGCTCTCTTTCTGAGTACACACTGTACTCCAAGTAGATCCTGCCTGATCTTGCTCCCTGTTGTGTTGCTGTCACCTTGACCCTGCTGCCACCTGCAAATCAACTTGGTTCTGCACACCTGCAAACCTTAGACCTCACACACACAAACTCCTGCAGATTAATGATCTTACTTACCATGCAAATCTCCTAACATAGCCATGCACCCCTGTTGACCAAGATCATACATACATGAAGAACCCCTCTGATTCTCCAAACCAGTACCCACACTTGGTACTGTGGCACTAGGAGGAACACACCATGCTCTCTTCACACACAAAAGGAGCTTATTTTGCTCTCTTACTCTCTAGCACAAGTTACAATATAGCCCATGAGTCTATTATATAGATCTCATGCAAACAATAATTAGACACCTAATTACAATAATTAGATCCACAGCTCAAGACTAAAATTAACCTTCTTCATGCAAACAACTGGTTCGTTAACAAACTGTCTGTAGAACTCAAAGTTCAAAACTGCACAGGCAACCGATGTCGGTCCCTGTCTGCCTAGAGATGATTGACGCTAACCGATCCCTGACCGACGTTGGTTGTTCTTCCTGTCTAATACTGACCGACGTCGATTGGCCTGACCGACGCTGGTGTCTGTGACACTTCAACAACCTCCTCTAATGTCTTCATCAGTGAAGCTTTTAGCTCCACAACCTAACACCATATCTGTTTTAGGCTCTCCCATGTCTCCTCAAAAACTTCACCTTCTATCTATTCTAAGGCATGCTCTTCATGGAAGTGATATATTTTTCAGGAAGTACAAGGTGTTAAGCAGAATTTCTTTGGTGATGGTGACATCTATAGACAAATTTTTTGAGCTTTCTATTTTGCAATTCAAGGTAGAATGTGTGCATGGAGGAGCTGTCAAAACAAGCTAGTCATGGCACATAGGAGGCATTGTATCAACTCGATGTTGGTGATAATCTGTCCATAGAGAAAAAAATTAAACTCTCCCTTCCATTATCTTTTCATTTAAAAATATTTTACAGTCAATTTGAGATTGTTTTTTGCATTCGATTTAGAAAGAATGCATTAATAAATGAAACATTCAAACATATAATTTTTTAAGATCTTATATGAAATTCAAAGCAATTAATAACTTATTTATTTTGAATATTTAATCTTCACATTTATTTAATTTGTGTTTCCTCTTTATGATAAATGAAAGTATACTTTGTATTGTGCTTAGTTGGTTTATAGATTCATTAAGGTAGATTTACACTCCATGCTAGGGTTTATTTTAATCCCCTAGTTAATTAATTCTCCTTCATTTGTGGGAGACCATCCACTACCCAGCCTATCCGACACTCCTTGTCATCAACACTAAATATGACACCCTCTTACCAAAAATGGCGATGCTCCACTAAATTTAGGCCTCTTTGTTTAGATGTTAGTGATCTGTTTAAAGCAAATCAAATCTGAACTTCACATGGTAATATAATGTAATGTACACCGAGACTATAGCATTTACGACATGTGTTGGTCAGTTGGTTCTTCCCATCATCATGTAGGTACATTATTCTTTCCTTTTTTTACTGCTCAAGTTACTTTAGATTAAAACAAAGCATAGACGAGCCTGGGCTTCTTTTTGTTTAATATTTGTATCTTGTTTAGATGCACAATATTATGAAACTATTGATTGGTTTGTTACATGTGGAATCCAAGTCAATTAGAGTCATTCAAGTTGATAGTGCATTATAGAATGTATTAGAGGTCATTAACATTTTTTACATTATTTGAAGATTAGTTACATACCTTGCGTGTTACAATTTTATTCAAATGTTCAAAACTAAATAGCTCCCATTACCATATAAGATGGTTTACACTTCAAATTGTAATATGGAAACTGATCATATTCAAAGAAAAACTATGGAAAGTGATTATATTAAAAATAAAATTGAATAATATTATCCGCAGAAGATGTATTATCACATTCATTCTGTAATAATATGACAAACATTTAATCACAATTCATTTTTATCTTGCCTAATATAGTCTTCATCTTTTGAAATAATCAATTTTTTGGGTTCCCCACCAATTATAGGTTACTATTTTTGTCATCTAGAATTTATTCTATTATTTTTGAAAAATACATATTTTATTGAGACTTTGCTGGGACAATTGATTTTCACGTGGACAATTGATGAACATAATATTAATGTAATATGATAATAATTAAATAAATTAAATAACTATCATGCACTATAATTTTTCATTCAATTGCACTATAATATCTCTAAAGTATATTTCGATAAGATATTATATTCGTAATATTATTATTAAAATATTCATTCTAAAATGTATTTGATGTGTATGGAGTTTTAGAGAATAAATAATTTATTTATGGAGTTAATTTTTGAGACAAAAGATTGAGTAGAAACTAATTGCATAGTATGTTAAGTATTCAAGCACATAATTTATTTTCATATTTTTCTCCGTGTATTATTCATGAGAATTGTTTAATAATAAATAGTACTGCTTGATGTTGCATTGAAGGAGCTCACAACTTCGTTAAATTCCTTAGCATATGTGTTGTCAATCAAGTTGTGGAAAGTAATTAGTGAAGACAAACAATTATAAGGAGGCAACCCAATGATAACTAGTTTGGTACCACCCTCACTGTAAACATTCTATTCATAATTTTAATATTATTTTGTGCTTACTCTATTTTTCACAAAATCACCTGCAATTATAAATACTGAGAGCTTTGAGTTTTTTCTTAACTTTTGATCAGGGGGGTTGGGAGAGATAGCATACCTGTAAAAAAATGCGAATAATTTTTTTTTGTTTTTAAAATCGATGTTTGAAACACATGATGACACCTGTTAAGGAATCTGCCCACCACGCATGACGACACCTATTAAGGGATTGGGATTTTTTTGGCTTTAACTATTCATATGTATTATATCAAGTCCTATATGCTATCAATTTATTGATTTTTTTTGTTCCCTTATGCCATTTGTGAAAAACCCAAAAGAAAATTTGTCAAACAATTAATAGACCACATCTATGTTGAGTTTTCTATGTAGGTTATGAATGTTATGCCTCTTACTTGTAGTGTCGTTATGAAAATGTAGAAGAATGATTGAAGGAGACGTCTACATAAATCTAGTGTATTTACCTTCTATGACCTTGTAGCATTGTTATCACTTAGTACTCTTTTAATCTAGGTTATTCTTTCTCTGGGTCTACGTACGTACTTGCAGTGTTAAGCCATGTTTTGGTTACTCAGACTTTGTATCCCTATTGGGTGCACTCAAATATGAACCATTTTGGCTGAATGCATAGTCATAACTCTTTTTATTGTACACCACTTTATAGTTTACAGCTAATAATTTAATATGGATGATATGATCATATGACCAACCTACAGACTAACATATATCAGTAAATCCTAGTATTGATGCACATAGAAGATTTGAACTGACCCAAATTTTTTGTGACTTTTGGATTTCTAACCAAATAATTGCCTTTATATTGGGTCCTTCCTATAGTCTCATCTTCTTTGACTTTTTCTTTTCTTTTTCTATAGATGTACTTTAATAGGCTAGTCAATTCTTCGTTTCTCTTTCTTTGAATTTTTAGAGTTAACATAAAGAGAAAAATACCCATTCTAAATATGGAAGTGACGGTGCTGAATGAATTTTGGTAGCCTCTATATATAGTTGTGTCAAACATGTATATATTTGTTAGCAACCTACATACTTTTTGCTTTTAAGTATTTTGTAGAGGCTTTTTATCACTACATTTTAGTCTCTATTCAAGATATGGTGTGGTAAGGAATCTCTTGGTTGCCATCTGTTTTGTTCCCTCAATTAATATTGTATATTAGTAATTTTTACAGAAAAAATTATCTTTTATTCTTTTGAAAATTATAGTCTAAACAATATCAGGAATATTGATTTAGCTTTTAGTTCTTTGTTTGGTTGTTTATATGTTAAACAATTTCTTTAAGTAAAGAATTACAAAATATTTAAAACAAATTTACAATCTAATCTAACCTCGTAGGGACTTGGCACACGGCGCCCTTGTTTTTTAAATATTTTTATAGTCGTATAATAGATATCTTGTTTAGTGTGACTAAAATTTATTTGTGATGTTGACATGATCTTACCTAAAAATGGGATGGTGCCATGTCTCTAACTTGGATTTTTGGTACATGCGACTTCATTAAAACCAATAATTAGTGTGTGTGGATGGATTTGTTTCTTAAATGAAACCTCATCAATATAACCTGAGTTAAATTTTAGTATGCATTAAGACAAGGTTTTTAAAATCACCTTACGAAGAGATTATATTTATAAAACAAATTCAGTAAATATGTTGATTTAAATAAGAACAATGTTTAATTGTTGTACATATATAAATAGTTATTGTTAAGAATGGGTATAATAACATTGATGACAACAATATAATTGCAAGTCACTTGTTTAAAATAGTTGATAGTCATTTGTTTAGAATAATGTAAAACAATTGTATTTAATATTTTTGTATTTTCTATTGCATCTTAACTATAGGAAGATATGAAAACACGTGCACGAGAAAAAAATCCATTCAATGGCATAACGTTGAGAATGCCAAATTTTGTGTGAGATAAAAAGTTCAATAGGTCATAATTTATTATAAATATTTTATAATTTAGGCTTCCTAAACCTACAACCTTGTATACTAAACATATTTTGAAAGCTCAGGTAAGGTTTTCAAGAATAATTGTCATTTACTTGTCCAGTTTTCATACTATTGGGTTACTCTCAATAGGTTTTGGATTCGTATATGATAACATGTCCACTATGCAACAAAATATGAGCTTGCATTAAGAATTAAAGAAAATAGGGATTATAGTTCTGAATCCTTACTAGACAAACTATTTGATTATATGTGGATATTTATAGTAGACACATTTGATGTGGTTATTTTTAAATAAGATTTGAAATATATATTGTTATGGGCCAGTAGGATATTGCTTAGGCTACATGTTTACATTGCTATGAGTTAGCTGTAGTGTGTGTGTTTACATTATGAACATGTTGTTTTGTTATCTTTTATGATGTATGCATATCATGATGTATGTTGTAGAAAAGAGTCGGTTGTTAAGTCATTTACTCTATCAGCCACTTATCTAGCTATCCAATCGGTTCTAGACTGGTTATAACTAGGCACAATCATAGAATAAACCCGTGGAACTCAACATTTATCACTCAATTATACCAGCATCAATTCACATAAGGCATGAGACTTATACGCTCACTCGAAGTACAATAGAGAAATAATTGGGGCCCATATTGGGATAGTCATGCCATAACACAACTCATTCTTCAAGGGGTTTGGTTATTTGCTATAATGACATTTGCAAGCTCATCGACGTAAATTGTTTCTAGGGTAGGCTGAATGTTTATAGGTGCAAAGCCTATTAGGTAGCTACTTCTGGTCATATGGGTGCAGGTATATGTTTTATCATGCTTAACATCCTTCAAGAACTTGGAGTGTTCAATAGAATATCTTAGATCAAGGGTTCATACTAGGTTAGCACTTTAAACACAAGTATCATAGCTTGACATGAGATATTTCCTACACTTAGATTATTTGCACATAATATGTTGACATCATTATAATTATAGGGATGCCATGAATGTCGTGAACCAAAAGCTTGTAACCAACATTCCTATCATTCAAATTGAGTTTATAACAATACAGTCATCACATTCATTGTGCATTTAAATATCAAATCCAAAGACATTAAACACATACATAACTAGATCAAACTCCAGTGGATGCAACACCATTCTTCCTTAAATAGAGTTCAAATAAATAGAGTATATAACAAATGAGACATATTAAATGCTTTCCTAAAGCTACTACAGGCCCAGAGGCTCATAGGTGAGTTTGGGCACTACAATGGAGAGCCTCAAGGGCATCCATGCTAGTCCTAATTTTGATGGTGGTTGCTTTGTTATGTCTAGAACCAATTCTGTAGAGCTTAATTATATCAAAGTTACCTCTCCTATATACTGGTTCAAGTTTGGCTTTATAGAACTTAGGTGCATCTTCTCTCCAGGGTAGAGGGTGCACGTTGGGTGTTGAGTTGGAGCCTTGGTTTATTATTTGGTTGGCTCCATCACCTTATGCCCTTTGCACTCCAATCATCACATGCAACCACTTATGAATATACCCTTCAAAACCTGGGTGCTAGTTAATTGCCTACTAATTGGCACAAGATGAGCATTGATTCCTCTAACTGGCATAAAATATACCAAACTAAAAATCATTTCATATGATTGCCTTATGTTGAGATGTCTATTGAGTTGGTGTGGGTCTAGACTTAGGCAAAAAGGGGCCCAACATCATCCCATAAAAAATTGTTAGTCCATCCTCAGACTAGTCTTTCAACACCCTAGGCATGCTGAACTCTGGTGCGTTATCCTTTAATTTAGCACTGAAGTCCTCAAAACCCTTAATGGTGAACTTGATTTCTTTAATGGCACTATCAATCTCTATTGAGGTAGTGCCAAGTACGAGCACATCAATTTTATCTAACTCTTTTCTGAAGGCCTCTATCCTTTCCTTTGCCCTCATCACTCTTTAGTCTAAGATTACCCCTTGATCACCAACCTTTAATTATAAAGCACATAAGAGTTCTTCTAGGTTTTACTCCTGGTTCTTGATCTGGGCATTCAGGGTATTGACCTTTGTAATGATCTATGTGTTATTCCCAAAATCCGTCACTTGTTTTTGTGGAAAAACATGTCAACTATTTCAGTCATGTAGGCCAAAATGGTCTCTTTCTTTCTCAAAAAATGTTTTGAGTAGTCAAGTTATTCAATCGGACAAGCCTTTTCAGCTAAGGAAATCGCAGGTTCAAAAGGTGGGCTTTCACAAAGAAAAACACTTAAGGCATTTCCTAAAAAATTGTAAGGATTGTTCAACGCCAAGGTTCAAATCAAAAAGGTTCAATGGCAGGGTCAATGAGTTGGAATGAAGCTTTGAACCGTTGAACTGTTGAACCATTGAACTTCGAAAAGTTCATCGGTTTAAAGGTTCAACGAGTTCAAAGCTTCAATAAGTTCAAAGGGTTCAAAATTCAAAGTTCAAAGTTCAAGCGAATGGTTCAAACAATTGGTTCAACAATACATTGAACTCCTAAAGAAGACTATGTGAACATAGCTCTTTACAAAACATTGAACCGCCGAACTGTCAAACCGTTGAACCATTGAACCGGTGAACTCCGAAAGGTTCAAGGTTTAAAATGGTTTAGGTGACCAATGACGTCCCCATGGATGTCAAATTCAGGGTGATGAAATAACCATTGATTTTCAAATAGCGTAGACCTGAGAACAAACTCAATGACCAGCCAAGGAAGGAGCTGAAGAAACCAACAAAAGGTGAGAAGATAGCCCTGAAAGCTTAGATCAGTAGGAAGAGACAAAATATAGCAAGGAAAGAGGGAATCAAATAGAGAATCTAGAAATATCTATGAAAGAGTTATTCCAGTAGGTGGAGCAGTCCACCAGGTGGACCTCAGAGAGCGCAATCATTCAATGGCGTGACCTATTTTCTTTATTGATTAAAAGCTAATGGACAGCCATGTAAATATCATAAAGAAGACCAGGCAATCCATGCTTTGGAGGAGACATTTGAGATGATTTAGAATGCCAAAGTCAAGACTGGTAACCTGCTCTAGCATGGCCCTTGCATAGAACTTCCTCTTTCCAATGCATTCAATGCAGCATGGGCCATTTTGTGAAAATAAGTGCCAAAGTCTTTCTTTGGATGCTATATATTGTAATATTTTATTTTAAATAAAAAAGATCTCTCTGTTATTAGAAGCAAAACTTTGCCCAAATTGAAAAATATTCTTGAGACTTTGAGCTCATAATGTTAATCATATTTTATCAAGTGAATGAGAAAGCAAGTGACCTTTCAGAGTTTGTGTTGAAATAGCTTGTGTTATCTAGGAAATCATTCTTATGTATTTTTCCTAAATACGGTCTTGTCCATTTAATCAAATAAGCAGAACAAGTTGAAATAATCTGAAAGATGTCCTGAAGTCGACTGTGGGAGACTTTGTGCTGCCATAATTGTTTTTAGTCTATGTGTTTTATGTTCCAAGATATTGGAGAGATTTTGAGCTCCCCTTATCCTTCGTAATATTTTACTCTATTGTGGTTTTTGGTGGAGACTTTGTGTTGCACTTCATACTATTGTGTTACTTTGTCCTAAATCAGTAGGAGAAATAATGAAAGACTTTGTGCTTTTGTGGGTTTCTTGTGGATCCAGTTACTACCCACAGAAGAATTCTTGCTGTTTACTGAACATCATTTCTGTAAGAAGATAAATGCCTTCAATAATTGCACTAGAATTCTCCTTTATTTTGTGAACATCATCTCTGAAAAAAGAGAGATGGATGGAATGATTTCACCCCTGAATCTATTTTCAGTTTATATTAGTATTATAGTTTATAGGGAACCTCCCCTTGCTGAGAGGAGAGATTTATCTCATTGTGTTGTGGTTGATATACCCATTTTGTCGTCAATTGGTTGAGGACAAAATATTCACCTAACACTATGCATACTTGATCCTGCTAACAGTGTATGCTTTCGCCATCAATTCTTCCCTCTCTCCCTGTGACTTCTTGAGGTGCACATTGATGATCGATGTTTGGTTGGAGAAGTTCATGAAGATGGCACTGATTGCCTCTACACCTTCTTCTAATTGTGTGAAGAGGTCTTCCACCTCTTTGAGCTTGTCTACTAACTCCTTCTATAAGATGGTGCAAGGATCTTGTTATAGCTTGGAATTACACCCTTGTGAGAGAGTTCTTCAGGGTCCTTCACTTCCAACTACAAGCATGGGGACAACCTTAGGATGTGGGTATCCTATGGTGAGGTTGAACCTCTAAGCTTTTTTATGAGGCTAATTCCTCAGCTACTTCACTTTAGCTCTTGATCTCACACTAAGATTTACTATTAGCTAAGGAAAAGGGGTAGGAGGATGATTGAAAAGGAAATATAAGCTAAAGGAGGTGATGCACCAAAAAGAAGTAATCCACTTGGTTTGGGAAAAGAGCCAACTACTGATGAACCCAAATATGACACATGATATTCTGGTTCTATCTCAAGGCCATAGGCATGGAGCTTTTACGTGGAGGTTGAAGGGAAGCCTTGCACTTTGAAGGGTAAAAAAATAGGTCTACAAGAAACAATATGAACTAGTAACATTTCAAGGAGAGCTCAACACACAGACACTTCAGGCAATCCTGCACAAAACCAAAAAGATTTAAAACAAGGTGTTGGAAAAAATCATAGGTGATGAATGACAAGCATACATTCTACAAATGAAACCAAATGTGCACACTTATTTTAACCATAAACAAATAAGTCTTCCTTGTATTTCTTCAAAAGAGTCTTTTACAAAGTGATTTCTGTAGAGTAATTCTATCACCAATCTGAGGTAGATTTGTTTGGCTCCAAGGCCTCTATTATATAGAAAAAGGGGGGAGAAAGAAGGGGAAGAAAGAAGAAGTCACTGATGGTTGGAACTCTGATGTTATACTTCCTTATTGTCCCTAACTGCACCACTCAAGATCACTCAACTATCCTCTCGAGCCCCTCCCATCTTTAAGATTTTATTTGGCACGTCTAAAAAATCATGTTGCTTTTAAGCATTTTTGTCCCCAGAATCGACCACTCATTTTTGTAGTCAACATGTTAACCATTTTGGTCCTGTAGGCCAAAAAATGGTTTCCTTCCTTCTCAAAAATGTTTTGAGCAGTCAAGTTATCCAATTACCTAAGTCTTTTCAACAAAATAAAATCTCTCATTTTCAAAGGGTTTTTCAGTCAGGAAAATGAACAAGGAACAATTCAAAACACTTGAAGGCATTTCCTAAAATTGAAAGGGATGGTTCGACGCTGAGGTTCAATGATATATGGTTCAACGGTGGGGTTCAATGATTTGAAATGAACGTTGCCAAACCATTGAACTGTTGAACCATTGAACTCCTCTTCAAAATGGTTCAAAGGTTCAAAAAGGTTTGAGTGGAAGGTTCCAGCGAAAGGTTCAAACAGTTGGTTCAACGATACATTGAATTGAATTCATAAGAAGATTGAGCGAACGTGACTCTTTGTAAAACATAAAATATTGAGCTGTTAAACCATTGAACCATTGAATCTATGAACTCTAAAAAGATGGTTCAAGGTTCAAAATGGTTCAAGCAACCGGTGACGTCCCCACAGATGTCAAATTCAGGATAATAGAATAACCATTGATTTTCAAATAACATAGACCCGAGGACAATCTCGGTTATCCACTGAGAAAGGAGCCAAAGAAGCCAACAGAAGGTGAGAAGATAGCCCTGAGAGCTCAGATTACCAGGAAGAGACAAAATATAGCAAGGAAAGAGGGAATCAAACAGAGAATCTAGAAGCATCGGTGGAAGAGTTATTCTAGTGGGTGGAACAGTCCACCAGGTGGATATTAGAGAGCACAAGCATTCAGTGGCATGGCCTATTTTTATTTATTTGAGTAAAAATGAGTGGACAGTCGTGTAAGTATCATAAAGAGGAGCGGCCTTGCCTTTCAGAGGATCATGTAACCCATGTTTTGGAGAAGACATTTGATATGAGTTAAACGCCAAAGTCAAGACTGGTAACCTGTTCTAGCATGGCCCCTGCACAAAACTTCCTCTTTCCAATGCCTTCAATGCAACATGGGCCATTTTGTGAAAATAAGCGCCAAAGTCTTTCTTTAGATGTTAAATATTGTAATCTCTCATTTTGAATGAAGGAGATCTCTTAGTTATTAAAAGCAAAACTCTACCCAAATTGAAAGGCATTTTTGAGACTTTGAGTTCATATTGTTAATCATATTTTATCAGGTGAATGAGAAAGAAAGTGACCTTTCAAACTTTGTGTTGAAATAACTTGTGTTATGTAGGAAATTAGTCTTAAGTCTTTTTCCTAAATACAGTCTTATCTATTTGATCAAATAAGCAGAGCAAGTGAAAATAATCTAGAAGACGTCATGAAGCCAATTGTAGAGACTTTGTGCTACAATAATTGTCTTTAACTTGTGTGTTTTGCATTTCAACACAAAGGATATTAGAAAGGCTTTGAACTAATTTTATCCTTTGTGATCATATACTCTGTTGTAGTTTGCGGTGGAGACTTTGGGCTATAATTCATTCTACGGTGTCCTATGTACTTAATCAGTAAGAAAATCAATGAAAGACTTTGTGCTTTCGTGGGTTTCTTGTGGATCCAGTTATCATCCAAAAAGTTTTCCTATTGTTTTATGAACATCATTTCTGAAAAAAGAGAAATAGATTCAGTTATTACACAGGAGTTTTCCTCTATTTTGTGAACGTCATTTTTGAAAAAAGAGAAATGGATGGTGTGATTCTACCTCTCAGTTAGTATTTAGTATAGGTTTAGTTTATAATAGTTTATAAGGAGCCTCTCCTTGATGAGAGGAGAGATTTATCTCATTATGCTATGACTGATATAATAATTTTGTCTTTAGTTAGTTGATGACAAAATATTTACCCAATAGCTTTTTGGCGACTTTGTTGGAGAAAAACGTACAAGTTGAAGCCTGACGCTTCAAGTTGAAGGAGTTCTAGTTCTTTTCCATTCTATACTCTAACAGATCCACGGTATACATGAAGCTAGAGAGCTCAAGGTATTGTTGATCCTGTATTCGAGTTTGTGTAGCAAAATCATTTTGATCTTTATCCTTCACGAGCTCACCTCCAACGAACCAGGAGTTTTCCTCCTACCAATGTCAAGTCTCCGATACCAAGCAAAGCTTCTCTTTCCTCTGCTAGTAGAACTTTGTCTATACATACTCCATAAAAGTTTGTTATCCTTCTTTTCAATCATCATATCATGGCAGCCCAAGGCCCTTGGGGTAACACCTTTGGCCCCCTAAATCTAACCCCACCTTTACATGAACTACCTCGTAGTTCAAGAAATAATTTTTCCAAGTTCTACGGTGATGAGAAATTTCATCTTGATGAACATATTGTAGCTTTTTGCATAGCTTGTGGTGTGATAGGCATTGAATATGAAGATATAGCGGTAAGACTGTTCATAGAAACATTGCAAGGCGCTACCATAGATTGGTTTTATCATCTTCAAGCTCAGACTAGAACTAACTAGAACACTCTCAAGGCCAAGTTTGAGGCTAGGTTCAAACCCGCAGAAGATGCACATGCCTTGTTGGCTCAACTTACGCAAATGAAGAAGGAGCCTCATGAGCCTATGCGAGACTTCATTGCTAAATTTGATAAGCTGAGGAACAAGATTTCTACAATTGCTCAGCCAACACCAGAAAATCTTAAGTGCTTCTTCATCAATTCTCAACTTCCTGAAGTGAGTTTTTTGTTGAGGTCGGCTGGCCATATAGATCTTTCTATAGCTCATATTTTGGCTATCGAGGTCGAAGATGATCTTATTTTTGTAGGAGAGATAAAAAGAGATCCTAACAGAAATAAATTTTCTTTCTTCTAAAAACACCACTGATCCTATGGTGCAAAAGTTAGCAAATGAGTTGTTAGCTCTGAAAAGGCAAATGGCCCAATGAATGTCTGCTCCTCTTTCTTATCGAGATATACCAAGGAAGACATTCCCTAACCATTCATATCAAAGTAATGCTGCCAGGAATTAAGGGCAACCCAATCGCCTTCCTCCTGCACAGGGGAAGCTTGTCATTAAAGCAACACCGGCTAACTCAGCAGTTGGTTATCATGAAGCTAAACATGATTTCTCTTTCCAACCTGAGTTAGACCAAGAAGATGACGCTAATCTCTTTGCAGAAGGAGACGAAGAATTAGCTGACGACTCCAACATTAGTTTTATGAATTACCAAGATGAAGCTAGAAGAAAGGGAGAAGTGTTTGATGGATCATATGTTATTTTTATTAGGTCCCAGAACCAGTCAACTCAACAAAATGATAAGGGAAAAGTAGGAGAAGAACCTTAGAAAATAATTTCAATTGCTAAACGGGGGACTTCACTGCCTTTCCAATCAAAGGACCTGGTGATCAATAAGAAAGTAAGTACCTCAAACAACCCTGTACCTTCTACTTCCATTTCTTAGATCAGTCCCACACCTAATAAAACCCAAAATAATGGACTTCCTTCCTCTATTTCTTGTTCATTTCAGTTATTTAACATAATTGATCATACTAAAAAGATCAAGATCTAAATGTCTGAGTTTGAATACTTATCAGCCAACCCTGAGCAGTTGAATAAGTTGATTGAATGCATCAAAAGCAAAATCGTCCCTATAAGACAAGATTTTTCGAAAGCGACTCATGATCCCCCAAAGAACAAAACCATCTGAAATAATCTTGTCATTACTCCTGTTGCCACTAGGAAAATAGAACCTTTCTATGTTTCCCTTTTGATTAATGGTCATAAGTTGAGCAATTGTATAATAGACTCTGGAGCCTCTGACAATGTTATGCCCGCCAAGGTAGCAGACTCTCTCGGTCTTACCTTAACTAAAAATTTTGGGAGATGTTTTTCTATGAAAAATAAGCAAGTGCCACTTTTAAGTCAAATCAAAGATGCCTAGTTTACATTTGTGGCTTTCCCAGATAAGAGGATTAAGATGACAGTCTTAATGGCTGATGTTCTAACTTCCTATGGCATTTTACTCGGACGTAATTTTTGTAAGGATGTAGGTGGAGAGTTGAATATGGACCTGTCTAAAGCAAGGATACCTGTTAAAGGCATCATGCAAAAGTTGCTTCCTGAGAAGGAGTCAAAATATATTGTCACCTAAATGTTAGACCTTGAAGCTCAAATTTTATTTGAATCCTCAAGAATGGGTAATTACTTTCTTTCCATTGAGGATGTTTCTATTTCATCAGATGAAAGTTCATTAGGTGATAATTCAAAGAATTTAGAAAGAAAATCAGAAGAATTAGTTGAGCAAAATTTAGGTGAAAAAAGATCTTCCCTTCCTAGCGAGGAGAAATCTTTAAGAAGATCAGATTCTAATGATGTCTGAATTCTAAAATTTGATGGCAGCTGCTCTTCTACCAGTTCTGGAGCCAAAATGTTTTGATATCTCCACAAGGAGATATTTTCCCCTTTTCATATAAGTTGCAATTTAACAATACCAATAACACCACCGAATATGAATCTTTATTGCTCAAATTGAAAGCTGTGCAAGCTAAAGGTGTTAAGATTCTTCATGCCCGAGGAGATGCTGAATTGGTGGTTTGTCAGATAAGAAATATGTATCAAACTAAAACTAAAATATTGTGACATTGTCGCAATCTTATATGGGATTGTATTGAAAGTTTTGATGCTTTAAGTATCTCTGTGGTGCCCAGAGAGTTTAATGATCATGCAGATTCATTGGTTATCTCTGCAACCCTCATAGTTGCTCACAAAGATTTCAAAGGGAACAAGTACACTATTGAGTTGGTCTTTCGATCAAGTGTACCTGATAATGCTGACCATTGGTAGGTGTTTAATGATGATAATCAAATTGTCACTTTTCTGGAAAAGATGGTTGGTTTTGAGGAGCTCTATTTCGAAGGTAGTACCTTTCCAGCACGGAAATAAACTCCCGAAACAAGTTCATGAACTAGCAAAGAATTTATTCAACTCAAAGGAAATAAAATCCCAAAAGGTTTGGTTTCTCTTTAGAAACTATTTGATAAACATGACAGGTGTATCAAGCAGTAACCAATGGATTCAAGTTCATGCAAAGAGTTCGATCAAGTAAATCTGAGTACTGAAGAAAATTCCAAAATGGTCAACATTGGGAAATGTTATACTACCAATGAAAAGCTCAAATTTATCACTCTTCTTCACCGTTACATTGATGTTTTGGCACATTCCTACAATGACCTAAAATCCTTTAGGCCTGAAGAAATTCGACATTAAATTCCTCTCAAGACTAGGTCATTGCCTCACAAGCAGAAGCAAAGGCAATACAATCCCAAGATATCAAGTACTATCCTTTCAGAGATCCAGAAGATGTTGAATGCTAGGATAATTTTTTCAATTCACTATTCCACTTGGATCGCCAATATAGTTCCTGTAAGGAAGAATAATAGAAAAATTCATATATGTGTGGATTTTAGGAATCTCAATCAGTCTTTTCTAAAGGATAACTACCCTCTACCTATCATGGATCAAGTGTTGTAAATAGTAACTGGCTTAGAAATGTTATTAATGTTAGATGGTTTTTCTGGGTATAATCAAGTAGAAGTTGATGAAGTAGATCAACACAAAACTGCTTTCACTACACCTTGGGGCACTTTTGCATATCGCATAATGCCTTTTAGTTTGATCAACGCTAGTGCCACATTCTAGAGAGTAATGGACCTTACCTTCAAAGATGAATTAGGGAAGTTCATCGTGGTATATCTTGATACTTAACTATCTTCTCCAAGCATCGTCCTGTTCATATGCATCATTTATAACAAGTTTTGGAACGCTGTCAGCAAAATGGTCTTTCTCTTAATCTTAAGAAGTCAGTTTTTAGGGTTACAAAAGGTAAATTTCTCGGCCACATTGTATCCCAAGAAGGTATAAAAATCAACTCAAAAAGAGTCAGATCTATCTAAAATCTTACTCTGCCTACTAGTAAGTCTGCAGTTCATTTTTTCTTCAGAAAATTGAATTTTCTACGAAGGTTCATCCCAAAATTTGCAGAAAAACTCATCACATTGTCAACATGATGAAGGATAAAGCTACTTTTTGATGGACTGCAGAAGGCACAACAACATTCAAAGATATCAAGAAGGCTATTGCTCATGCCCCAATGCTAGTCTGTCTAGATTATACCAAAGACTTCATGGTATACAGTTATGCTTCTGAGCACACACTTTCAGCCATTTTGGTTCAGTAGGACAAAGAAGGTATGGATTTTCCCATATCATTTATGAGCTGCCCTCTCAAATATTATGAATTAAAGTATTTAATTATGGAGAAACATGCTTATGCAATGGTTAAGTTGATAAAATATTTCTGATTCTATATCTTGAATTCACACACTATTGTTCTGGTGCTTGATACCATAGTGAAGGCTATTTTAACTCAGCAAGAGTTTGGTATAAAAAGGGGCAATTGGATTGCCAACATTCTAGAGTTTGATCTTGATATCAAGCCTACTAAGATGGTGCAACGAAGAGGTCTCACTCAATTAATTGTTGAAAACGTATCAGAAGAAACAAGACATTAAGAGGCAGTGATTGATGACATGCCAATAGTTATTTTTGTTACTACTGTTGATGAGTGGTATTCCAATATCACTCATTTTCTTACTTATAGTCAGTGTCTTACACATCTGTCTTACAAAGAAAAGAGAAATGTTAAATTGAGAGCTGCTAACTATGTTTTTTGGGACAATGGTTTATATAAAAGAAGCCTTGATGGGGTATTTCTTCGCTGCGTGGATAAAGTGCAATAAAGTAAACTTTTGGAGTCTTTCCATAACTTGACTTGTGGAAGACATTTTTCTACACCTGTGACTACTCGTGAAATTGTACAAGCTAGATATTATTAGCTTGCTTTGTTTCAAGGTGCATACAATTGGGTACGTAGATGTGATTTATGTCAATAGTTCGTTAAGAAATCCAAGTTGGCCACATTACCCCTCAAGCATGTGGTGATCGAAGAGCCTTTTCAGCAATGGGGTATTGACTTCATTGGCACCGTGAATCCATCTTTAAGTGCTGGAAATAACTATATCCTCACCGCAACAGATTATTTTACTAAGTGAGTGGAAGCAATTCCAGTCAAGCATGCCACTTCAAAAGTGATGTGTAGTTTCTTGAAGGAAAATATTGTTTCCCATTTTGGAGTTCCAAACAAGATCATAGTAGACAATGCCTCATGTTTCTCTTCTTAGGAGATTACTAACTTTTGCTACAATCATGAAATTATTCTTTCCCACTCCTCAGACTATTATCCACAAGGAAATGGCGAGGCATAATCAAGTAACAAAAATCTGATTACTATCATTAGGAAACTGGTTGATGATAATCAGAGGACTTGGCATAAAGCATTGTTTGATGCTTTATGGGCAGACAGGATTATGCCTAAGAGGGCAATAATTATGTCTCCATTCCAACTTTTGTATGGTCTAAATGTAGAAATACCCATTAACTTGGAATTATTAGCATTGAAGTTGGCAAAGGCAGTAGAAGATTCAACTTTTGAAAGTTCTATTGACAAAAGAATCATGTGTCTGACTTAGTTAGAAGAGCAACGAACTATAGTAGTGGACCACATTGCTGAATATCAAAATCAGGTGAAGAAACTTTTTGAAAGGAAAGCAAGGATTTGCGAGTTTCAGATTAGAGATCAAGTCTTGTTATGGGACAAGAGGAGAGAACCAAAGGGAATGCACAGAAAATTTGCTTTCTTATGGAGAGGTCCATTCACCATCCATCAATTCAGTGGCGATAATAGTTTTTTATTGAGATATCAAGATGGGATGCCGTTCTCACTACCTTGCAGTGGGCAACATCTGAAGCACTTCAATCCTTGAAGTATCAGATAAGTCTAGTTGTACATTTGTATAGTCTTTGTTTGTTTTATGTTATTCATTTGGTATTTTTGGCATCTTTCTCTTTTTGGGTGGCTTGACTCCATGGCCCAATGGCATGGATGAAGGCACTTAGAGTTTGGATTCTACTCCCTTCGATTATTCAGAGTACAACTGATGGAAATTCTCCAACTGGAGCCTGCTGTTGTCCCCAAAATCGGCCACTCATTTTTGTAGTCAACATGTTAACCATTTTGGTCCTGCAGGCTAAAAAATGGTTTCTTTCCTTCTCAAAAATATTCTAAGCAGTCAAGTTATCCAATTACCCAAGTCTTTTCGACAAAAGGAAACCTCTCATTTTTAAAGGGTTTTTCAGTCTGAAAAATGAACAAGGAACAATTAAAAACACTTGAAGGCATTTCCTAAAATTGATAAGGATGGTTTGACGTCGAGGTTCAATGATATATGGTTTAATGGTGGGATTTAATGATTTGAAATGAATGCCACCGAACCATTGAACCGTTGAACCATTAAACTCCGCTTCAAAACGGTTCAAAAGTTCAAAATGGTTCAAAAGGTTCAAAACGGTTCAAAGGTTCAAAAATGTTTGAGTGGAAGGTTCCAGCGAAAGGTTCAAATAGTTGGTTCAATGATACATTGAATTAAATTTATAAGAAGACTGAGCGAATACGACTCTTTATAAAACATAAAATATTGAGCCACCGAACTGTTAAACCATTGAACCGGTGAACTCTAAAAAGATGGTTTAAGGTTTAAAATGGTTCAAGCGACCAGTGACGTCCTTGTGGATGTCAAATTCAAGATAATGGAATAATTGTTAATTTTCAAATAACGCAGACCTGAGGACAAACTTAGTGATCCGCTGAGAAAGGAGCTGAAGAAGCCAGCAGAAGGTTAGAAGATAGCCCCGAGAGCTCAGATCACCAGGAGGAGAGAAAATATAGCAAGGAAAGAGGGAATCAAATAGAGAATCTAGAAGCGTTGGTGGAAGAGTTATTCTAGTGGGTGGAATAGTCCACTAGGTGGATATCAGAGAGCATAAGCATTCAATGGTGCAGCCTATTTTTATTCATTTGAGTAAAGACGAGTGGACAGTCATGTAAGTATCATAAAGAGGAGTGGCCTTGCCTTTTATAGGATCAGGCAACCCATGCTTTGGAGAAGACATTTGATATGAGTTAAACACCAAAGTCAGGACTGGTAACCTGCTCCAGCATGGCCCCTGCACAGAACTTCCTCTTTCTAATACATTCAATGCAGCATGGGCCATTTTTTGAAAACAAGCGCCAAAGTCTTTCTTTGGATGCTATATATTGTAATCTCTCATTTTGAATGAAGGAGATCTCTCAGTTATTAAAAGCAAAACTCTGCCAAATTGAAAGGTATTTTTGAGACTTTGAGCTCATATTGTTAATCATATTTTATCATGTAAATGAGAAAGCAAGTGACCTTTTAAACTTTATGTTGAAATAAATTATGTTATGCAGGAAATTATTCTTATGTCTTTTTCCTAAATACAGTCTTATCCGTTTGATCAAATAAGCAGAGTAAGTGAAAATAATATGGAAGATGTCCTAAGCTGATTGTAGAGACTTTGTGCTACAATAATTGTCTTTAGCTTGTGTGTTTTGCATTTCAGTATAAAGGATATTGCAAAGGCTTTGAACTACTTTTATCTTTTGTGATCATATACTCTGTTGTAGTTTGCAATGGAGACTTTGGGCTATACTTCATTCTACGGTGTCCTACATACTTAATCAATAAGAGAAGCAACGAAAGACTGTGCTTTTGTGGGTTTCTTGTGGATCCAATTATCACCCGAGAAGTTCTATTGTTTTATGAACATCATTTCTAAAAAAAAAAAAATGGATTCAGTTATTACATGGGAGTTTTCCTCTATTTTGTGAACATAATTTCTGAAAAAAAGAGAAATGGATGGTGTGATTCTACCCCCCAGTGAGTATTTAGTATAGGTTTAGTTTATAATAGTTTATAGGGAGCCTCCCCTTGCTGAGAGGAGAGATTTATCTCATTATGTTGTGACTGATATAATAATTTTGTCTTCAGTTAATTGATGATAAAATATTCACCCAACAAGCATCAAATGGCAATTGTGGGGAGCGAACTACGGTGGATGAGAGCCTTTATAATTTATAGCTACCATTTGCTTAGACTCTCTTGTGCTCATTTGTCATCCTTATGCCACTTGTCCTTTATTGATTGGCCCTTTCTGCTTTAGCTTGTGCCATGCAATAGCCTTTCATTCATTGCATCATGATTCTCACGCTGTTGGACTGAGCTTAAGTCAAGCACTTGAAGAATCCTGATTTACTCTATGTAGAGTAATTTGGGTTCTTTGATCTCTCCAAATTCAAACTTTCCCAGATCCTTTACTTATAAAACCTTTTAAGTAAAATACGTGGAGAAACTTGACTTACTCTATGCATAGTAATTCAGGTTCTCTAAGCTTACTTACTTTAGACTTGTCCATCTTGAAGTCTTCTCACTTTATAGTTTCCACACCTTAAGACTTCAGCCTTTTCAAACTCGATTACTTCCAATGGCTAGTCGCTCATCTTGATTTTCACGTCCATTGGCCTGTCATTTCCTTTAGAAACTTGGTCTTGGGATTCCTTCTTCTCGAGCATTTTCTCCACGGCTCCTGCTCAGCTTTTCTTTTAGGCAAATCTCTCGAAGGAATTTCTTTAAATAATTTGTCCATGGCTATCTTTGAAAATTTGCTTCCATGCTTTTCAAAATGGACTTTCTTGAAGGGTGAGAGACCCTTCGGGTTTTGTGCATGTCCCTTCAAACTTCCACAAATGATCCTCCTAAAGGGGAAGATACCCTTTGGGAATTTTGAAATGGTCCTTCTGAAGGGTAATAAACCCTTTAAGAAATTTACAACAGTCCACTTGGAGAAGGAAAAGCCCATGAAATTTATGAAAGTGACCCTCAAAAAATTTGATTGGTCTTTCAAAAATGTGCAAAAGACTCCTTTTGCCCTAAAAAGGCCCTTTGGCATTTTGAAAATGCCCTTCAAAATTTTGAAGTGTATCCTTGGGTTTTTTGGAGAAGACTCATCCCTTCAAAAACCCAGGAAGCACTAATTTTCAAGACCAAAACGGGTTTGTCAAGCCCTTTTACTTATTTTGGGCTTCTGATTGCTCGCAACTTATGAAGTAATCAAGTAGTGATCCTTAGAGAACCTGAAATACACTGTCCATGAGTAATTTACATTTGTAAACATGAATTACTTCTACTTATAAAACATTTAGAAGTCAAGCACTGTCAGAAACTCAATTTGCATTGTGTCCTCAGAAACCCAAAGTTGTCATTACTCAAAAACCTAAAGTCCTCCCAAAGACCTGCCATTTTCTTACCTGTGAGCTCTCTTTTTCATACTCAGGCAAATTTTGATATGTGGGCCAAAAAT
Organism: Torreya grandis; assembly: GCA_037957365.1. Taxonomy (NCBI): domain Eukaryota; kingdom Viridiplantae; phylum Streptophyta; class Pinopsida; order Cupressales; family Taxaceae; genus Torreya; species Torreya grandis. The sequence continues at coordinate 994,324 of JARHVA010000130.1, forward strand.
GGCTAATAGGTATTCCTCTTCTTCTTCCTACACCAGTTTTGCTTTCAATCTGGGAGCATCTACTTTACTAGCACATAAACCTTATCAACCTTCAAAAGATTTGAAGTGTCAAAGCCATCCAAGAGGGATGGCTCAGCTTCCTCTACGTACTCATCTAGTTATTCCTTTTTTAACTTCATGGCCTTTATTTCCTCTTTCACTTTCAATGTGATCTTCTTTCACTTTGAAGCCCTAACATCATTAATGATGTTCTCCTATGCTACTTAGAAGGTCATTTGGATAAGTGCATTGGTTGACCTAACTAGGTTCATTATGCAAGTGTTTATGATAAGGGAATCATGCCCTTCTTTCAATGTCTCTATACCCAGCATGACCTTCAAAATGATGTTCATCCATATAACTGTCAAAAGTAAATGACAACTGTTATTGTATCCTAGTTGTGGTAGTTATGGAGGGGGCATGTACTCAAACATGTAGTAATCTTCATCAGTCCACCCCTTATGTACCTTTTCTCTTAGGCTTGGCTAGGTTCCCTCTTCTTCAGTGATGACCAGCTTTGTCTGCTCTTGTTCTTATTCCTCGATGCTAGCACTCTCTTTGGCATTTCCCTCTAAGGTTTCCTCTTCTTGATTTTGTAGGGTTTTTTCCTTTGTCTTGTCCCCTTGGTCTGTTTCTTCTTCCTATGGTTCTTCAACGGTAACCTCTTGGGTATCTCCTCCTCAGTTAGTAGAGGTTGTGTGGAGGGCTATTTGGATGAGGTGTTGGGTGGCATTCGTGCCTCTCTAAGCATGATGGTAATGCCACCTGGGAGGGCCTCTTGAACTCCTTTAGCATTGGTCTATTCTTTTGTTACTTCTTCCTGTATGATGTAAACTATCATCCCTCCTTCCTCCTCCATCTCTTCACGTACCTCTTGTGCTTCTAATTCCTCATGTGCCTCTTGCATCTCCATCTCTGCCAAGGTTACTATGGGAATTATAACTCCCCCCTTTGACATCTTTTTTAATCTCCCTTGGCTTAGGCAAAGCTATCCCTAATGTGAAGACCACATGCTTCTTCTTATTTGGTGTAGAGGGAGTGACCTCATCACCGGAGGTGATTTAAAATTTGTTGTGCTCCTACATTTCCTCAAGTGTCTCCCCATTTTTATTTTGGGAAGATTTCTTATTTACTACTAGCACGAACTTCCCTTCATCGTTGATCCAAAGGGGGAGGTCATCATCCTTCTTGGTGCTCGTTCCCCTCTTTCTTGACTTCATCTCATAGTATAACATGTGGATGTGCTCGAGTATGACTTCCTTTTAAAGGGGATGGATGTCGGTATGATCCTCCTCATCCTTGATCACTTTCCCTCCTGGGTGCACATATTAGTGCCACAACCTAGTTCATTCTAAATTCATGGTTTTCACTAAGATGTCTAACTGTTATGCATTAGGAATTTTTCTAAGCATATCCCTGAAGTATTTGGTTAAAAATGCGTAGGGGAGCTTCAGCCATTCAAATCAGTTACCATCTATGAGTGCTAGGCACATTACATAGAAGTGCTTCATAATGATGAAGGTTATAATTCCAAACATATTTTATGGGAGCTTCTCTATGATGCACCATTCATCCCTAAATGCTTCAATATACTGGGCACACTAACCCATAATTTTGGTCTTTAATTTTGGGAGAAAGTGAGGGGGTAGGTGAAGTTTTGATATTTTTATGTCGAGGAATCTTGGTGCGTCAAGAAGACCCAAAGATTGTCTTCATCACTATCAGGCACGTCTATCTCCTCCATAACAATTAGAATTAACATAGACCCCCACCAAAAGGTTTCTCACACTGCATAACACTCAAGCATGTTCTTCAACATCTCCTCTAAAGTGAACATTACTGTATTAAATTTAACCCCTGTACCATGTGATAGGTGATGTACAAGTAGGCCTTGGTGACATTTGTCCATCAATCGCTAGGGCAAAGTTTTGAACTCATGAGGCACATAGTTGCCCTCATTCAATGGTCCTTAATGTCTTTGATTGGGAATACAAAACCTCCCTTGTTGTACCCTAGGAGTTTCCCAACCCTTTCAACTTTAACATCATATTCCATCATCCGATGGATGTCTGCACTGGATTTTGGGAATTCGATAATTCTACCTGTTATGCATGATGATATCCACATGCACCTCCTTATAAAATATATGTGATATCTATAAACACATGAGAGGAAGAATTGTACGAGTTCTTCCAACTTCTCAAAACATGACAACTCATAGAGCTGAGTTACACCGATGGTTTCAAGTTTGTCTCAGATGTAGACATAAAATAAAGCCACACCTGCTTTAGTCTTAGCCCCTGTATCAACCACCTAATCTTGCGCTAGATATTGTGCATTGCTTGAAGTACGGTGGTTATATTCTTTAAGCTAACTGGTGTGTATGAATGATTATCAGATCTCTCCTACCAATACCTCCTTAGGAAAGTACATCTCTTGGTAGGACATTTTTGCAAGCACCTTCAAATCAACCTCAGTGATGTTTACTCCCTTTACCGATTGTGCTTTATTCTTCACCGCAATCACTTCTTCTATTGTCTCTACCCTCTTGGTGTCCTTTTATGCCTGCGATGGGTTATAACTCATGTGCTTCTTCCCCATTATAAACTGGATGGTGTTGAAGCATGGTCTATTTAATTTGTTGAAGCCTATAATTTTTCTTGGTGCTCCTCACATTCATGAGATCTGTGACTATGACTTCAGCTCTCAAGTTTCACCTATCATTAATGATGGCCTCAATGTTGTTCCATTTTTTTGCTACCAAGTTCTTGCACAATTTTTGCCCCGCACTTCTCGATGCCAATATAAAATTGAACACAATTCCTCTCTATTAAATCATTCACTTTTGGTATTCATGGGTACTCAAGGGTTCAATCTGATAGCAATTATTTGCTTCGACTCTAGTTCATTGGTCTATATTTTTGGGTGTAAATTATCTTGAGGTTTGTAACCTAAACTAGTCAACCCTTTACTATTTTATACCTTTAATTAGGCTACCTTCTTTATTATAGGTGATTAATGGCGTGGCAACTCCTCAATTTCTTAGATATCGCTAAATCTTGTGAAATTTGCAAAAATCCATTACCACCTACGCATTCAATGTAGATATTTGGTGCCTCTACCATCACTTCAATAAATACTCTAACTATATTTTTGTTGAATTAAAGTGTAGTTCAAACAGTCACTTCCCACCTCACTTTGGGTGGATGCCAATGTGTCATGATGACCTTTCTCCTACGCTTTGTTCACTTAGCATGACCTTAACCTTCCTTATGAAAACCTGGGCGCAACACTTGGCATGCATGTGATTTAGCCTCCATGGTTACATATTTTTTTCTTGCTATATTTTCATTTCAAGAATGTTTTCCTAGCTTGGTCTATTTCTGTGCACTTTCATCTCTTTGCTTTGCCCTATCCTACCCCATACAAATACCTTTCGTTGGCCCTCCAATGCTTCAACCTCCTCTTATATCTCCTTCACATTATCATCTTGTGCATTTTCTTTCTATGTATTATGTACTAGCATTTCGTGCACTTTTATTTCGTCTTATGTGTTTGAGTACCCTTTGTGCCTCTTTTTCTCCCTTGGTGCTCGTATGTTCAAAGTCTGGCTAATTTTATGCACCTAATAACTTAGGTGTCTGGCCTCAAGAGCTTTAGAAAGCATTTGTGCTTGACTCACCTATCTAGATTTAAGCGTAGAAGCACCAGAATATTTCTCTTGTAGGTCTAAAAGTGTCACTTATTTACTCTACAAGAACAATAATCATAAAATATAAGGAAATATTTCACTTACACCAAATGTCATTCAGCTCGACACAACACAATCAACTTGTTACCAAGAAGTTAGTGTCTGATGGTGCAAGCACCATTTTATTGCTTATATGCCTTCAATATATTGCCATTGAAATACCTAGGGAGTATTTCACTTGATAATGTGCACAACTTTTATGCACCAGTTTCTAATGTATTATGGATGACATATAGGTCCATCCACCTTATTTGTAATTTGCCCAGGTGCCTTAGGTACTTAGAGTCATAGAGCAATACCAATGCTCCTTTAATTAGTACTTTGCACTTAATATGCTTATCATGCCATAATTTTAGGTGTACCTTTTGGATATGTTAGCTTCATCTTACTTGGGCATGCACCTCATCCAACCGCTACAAGTCCTCCAGCCTTGCACTTAATGAAGCTTGGTCATCCAGGTGACCAATTCGAACAATGCGCAATGATAGTACCAAGAACTCCATCGATAGAATTGGCTCAAAACCAAACACCAATTAGAATGATGTAGCTTTATTCAGGCACTTTTAGGTTGTGTGGTATGCCCATAATACTGTTGACACTTGATCATCCCAATCGTTGTGACCAATGTCGTATATTTTCATGAGGCACATTCCCAAGATTTTATTGAATGCCTCGATTGTGTTATTTTCTTGGGGATGATATGGGGTGGTGTCATGGTATACCACCATGTACTTGACTAGCAATATTTTCATATTTTCATTGAGGAAGTGTGTTCCTTTATCACTAGTTAAACTGTGTGGGCACCTGTAGTGACTTATGATGTTCTCCCATATGAATCATGTGATGGTGGTGGTAGTGTAGTTATTTATAGGCAGTGCCTTACCCCACTTTATGAAATAATCAATGGTCACCAAAATATATCTTGTGCCTATGCATGTTACTAGAGGAGTGATCAACCCAACAAAATCAGTGGCCTATTTCTTGAATGGCACCTGAGCAAGAATAAGATGAGAGGCATCTCATCCTAATGGTTGGGATTCCCTATGCATTGGCATATGTCACATGCCTTATCAAAATCTTTTGAATCTTGGAATAGGCTTGCCCACCACATGCTTAATTACAACACTTTGTGTGTTGTTACATCTTCAACGTAATGGCCTCCTACTATCCCTTCATGCACCTCTCGTAAAATAGAGTCCCTTTCATGTTCCAAAACACATCAACATAGGACTTCATCTCAACTTAATTTATATAACTCCTCACTGATGATCTAAAAGGGGGAGGCATAAATGATGAGTTACTTCTTCTCTTTGGTTATCATGGTCTGGGGTGTAAACCCAGATGTCAGAAATGTATTTATCTCCACCAAGTCTTCGAGAACGCACTAGACTCTATAGAGTTGTGCACCCAACATGTCATCTTTAATGGGCATTGTTGCATCACCAGAGTCATTGTAGCACAAATGGTATGGTCCCAAGTTATGCTTCCTAGGTTTCACCACAACTAAGAACTAGAATTCCTGAAACAAAAATATCTATCTACATATGCACCCATGGATAATGGACTAATTCACAAGGTACTTAAGTGTCTCATAATCAATGAAAAAGATGAATGGGGTCACCAAGAAGTATTACTTGAATTTTTGGAGGACGTAGATCATAGCTAATGCCTCGCGCTTAGTATTTGTGTAATTTTACTTTATTGGGGTCAATTTGTGACTTGAAAAGGAGATCAGATGATCCATATTTCCTTAATCAGGTTATGGTAGAATGACATCAATTAAAAATTTAGATGCATCGATATGGACATGGAATGGAGTCATCCAATCAGGAAACTAAAGAATATGCACTCTAGCCAACTTGAGCTTTAAATGCATCCTCTTGTGTTGCACCCTAGTAAAATAGGCCATCCTTATATAAAAACTCCTCCAGTGACATCGTGATCCTTGGATAGCTCCTTATAAAATTTATATAATAGACACAATGGCCAAGAAAGGCACAAACATCTCTTTGTGTGGAAGGAGTCTAGATCTGAATGATAATGGCAATCTTCATGGGATCGATAAGCAAACCATCTTTACAAATGATATACCCGAGCAATGTGCTAAAATTTGATGCAAAGATGCACTTCTTAAGGTTCAAGGATATCTATAGTAGTTGAAACCTCTCAAACATGAGGCCTAAGTTATCACAATTGTCTCTTATGAGCCCATATACAGTCCAATCATCAAGGTACACCTGGAGGAACTTTTAAATAATATCCTTGAATGTGATGATGACCACATTGGAGAATACTACTAGTGCATTCTTGAGCTAATGGGCATCATGTTATAGGTAAAACAATGCCATTATGTCATAAAGGTTGTCTTAGGCTCATCCTCCTCTTCAATCTAGACTTGATGGTATCCAGAGAAACCATCAATGAAAGTATAGATTTCACAGCCTATGACTTCATCTAAGATTTCATCAGAGAATGGGGTCAGGAAGGGGTCAGTGACATAGGGGGCATTTAACAAGTGGTAATCCATGTAAATGTGGATTTGCCCATCCTTTTTAATGCTAATCACCATTGGGCTCACCCATTTTGATTATTGCATCAGGTAGATCACTCCTATCACTAACATACCATCAATCTCTATTTTGACCTTTATACAGAGATTGGGGTTCTTTTCGTAGGGGTGTTTATTGATAAGTTACATGCCATCCACCTATTTAATGCTAATTTTACAAAGGGATGGGTGGGTGCCCTTCATGTCATGATAATTGTGCAAAAACAAATCTTAAAACTCCTTTAGGAGATTCATAATTCGTGTCAATCTTGCATCAGACTAATATGCACCCAGAGTAGCCACCTTTGGTTCTCCTTCCACACTGATATCAACCTGGGTGGGCTTGAGTGGCGTACAGTAGGGCTCATTTTGATCTGAATGTGCGTCCTCAACTTTCCTATTCCCCTCATTTGTTTTGATGTCGAGATGAGTAGAGTCTTCCTCTTCAAGGGCACTAACATCCACTTGGTGCATGATCTTCCTTTTTCCTGCCAAGGACATACAATTTCATGCTTTGTAGACATCTATATCTTCATCACTCGAGTCACTATTGAGTGCCTGCTCCTTGAATAAAGTTGGAAGCACTAAACCTTTCTCCCCAAACATATCTTGTAGGCACTCCTTTAAGATTACAATGTCCTCAAACACTGCCCTTTGAATTTTTTGTAATGGATTGATCAATTTTAGGTTATGCGAGGAAAAGGAGGTGTGCATAAATGTCTCCTTTAAGACATCCCAACTAGCTATTTTGTAGGCCATTTCATTCACCACATACCAAGCCTGTCCCCATGTATTCAAGGTTATGTAGAAGGTATGCACCCATAGTTTCCTCAGGGCATTTGTACAACACTCAATCCAAGTTTGTTCACATAAGCACATATGCACTATAGGTTCAAAATCACCAGATTATGTGAAGATGTCTAAATCATCATTACTTTTCCCAAATATATTGTATATTATTGCTTTTACATCTTGCCAAGTTGGTAAATTAGGATTTTGTGCTACCCACTAATGAGTGGTAGTGCTCTTTAAAGTATACACCAATGTGCCCATTATATCTTTATCCTTTGAGATGCATCATACTCTTCTACATTATTTCTCCCCTCATATCGTGGAAGCATCGAAAGTTTACCTTTGCTTAGGTGAAACACCCTATTTCCCTTCTTCTTATTGGAAGGGACCCCTCTTCGTGAAGTATGATAAATCTAGACCCAACCAGTCCTCATAGGTTTTGGTGCCTTGGCACTCACAATATGACACCTGCGACCAATGGTTTTATAACCTTCTTCAACCCGTCAGTCGCAAGCTATATTGGTAGTGTTCAAGGCTAATTGTCCATCATCATAAGAAAGCACTCCTTGGTCATTAAGGTTGATAGTTTTGGCACCTTGTACCATGATGTTGTAGATATGGTTGATCTTATCTTCAAGATCAACACTTTCTACACAAGGGGGTCTTTGGTCACTTGAGAGGGGGAACACAATCCTCTCCTTACCATTTTCAAAGGTCATATAGTGTTTATTGAAGTGCATGTTTACATTATTTATGTAGCACCATGACCTACCTAGGAGTGCTAGATAATTATCTTGCTCAACCAACTCGATCACTTCAAAGTTAGCACATAACTCTGTGCCCATAATATCTGTAATGACACCTTTTATACTTTTGATTGGTTGCATACTAGATTTGTTGGTCTAAAAAAGCACATGAGGGGAAGGCCTCAATGTTGGCCTACCCATCTTATCCCATGCATTCCTTGTTAAGATATTGAATTTGATGCATGTGTCGATGAAGACCTCACATACAGACTATCCATCAATGGTGGCATTCACTAGGAGATCTTGATCATACTCTACATTTTGTGTATGTCTAACCTCTTATGCCCTTTCTATGCCTCGTGGTTATCTTACTTCTTGCAGGAGGTAAAAGCTAGAAACCTCTAGATCTTGTGCTAGTTGAAGTTATCCTTACAGGTTTTGAATAATGCCCATGGCCTATTACAAGACATCCTTTTGACGTGTAGGGTCAGGGTAAGGCATGGATTTGGATTTTGATCATGTGATGCACTTAGTGTGACTCAATTTCCCATATTTTAGGCACAATTTTAGTACTGGTGCAATTAACAATTGAGTGTTGAATCCACTATGAGTATTCGCTTTCACTTTGCTTGGCTTCATGCAGGTTGATTGCACCATTGAAGTCTATTTATTTACTTTTGACTTGCATCAAATCATTCATATGCCTTTATCTATGTCAGTCCAGCCTTGAGTCAAATTTTTATACAAGTTAGGGCACTCCTCAACCAGATGTGGTCCTCAACAATACTCACACGTTGGATGCGTCAGGTAGTCATGATAATAGTGCTTGGTTGAGCCACACTTGTAACATGATCAAGGTGGGAATCTTCCTCCACCACGTCTTCCACCTCACCCTCTAGCACCTATTTACATCCCATAGTTGGTATTCTATTGGATATATCCCTCATTTCTTTGGTTTGCTTGCCCTCTGACTATTGTAATTACCTGTCGTGCACCTCTTTCCATATTTTTATGCATCTCATCAATTACTCGATAGTCAATTATGGCATGAGTGTAGGCATTGCACAACTTGTAATAGAGATTTGTGTTAACCTGACTGGTGCATTGCAACCATGGTCAATTGTGAACATCATGTCCCTCATGGTAAACTTAATAATTTAGAAGTAATGTGCACACATTCCTTCGAAGGCAATTGTTTTTTTTATGGCCTTCCATTTCACAGTCAACACACCATAATCCTCTTTGAGTGTCTTGTGATGAACTAATGTTCAGTTTGTGTAGTTGGGAGGCCATGGATGTAATTTGTGCCTCCATGAAAAGGTTAATTCCTATGTTGTTGTTCCTAACTGCCTCAACCTAGAGCGTGACTTCTAGTGCTTCGCATAGGTTCATGAATGTCTTCATAGATAGCACCCTTCTGAAGGGTACTAACAATCCTCCAATAAACTAATGTGCATGCTAGGAGGGAAAAAATGTCATAAGGAAGCTTAAAAATGAAAGTTTTAAACTTGGCATCATACAAGTGCACGTCCTCTAATAATCATTGGTTAATTTTCTTCAGCATGATGATGCTCTATTATTTGAATTCAAGTATATCAAATTCCTTCAAGAAGGTTTCCTTTAATGTGTCATAATCAATCATAGCCTAATTAGGATCAAATTTCTTGCACCAAGTATGAGAATGATCAATCAAAGTTGTCATAAATCGAGTTTCGTTACTCTTGAACTAGGTTATACCCCAAACACACCATTGGAGCTCATATTTTAACACATGCTCGGTAGCATTTTCTATGCCACGATATTCTAGTAGGTGCATTGCCATCTCATAATATATTTGTTGTGGGGGAGTGGGGGTGTTGGCATCTAAGGCACTTATCCCCCTAGTACTTGCCTTGGTAGTAGCCCTCCAAAGCTTCCAACCACTAGGTTAGGGGTTAGGATTATGGTGATTGCTAATACTAAAGATGATGAAGACATTGTCCTGCTAACTTGTCGTACCAAGCCAATTCCTATGGGTTATTGCCTAGTCTATGACACTGACATTTATTGAACTAGAATACTTATGCTTATTTTCTATATTATCGAGTTAGCACCCAAAGGTCTCAAGGTATCCTCACTTAGCTCCTTGTAAAGAACAACTTGTTCAATCACTAAATTGTAATCTAATTCTATAAATTGATCAAAGTCAATATTGATAATAGGGTCAGTTATCACTCTTCTTTCTTCCTAAGGGGGATCCAGTGAATGAGCTTACGCTATAGGTTCAAAGGCAGTAGGCACCTCTAACATATCTTCAATGGTAAAATTTGATAGGACCCTAGAGCATTCTGCACCCATCAATTGATGAGCTCAATCTATGGCTTCAATGTTTCTCTCTTCTTGGCACTGATACAATTCAAGAGATCTTTCCCCATGCCCTTCTTGCTCTCTACAGGTTCTCTCAACATTTACAGGTTTTGAATCTTCTATTAGCCTACGCTTTTTGTTTTTATAATTATGTTACCTAAGCTGTCAGGTGTCAATCTACTAATCCCCTTATATTAAGCTTTACCTACACATCCCCTTCTTCCCCATTGCACTATTCATACATAAATATTTTAGGCTTCCATTCTTATGGTTTTATATCCATAATCCACCATCAGTTCCTTAAGATCTGTGTTGAATTCTTTCACAAATGTGCCTCTAGGTTCATGTAAGAATTGAAACTCTGCTTCTTTAGGGCGGGAGTACTCGATACTACAAATTTAAGCATGTAATTGTTCAACACTTCTTGTCACCATTTATCTACAACTTTGGTCCAAGTGCCATCAAGGTTCTCAAGCTTTTCTAAGCACTCCTTCATCCATTCAAGGCACTGTTTGTAGCTTCATATTTTGTGGGTTACATAAGCAGCCAACCATCAGTACACATGCTTAGGTAATTTGCAAAATAAGACCTCATACAAAGCATCATATAGTTTGTTCTAGACCCACTTCCTTAGCTTCTATTCTTTACAAGATAGATGCTTTAATGTAAGGTTGTCTTCCACCTGTTCTAGCTAGCGCTTGATGTTCTCGAGGAAGAGTCAAATCATTAATCTTTTGTACCATTACAACAACAAAATTCAACATGGGTCCCAACAACAAAGCCAAAATGTTGTAGAATAGGGTCATTTGTTAAGTTATTTACTCTATAAAGTGCTTATCTAGTTGTCCAGTCAATTCTAGACTGGTTACAACTAGGCTTAATCATAGAATAAACTTGTGGTCCTCAATATTTGTCACTCGACTACACTAGCATCGATTCACATAAAGCGTGAGACTTATGCACTCATGTGAAGCACAACAGAGAAATAACTGGGGCTTGCATTAGGCTAATCATGCCATAGTGTAACTCATTCTTCAAGGGGCTTGGTCATTTGTAACAATGGGTCAAGTGTGTCACCATGGGATGCACAAGTTATTTTTGTTAAGAATAAGGATGGTACCTTCAACTTTATATTGATTACAAAATGTTGAACAAGGTAACTATCAAAAATAGGTATCCAGTACCTCATATAAATGATCTTTTTGATCAAATATGGGGAGTAACAGTCTTTTTAAAGATTGACCTTAGAGTAGGATACCATCAGTTGAGGATACATGATGAGGATATTCTAAAGAGTGTTTAGAGCTTGTTACAGGCACTATGAGTTCATAGTGTTCCCATTTCAATTGACAAATGCTCTGGTAGTTTTCATGAATCTCATAAACAACGCGTTTAAGGATTACCTATATCACTTTATTTTGGTTTTTTTTAATGACATTCTTATATACTCAAAGAATGAAGAGGAACACCTTCAACATGTAGAACTAGTTTTGTAACGGTTGTGGAAGCACAAGCTATATGGCAAGTCATCTAAGTGCACATATTTCCAAGAATGAATACAATATTTGATACATATTATCTTTGCAAATAGTATCTCAGTAGAATTGAAAAAGATTAGAGCCTCTATGGACTAGTTAGTGCTGAAGAATGTGCAAGAGGTAAGAAGTTTCATGGGGTTAAAAAGCGATTACAGGAAGTTTGTTTTGAATTTTTCCAAGATAGATAATCATGTTACTTCTTTTAAATGGAAGAACCACAATTTTTTTTGGTCAGAGAAGTATGAAGTAACTTTTCAAGAATTGAAAAGAAGGCTTATTTTATCACCAGTGTTAAGATTTCCTGACCCCAATGGTCAATTTATAGTGATCGTAGATGTGTCAGGGGATGGACTAGGAGGAGTCCTTATGCAAAATGGTGCAGTGGTGGCTTATGAATTAAGAAAGCTATAGCCTTATGAGGTGAACTATGCCCCTCATGACCTGGAACTTGCAGCGATTGTGCATGCTTTACATGTTTAATGGCATTACTTGTTGGGAAAACTATTTGAACTCAAGACAAAGAACTTGGGACTCAAGTACATCTTCACCCAACCAAATTTGAATGTTCATCAGAGATTATAGCTTGAGTTCTTTTTTTATTATGATTTTGATATAAACTATATCAAAGGAAATAAAAATAGAGTAGCTAATACCCTAAATCATAGAAGGTACAAAGCAGTTATAACTACTATTACGAGTAATTTTAAGGATCAAGTGATCAAATTCTCACTGGGAGATGAATTATATGAGGAGGTCATAAAAGCATTGTTTGGGAATGATCAGAATCCTCAGTATAAAGGATTCAGATTAGAGAGTGATGATATTTTACATTACAATGGAATTATATATGTGCTAGATCGAGAAAATCTACATATCAAGTGCTAAAAGAATTACATAATGCCCCATATTCATGACATCTAGGAGTAATCAGGCTCATGGCAGAGCTTATAACATTGTATTTTAAGAAGGGAATCAATAAAGATGTAGCAAACTATGTGTCACATTATTTGTAATGTCAGTGAGTGAAATTTGAGCATGTGCATCTAGTTGGTTTGTTATATCTGCATGATATACTGGAATGGAATTAGTAAGTGATTAGTATGGACTTTGTCCAAGGTTTACCGATGTCACGGAATAGGCACGATATGATCTTGGTAGTTGTTGATAAACTAACCAAGGTGGCTTATTTTATACCAGTCAATTTGATAGATGATGTACTTACCTTTACGAAGATGTTCGTAAAGGAAGTTATAGGTTGCATGGATTTCTAGAGAAGATTATTTTGGATCATTATCCAAAGATGACTTATAGATTTTGGGTAACTATGAATTCATCTTTGGGTACGTAACTCAATTTCAATATAATATATCACCCAAAGACTGATGTAGAGATTGAGAGAGTTAATCAGGAGTTAGAGGACCTTCTTCGTATGTATTGCATGGATCAACAATACAAGTTGGAAGATTATCTTCCATTGGTTGATGTTGTATATTGTATGCATTAAATTATGCTCGCCCCACTAATTACATTAATTTTTACTAGTTTAGTCTAATTCCTACATTTCCTAGCTAAAATAACTAATGGCATAATAATCCCAATCCCATTATATATCCCATAAACCTTTGCCTATTCTAAAACCAATTAATCTCCCCATTAAACCCCTAATAGAACCTATTACTTACTAACTTAATTCCCTAAACCAACTAGCCAATTTAAAATTCATATTTATCCAACTACCACCCTAGCCACGCTACCATCCTAGCAATTCCTACATCCCTGTGAACCCTAAACCTCATTACCTCCCATCTAATCCCCACTATCCCCTAAACTAATTGAGAAACCTCTAGAACTAGAGAAGATCCTCCAAATTCTAAACTAGATACTTCTAAATAATTTTAAATTCCCCTAAAATTTCCTCCATTATTCTATAAATGACCATGCTTGGGCCATGGCCAAGCTAATTAGAAATCATAAGCAATCTAGAAATCCATTAATCCATCATCTTTCCACTACCGTTGCATGCATAAGAGCACTCTAGCATTCGTCCAAGCCATTATCCTATTCATACAACCATTGGAAGCCATTGTTAAGATCTTACAAGTAATCCAATAATCCAAAATTTTGACATCAAATTATCCAAGTGCAAATCCAAGAATGGAGGCATAAGGAGGTAAAAAGGATGGTAAGCATGTTCTATTTATTTTGACTTGTCTCTTTTATCTAATCCTATTGGTGTCATTAAGTTTTAGGTTTCTATTACTAAATTTGGTAATATTGCTCAAATCTAAAATTTGGTGCACATTTTGGCAACCACGGTGGGATCGTAACCTCCCTTAATTAACCTAATAGCATTGATGGAAGTGATTTGCAAGACCAAATGGACATAAATCCAAGACCAAAATTTCAAATTTTTGTCATGCACAGATCAATCATGACTTTGCACTGGTATTCATGATATTGTAATCACAACTTTGTATACTCCAGTAGCGATATTGCCATTTAGCCACTAGGAGTCAGGGTTTTTGTAGGGTTTTAGCCTTTGACAAAATCATGAATTTGATAGTCGTGACGTTGTCCTACCAGTTGTGGTATTGTAGTATGCAATAATAATATTTCCAACACCAATAGTTGGTGTTAGGTTATAGTCTATTTCTGCTAACCCTCTCTTTCAACATGTAACTTGTATATTTATATTGTTTCTGTGTGTAAGATAGGAAAGAGAACCACTTAATACCCAGTCATTTATACACTTTTGAAAAAATCACAACTCGATCAACTATGATATTGAATTGGTATTCGTAATATTATACGCTCCAATTATCATATTGTCATATGTCATAGTTAAGGAAGATTCTATCATCTTTTTCTATCTAACCCCCCTGTAGATATCTGGTTGTATGTTTCATATTTATGTGAGTAGGATAGAGAAAGGATTTACCCAACATCCAGATGTTGGAATACTCTTTGACAAAACTGTAACTCCCTCAGTTGCAACATTGCTCTAGTAATTACGATATTATCGATGATAGTGGTGATTTTATCTTCCTTCCTAAAACTGGTAAAACTCATACCTCTTTATCTATTGTGTCATCAACAAGAAACATCCTAGGTTCTATGGAAAGACATATAAGGTTATTTTAGAGATAAAACTGCGTATTTTGTCAAAGATTTTAACTATTTCTCAAACTAAGTATTTTTACTTAAGCCCCACTTATATGAGGGAAGATCTTGACTAGTGTCTTGTTTCTGTGTGCAGGATCTACAAGGGGTAAGAAAAAGATATAACCAACATCTCAAACCCCATCACATAAACTATTTTAACCTCTTCAAAAAAACTACAACTCTGATAATTATGATTTTGTCCTATAAATCCTGATATTATCACTTGCAGTCATAATTTTGTAGATACCTAGTTAAAGAAGTAGCTTAAGACATTCAGCTGATACCAGGCTTAAGTTGTAGGCTCTATAGAGGGCCGATAACATCTTGATCATTTTGAATAGTAGCACTATGATTAAATTTATAATATTTTGTCATAGAATTGTATATATTATATTTACCTTGTAATTATTTTTGAAGACTTACATGTTACCTTAGGACATATTTTAAATTTTACTATTTTTTACAGTATTGCAGATTGTGATTTTTTGATAGTTAAGATATTGTTAGTCATAGTACTGATTTTGTTAGACAATCACATTTTTTTTGGATAACCATGACAGTTAACTAACCTCTTGAAAAGTTATGACTTGTGACTTGTGGTCTTGTTCAGCTAGTTATGAATTCTGATTATGATTTTGCTCTGTGCACTCACAGTTTTACAGGGACTTATAGGTTTACCAAATTTCAAATTACTAACCCATTTTGGTGCAGGACCCTTCAAAACTTGGGCAACCCCATTGGATTTCTAACCTTTATGCTTGCAGGGAGGGGTGCCTTTTAGTATTTTGTCCTCATTTTTGTTATATCATCATAATTTTATTGTATATATATTTGTTATGAAAATTATTTTTGTATATAATTGCTTGTATGTGTGTGTCAACTTGTAAATAATCATTGTATCGTGCCCCTCACACATAGGTAATTAAATCAGTTAATTAATCGTATCGTGTGTTTACCTATTTGTCAGCCCTTCCTTTAGGATAACACGTGATGTGAAATTCATTTCCATGCATGGGCTTAGTGTATAGGGGTTAGTGTCATGGATTTCACCACCGCATGCTAACGAAACTCCATATTCTATGAATTCTAAAAATTAGGAGAGTTATCATTACACATCTAATCAAAATTCCCCATAGAGTGTTCCATAGAGTTAGGTGCAATCAGGCTCCAAAATACAAGATAGTCAGACAACATCCTACAATAACTTGGGCACCAACATACCTTCATGTATATCGAGGATGCACCTAGATCATTTTGTATACCTATATTAGGGGACTTCAATCATAATAGGTGTACCACTATAGGAGTTAGTATCAGCTCTGAAGTAGCCATTGAGTACAAGTAAGGTTAAGAGGGTTCAATTGATACCATAATAGGGCATTGACCTACAACCTCACCTATGAAGTCATTAGATGGTGTGGAAATCATGTTACACACCCATAATAGTTGACTAATTTAGGATTGTACTTGTGCATGTTGTTTGAGTGTTGTGCCTAGACCCATATTATTTGTGAGTCAAGTCGGCCATACCTATCCTTTTATGTGATACCTTAGACATCCTCAAGGTTAACTTTCATCCATCCTATCATCTTATCATCATCATAACCTATCCTAACTCTCATATCATTCACCTATATATCATCCACCTCCTATTTATCACTTCTCCCACACCCAACATCCACATATTATTCATATCCCTTTTTGTTTAATTTTATATCTCCCTCATCGTATATCCATTTCATTTTACATTTGACCACTATTTTTTTGAACCTATCAGCTCATATTCACCCCATATTATCCACCTTATATATATATTATCCATATCCATCTAATAACACCTTCATATAGTATCCACCCCCTTTCACATCTCTCTTTCATAAACTAGCTTGAATATACCATTCTATCTCATAACCATTCGTGTGTTTTAATCAATTTTTGTCTAATCATACCAGCCCATATCCATCTCATACTAACTTTGACCATTATCTTTTGAACCTATATTTACCCTATCATCTCATATTCATCCCATATTGTCCATCTCATTTATATCCATCCTATAATGCTTTCATCTAGTAACTACCCCTTTTACGTCTTTTATTTATAGATTAGATTGTACATATCATCTTATCTCATATCCCTTTGTATATACATATTTTTGACCAATTTTACTATTTTCCATATCACACCATTTTGTATATAACTCACTTATAGCTACTATACATCCTATCATAATCAATCCCCATCACATCTCCCATTAGTATCTAATTAATTCGTTCACACCACAACACATTGTCCATATCATCCTCCTTCCCATATCTTCCTTTGATAACTAATTTATCTATAGTCATTTCTTCAACCTCCATTTGTGCATAACTCATCTTTTTAAAAATAATTAATTAATCCTAGCCTATTGTAATAAATATCCCAACGTTTTACACCTTGGTTGACCTACGTTAGTTAGATGGGGTATAACCTAGATGTGTGATTAGTTATTAAGAGTCATAATATCCTAAAAATTAGGAGATCTAATCTCACTTAGTATTGTATACATAACCACCTCTTGTCATGCTTTTGTTAATTCAGTTAATTCAATTTCATTATGGATTTCATTTGGTATCAGACCAGGAAATTCTTGAGGAGTATTTTTTTAAGCATTAGAGATTTGGTGGAGATCAAGAGCAAGATTTGTGTGATCCTTAGATGCATCATGTTGTTCCAATTTCAACCATCCCAAGCTGAAACACTACCAAAATTTTGGCAATTTTTGTGGAAGTAGAATATTTGTCTTGCAAGCAGATTTTTTTTGTTTTGCAAAATTTTACCATATTTGTATTAAAATTTGGGCTAAAAATATTCTTATTTAGTCATATTTGACATTTATGAAAGAGGAATGTCTCATACAATTTTAGATCTGGAATACATATTTGATATTGATCAATTTTTTTAAGATTAGCAATATTAATATCTTTTCAAAGTCATATCTAGATCATTTTTTGTTGTATGACTTTTGTTTGGCTTCAACAAAGTGTTGGATTTGGTTTTTGTTTGTTTCAAGATCCGTTATTATGATCTAGATCCCTTTCTGTTATGCAAGATCTGACATAGAGAAGCATGAAAGGGCATTGGATCAGTCTACCACCTTAAAGGACAAGTATTTTGACTTTTCCCTACAAATTAACTTGAGGCATCTTAATTCTTTTCTAATGCATGGGAAAGAGAAATCCCAACTTGGTGATTTTGAGTTTTTTGTTTTTAGCTTGAGAAACTCTTCAGATTTGATCTGATCTAACTGCTAGATTTTGGTGTTACACTTATGATCCTGACATCATTTTCTATACTTATTACTATCTAACATTTGGCGTCACACTTGGTAATTAGACATTGCTTCTCATTTTCTACATTTGTTGTTATGTTTTGAGCATTAAAGGAGGAGAAGTTATGATCTCATGCTAAGGCATTGAAGGATCTTATGCTGCATTGGGAACCAACCAGATCTGCACACAAAAATATTAGCATTTTCTATCTTGTATGAGTTTTTTTGTTTTTATGTGAACTGCATGGTGGAGGAAGGATAAGATCTTAGTAGTGCTTCTTTAGATTTTTCTTGATTGCCTTTGATAGGTCTCAAATCCATCGAGACTACTGGGCAATAATCTTCCATTAATTATCCTCTTAAAAATAGTTTTTTATTCATTATTTTTATTAAATAGCTGTAATTGTTTCTTAAAAGACTAAAACAAAACACTTGCATGCCTCTCGAGGTAATCAAAAGGAATTTATTTCACTTTCATTAGATTTTATAAGTCCGTGACAAAATTTTAGTTCCAACAAGTGGTTGCACAAATATACTATTTTCTAATCTGGCTTCAAAAATTGTTTTTTAGTGTTTTTTAATTGATTTGACACATTTTTACGAGAAATTAAAATGTTTATAACTTTTGAATCATAACTCAAATTTGAGTTCTGCTTTTAAAAAAAATTGTAACCTCATTTGCTCCTCAGATGCATTTTTGGTTGAAACTGACGTCTAGTTTCCATTACTTTTTTGGACGCATTTTCAACAGAGTCCAACATCCATTGTGTGATTATGTATGATTTATTATCTTTGTGTACATGTTTTTGCATTTTATTTACATTTTACAAACATGCATTTCATTTCCACATTTAACAACACACTTGTAATTTGTCATACGTAACTTACAAAATGTCGAGTTCTAGACCATGTTTTGTGCTCCTTGACACACAATTGCTTCATGATGATAATTATGTAGCATGCAAAACAAAAGTACAAACACATCTTGAGTTTGAAGATATTTGGTCAGTTGTAGAAGGCTCATGGGTTAGTCATGCAACAGATGTTGATCAATAATAGAAATATGACAAGGCTAATAAAAAGGCTAAGTTAATAATCATGTTTGGAGTTTCAAATGAGGTACAACCTCATATTCATAGTGCTAAAACTACAAAAGATGCATGGGATAAGCTTTAAAATTTAAATGAAGCCAAGAATCAAAATTAGATCGCATATCTTCAGAGCCCATTACACACTCTTAAGCTCAAATTAGATGAAAAAATAGAAGCATTCTTTAGAAGGGTTGCAACTTTGTGGGCTTTGCTTTAATCTTTGGGCGAATCGGTGACAATTGACTCTTTGGTCTTTATAGTCCTTAGAGCACTACCCCCACATATAGGATATTTATGACCACATTGAATGTCATAGGATAAAAACCAACCTTTGAGGTGATGGTAAATTTGTTACAACAAGAGGAAGTTATTCATAATTCAGAGGAAGAAGATGATGAGCATTCACTTGCATCAAATCTAAAGGAGAACAAACCCATGAAGTGTCAAAAGCAATCTCCAAAGCAGAATAAACAACAAAACCAACAAGGTAGCAATTCAAGTTTTCTTAAAGCATGTCAAATTTGTGGAAAATAGGGATTTGACTTGAAACATTGTTGATACTATACATTTCAATAGGGCTCATCGAGCAAGAATTCATCTTTCAAGAAGTCACCAAAAATTGAAAAGAAACAACCACAACAATAAAATAGGTGGAAATAGAGAAATTCAAGCCTAAACAACATGGCAATGTTGCTAAAGACATATTATTAAAATGAGGACTATGGTTTAGTTACTCAAACACATGAGTCTACCAATCATCCAAGTGTAGTTTGGTATGTTGATTCAAGGGCAACCAGACACATGACAAGTAGAAAAGATTGGGTTTCTACTTTAAGAAAATTATAATCAAATGGAAATATATCACTTGGAGATGATACCTCATATACAGTTTAAGGTGGTGGTGACATCAAACTTTAACTTGCAAACAAAAATTGTAACATTTCATATGCTCTCTATGTTCCAAGACTTATAAAAAATCTATTATTTGTTAATCAGTTTTTTTGACCACAATCTTATAGTTGAATTTGATCGCCAAAATGGTCAAAAGTTTTGCCACATCAAAGACAAGTCTAGGCATTTAAAAATGATTGCCAAGGCTTCCAACATGGGCAAAATGTTTCAGCTTGATTTTGCTCAAAATGATCATCAAACACTTGGGTTAAAGATATAGAACTAAGCAATTTATGGCATAGAATATATGGTCACTTGAATTATGGTTATTTGGTTTAATTGAGCAAACATGATATGGTTCGTGGCCTTCCTAAACCCAAGCAATATTCTGATATATGTATTAGTTGCTTAGTAGGAAAACAAAGAAGAGCTCCCTTTGAAAAGACTGAGTATTCATCACTTGGTAAGTTAGACTTGGTGCATGTAATTCTTTACAGACATTTTGCTCCTAGTCTTAGAGGGTAAAAATACTTTTAGCTTTTTGTGGATGATTATTCATAGAAAATGTGGGTATATTTATTGAAAACTAAGGATCAAGCTTTTCAATTCTTCAAATAATTCAAGGCCACAATTGAAAATGAAATTGGTAGGAAAATCAAGACCTTTTATTCAGATCATGGGGGGGAATACACCAATAAATAAATCTCAGCCTATCTCAGTGCGAATGGAATCAATCTACAATTGATAGTGGCATATTCACCTCAACAGAATGGAGTTACAAAATGGTATAACAAAGTCATTATGGAAATATTTCATATCATGGTTGAGAATGCAAAATTGCCTAATACATATTGGGAGAATCTTGTCACCCTGTAGTCTACTTGTTGAATAGGTCACCCACCAAAGCTCTTGATGGAATCGTACCACATGAAGCTTGGACAGGGAATAAACCAAAGGTTATTCACCTTAAATTTTTTGGTTGCAAAGCATATATGAATGTTCCTAAGAATAAAACAAATAAGTTAGACATGAAAATAAAGGAATGTATTTTTTTGGGATACAATGCATAATCTAAGGCATACAGGCTACTTGATCTAGAAATAAAGAAGGTATCAATCGATAGAGATGTAGTGTTCGATGAAAAGAGTGGAATCCATCCACCTTCTACACAGGAAAAAGTCCTATAATATTTTTTGATAGTGATGGTGAAAATGGAAAGGAAAATGGTGAAACAAGACCTCTAGCGCTACCACCTATAGTTCAGTATATGCCCAAGTGGTATAAAAGTACTATACAAGATGTTACATTGAATGGAGTACTAGATACATCTAATTCAAGATGAAGGACTCGAATCATGCCTTCAAAAGAGGTTAAGATAAAATGGGTCTTAACCCTGGTGGAATATCAGTCACTGAAGAAGAATAACACTTGGAAACTTGTTGATCTTCCACCAGGGAAGAAGCCTATTAGTTACAAATGGGTCTTTAAGACAAAGTACAAAGTAGATGGTAGTGTTGATAAGTATAAGACAAGGCTTTTTACAAAAGGGTATGCTCATAAAGAAGGCATTGACTATGAGGAGACTTTTTCTCCCACATCTAAAATAAAGACTATCAGAATGGTTTTTGCTATGGCTACATAGTTTGGATGGAAAGTCTATCAAATGGACGTAAAAAGTGCTTTTCTCGATAGAGATTTGAAATAAGAAGTCTACATGAATCAACTTGAAGGATTTATGGTACCTAATCAGGAACAAAAAATGTCTAGGCTTATCAAATCTCTCTACGGGATAAAATAGGCTCCTCAATCCTGGTACATCAAGATTGATAAGCATATCATAGAACATGGATTCAATAGGATTCCATATGACCCTAACCTCTACCTCAAACAACATGAGGGGTGAGGTTGTTATAGTGATTGTTTATGTCAATGATCTAGTCATCACTAATAGCACAATGAAGATGATTGATGCAACTAAGAATGATCTCAAGTGATCGTTCGACATGACAGATCTTGGGCTACTATGCTATTGTCTTGGTTTGGAGGTATGGTATAAGGAATATTACATTTTTGTTTCACAGATGAATTATACTAAGACATTACTCAATAAATTTAGGATGATGGACTGTAAGCCTATTACAACACCTATGTAGATAAGACTTCAGTTCTCTCATACATATCCATCACCTAAAGTAAATACAACTCTCTATTGACAGTTGATTGGGAGTCTCATTTACTTGACATATACTAGGCCAAATATTAGCTATGCTATCAACTATCTGTCTCAGTTCATGTATGAACCAAAGGTGACACATTGGAAAGCAACAAAGTGGATATTGAGATACATCAAAGGTATAATTGAGTATGGCCTAGAGTATAAGAAGAATGATAAGTTCTTCTTGACAAGATATATGGAGGCAGATCATGCAACTTCTATTGATGATAAGAATCCACTTCTATATTTGTGTTCTTTCTAGGATCTGGTCTGATTTCATGCGAATGTAAGAAGTAAAATTGTGTTTTTAGATCTTCCACAGAGGTAGAATATCATGCTACAATAGGAACTATCTATGAAGTAATATAAATACGTCACATTCTTTCAAGATTTTGAGTTCCACAGACGCAGCCTACGATTCTGAATTATGACAATCAAGGTGTTTTACATCTTGTTCATAATCTAGTGTTTCATGAAAGAACCAAGCACATATAGGTTCAAATTCATTTTATAGACGAACATGTTCAACATCACAACATACAAATCCAATATTACCCCACTCATGATCAGTGTGCATATGTCTTCACAAATTCACTTTCACGTGATAAGTTTGAGTAATTCAAAATTCTCTCTTTTCTTCTCTTTAGGTTATGACCAATTAAGGGGGAATGTTAGAATAATTAATTAATCCTACCCTGTTGTAATAAATGTCCCAAGGTATTAAACCTTCGTTGACCTAGGTTAGTTAAATGGAGTATCTCCTAAATGTGTGATTAGTTATTGTGAGTCATAATCTCCTACAAATTAGGATATCTAATCTCACTTAGTATTGTATAAATAAACACCTCTTGTAGTGATTTTGTTAATCTAATTCTATTATGGATTTCAATCTTGAGTTGTTGACATTCTTGTCCAATCCTACATCCACTTTTACACATCTTATCCACTTGACACACATCCTATTTTTCATCATATATATCATACATCTCTTATCCTTCACCCATCTCATTCCCTTTAAATAATGGCTTTTGTCTTGAAATCAAGACTCTAGTGGTCACCCATCTTCTTAGGTTATCATTCATCACTTAGACTTTGGATTATCAATCTACATAGTCTTATAAAACTCTAATATAGCACCCATAATATATCTTCATCCTTATCATGTACCTTTGTCACCTAACACCCATCAAATTGTCTCTTTACTAACAGATAAAGTATTTGATCCCATCACTCTTCTTCATCTTTGCTAGATTAGTCTCCTAAGAGAATTTATTTCTTGGTAATTCTTTGTCACCCCATCCTCTTACATCACTCTATTTTGACCACTAGTAGCTTTGGTCTCTAGATGGAGGTTGTATTTGAAGACTTCCATGTCATCCATCCCACTTCATCACATCACTCTTTCACAATGGTTATCCATAATCAATATTAACTTAGGATTGGACAAACCTCTAACCAATATAATCAACCATTGGGGTATATAGTTATTCCAACTCGAGAACATAATGAGACTCATAGTGAAATGCACACACCTGAAGAAGAGGATGAAATATTTAACCCCCTCCATAATGATGAAGTAAGAAATCTCATTGACCATTATCTATATGAGAACCATGATCATGTCCTAGCTAGTGCCATTGAAATAGGGGGCACATTACCTTCCACCTTTGACCACGCCCTCTTGCATAACCTAGTTTACCCTCCATCATGCCCATACACACCACGTTAATGTGTTGATCACATACCCCAAGAAGAAGAATGTGTGGACCATGGATTTGCCAATGAAGAATGCCCACCACCCCTTCACAATAATTGCATTGAGGCTAATAGGAGATAGGCTATCATAGAGGAATGCATAGACCAATTGGTGAAATAAATCAACCTTCTACTCCATAAGTAATGCCCACCATCCCCTAGATAAAATAATACAAATAATAATGCTCATAACAATAATATCATCAATAATGCCAATAATACCAACACAACCAATAACGCCAACACCACTAACAATACCAATAATGCCAATAACATTCATAATACCCTTAGTACCCATATACCCTAAGGCAACCAAAATCAAAATAACAATCCTCTTGGGGATCCTACCATTATGTAAGAGTAGAAAGCGATGAAAGAGACCCTTCAACAGATAGATCCAAGATCACAAGCACTCAAAATAAGTATGAAGACTTTTGTTCCTCACCCTTGGCCATAAGTATTTTACAAATACCCTTTCCTTCACATTTTGTAGTGCCCAAATTTGAGAAATATCAAGGAAAAGGGGATCCTAAAGATCATGTCCAAGAATTTTATGTGGCTTGCCATGAGGTAGCTTATGAAGACGCTTATTTGCTGAGACTATTTCCCAAAAGTCCCATAGGACCAGCTTTGGAGAGGTTCATGCACTTACCTAAAGGATCAATATCTAACTTTGGAGAGCTAATAGAATAATTTGTTAGACACTTATCAAATAACATTGAGCATGATTTCTCCATTATTAACCTTTACAATACCAAACAATGAAGTAATGAAAGTCTAGCATATTTCTTACAAAGATGGTAGAAATTGGCAAGCTACTTGAGGTGTACCGTACCTAAGAAAGAATTAGCCAAGATCTTTGTAGATAATCTTAATGTTGAACTCAATTACCAACTATAATTATAGTGCTAAGACCTTTGA
The DNA here is from genome assembly GCA_037957365.1 of Torreya grandis. Classification (NCBI taxonomy): domain Eukaryota; kingdom Viridiplantae; phylum Streptophyta; class Pinopsida; order Cupressales; family Taxaceae; genus Torreya; species Torreya grandis. Next base: position 1,019,432 of record JARHVA010000130.1, read on the forward strand.
TGAAATCATAGAGAAAGGAATGCAAATCGAAAAGGCTCTCATTGAAAAAGGGACTATCAAGTTATATTCTCAAAATGAGCACACTCAAAATCAAGATAATTCTTTTTTAGGAAAAGCTAAAGTCTTCAATAAGAACAAAAATGTCGTGGGTGATGGGGTAACAAATTCTAAGCAATAACATGTACAAAAAGTTTGAAAGAAGGCCCCCACTGAACAACGTAATGTTTCTTCTATCCGAATACCACGAGGCAAGCCAAAGCCTTGTATAGGCAAAAGATCACTCACAAGCTTGGGAGTCCCAATAGAAATAGTCTTGGATCAATTGATGGCTACCAATATGATCACCTTGCCCGAAATCAGAGCTATGGATGATCACCAACCAAAGCTGTATAAGTATCATGATGATGAGTTTTGTATCAAATAATTAAAGGGCATGATACAGAATGATATATGCAATTGAAACAATATATCCAAGATTTAATTGAGAGGGGTGATATTGAAATTGAATGAGAATCTCCTCAAAATTAGTCAGTAAATGGGCAACTTGGCATTTACAAGGATCCATTCCCAAAGCATGATCAATGGAATCATAGACCACAAAAAGACCAGGGTCATGCCTCTTCATTCAATTATACCGATTACCACAATGTCCCTTACCATTACATCAATACCATCAAAATATGTAACATTAAAAAACCTACTCCATCCTCATCCCCTGTCCTAAATATTAATCGAGCCACTGCTAATTATATTATAACTACCAGGTGCAATAAGATAGTAGTTCCTATGGCACCCCCTAAAGACCCATCCACTTCATCTACTACCCAAAAGGGGAATGCTCTTAAAAAGGCCTCAAACTCTTATGATAAATCCTATGACATCATTTAGCAACTTGAGAAAATTCCAGCTCAAATATCCTTAATAGAGCTCCTTAAAACATTTGATTTATATATAGAATTATTAAATCAAGTACTAAATGATCTAAAAGTCCCTAGTAACTTGGGTACTAACGAGTTTCAGGCACAAGTAGCACATCTATCCCCTTCATAATAGATCACTTTTAGTGCCTAGGATATGCCTCCCATTAATCCACATCATAATTACCCTCTATACATTAAAGTAACCATATCCCACCAATGAGTTTCATGGGTTCTCATAGACAGAGGATCAACACTCAACTTATGTAATCTAGAATTTTTGAATAAATTGGGATATTTAGAAACATCAATAGGGCCCACCTTGATAATGATCAAAGCTTATAATAACAATAAAAGGCCATCAGCTATGACTATTTACCTTCCTATCGTTGTGGGGCCCATAGTGCATCAAACACTAGTTCATGTTGTAGATGTTTATTTGTAATATAACTTGTTACTTGGAAGACCATGGATTCATGAGATGCATGCTATACCATCTACTTTGCATCAGTGTCTAAAATTCCCACTCTCTGTAATGGAGGTCGCCATCCCCAAAGTCATTAACCATCTTCATAGTTATCAGATGGATCAAACATCATCACCATCACCATATCATGGCACATATAATTTTATCTTAAGTCCTATAGCTTCCAAATGCATATCTCATGATCAACTTGAATCCACATCCAATCCACTACCCAATGTCACTCATCAGAATATCACATCCATAGGTTATGGAGAATATGAATAGAAAACATTTTGCATCAGCAATTTACCTCTCTGTCCATGCAATTGTGGGACCTCAGCTATGAGAAAAACTAATCCTATCAAATATTAATTTGGGACAATAGCTTTTTCAAGCATTGGATTCTTGTTTAAGGAGTACATTGAAGATGGGAATGATTCCTGGCTTATTTTAAAAGATGAGGCCCTTATTATTCCTAGAAAACAATATCCCCATGTCCAAAAAATGAAGGAGAACATGCAATATAAAGGGAAAGGACTGGGCAAGCAAGAGCACGGTAAGCTTGAATCTATCATGGTTCAAGAACATCCATAATATTTTGGTTTAGGGTATAGACTATATGATGATGACCTAACCAATATCATTGTGGATTCTCTTTCAATCCCTAGGTCATCTCTCCCCGATGAGGATATTGAAATAGGTTCCATCTATAGTCGTTTCAAGGATCTCGGTGCCACCAACATTTTCTTAGACACCACCATCGATATTTCCCTCCTTTATCCATCCCTTATAGATTGGGAGTCAAAATAAGAACCTTCCTTTGACATGTTTCAAAATGATGATGCTATTTTGGAATCTATGAGAGCTAGAGATTTCATGCCATCTGGTGACCATTAAAAGGGATTTTCTATCAATATCTATCAATCTGCATACTTTGAGGAACAACAAGAACCCCATGATCAAAGTGATGAAGAACATTCTCGAGAAGAAGAGCCTCCCAAAACATTGGATGAACTTCCACATATCTCCTTGGAATCAGAAGAATATTTTGACATTGACACAGAGCTCCTAGATTGGTTTGCTTTAGACTTTCCCAAAATATCATTACCTCCTTATTTACAAGAACAATCACCTTCCCTTATTAAGGATGTAATATAAGTTAACATTAGGACAAATCAAAATCCCAAAATAGTTAAACTAGGGGCATCTCTTACATCGGAGGAACGTGAAGTTATTATAGAGTTGCTTAAATAATTTATTGACATATTCACATGGAGTTATGCTGACATGCCTAGGTTAGACCCCTCATTGGTAGTACACCACTTGGTTGTACATCTAAGTGTAAAGTTCATCAAACAAAAGTTATGAAAGATGCATCCCAAAGTGGTATTGTTGGTCAAAGTGGAATTAGAGAAATTATTGGAAGCTAGTTTTATCCACCCTATAGACTATTTAGATTGGATTTCCAATATTATCCTTGTGTCCTAGCCATAAGGTGGAATCAAAATTTGTACACACTTTTGAGACATCAATAAGGCATGTCCAAAGGATGATTTTCCCCAATGTCAACATTGACATGATTGTAAACTCAATCGTTGGATATGAAATGCTCTCCCTCATGGATGGTTTCATAGGATATAATCAAATCAAGATTGCCCCTTAAGACCAGCACAAAATGACTTTTATTACTCCATGGGGAACATTTTACTATTAGTTCATGTTATTTGGCCTTAAAAATGCAGGTGCAACCTATCAATAGGCCGTGACCATCATTCTTCATGACATGATGCATGACATCATCAAGTATTATGTGGATGAAATTTTGGGGAAGTCTCAATTAAGATCTAAACACTATGTGATTTTAAGAAGTATTTTTGAATGATTGTAAGAGTATAAAGTCTGATTGAATCCCAAGAAATATGTATTTGGTATCACTTCAGGAAATTTATTGGGATTTATAGTTTTAAGAAGAGGCATAGAAGTAGATCTAGTGAAAGTGAAAGCAATCAAAGAAATGCCTTCGCCTCACAATCTTAAGCATCTTTGCAGTCTTCAAGGTAAACTACAAGCCATAAGACATTTTATTTCTCAGTTTGCTGATAAATGCCACCCCTTCACCCATTCAATAAAGAAGGAGAGTAACTTCAATTAGAATTCAAAGTGCCAACTGGATTTTGAAAATCTCAACAATATTTGGCTAATCTACTTCTATTGTCACCACCCATCTCAGGAAAACCCTTCTCCTATATATTTCAACAACTCCATGTGCAATCGATGTTCTTTTAGCACAACACAATGATTAGGGTTAGGAGCAAGCCATATACTATCTTAGCCACATGTTGATAACTTACGATTTGAACTACACTCCAATAGAAAAGGCATTGTTTGGTCATGGTTTTTGCATCACAAAAGCTTCGGCACTATATACTGAATAATCAAGTACAACTCATTGCCAAAGTTGATCCCCTAAAATACTTTTTGTCCAAGTCATCCCTTACTAGAAGAATGGCAAAATGGATAATGTTGCTTAGTGAGTTTGACATTTTATATGTCAACCAAAAGGCTATAAAGGGACAAGTTATCACATATCAATTAACTGAGGCATCCCTTGAAGTGACTAAGCCCTTTTTTATGAATTTCCCAGATGAGTCTATAATGAATACTTCACAATCAAAAAGCTAGAAATTATACTTTGATGTCTCATTCACCATGCATGGGTCAGGGGTAGGCATCCTCATCATCATCACACAAGGTGACCTTATTCCTAAAGTTTTCTGACTTGTCTTCCCATGTACTAACAACATTTTAGAATATGAAGCCTTGATCGTTGATTTTCACTTGGTTATTCAATGGAACATCCAACATCTACAAGTATTCGGTGTCCCACAGTTAATTATCAAACAAGTCAATGATGAATTCCAAACAAAGGATGAAAAATTGCTTCCTTATATGTAGTTGGTGGATCAATTAAAATCAAATTTTCAATCTATAACATTTGAGAAAGTTCCATGAGGAAGCAACAAAGCAACTGATTCAATGGCTACTATCGGTTCACTCATCGACCTCCCTGAAGACATTTTGGAAGGTAATTTTCTAATTGGGCATCTAATTATTCCAACCCATCAATATATATTCCTTTTCAAAATTATGAAATTAATGATAGTCTCACATGGTACCATGACATTTATAGGTACCTTCACGACAATATCTTCCCTCCTAACCTCAAATGCCATAAGTGTAAAGCCTTCATTCATCGCAGCTCCTGATACACCATCCTTGGTAGCACACTTTATCTCTAAGGCTGTGATAGAACCTTGTTGAGGTGTTTAACATTGGAAGAGGCTTCTCAGGTGATCAAAGAAGTTCATGATTGTATCTATGTCAGGCACATCAATGGAATGGCCTTAGCCAAGAAACTCCTCTGAACTAGATATTATTGGCCAATAATATAACAAGATTCTTATTAATATGTGTGAAAATGTGTGGCCTATTAGAAACATGGAAATCTCATTCATGCTCCTGTGCAAGAGTTACAGCCTGTTATGAGTCCATGGCCATTCTCCATATGGGGCCTTAACTTAATTGGCAAGATTAATCTGACTTCATCAGATGGTCATAAATTCATTATCATGACAACATAATATTTTAATAAATTGGTAGAGCCAATGCCACTCACTTACATAATGGGCCTCCAGATCTCCAAGTTTATTCTCAATCAAATCATTTGTCATTTTGGTATACATGCGAATATCATTTCATATAATGGCAAATCATTTAAGAACTAGGAAGTTGAGGCCCTATGTCCAAAATATCATATCAAGCAACACTTTTCCTCTCCCTATTCTCCCTAAGGCAACAAAGAAGTAGAAGAAACCAACAATAGCCTCATCAAAATCCTAAAGAAGATGGTTAATCAAGTAGGCAAAAACTGGCACACATAATTATATTTGGCATTGTGGTCTTATCGTACAAGTGTTCGTACACCTATTGGGGCAACTCTATATGCCTTGGTTTATGAGACCAAAACAATATTTCCATTGGAAGTACATTTTCTCTCCCTTATAATCTCACTGAGGGGCATTATCATCAACCATAATTATAGGCATGAACATCTACAAGAACTGGAACTCCTTGATGAGAAGTGTTAGAAGGCCCTAGGTCACCTATGAGCATATCAAAATAGACTTAAAGGCCAATATCGTAAGAATATTTGGTCCATGGAATTTGAGGTTGGTGACTTGGTCCTAAAGGAAAACCAAAAAAACCAATGTAGAAAGGGACAAGAAGAGGAAGTTTTAAGCTAATTGGTTAGGCCCCTATATCATCATTGCCAAGTTCAGATTAGGAGTATATAAATTGGCCACGCTTGATGGAGAACTTAATGATCCCATGAACATCATGCATCTGAAGCGCTTCTATTCCTAAGAGGGTTGCATCATCATCCATTTATGGGACATATCATAACCACTATGACCACCCATCACATCTCCCTACCAGTCCAATAGTTAAAAAAAATGTCCAATGGTAAAAACAAGTTCTCTGGTGCCTTAGACAAATACCATGATGAAAACCGATCCCCGACGTCATGGTAGAATAACCTTGACCCTTGTCTCAACTATGGGCATCCATCATGTGGTTTTTAACAATAATGTGGGACAAATACTTTAGAAAAAAGAAAGGACATGGCATGCTAAATCTATTTGTTGAAGGGTTCTTTGAAGTCATTTATCCATACTTGGTCTACATATCTCCAAGTCCCATCATGTCCTTATCATTCCCATCACACCTTCCCAAATCTTCTTTGACACCCATTTTGTAACTTGGTTAGAGCCCCATCTTAACATAGAAAAAATTTTGGGCATCACATATCTTATATATAGCCTCTATGTTAGCACTCAATCCATTGTATATAATCATCCTTAATCATTTTGTCATTATTTCTCTTTGATTGTCTTGTGTGATTTGTGTATTTTATTTTATGTATGTGTACAAGATCTTTATGTACATATTGATGAATTATGTTTAGTTTATTTGTATAACACTTTGTGTATATTTTATCTTATCAATTTTCATGCGAACAAGGATCATATAGGTGACTTTCAAATATTTATTCGACTGGTCATCTTTTAAACGAAGTTCCCCCATTGCATATATACTAAGGTGTCTTGGATTTATCATATGCTTGGTACATAGCTAAAAGATGCAATATTAGAAAGGATTGCATATATTTAATGGCTTACAAAACCATTTCCCATTTCCTCCAACAACCTATTCCCCTTCCTATCCTAAACTATCGACCTGTACCCAAAGCCCAAACTTATCCCATCCCATCACAGACCTACCTCCATAGTGCAGGAAGATTTCTATCATAGTAACTAAGGACTAAATAGACCAACACAGGGGATTTTTTTTCATAACATATCCACCCCATAGGGCAAATTGTGTAATCATCATGACCTATACATAAACCACAACACATTATAACTAAAATCATAATTTACACATGTATACCATGACATCCATAAAAATCTCAATCCACATCATATAACATCCATAAATCAAAGAAATATCCCATATGCCTTACATGTAACATCAGCAATAATAATAAAAGCATATGCATTATCAATAAAATACTAAATCCATCCATCATACACATCACATATACATCATGACATCATTATAATAAAAAACCATAACATCTAATCCAATCACATCATGTAAGTAAATGCATCTCATATCCATAAATATAACATCAATAAACATTGCATATACATCCATCAACATCAAATCTCATCACACACACACACACACACACACACACACACACACACACACACACACACATATCAAAGTATAGTATACAATGTCCACGTGGAAACCATGTCAAAAGATATAATACAGACTACATGAGCCCATGTGGAAAGAATGAGTTAGTAATACAAAATCTTCTACACACACACACACACACACACACACACATATATATAAAATCATGGTTGTGGTGGCCTTGGTGGCTTTAGAGGTCCTCGAGCACCTTTGGAAAGCTATCAGATTGATGATTGGCTAGCATGAAAGGATGTTACATGACACTCAGTTAGCAATGTTGCCTCATACAAGGATCGATAGGATTGTACCTCATGTGTGAGTAACATAATTCTCTATATTATATCCATCATACCCTACCCTCGCATCACTTGGTCAACCACATTCATGGCCTTATCAACCACCTCCACCTATCTTTTCAAAGTCTGTTTGTGAGCCTACAATTGTCCAACCTATCCCTAAAAACTTGTAGCCTTGCTTTGTAAGGTGGAAATTTGTGTTTGTGCATAGGAAAGTTGCCCATCTCAATGTACTACCTATGCCCACACTCCTATCACATGCCTCTATAATATAGTAATCTATCCCTATAACTAAGATAATTACCTATCCCTTTATGTATCTTAGGCTTGTAATACAACAATCTACCCCTGTGCCTATGCTAGTTGCCCATCCCTTTGTGCCATCATACTCTAAAGATGGGCTTGTAGCTAATCTATCTCACGTGTTAGACCTACAATCTCTGATAGGCATGCCTAAATTTCACCTTGTAATCATGATACCTGGGACTACTCATCCTATGACAAAGGTGGTCAGGAAGGACCTACACCATTTTTACCACCCACCTTCACTTCAACTTGTACCTATGGCATTTATATCCCCTATAATTGTACCTGGGCTTGAGGCCCCACCTCTACTACTACCACTACCTGAAATCCATCCCTCCATCCACATCCATAGCATCTAGGCTATCCCCACCATCATGTCCACCCCATTCTGATACCCATCTCCTCCTCCTCTATAGTTGAGCCCAAGCCTGTAAAATCCTCCTCACAATACCCTACTTAACCAAAACCCAAGGTCATGTCAATCTCATAGGTATTCGAGGCTTCCACCAAGTTGAATATGCTAGTGTAATACTTGAATCAAGAATAGGTACATAGAAATCCCACAGAACTAGGGTATGATTATCATAATCCATGTGACCATTTTATCTATCCATCTACTTCCCCCACTATGGCTTATATTGCTTACTACATGTGAATAAGTGCTCTAGTCCCAACGCATCTTGGATGAAGCCAAATTGTCTCTGCACTCAATTTGGATGATATCTCTCAATGATTAAATCCCTATGACCCATCAAATAGTACTCTATCAACATAAACTAGGTCACTACCTCATGATACCAACTGAATCAGATGCCTCTATAGGGCATCCATATAATGTGCTCTAGGCATAGGCTATCGACAACCTCTATATAGAATATCACCTTACCAGCATGCCCCTATTGCACTCCTAATAATACTTACCAAAAAAATACCATCAGCTGCTCAAACTCCCTAACAATTAGTGTCCTCAACATCTGCTAGATAGTGATGTGCTCTCAGCTCCAAATCTACAACAATAATGATGACCCAGAACTGTGTGCCCTCCTGTATGCACCCAGGTGTAACTCTCTATACAAATGTACTAAAATAACTGGCCCCCAACCAAATACTCGATGATCCTGCACCATGTCTATGACTACATTTCCCAAGTAGAGGTGGAACCATTATCTACTCTTGTCTAGCAAAAAAATGCCAGAAACAAGAGACATCACCAATAGTGTTAGTCTATCTATCATCCCCTCACATCAACATCTATCAATATCAACGCATCTGTCTCATAATCCCACCTACAATTTAGCCCTTAAGCACTGCAATGTTTATGTTAATGTACATGACTACCAATATATGTTTTCATCATACACAGGTAAGTGAAATATCCTATACACATCCTCTAGCGTCATAGTCATCTCCTTGGTAATAAAATGGAAGGTGCTAATCTTTGAATTCTATCACTCCATTAATATTATGACTAGAGCTTGATCAATACAAATAATAGGCATAATGGCCAGGTCATGTAACCTAACTAACTCCAATATAACTGCCACATCTCATGCAACACCTTTGGTCACTGTAACTATGACACCATCATGCCTAGATCCTCCTACATGAATCACCATCCACCCATCACTATCTCTATCATAACATCCCTATCTTAACTCATCTAACCTCATTATCCAAATCCCTAAAAATTATAGCTATCCCCTTATCCTTATATCCCTGTCACTCCATAAACTACCACATATCCCCACACATGAACTATGCTAATATCTAACTAACTCACCCTTTTCTAAATACCTTACCCACATCTACATAATCCCCTTAATCCATCCCATCTAACATATATATAATCTTGTCTAACATCTACATAATCCCCTTACCCCATCCCATCCATCTAACCTACCTAACCCACCTACCTAACCAACTAATCTAACATCTTGCATCACCCAAACTAGCTCATCCCCATCCTCTAACTTACTCATTTTCTTAGCCTTCACAATATTTCTACTTGTGAAATGCTCCTAATCACAGTTTTGAGCATACCATAACTCCATAGTAGTGATATTACAAAATCATGACTTCCCAATCATGATATTGCAATATCACAAATCCCCTCTCATAATATTGTAATACCATAACTGAAGACTTACAATATTGCAATACCATAGGTCAAACCTACAAAGCCACAACTTGTGATGGTGATATCATGATTGAGGGCCAAACCACTAATCACGGTATTGCCAGAGTTAGTTTGATGACATCTCTTCTTGCTAAATCTAGCTCTAAAATCTACTAAACCTAGAAAAAATAATGAAATGATAGAACTAGGGTATTTTTACTCACTACAAGTCCAATGTTTGCCTCTTTCTGGTGCTCTTGGACTCTCTTGCTGTGATGGGTAGTTTGGGTTAGCTGATCCATGGTTTTTCCTTAGAGTTCAAATCATAAAAGTAAAAAGATGCAAATGACCCTGTTTTAGGCTCTTTTGTCCTATATGACCCTCCCTCTACACCCTTAGTAGCTCCTTACTAACGTCCACCTTCTCAAACATCATCTAATTGACCCATTTCCCCTATCTAATCACTTTTAATAATCTTTGAACATCATCTAGGCCATGAAATATCCAACCCCTTATTGTCTACCATATCCTGCATTAAGAACTACATTAGCCTCATGTCTTTTAGGACTTTGTAGGCAACACATAGTTTCACTTTTTATACATAGGGATAACTCAACCACTATTTATCCCTCATCACCATCCTATTCTCATATTAGTCATTCGATAATCATACTTAGTTTTAAGCCCCTCGTCTTATGAATAATATCTCTTTATCCCCAATCAACCATCATAATACATATTATCCCTTTTCAAGCTTCCCCTAGTATGTGTCCTCGCTATGGGATTTATCATCTCAAACCCATCCTATTTTAGTTAATTTCATTCTATCAATCATGACACCTTATTGACATTCATCGTATGTTTAGAACCCATCACTTGAGCTACTTAATCATCACTCTTGGGGAATATATTTGGTCAATTAGGGCATCCCAGTTCCATTCAGATTCTTATCTTAATCCACCCTATGAATTTTGTTCGAGTGACCATCTAGGTTGATTTTTTCCATGCACGCTCCCTTATGGGGGCATCATACCATACTAAATTTTGACACCGTATAACATCAAGGTTTTTATTTGAAATACCATTACTCATTCCACTCATAATACCTTTTCAAAGAGGGGCAAATATATGCATTAAATTATGCTTGTCCCACTAACTACACTAATTTCTGCTAATTTAGTCTAATTCCTACATTTCCTAGTTAAAATAACTAATGGACTAATAATCTCCATCCCATTCTTATATCCCATAAACCTTTACCCTATTCTAAAACTAATTAATCTCCCCATTAAACCCCTAATAGAGCCTATTACCTACTAACCTATTCCCTAAACCAACTAGCCAATTTAAAATTCATATTTATCCAACTACCACCCTAGCCACCCTACCATTGTAGCCATTTCTACATCCCTATGAACCTAAACCTCATTAGATCCCATCTAATCCCCATTATCCCCTAAACTAATTAAGAAGCCTCTAGAACTAGAGAAGCTCCAAAACTCTAGAAGTCTCTAAACTAGAGACTTATAAATAATTTTAAATTCCCCTAAAATTCCCTCCATTATTCTATAAAAGGCCATGCTTGGGTCATGGCCAAGCTAGTTAGAAATCATAAGCAATCTAGAAATCCATTAAACCATCATCTTGCCACTACCATTGTATCCAGAAGAGCACTTTAGAAATCATCCAAGCCATTATCCTCTTCATACAACCATTGGAAGCCATTGTCAAGATCTTGCAAGCAATCCAATAATCCAAAATTTTGACATCAAATTATCTAAGTGCAAATCCTAGAATGGACGCATAAAGAGGTAAAAATGCTGGTAAGCATGTTCTATTTATTATGATTTGCCTCTTTTATCCATTCTTATTGGTGTCATCGAGCTTTAGGTTTTTATTACTAAGTTTGGTAATATTGCTCAAATCTAAAATTTGGTGCACACATACAATAATCCATATTAATCAGCTTTGAAGATGGTACCATTTGAGGCATTTTATGAAAGAATATGTAGGACACCAATCGATTGGGACATGTTAGAGGACAAGGTAGTCTTTGGACCTGAGATGCTTTCAAAGATGAAAGAGCAAGTTAGATTAATAAGGTAGAGATTGGTTGAGGCCAATGATAGGCATAAGAGTTATGTTGATCTAAAGAGGATAGAAAGACACTTTGTAGTAGGTGATATAGTGTTCTTGTGGATTAAGCTACATAAGAGCTCGATTAAATTTGGGAAGTTAGTAAAATTGTCACCAAGATATATGAGACAATTTGAAGTGTTAGAAGTGGTCAAACTTGTAGTGTATAAACATGCTTTACCACCATCCCTATATCTCTTACATAATGTCTTCCATGTTTCTTATCTTAAAACTTATATCTTTGATCCTGCGCATGTGTTGGATTAGAATGCTTTGTAGATTCTAGATCCTGAGGTGGTCATGGTAAAACCAATCATGGTAATTAACACTCATAAACTTCATTTGCTTAATAGAGATATGTCACAGTGCAAGGACCAATGGGACCAATAATTTAAGGGTAGTGCTACTTGGGAGGACTATGATGAGTTTTACAAGATATTTTCATATTTATTTGCTTGATTAGATACTTTTATAATATGTTATTTTTTTGTTGAACAATATTTTTAATTCAAAATTTATGTTTAAATAAGAGTCATCGGAGACAATGACTAGCTTTAGGGGGGAAAGATGTTACATCCCGATTCCTCACTAAACAAACTATTTGATTATCTGTGGATATTTATATTATACACATTTGATGTAGTTATTTTTAACTAAGCTTTGAAATATATGATGTTATGGGAGGACTATGATGAGTTTTACAAGATATTTTCATATTTATTTGCTTGATTAGATACTATTATAATATGTTATTTTTCTGTTGAACAATATTTTTAATTCAAAATTTATGTTTAAATAAGAGTCATCAGAGACAATGACTAGATTTAGGGGGGAAAGATGTTACATCCCGATTCCTCACTAAACAAACTATTTGATTATCTGTGGATATTTATATTATACACATTTGATGTGGTTATTTTTAACTAAGCTTTGAAATATATGATGTTTTGGGACAATAAGATATTTCTTAGGTTACATGTTTACATTGCTATGAGTTAGCTTTAGTGTATGTGTTTACATTATGAACATGTTAATTTTTTATATTTTATGATGTATGTATATCATGATGTAATGATCTAACTCCCTGTTTATTGTGAGGCTGACGCATGAGAACTCATCCCTCATAACGTGATGGAGGGAGAGCATTATCAGAGAGGGTGACATAGATGAAGATGTCAGAGGATGATATAAAAACTATCTAGAACCCTTCACACACCATGTTAGCTAACACATGTTAAAATGCATAATAAAATAGTTAACATAGTGTATTTATTACTACTTGCATTAGATAGTAATTTGCTCATGATTTGCTAATATAGTTTAAATGGTTTAATGGAACTCATTTTGTGTGATTAATGTAATTAAATCCAGATTAATTATTTATGAATTTTGCATTAAGTTGTTATAATATTAATATATGCTAATTATATTAGTGAATCTACAGGTTTTTATAATTTATCTTAAAATTAATAAAATTTAGAAATTACCATTTGAGAGGAAATAATGAAAAAAGAAGAAATTTAAAAAAGCTAAATAAATAAATAAAAAGAGAAAGGCCTATATTTAATAAAAACTAAAATAAATGAATACATAAAATAATAATAAAAACCATGAAAAACAAAAAAACCAACAAAAAAAAAATATTTTAATAGAAAAAAAGACTGCGCACTTTTTTATTAGAGATTATGAAAAGAAGAGGGGAAGGACATCAAAAGGGAAGAAGGGGCATGCACAATAAGAAAGAATATTGAAGAAAAAGATGATGTGCATTTACATAGATGATACATAAAGAAGAGGCATTGGAAGAGATTTTGGAGAGAAGCTAAATCAAGAAGAACACAAGCATAGTCTGTTAGGTAGGCAAAGTATTAAATTATGTCTATTATTTGGACTCTATAGTTAGTTAAATATGAGAGATCCGTGCACCATTTATATATGTATATATGCCTAATTGTTAGTGTAGCGAACTAGTGAATGTATATACATTAACGTATGATAAATAAATCCATTATAGGCAACGACTTATGAAGACATACTCGGTCATGCATAAATCTAAAAATAATTTTATTTAGTATGATTCATTATTGTTATTGATGAAATATAGGTAAGGACGTGATTTGCTTGGAAATTATAATCAGTTATAGGTATTCTAATTAATATAAACATTTCTATATCACCCCATATACCATTATTGTGGTTGGATTCAGTAGGTCAATACCTTTACATAGAAAATTATTTGAGTAGGTCGACACCTTTATATCCTAAGTGAAAAGAGGTGTGCAAGAATGATTATATGATGGGAGTCAGCATTTGGAATTTAATTAATAAGTTATATATATACAAGAAACCTGATACAACTTTGTATGAGTATCTCATCAGTTTCATATATATATGAATATGCATATGTTTAAAATGGAGACTGTATAATTATAGACATATGTTTAAAATGGTGGCTATATAGTTATCTATGTTTAGTTCAGTGATTGGTCTATACATATGTTTTATAATCATATACAGATCTAGTAGATTGGCATTTTGGTTATGCAATGGTCAAAACTATAATGCAGTGTTTTAAATTGTCTAAATCTAGTGACCTGGATTACTCCAGCTAGGTAGTTGGGTGATCTGAGTGGTTTCCTTTTATATTACATCAGATTTCATTTTATATAGATTTAAAACCATAAATTTGTATATCCAAGAGTATATATTTTTAATCTATTTGTATAGTTATATATTTATAAGTGACTTGGATATTTTTATTTATATATGATAAATCTGTATATCTAAAATAATTTAATCAATAAAGTGAGTGGGGTATATAAAATTTGTGTGCCAAATCCTTAATCTAGTTTTGTATACCCTTTATCATAGTTATTAGCTGAGATATATATGTATGTATGTATATACACAGACATATATACATATGCATATACATATTCATATACATATACATATACATATTCATATACATATACACATACATATACGATAAAGTCGTGGGGTCTTATTTATATGCCACTTTATTGAGCTATGCTAAAAAAAGAGATATCTGAAAAAAGTTTGGAAATTATAAACTATTATAATAGTAAGTGGATGTATAACATTATTTCAATTAAAATTTATATGTCAGTGATTTTATCGAACCCAGTTTATAGATAAAAATAAGATTAAGATTAAGATTAGTAGATCATTTTAGATAGGTGTGGGGCTTGTTTCTTGTGACTAATAATAATGGATAATCAATATAATTCACCTGATATCTTATGTCTTAAATCGTAATAGTTATGATCCTTATACTAGCATGTATGTAGCTATAAACTTATTGATATCATAACATGGTTCAGGTAAGACATGTGAGACATATATAGGAAAATGTAGTCTTTTGTTATATCATGATAAGCTCTCTGATGCGGGATCACCTTATATATATATAGCCTGAGAAACAAAAACATGTAGTGCGGATATAACACTATAATAAGCTACATATTTATGAATTATGAATGTTATACTTATAAATAACATAAGTATACATATTCCTATTAGGTAATACTTGAATTTAGGGTTGTGTTCCTTTAACTATAGTTCCATAGGTGGTTATAAACTATATTATAGAATTATGTATAATATAGCTTTATGTATTGTGTGCATAGAACCCCTGAGAATACAATAAATGCCAAAATGGAATATTATATATTTCATGTGAATTGAGACCTACTTTATTATATCCATTTATTTGAATAGAAGCTTATGTTTCCATGTATTTATCATTACTTTATTTGACTGGTAGTAGTATTGTTGATGTAGTGGAGTGCACCCTTGATAGGAGGCTGAGCTCTTGTCTTCCACACGGCACGATGGAAACTCCTCTCTTGCCTGTGGGTCTAGCAAAAGTAAGGGGAGAGTCTCTAGATAAGGGCTAGCTCCCTTTGATGCATCTCTGAGTTATTCCAGTAATATTGCTAATACATATATATAATAGGGGGGGTTGAAAAGAGAGAAGGATTACTGAAAAACAAAACCTAACCTAAGTTGGTGATGCACCAAACAAGTTCAATCTACTCATACTCACACTTTGAACCATAAGAACACATACATACATTTTATCTGGTGAAAGGGCCAGACTAAAGGGAGTTTAACAGGGAGGCTTTAATGGAAACACACAGAAAAGAACTTACCATAGCCGCTGTAGGGAAAGCACACTGCCTGGTAACCTTCTTCTGCCTCTGCGCTCCAGATACAGCTCTTCTTGTCACTTGCACTGGCACTTTGTCTATACCAGGTGTGTTGGTATCAAACCTGTGAAAGCATTAGGAAAGAAATGACTGAACACAAGGCTAACACTCAGACACACTCAGAGATATATCCAACCAAAATAGAGGTAAAAAAATGCGTATTCTATTGATTCCATGTGAAAATTGGCAGGGCTTCACCTTACAACAATGAGAGATCTCTTCTCAAATGAGAAGTTACAATATATATAGAGAAGAAGAAAACAAAAGTGCCCCTTTTGGAAAAGACTTTGGTGCCTTTTGACAAGTGGCCTACGTGTGCTGAGAGCATTGGGAAGAGGAAGTAGCTGAAAGAGAATGATGTGTCAGCTTCGATTTTGACTTTAGGTGTTTAAATATATTAAAAATCATGCGTGAAAACATAGTCTATGCCGTTTGTCTACAAAGAAGACCGCTCCTTCAAGGCATTCACGTGGTTTGTCTGCTTATCAATGCAAAGTGAAGAAAAATGGGTCACATCGTTCACTGTTTGCACTCCTTGATGACCACTTGGCAGATATTGTGTCAACCACTGGAATAACTCCTTGAGTCGACACCTTCCTTTGCCCCTTGGACAGTTTTGTCCATTTATGCACTTGTCTCTTTTGTCTCTTCTTAGCTTTGTCTTTTTTTCTCCTTTAACCTTCAGGGGCTATCTTCTACTAATTCTTTGGCTCTTTGGGCTCCCTTCTTGGTGGTCTCTTCCTTTTGGCCTTAAGCCTTTGAATTCTTTTAGGTTCGCACCTTTCATATAAAGACCAACATTTACT
This sequence comes from Torreya grandis, assembly GCA_037957365.1. NCBI lineage: Eukaryota > Viridiplantae > Streptophyta > Pinopsida > Cupressales > Taxaceae > Torreya > Torreya grandis. The sequence continues at coordinate 1,036,533 of JARHVA010000130.1, forward strand.
TCATGGTTGTAAAGTTGACGTCTATGCGCCCATTGCCATTTGAAAGCCAATGGCTATTCTGTTGTCTTGAAGTTGATGTATGTGGGGACGTCATCAGACATTTGGATCCCAAAGACTAGTCCATGATGCTCAACTTTGATGTCTGTGGGCCCGTCATCCCTTGGTCAATTCCTTTGGCCTTTGTCTTTGGAACCTCCCAAAGGGAAGGTGTCCCTTCGGGCCTTGAGAAAGGTCCTCCTTTTGGCAGTTGAGAGTCCCTCGCAAGGGCACCTTCCCTTCGGGGTCCTTCGGCGGCCTTGCTCTTTGAATCCTTTAGACATAATGTCTGAAGGAATTCCCTCGAACAAAATGTCTGAAGGAAATCTTTCCTTTGTCTTTCTCGCTTACCGCTTTTTGTTGAGATTTTTTGTCAGGCTTTTTTGTCGAGTGAATTCCTTTGGACAAAATGTCTGAAGGAATTCCTTCAGACCTTTTGTTTGAAAGAATTCACTTTGCTCAATTTACCATGGGGACTTTTTCGAAAGAATTCCTTGCTCTTTCCTTGTGAATTTCTTCGGACAAAATGTCTGAAGGAATTCTTTTGAGAATTTTTCCTGAAGAAGTTCAACCTTTGCCTTAGCATTTCTGAAGGAAAATCACCCTTTTGATTTCTCTGCAAAGGTTCCTTGCCCTCCGCAAGGGTACTTTTGGTTCTGGGACTACCCTTCGCAAGAGTACTTATCCTTCGGGCTTTGGAAGACCCCCTTTGAACCTTCCAATCTGAACCAATTTGTGAACCATCCCTTTGAACCAACTCGTTGAACCAAATTGATTGAACCAACTGAACTGAAACAACTCATTGAACCAACCCATTGAACCAACTTGATTAAACCAATTGAACTAAACCAACTGAACTGAACCAACTGATCTGAACCAACTCGTTGAACCAATAATGGTTCAAAGTTCAAGTTCAAAGTTCTTGGAAAGATCATGCTATTGGACCCTGACATTGAACCACTGAACTGGTTCCTCCTTTTTCTGAAAGACTTGTGCAAATCAAATTTAAACTGGATCAGAACAATAGGTGAAGAAGGAGACCGATTTTGGCTTGCAGGGCCAAAATGGTCAACAAAATGGCGATTCCCAGGGGAAGCATGCCTGCTATGCTTAGAAACTAGTAGCCTCAAAGTCCATTAGGCACGAAGTCAAGATGCAGCTTTAAAAGAGTTAGCAACAACCATGTGATATCCAAGAATCAATCATGAAGGTTTTACCCCCAAAAGGAAACAAAAACACACACAAGACTAAGAAAACTACTAACATGTGTAGAAGCACTTAAGGAAAATAGGGAAAAATAAGGAAAATATATACTAATGGGAAAAGAGCTCAGTGATAATGCTTAAGACGTATCCCATTTATTGGGATATATAGTCCTTCACCATCCAACCTGGAGAGTTGGAATGCATTGTGCTGTTTGCACTAAGTGATGACATATGGACCATTCCATAGGGCATCAAACTTTGCGTGTTTTCTAGGCTTAGCTCGGTCTGTATCCCATTTCAAGATGATGTCTTCTTCAGAGAAACCTTTTGATGAAGATCTCTTGTCGAAGTATTTCTTCATCTGGTGTTGGCAGTTGGTCATAAAAGCCATAACCTGGTCCCTTGTCTCTTAAAGCTCCATCATCTCGCATAGCCTAACCTCCATGTTATTGCCTTCTTCTAACTACAACTGGTGAGCAAGGTCCAAGGCTAAAAACTCAAGTGAAATAGGAAGCCTAGCTTCCCTTCCATACACGAGCGTGTATGATGAATTACCAATTTCTCTCTTTGGAGTGACCCTATTTGCCCATAGGGTTGTTTTCAATTTGGCATGCCAAGTCCTCTGATTCTCCTCCATTATCTTCTTGATAATCCTGATTAGGTTCTTATTGGTGGACTCAGCTAGCCCATTCCCCTGTGGGTAGTAGTTGGATGAAGTGCTAAGATAGATACTATATCTCAACACCCATTCACTTGTTTTAGTTTCCAAAAAAGCTAAAGCATTATCTAAGATGATGATAGCTAGAACCCCAAACCTTACCACCAAGTCCTCATAAAAATCTAGGACTACACTTTCGTTGGCTTCCTTCAAAGCAACAACCTCTACCCATCTTGTGAAGTAGTCTATGGTGGTCAGGACCCACTTGTGTCTAGCACTGGAAGGAGGGTTAATCATCCCTATAAGGTCAAGGCCCTATTGCATGAATGGCTGCTCCACCTGAACAGGCTGTAAAGGCATGGCAGCGAGCCATTGTTTCCCATTAAAGAGTGCACACTTCTGGCACTTTCGTATCCAAGCATGAGTGTCTCTGAATAGAGTAGGCCAGAAATAACTAGCTTTGATTATTCTTGCAACTGTAGGCCTAAGAGCAAAGTGACCACCAACTAGCCCATCCTGGAACTCAGACAACACCTTATCAGCCTGACTTGGGTCTATGTACCTTAAAATCACTATTGAGAGATCCCTTCTGAATAGCACTCCATCAATTAGGACATAAGGGAGAGATTGGAGTCTACAATATCTCCTCTTGGTCCTATCAAGGCCCTGCGAGCACTCACCAGTGAGAAGGAAATGCCTCAAGTCTGATGTCCAATCCTTCATAACAACTGGTTCCTCTACTGTAGCTGCATCATGAATTAGCAAACTGTCTTATTTTTGTTATTTAAGGTCTATATCAAGGTGTTTAGATAGGCCTTTTCCTCTTACCAACTTGGTGATTTTGACATCCACGTCATACTCCATTACTTTAGTGATCCATCCTGCTCTATTTTCATTCAGATCACGGTTGGTCAAGAAATCTTTGATGCTGGGATGTGGGACCATGAGGTGAATCCTGTTGTTGGACAACATATGTCTAAATTTATTCAGGCTCTGTATGATTGCAAGGACTTGCTTCTCCACATATTTATACCTGACCTCAAAACCCTCTAGACCTTAGCTAAAAAATGTAAGTGGTTGCTCAAGGTTATCACCATTCGCTTGGGTAAGCATGGCGGAGATTACCTCTTCATTTTTGAAGGTGTAGAGGTTGAAATTCTTGGTGAAGTTAGGACTGATCAAGGTAGGAGCTTGGGTGATAGCCTGCTTGAACTCTTCAAAGCTATCCCTCCTTTGTGCTGTCCACGCAAACTTCTCATCTTTATTCAGCATAGAGGTCAATGGCTTGACTACCTCTACAAAATTCAAAATAAATCTCGAGATGAAATTTATTTTGCTGAAGAAGCTCTCTAGGCTTTTCTTATGTTTAGGCAAGGAAAAATCTAGGATGGAGCAAACTCTCTCTGGATCAATGGTCAAGCTTTCTTTGGAAACAGCGTGTCTAAGGAGTTTACCCTCATGAATAGTGAATACGCATTTCTTCGGGTTGAGAGAGATATTGAACTCTCTACACCTCTCAAAGATTTGTCTGAGGTGTTTCATGTGTTGGCCCGCCTCCTTAGAGAAAACTATCACATCATCAAGATACACCAACACAATGTTATTTATCAGGCCCTAAAAGGCCATGTCCATGACTCGCTGAAATGTGGCACCAGCATTAGACAGTCCAAATTCCATTTTTCTATAAGAAAACATCCCCCATTTGGTAGTGAAGGCTATCTTATACTAGTCACAGTCTTGCACCAAAATTTGATTATATCCTGAATACCCATCTAGGAGGGAGAAATGCTCGCTACATGTCACCATTTAAAGGATCTACTCCATGCTTGGGAGAGGATAATGGTCTTTCAAAGAGACTCTATTGAGATCTCTAAAATCTACACATAATCTGATCTCCCCATTATTTTTCTGGACAGGAACAAGATTGGCCAGCCAAGAAGAGTGTTTGATTAGAAATATTATCCTAGAATCAATCAACTTGGTGAGTTCTTTCCACATAAGAGGCTCAATCTTTGGGTTGACAGGTCTTTGCTTCTACTTGATCAGCTTGGTGCCTTCCTCCAGCTCAATGGTATGTTGGGCCAAACTTGGTCAAAACCCTTCAAATCGTTATACTCCCAAGCGAAGACATCAACAAACTCTTGGTACAATAAGGTGAAGGCCTACCTTTCATGGTCTGTGCACACTTTCCCAAGTGCAAGCAGCTTATTCTTCAATATTTCAACCTTCTCATAGTTCTCCTCCTTTGTTGTTATGCTTGCCTTATCGCTTTTCAAGTGGTCATCTTCATTGAAGATACTCTCGAGAGTGACCAAGCCTTTTGGAAGTTTATTGTTCTTTAGCTAAACAATTTAGCTGCCATACTACTGTTGTAGCTTAGCCTAGTTTTTAGTAGCAAACTCAGCTTCTTCTTGTAAGAAGAGTGTTATTTGTTGGTCACTGTCAAACACCTACCAGTTAGTGATGTTGTCAAGTATAAAGGGCCAGATTACTACCTTCAAATGGCACAAACTGCAGTCTCAGCCTATCTCCTTAGGGATATCAAACTGGGTAACAACTGCTGTTAGCCTATCTACTTGCTTGTGTTGCTCTCTAGGAATGGAGGTAACATTGAAAGCAAGGAAACTCTCCACTAAGTCCCATACCCTGTATTTGTAAGACTTAAGCAAAGAAACCTTTGTCAAATTTTGGCCCCTTACTTGATTCACAACCATCTCACTGTCACCAAAAACCTGTAGCTCTTTGATTCCTCTTTTCCTCGACGACTCCAAACCATGGATGAGAAATTCATACTCTGCAACATTGCTTGTGCAAGAAAATTGAAACCTGAAAGTTGAAAAGTATTTCTCATTTGAAGGAGAAACTAGCACCACTCCACCACCAGTTCCCAACTTACTTCTTGAGCCATAAAAGAATAGATGCCATAAACTTGAGCTTTCTTGGCTTGCTTTCATCAGATTTGGTACAAAACTACCCTCTTCGCGCATACAATAAATCCCAACACCTGCCTCTTCTATGAACTTGTAAGGATCATGCTCAAAGTTGTCACTTCCCCATTCGTTTAAGAGTAGGTCAGCAATTCCTTCAAGGGCGGAGGATGGAGTTTGATCCACTTGGAATTCTTCCTGGTCAATAATGGTGTAGCTAACATTTACCACCTTGAGTGAGTATGGTTCTAGATGATCTCTTTGGAGTGGATTTGATTCAATATTAACCTTAGTCCCATACTTGGTTCTAAAAACTAGATAGGATCAGTTTGCTACTAGGTAGTTGCCTATTTTGGATGTGAAATCCTTAGACAAGCAAATATCAAAGTAAGGAGGGACATCTATCACTACCACATCGTGAGAAACTAAGAAGTTTGGGTAGGTAGGTAGTGTCAAGCTCAAACCTTTTACCACTCTAATTGTCTTTGCTGGTGTTCCATCCAGCATCAGGACTCTTTTAGTCATCTCTTCATATTTGAGTCCCAGTTTATCCGCTATGCATTTAGGCATTATCGAGGTTTTTGCTCCATTGTCAATGATGTAATTATACACCAAGAAATCTCCTATGAGCAAGGATAAATAAAAAGGGGGAACCTTTTCCTCTTTCTTAACTTGGCCTGATGTGAAAGGCTGTGCATTCATCATCAGAACATTATCGGCCTTTGTTGGGATAGCTTGTTCATTCAGCCTGTGCAATTCTTTTTGCAGCATGTCCTTTTGTCCCGGTATTGATAATGAATCCCACAAGGAGATATTCATGTGCAGCTTCTTCATTTGGTCTACCACATTGACTCGAGGGTTGCCTTCTTTCAAATTTTCTTTGGAATTACTTATAGCATGAGGCACAGGCCGAGGAGCTGAAGGTGCAACCAACGGTCTGAAGTTTGGAACCTTTTGGTTTACATGTGATGAAGAAGGTGGTGTTGACGTTTGAGCAATTGTTTGAGCTTCTTCCATTGCTCTCCTTTTAGACCTTGTGTTGGCTGAAACATAGTCACCTTGATTGTCTATACTACCCATGTAGTTGACTTCATAGAACTCACCTTCTTGGTGATTCATGAAAGTAGAATTGGGCTGAGTCTAACTGCTACCCATGCCAGGTTACACTGAAGCCTCAAAGCTTGGGAATTGGGTGGCTACCTGATTGTCTTATGCATTTGTGTAGTGACTCAACATTTCATTTGTATAAACAACTTGATCTTGACCATATCCCATGGTTAAGCAACTGGGTTGTTCTTGTACCAGATTGTTTTGAGCGGGTGCTAGAGCCTTGGATGATGAAGGGGCACCTAGATTATAGCCTTGAAAAGGTTTGCCCTGTGCAAACTGACCCTACCCTTGATTGTAAATTTTGGAAAGGGGGTCTGTTTGCTTGTCCATACTATTGATATCCTTGATTTAGTTGATTGCCTTGAGCTTGCTACCTTTTAAGAGCCATTAGCTCATTTGTTACACTTTGTAATAGGGTTTTGACTTCATGGAGGTCATTGGATGAAGTAGCAGCCAACTTTTTTATTCTAGGTAGAAGAGCCAAGGTGGGTGCATTAGTCTAGATTGGAGGCAACAATTCAAGAAAGAGTGGCATATGAGGCCTAGGGGCTATCTTTCCAGCCTGCACCAGACAATTCTCAGCTACTATAGCTATGTCATAGGCAATAGGCAACACATGTCCTCTCATGGACTGTATCATAACAACAATGTTGTTGTTCAACGCTTTCAAATAATAAAGAAAATCATAGCTCAGAGTCAACCTTACCAGAATGGAGATTCTATCCCATGTCTTTTGAAAATGAGTATTGAAATCCTACATGAACTTGTGTGGAGCTCTTTTCATAGTGGTCAGATGTTCGGTAAGTGAAAGGTGGTCGCTCTTCTCCCCAAATTTGTTCATTAAGAGGGTGCCCAATTCGTTCCAAGAATCGACTGAATTCATGGGCAAAGTCCCATACCAGTCCAGAACCTTGCCCTTGAAAGATAATGCCAACAATTTGATCACAATGTTTTCCTCAGTGACATTATGAATATTATGGAGGTTAATAATATTTTTGATGTGTTTGATAGTAGTAATGGGCCCTTCTCCATTAAAGGGAGGCACACTTTTAAGGACTGCCCCTGGAATTAGGTCATAATGTAGGAGATTCAAAGGACTCTGACCATGAAAGGTAAAGCCATAGCTATAACAAGATTCAACTGAGGCCTTCTTGTGTAGGTGTATCTTATAGTAGGTTTGGGAAGGTGATTTGTTGAATAAGGATGAGTTTTTTCAAACCTCAGTTGCTTTGCTGAGTTCAAAGGCAATTCCATGAATTCAAAAGGGACACCCTTAGTAGCAGATCGTGTGGTGATTTTAGGCATAGTAGGTCAGACTGGTCTTTGATCAGAGACTGATGTTCCTATCACTGGAGTCACCAGATGCTAAAAATGGTTGATTTTGCTGTAGCAAGACTAGCATCAATCCTAGAACTTTGCTATGTGTTAAAACATTGTCCCACCAGGTGTGCCAAAAATTGTTGACGCAGTGGTATGCACCCTTGATAGGAGGCTGAGCTCATGTCTTCCATGCGGGACGATAGAAACTCCTCTCTTGCCTGTGGGTTTGGTAAAACTGAGGGGAGAGTCTCTAAATAAGGGTTATCTCCCTTTGATGCATCTTTGAGTTATTTTTGTAATATTGCTAATACATATATATAATGGGGGGTGTTGAAAAGAGAGAAATATTATTGAAAAATAGAAGCTAACCTAAGCTGGTGATGCACCAAACAAGTTCAATCTACTCATACTCACACTTTGAACCATAAGAACACATACATACACTTTATTTGGTGAAAGGGCCAGACTGAAGGGAGCTTAAAAGGGAGGCTTTAATGGAAACACACAGAAAAGAACTTACCATAGGCGCTGTAGGAAAAACACATTGCCTGGTATCCTTTTTCTGCCTCTGCGCTCTAGATACAAATCTTCTTGTCACCTGCAGGAATAGCTCTTTGTCTATACCAGGTGTGTTGGTATCAAACCTGTGAAAGCACTATGAAAGAAATGACTGAACACAAGGCTAACACTCAGACACACTCAGAGATATATCCAACCAAAATAGATGTAAAAAATGTGTATTCTATTGATTCTAGGTGAAAATTGGCAGGGCTTCGCCTTACAACAATGAGAGATCTCTTCTTAAATGAGAAGTTACAATATATATAGAGAAAAAGAAAACAAAAGTGCCCCTTTTGAAAAAGACTTTGGCACCTTTTGACAAGTGGCCTACGTGTGCTGAGAGCATTGGGAAGAGGAAGTCATTGAAAGAGAATGTTGTGTCAGCTTCAATTTTGACTTTAGGTGTTTAAATACATTAAACGTCATGCATGAAAACATAGGCCACATCATTTGTCTGCAAACAAGAACATTCCTTCAAGGCATTCACGTAGTTTGTCTGCTCATCAATGTAAAGTGTAAAAAAATGGGTCATGCCGTTCACTGTTTGCGCTCCTTGATGACCACTTGGCAGATACTGTGTCAACCATTGGAGTAACTCCTTGAGTCGACACCTTCCATTACCACTTAGACTATTTTGTCCATTTCTGCACTTGGATCTTTTGTCTCTTATTGGCTTTGTCTTTTTTGCTCTTTCAGCCTTCGAGGGCTATCTTCTACTAATCCTTTGGCTCTTTGGGCTCCCTTTTCAATGGTCTCTTCCTTTTGGCCTTAAGCCTTTGAATTCCTTTAGGTTTGTCTTTCATTTAAAGACCAATGGTTACTTCATGGTCGTAAAGTTGACGTCTGTGCACCCATCACCATTTGAAAGCCAATGGCTATTCTGTTGTCCTGAACTTGATGTCTGTGAGGACGTCATCAAACGTTTGGATCCCAATGGGTAGTCCATGATGCTTAACTTTGACGTCCACGGGCCCATCATCCCTTTGTCAATTCCTTCGACCTTTGTCTTTGGAACCTCCTGAACGGAAGGTGTCCCTTCGAGCCTTGAGAAAGGTCCTTCTTTTGGCAGTTGAGAGTCCCCCACAAGGGCACCTGCCCTTTGGGTCCTTCAGCGGCCTTGCTCTTCAAATCCTTCAGAGAAAATGTCTGAAGGAATTCCTTCAAACAAAATGTTCTAAGGAAATCTTTCCTTTGTCTTTCCCGCTTACTGCTTTCTGTCAGGCTTTTCTATTGGGTGAATTCCTTTGGACAAAATGTCTGAAGGAATTCCTTCAAACCTTTTGTTCGAAAGAATTCACTTTACTCACTTTACCACGGGGACTTTTTTGAAAGAATTCCTTGCTCTTTAACTTGTGAATTTCTTCAGACAAAATGTCTGAAGGAATTCCTTCAGGCATTTTGCCCGAAGAAATTCAACCTTTGCCTTAGCATTTCTGAAGGAAAATCACCCTTTTGATTTCTCTGCAAAGGTTCCTTGCCCTCCACAAGGGTACTTTTGGGTCTGGGACTGCCCTCTGCAAGAGTACTTATCCTTCAAACTTTGGAAGACCCCCTTTGAACCTTCTGACCTGAACCAATTCTTGAACCATCCCTTTGAACCAACCCTTCGAACCAACTCATTGAACCAAACTGATTGAACTAACTAAACTGAACCAAATCATTGAACCAACCCATTGAACCAACTCGATTGAACCAACTAAACTGAACCAATTGAACTGAACCAACTGATCTGAACCAACTCGTTGAACCAACAATGGTTCAAAGTTCAACTTTAAAGTTCTTGGAAAGATCATGCTATTGGACCCCAATGTCAAACCATTGAACTGGTTCCTCCTTTTGCCAAAACACTTGTGTAAATCAAATTTGAACTAGCTCAGAACAATAGGGGAAGAAGGAGACTGATTTTGGCCTGCAGGGCCAAAATAGTCAACAGGTACTTAGCAGTTTTACTTAAAAACATGAGATTATGATAATATGGATTATCATAGGGTGTAGTATGTTTGGAAACTAATAATGGTAATTAGAATTTGTAGTTAAATATGTATTTTACCTAGGTGGTATAAACTGTAGTCATTATTTCTAGTATGGAATATATAATAATGTGGGGTTCATTCATACGCGTGATGGAATAAATGTATGCTTTTTGATTACTCATATGCTTAACATGTTATGTGATATGAATGCTAGTAGGATGTAAATTATATGAATCTTTTGGTTATATTATGTTAACCAATCTCATGTTGTTGATGTTGAGTAAGGAGTGAGATAGATTTCCATGGCTTATTAGCGTCACAATGCTAGATGAAGGCAATCTGATCAAATGGTGTGTATGAATTTTAACTAATCTATAAATCACTATTGTTATTATTCTTGAAAACTTTGGCCAAAGTATGTTTACTTAGACATTGTCATTTCATGAGTATGATTTAAATGTTTATGTGATATATTTCAATAAAAAGGGTTTTCTATGATACACCGCATGTTTAGTTTTAGAAATCATATACCACACGGGTACTCACTTCTCTCTTTAGATTCCTGCACCATCACTATCTACTCATCCATGAAGAGAGGGCCATTCCCTGATGGGATTAGTGCGGGGGATCATTGGTTCGTGGTTGGTGTGGAAAAGCACTTGGATGATGCTTTCTCTCTGCACAACAGTACTTACTTGAAAATGACACTTGAGATTACAATAAATACTAGAGTTCAAGAAACCATACTCTGGATAGCCATGTATCTTATATATGTACATTGTCTTGTATTGTACTTATTATTGAAACATTATCATGAAGAGTTGTAATTACTTATTTATTATACATTGAAAATAGTGATTGTAGGCATGTATCAGTTGTGGTTGGTTTATTGTAATTACATTCTATATTTATATTATAATGTGTTTCTTATGATGATAGTGATCATAGATGTATGATGTGTTATACTTCATTTACGATTATCTCACTTAGAGTATTTTGTGTAATAACTGGTTAGAATCTCATAGTGTAATATAATTATAGTATATTTGATTAAAATTAAAAAAATAATGTATTTTTAGGTAGTGATATGCTTTTTCATTCACCAAATTTCAATGCATCTCCCTCCTCTTTGTGTAATTTTTTTAATGGTCCTACCACTTATCGAGTGGCTTTTCTCTTAACAAAATCCATCCTTGAATTATTCTCTAGAATAACAATCCCTTTATTTTTATATATCGATATCCTTTCCTCATTCGCTCATCGTATCCATTTTCTCCCTCCTTGTTATATGATATGAAATTTCCTGCTCTTGTGCTCCTCATCTAAGTTGAGCTAGGGGGAGATTGACAAACTTCCTTCTTGTCCTTTTTTGCACCATAGAGTACTTGATTTCTCCATATCACCTTGAATCATGTTGGTATTAGCTTCTACATTCAACATAATGTTATCCCTCTATTTATCACCACCAGTTATGGAGTTATGGTAGCTGACTGTGCTGCTCTTTTCCCTTCCCTCTACCTTCTCTTCATTGACTAGTTTTGTTAGTGATCTGATGCATTCCAACACTACAATTGAAATAGATAAAGCACATTGGATGACTAATAGAAGTGTCATTATGTTAATTCCTAGCTTACATGACATCGATTGCATTAAACTAGGGGATGAGTAACTGCTGATTAGTCTAAACTTCAAATTGTAAAGGAGCAATACAACCCCCATTTTAAGGTAAACCCTAGCTGCACTAATTCATTCCTGTCAATGGCCATTGAGTGGAAGTCTATAGAATAAACTTACTATATTTGCCTTATTTGATATTTGTAGCTACCAATTTAAAATCGCTAGTCTCTTTTTGCCTCCAAAGGCTAGTGCCACCGATGCTGGAGATTAACAATAGAAACCTATCTAAATATGCCAGCATTAGTGATGCCAAACTTCCATTTTTTCTTATATTCTATATCGAGCCTCCTAGACAATTGTTGAAATTTTTTGATAAGCACGTAATATGTCTTTTTCTTCAAATGTCATGCCCAAGGAAGGTTTACAACTATGTGGACATGATCTTATCCTTTTAATTCATCCTTTTGGATCGATCTCTTTATATTGAAGTACATTCCTTATTAAGAATATTAACCCACTCTATTGTTTTAGGATATTTGGTGAAGTCTCTTAACCTTTTCGATATGCTTGATTTTATCCATTCCATGCACCAATTAGCCAACCAGACTACAACCATATTGCTTTCTCTCAAAATATGATGTACTTGAAGATTTTAGAATAATCAACTAAGAATTTTGGATTCTTCTAAAATGCTTTTGATTATCTGATTTGTTACCTCACCCGTCTCTGATGCACATATAATTAGAGGCGAATCCCCCTCAACCAATAGGTTTGTAATATTTATTTTAATTTCTTGCTTAAGTTGTACAACTAGGCATTCTACCTCCATAATATTGTTCGAGTTTATTCCCATATATAGAGCCTTGTAAGTGATCAACTGCCCTATATGGTCTCTAATGATCGCTCCAGCTCCTAAATGACCTAGGTTTCCTTTAGAGGCATGATCAAACTTTAATTTCTTCCAGCCTCTCTCAAGAGGGAGACATTTTACTTCTTTACTTAAGACTCTCTGTGTTTACTTTTTGCTAAGAATTAATGCCTCGCATATTATTTTGTTACCTTACCAGTTTTCTAATATCTTTAGATCTTCTGGGATTGCTTCTTTATTTTTATTTTGATAGGTTAGGCATGCAATCTATTTAATATTATTTTGTATCTCTAACCATATTCTCTCTAGAGGCTTGCCTTTCAATTTTTGCTGAAACATTATAGCATTTATTTCAAGTTAGACTTTCCATACTAGCATGTTCGGGCCCATTTCCCAAACATCTCTAAATATATTCAAATTATTATTGGATCTCCAGGATTTGAGGTGCCCTTTTAGATTTTGATTTATACTCCATTTAACATTAAAACTATTCAAGAAACAATTTTAGTTTATTTCCATATAATGATAATGTAGCCCCATACTTTCTTCCTCTTGGTAACATAAAACACACTTGAACAGGTCATAGAATCCTCTTTTCTATAAGTTCTCCCCTATGAGTACTTTCCCCTTTGTTGCTAGCCATAAGAAAGACATGGCTTTTGGGCAGGATTCAGAGCTCCAAATACCACTCCAAATCGCTTGGCTAAAGAGTTGCACTAATGATCTAGTTGTTTGTTAAAGCCTTCCTTGACTTAGTATTCTCCTGACCCTTGATTATTCCACTTAATAACATCTTTATCTGGACACCAAAGGATTATGAATCCTTCTAACGAGGCATTGATTTTCTTTTGTGCTTCATCTTGGTTACCTGCTTTGTTCTAGAAAGTTTTCTAGAGATGAGACTTGTATCCATATTCTGACTTCTCTAACCAATAGTCTTTGACTTTAGGCCCCGACTATATTATGATGTCCTCTTTTATGACTTTGAGATTTGACTCCAAACTTAAGGGTTTTGAAGAGATCCAACAATCTTCCCAAAAATTTGTGTCTTCCCCATTATTTACATTATAGAAAATATAATTTAAAATGATACTTCTATCTTCCCTCATACTATTACATACTGTCAAGCCAGGTGAAAGGTTCTTTGTAGTGAAGATTCTAGCCTGACCTCTGCTACCAAGTATTTTTCTGTTAACATCTTGCTCTAACACATTCCTATACTATTGTTGGGTCTCCATATGATCTTGGCTATTAGCACTCAGTTTAGCTTATCCATATCTCTTATCCCATCCCCCCCCTGACTTTTGGGTTTACTTACCTTATCCCAAGTTAGGAGGGTATGTAGTGAGTATACATTGAAGTGCATTTACATTTCCTTAAAGGGATGCATCTAAAAATTCCATGTTAAAGAATTGGTTTTTTTATTATATTTAATTTGTGTTTTGTTAGGATATTTTTTTTTATGAATTATGTTGCTTTTATTTGTAGTGTTTTCTTTTAAAGCATGGATTTCAATAAAATGGTTCTGACTTTAACAAAAAATGACATTTCTTACTTGTTCAAAGGATGTATTGACATGAAACGCCTTGTCCAAATATTATAATTGTTCCCTATTAACTTGATTTTAAGCATCGACATATGGTATTGTTTTTGTCTTTCCAATGATTCCACTTTAAAGTAGTGTTTTTTCCAACAAAATTCAATGTTCATGATGCACCAAATGAACTTTAAAAAGGATCCATTGTACAACTTACCAAATTTCTATGTAGGTCAATAGAAGATGAAATGTAAGATGTTACTTTTTTCCCCCTTTTGTAAAAAAGTAACATACTTTTTGGATTTAGAATCGCATATTCATTTAACCTTTTTTCATACAAGGCTATTGTCTTCTTGGACTTAATAATATATAAAAGATGTGCAATAATTAGTTTTAGTTAAACTTATTATTAATCAGAACCTCTTTGCAAAACCAAACTTGTGTAATAACACCTCTTGCTAGACCTTCCACGAGAAAATATATTGTAAGAATTGTTTTACCTATCAAAGAGTTTAGTATTGGGGAACAAAATAGTCAAAAAATGGAAGAACACTTGTACAAATGGCCTTTCAAGAGTACAATAACAAAAAAATGTGAAAGAATGTTTTGATCATTTTTTGTTGAAAATGGGGGAAGGGGAATACATGTGACGTGTTTCAACAAGGTTGTTGATGAATTTTATAACCAAATTGAAGATGTGAAAATTTATGTGTTGTCTAATGGAAGGGTTGGAGAAGCAACGAAGTTGTACAATTATTTCATTAATCTGTGTCAAATAATTTTACAATTGTCATTGAAAATAAGCTATTGTGGTGAAGAGAATGAAAACATATTGGTTCATCAGTTCCATTTCAAAAACATAGGTGACATACCACAGATAGCTAACACATCTATAGTGGACATTATTGGTGTTGTTGTGTCAATTTCTCCTATTTCCACTATACTTCTGGAAAATAGATTGAAAGGTACAAAGAGAACATTGCAAAATAAAGACATGTTAGGCAATAATTTTGTTGTGACATGATGGGGTGTGTATCTCAATACTTTGGTTGTAAAAATAGGTGAATTTATTATGGGCCAATCATTCATATCCTTACAATAAAATCATCTCGAACACCATAAACTGGTGGAACTATTATTTAAACTACATCTAGTAGCAAAAGCTTCAACAACCCTACAATAATGGAAACTAAAAAATTGCATACTCAACTTGCATAAAAAATTCTAATGTTCCATTGCCTTCACTGACAAGAAAAACCGTCAACCACCATTACACTTGAATTCAAAACCAACTTTGTATGAAATTATTTGCATGGAAAATTTAAAAACCATCACATGGCTTTGATGGAAATAACTACGACAAAGGTCCTCATGCACAATTTATTTTACCTTCCTTATTCACTTATGGTGGGTGATACACATTGCAAGAAAAAAGTAATTAAAAAAATATGTTTTACTAAGAATTATTCTAAGTCCAAGACATATATCCCTAAATGTAGTTACATGTATGCTCCTTGTATTAAAATATAAGATGTGATTGACAAGTTAAAGCCAAAGGTTGCCTTTAATGAAATTTCAGAGTCAATCATGGGAAATGAAGCACAAGACCTACAATTTTTTTACTGTGGATGATAAGGCAACTCAAGAAATCATTCATTGTGTTGTCAGTCAATATTTACTTGCCACACTATCAATTAAAAAATAAAGCTACTATGATAGAAAGCAAGTTAAATATGTCTTTTTTAATTTAGATAAACATGAATAATATGCATCCATAAATTAACTTCCATTCATTCTAATTATTTGCACCATTTTTGATGTACTCTGTTATCAGCATAAATTTCTATATATGGGGTGTTTTGTATTGTTTTTTATGATTAATGATTCTCAAAATAAATACTCTTTAACTTATTATAATTACAAAACCTAAACATGTTACATTTTTTATATTTTTACCTTTGTCATATAGTCTATAATTATATTACAATTTATAAGAGTATTTATGTGTTTATGATTTATCAAATTTGGGATAACAAGATCCTAATTGACATATTATTATGTAAAATCAAAGGGAATAATATAACAATCTCATGCATTAATTATTTTAAAACTATGAAATTATGTATATTTACTAAAAATAACAAAGTACAATATATAATAAAGACTTTGATAAAAAAATAGTGTTGCAAGAGGAATCAAAGACTGTGACTTATTGTGTAGGGAAATCTAGTGACTATAAATAGGGACCAACTACTAGACTTGGCCTTGGACAAAAATACCCTAAGTTGGGCACAAGAGGGGTGGCACTCTTATCCATTCTGGTAACACTCATGTCTACACATATTGAGGAAATTAGGGTTTTTGGGTTCTTTGTGTCTTTATTTATAGGGTTTGTATCTGGTGTGAGAGATTGCGACCACTTAGAGAGACCACTATGTGTCTAATTTTACTTCAAAACCCTAGCTCTTTTACATGTTAATACCAATGTAAATCAATGGGGAAAAGAAATTAGTCATTGAATTTGGGTGGGACCTCAACACCCCATGTTTTGAGCACTGCCTACAAAACAATAATCCGAAGAGGGATCAAACTTCATTTAGTTATCCCATGCTATGATGGTGTGTGAATAACCAATACAATATATTAGATGATTATGTAATAGTGATGTGATTAAGTTCCTTAATTATGATTTAAGACCTATAAAATGTATTCATACTTGAGTTATGGGCTACTAGGGTTGTATGCGATCAAAATTAGGATAAATAGGTGATTTTCTCTCAACATGCAATTATGATTTTGGTGATTTTCAATGTGGAAGCATATTGTGAAAAATGGTTTTAAATGTGTTTATATAGTCATATCCTTGAAATTTATTCGAATGGGGGTCATTAGGGACATAAGCTAACCTTTTCATAAATTTTGATTTTATAAATTAGTCATTATATGACAAGAGGACAAGAGAGGGGGCATGGACACTAGAGTGGTGCACTAAAGTCACCTAGGGAATTGTATTCCAAAGGATGATATGATCATGATGAGTGTTAGGTAGGGCCTAAAAGATGACTAAGGTTAATAGGTATAAGTAGGAGTACACTCAAGGGTCATTTGTCAGCTTAGAAGGGTGAGTCTTCCACATGTAAGATATTTGAAAATGATCAAAGGGAAGTGTACAAAATAATGGTCACAAGTGCACAATTTTTAGCTTAAATGTTAATTTACATTTCTACATTTTCCTTTCTTTTATTATAGTAATGCAACAAAGCAAAAGTACTAGAGTAACAATAAAAGACTATGTACTTGAACTTACATGTGAAGAGGAGCCTAGATGTAGGCCATAATGTTGAATTGTGCTCCTTGCCAAACTAATTGGGTACAAAAACCACTATGCTTTCTTAGTACAAAAATTGGTGACTATAATGGGTTGTACCCTTAGAGTTTTAGTAACACTGAATAGCTTGGATTAGAATTTGCATGCCCCAATCCTTGAAGATGGGTGAGTGTGCTTAAGAATTCAAGGTGTGTTTGATTCCATCATCGCCTACCCAAAGCAATAAAGTGATTTAAAATCCTTGTATGAATCTCAATAGATATTTCTAGTATGAAAACAAGTAAAAATAGAGAACCAACCACTAAAGATGAAATTAGGATCAATTTTGGTATAAAATTAGCATAAAATTGGTGAAAAAATAGTGCAAATACTAAGTGTAATATGAGTCTGGTGTATACAATGTGGAGAATGACATTAATTTGTTATTCCATCTATAATATTGGTGTAAAAATAAATAATTGAGGAAAAAAATTGTCGTGCACATGCCCCCAATTGATATCTAGTGCATATAAAACAATTGTGATTATGAATAGACCTTTGTGCTAACTTGAAATAACATGTTATGCATGATTGCCCCTAAATTAAGCAAATATGAGATAAAACTAAGTAATTATAAAAACTGAGACTATGAAATTACTAAATATTGGTCTGATTAAATTGAGGTTGTAAGAAATTATAGAAATTCCTATTTTTAGGCATTTAGACAACCACACTAGGAGGGACACTAGAGTAGTGTTTTCTTGTCCAATGTGGCACTCCTGACCAAAGTGAGTTATTGTGTACTTTTTGAAATTGAAATTGTGTAAACTAGGTAATCACTATTAGATTGTGCATGTGTATTGATCTAAGAGGTCTAGTCTATAAGATAAACCTCTATAAATACCCACTTTTGAAGTGAGTTGTTAAGCCTGCACAAAAACTTAACTCAAAATAAAAAGTTATGCGATAGATTGTTGTGACATAAATATTAAAATTTGAGTAATAGTGATAACAAGGATTACCATGGAATCATCATATAGATCAACTGAACATAGTAATAATGTTATATGCATGTAGGGACAAACATTCATAACAATTGTATCTTAGATATATGTTAACATTTATGCACATAGATAAATGATCAACTGAACATGTAACATTGAAAATAACTACCTAGGGAGGAATGAATGATATCCATCATGGCATTAGAAGGGCTAGTTATATGCATGATGTTGATCATGGCATCAAAATTTGAGTAAAGAATCAATCAAGGTATCATGGTTGTAATGCACACAATCAAATAGTACATGCATAACACACAATAGAAGGCTAAGGGGCCACATACAAGGGACATGTTCAAATGTCACTCACTTGAATAAAAATCACATATTGTAGTCAATTAAAATGCAAAATTTGGTTACTTGAGTGTGGATAATGATACCCAATCCATAGGTCCTCCTACTTTCTTGCACAACCCTCATAGACTTTTCTTTCACTGATTCCTAGTCATCCACAACCTTCCAGACTTAACCCTTATAGACCCAAGCAACTCTTTTAGGCCCAGATCCATCCCCTTAGGTCTCATTCCCTCTATAGAACAATGCCTAACTTGAATATGAGTGCTAAAACCTAGGTGTCTTATTTCTGGCACTGTTGTCCAAGTGCAAATTTGGTTCAAATGATCATATTTTCTCGAATACTTCTCTTAACTCATGTCATCCTAACATGAATTCATTTGACTCACGATCATTACGTTCCCTATAAAATTTCATTCAAAGTCCATTTAGAAGGGTTGGCACTCATTTACAAGAGATAAGCAAGAATACAAGCAAGTACACTCAATCAATTTTCCCTATTCTCTATATATAGCCTTCCAATATTATTATAAGTTTATTTAAATCATTACACTAGTCTCTAGTCATTTCAAGTACACCCAATTTCACATCTAGTTGTGTTTTCATACATAATTGCACTAAGCACTTCAATGGGAGAACTACATTAGCTTGATCCCTCCTTGAGGTATTGGTATGTAGGCAACATGCCCACACATGGGGTGTGAAGTGCATCCAGTATATCCTTTACACACTAACCCTTTATCTCTCTTTCCCAAGTTGCCATTAAAGTTCAAGCATGAAGACCTCTTAGGGATTTTAAATATTAAAATAGATGCATAACGAGCTTCTCAGACTTTCAGGCTTTGATATTTCACTGACAGGGTAACACAAACCTGTCGAGCAGAACCCAAAAAACTCAGGTCACCTAGACAATAGCATCAAAAAAGGATGAAAACACTGAGAAATAGGGTATCCCACTTTTGATTCTCCTATTTAATCAAAAAATGAAGTTTAGGAACCTATTTTCGATATTGTCCTAGTCATGTACCTAAATTCTTAGACCCTGTCTTAGACCAGATAACTTAGAATAAGCTAAGTCATATTTTCTCTCATTTATTACTATTTTTAGAAAAGATAAAAATACAATCTATTTACACAAATCAGTGGAGTAATTATTTCATACTATTTAATGATTTATCCTACTCCATACCTATTTATTTAATTAAGAATAAAACTCCATTATTTTGAAAAACAATAAAATATTTGGTGAACCCGATTTACTTCGAATTTTGCACAAAAACCCTATAAACCCTAGTGTAAATTATTTTTTATTTTTTACTATAATTTATTTATTTTTTCTATATTTAAAAATAAAAAATCTACAAATTAATTGTAAAATTATCATATATTTTATAAAAACCCTAGTTTGCACATATTAGGTCCTTTTTGCACATACTAGGTCCTTTTTGCATACAAAAACATTCCAAACACTAGGAAAAATATATTGCTAATTTTAGAATTTTAATTTTATTTTTCCTAAATTTTTAAAGCATAATTATATAAATTTTCTATAAATTCATATCAATTTTTTTAAAATTATCATACCACTTTTAAAAAATTCATTCAATAATCCCTAGTTGCATTAACTAGCTCCCAATTATTTTCTAGTACTTTTGCAATCATTTTTTGAATTTTTAGTTGCATATCAAACTCAGAAAATCATTTTTAAGTTAAAAAATTCATAGCACTTTGCATAAATATTTTTTAAAATTCCTTAGTTACATATACTAGCACCTATTTGCTTCTTACAGTATCACCTTACATGTTTGGGAGCTCGTATTCTTTTTCGCAAATTCCAATTAGCTATTTTTAGGAATTTGTGTTTCTTATATTCAATACTTTCCTTTTCCAGCACATTTCTTATTAAAACTTACTGCAAACATTCAAACACATTATAAATTATTTTCCTACTTTCACAATGGCCCAATATATCGGTTTTAATGAAACTAATAAAAGAGAACTTCAATAACTCTTAACAAAACATCCAAATATGAAAGATGACATGCTTGGAATTCTATAAGAGGAATTAAAAAAGTGAATAATGGTCAATCTTCTCAAACCATAGAGCAACCAGTTGAAAATGACACTACAGGGACAACTATGTCTCAACATGCTCCTTTAGCAACCCAACCTGCCTCTATGCCATCAGTTACAACTAGTACCTCCCTCTCTCCTAATGTGGAAGCCCTTATGCAAGAGATAAGATCTCTTCAATCCAAGGTGCTACATATTGATCAAGGTACCACTAGACCTATGCAGGCTTTAGATTCTCTTGCTCTTTTGCGTACACCATTGGCACATCATATTGCTTCTACACCCTTGTCACAAGGTTTTGTTCAACCCAAGCTTATTCTTTATGATGGCAAGGGTGATCTAGAGACACACTTGAGAGCATTTCACGTAGCATGCTTGGACTATGTACCCAATGACTGGCTACTTACCAAGCTATTTTTAAGGAGCCTAAAGGATTATGCTTTACAATGGCTCTATAGTCTATTGAATTAGTCAATTTATGCATTCAATCTTTTAGCTAACATATTCTTAGCAAACTTTAGCATTAGCATTGGTGATAAGGTTTCATATGCTCAAATTACTCAACAAAAACAATGACCAAATGAGCATCTCATGGACTATGTTGTTCGGTATAAGACCATCTTGGCTAAGATGACTAGTCCCATGACAGATCAGTAGTTATAGGACCTTTTCAAATAGAGTCTTCTACCAACACTTCATGAATCAATTATGTTCAAGATATTATCTTCCTTCACTAAATTGTGTAATACACTAAAGGAAAGAGAAGTGAAACTCATTTCAATGGGAAAACTCAAGTATACAAGCATTCCAGACACAACTAATAAGAGTAACAATAAAGTCTCGTACAAGGTCAAATTTAATGATATAAAAGGGCAGAATCAACCTATAGTAAATGCAGCTTCAGAGCCTCCTCATCATATAGTTTTATCATCACCCCCTTGACGTAGTTTCTCACATCTTCTAGTTGTCAGGGAACCTAGAACAATAAACATGCTCTGATCCCACTGTGTCAGGATCTTGCTCTACCAATTAGAGCACATATGATTACTTCTTGTATTAGCAAATAAACATGGAATTTAACCAGAAATATAAATTAACTAGAAATTTGAAACAACACAGGAATTGAGAGACAATACACAATTGTATTAATAATCACTCAGAAGAATATACAATAAAGAAGATGCCACTTCTTCTTCCACCTCAAAGGTTCGCCACACCTCAAGACCTTCTTCCCTCTCTCTCTTGGTCACAATGATCAACTCCAATATAGAATTGATGTTCACCTCTCCAACCAGTCAGTAACACGCTTCCAGTTCACCAAGTACACAACCGTACTCCAAGTAGATCCCCTGCTCTCTGCTGCCACCTGCAAATCACTAGACCTTACTCACCATTGTAGATCTCCTATAGAAAGTCATGCACACATGCTGACCAAGATCATACACATACAAAGAACCCTGTTGATTCTCCAAACCAGTACCCACCTTGGTATGTGGCACTAGGAGGAACGCACTATTGCTCTCTTCTCTCTGAAGGAGCTTATTGCTCTCTTACTCACTAGCTACAAGTTTACAATACAACCCATGAGTCCATATATATATATCATGCTTACAATAATTAGACTAACCTAATTACAATAATTATACACGCAACTCAAGACTAAGACTAGCCTTTGACATGCAAACAAACAGTCAAAAAATAGACTCTCCCAGATCAACATGCAAACTGCATGTTCATGCATAGGCTGCCGACATCGGCTCCTCCATGACCGATGTCGGCCGACTGGTGACCAACGCTGGTTGCTTCCTCACTGCCATCTGATCGATGTCGGTTGATCAGATTGACGTCGGTTTCCCTGCAACGCATTCAACAACTCTCTGTAACTTTGAATCCTCCATAACTTCTTCTGTTTGCATCCTGGTGAAGCTACTAGCTCCACAACCTAACAATCTCCCACTTGGAGATAAATAGCTGCACCTGCACCTGTACTTGTACACCATCTAAATTATTCCCTGGCTTGTATTCCTCTTCAAAATCAATCTTGAAGACCAACCACCACACAACCTGTGATGCTATACATGTCATTCAAGTAACCTGCCACATTCGAACCTACATATCCATGTAGTGAAGAACTTGACCCTGCATAACAAGAATCCCTGCTACTGATCCCACTGAACTACCCTCCAGTACTCCTTCCCTGAATTGGCTCCATACTTTCTAACAACCCCCATTGCTTGGGAAAATACAGGTCTACACTAGACCTCATGTGATTTTGAACCCTGTTTCAAGCTAAGCTTGAACTGTCCAGCCCTTGGTGTGCTTTCTGATTCTGCATCCTGCATCATGAACCCCGCCAACACCATCTTCACATCAGCTCCCACTGGAGATAAAATCTCCATGTCTCTTATGCCAAAGAATTTCGCTGCCCCAAATTCTTCATGACACACCTCTGAACTAACCTTACTTATAGCTCAGCAAATCCCTGTATGTACAAACTTGCTAGCAAATAACCCACATACAGTAACTAGATAATGTCGAGACTCATCATCCACCTGGTAAGACAAAACCACAATAGTTACACTGACATTGACTGAAGCCATGCTTAGTCATCCATCTGTCAAAACTTTACCACTGTCCTGCAGCTTCCTCAAGACCATATGCCTTGGCCTTCTGTCTCACGTATCCATCCACTCTCTTCTTTAACTTGGGAATCAATTCCATCTCTCAGTGCTTACTTCCAGCTGACAACACTACCAATAAATACCTGTTTGGTTCTTCTCCAAGGACTCACACTCCTCATCCATGCCAAGCTCCCACTGTATCTGGATTCTACCTGCATTGCCTCTTCGCATCTTCCTAGTTCTTTACCATCAATAAGCAATATAAAAAAGGTGAACAACGAATATGAGGTTCACTTACCCTTTCTGACCTCGACATGAGCATTTGAGACTTGTTGACAGCTTGCTGTCTGCCCACTATCTGTACTAGTGACCGATCTCAGCCATTTCCCAGTCTGTTTCTGACCTATGTCGGCTCCCTGTATTGACCCTGACTACTGACGTCATTTCCCTAGCTGACACTGGTGTCCTTTCTGTCGATGTCGGTTATTTCATGACCAACGTCGGTCTTCCTGTTGTCGACGTCGGTTACTGTATGACTGACGTCGATACCTGTGTTCGTATGTGAGTGATAACTTTTTACCCGCGAGCTCTCCATGGATCAAAATCTTGATCAAATCAACCCTGCTCTACTCAGAATAATTTAGTTCACACACCTGACCTCTGTTCGTCATCTCCTCCATGAACACCAAGGCTTTCCAGTTCTTTAGCTTGTCAAAGACATCTGACTTCCGCTTCAAAACCTGCATTCTCCTTCTACATATGTGACTAAGCCTACGAAGCCACATCTCTGCAACAGAAAGTGAATCAACAATATAAGTAGATATATAAAGGATACCTACTTTCTTACCACCATCTAATTCAAGTGTATCCGCTATGAGAGTTACAGTGCATCTCCCATCACCCAAATTTCCTGAAGAAATTAGACTCATCTCCAAGACTGGTACCTGCATGACTTCCTTCAACCACTATGTGTCATTCGTCTGTAATTTTAGCTTCACTTCCCCTTCATCAATAATCTGACAAGGCTCTCCAACCCCTAAATAAATCTCTCCAAAGTCTCCAAAGACATACCTATGAGAAGATGCTCTATGTCGGGCTGCATGGAAAGAGGCAAAAGAATCTGTAAACAAAGATTCCACTTTATCCAGAACATCCTGTGTAATATTACCTGCAACATATGCTTCTACACGCTGATCTTCTACTGACCAACAATCTCTTTTTACCTGCTCTTTCTTTCCATTAATCAGACCATTCATGTTATTCAGTTTCTCCATTCGTAGCTTACTTTCTTCTGCCATTGCTATACTCCCACTCAATCTGAAACACCTGTGAGTGACCTGTAATCAACAAACACTACCAGATCTGAAACCACCTGTTAGTCAACCCAACCAAAACCACTGATACCACTTATTGGTATCAGCTCTTGAACCTACAACCTGGCTCTGATACCACTTGTCAGGGAACCTAGAACAATAAACATGCTCTGATCCCACTGTGTCAGGATCTTGCTCTACCAATTAGAGCACATATGATTACTTCTTGTATTAGCAACTAAACATGAAATTTAACCAGAAATATAAAGTAACTAGAAATATGAAACAACACAGGAATTGAGAGACAATACACAATTGTATTAATAATCACTCAGAAGAATATACAATAAAGAAGATGCCACTTCTTCCACCTCAAAGGTTCGCCACACCTCAAGACCTTCTTCCCTCTCTTTCTTGGTCACAACAATCAACTCCAATACAGAATTGATGTTCACCTCTCTAACTAGTCAGTAACACGCTTCCATTTCACCAAGTACACAACCGTACTCCAAGTAGATCCCCTGCTCTCTGCTGCTACCTGCAAATCACTAAACCTTACTCACCATTGTAGATCTCCTATAGAAAGTCATGCACACATGCTGACCAAGATTATACACATACGAAGAACCCTGTTGATTCTCCAAACCAGTACCCACCTTGGTACTGTGGCACTAAGAGGAACGCACCATTGCTCTCTTCTCTCTGAAGGAGCTTATTGCTCTCTTACTCACTAGCTACAAGTTGACAATACAGCCCATGAGTCCATATATAGATCTCATGCTTACAATAATTAGACTAACCTAATTACAATAATTAGACACGTAACTCAAGACTAAGACTAGCCTTTGACATGCAAACAAACAGTCCAAAAATAAACTCTCCCGAATCAACATGTAAATTGCCTGTTCACGCACAGGCTGCCAACGTCGGCTCCTCCATGACCGATGTCGGCCGACTGGTGACCGACGCCGGTTGCTTCCTCACTGCCATCTGATCAACATTGGTTGATCAGACTGACGCTGATTTCCCTGCAACGCATTCAGCAACTCTCTGTAACTCTGCATCCTCCATAACTTCTTCTGTTTGCATCCTGGTGAAGCTTTTAGCTCCACAACCTAACACTCATCATATAGTTTTATCATCACCCCCTTGACGTAGTTTCTCACATCTTCTAGTTCCTACAACCAGGGTTCTACAACAACTTTTGGATTGTAATATCATATCTCTCCCTCCTATTCAAGAAATTGATCTAACCAAACATCTTCCCAAGGGATATGATTAGCAGGTATTTTATGATTACCATATGGCACTAGGCCACACTACAAACAGATGCATCAGTTTGAAACATAAGATATAGGACTTGATAGATGACAACCTACTTGATCTTGGCACTTTAGTTGAGCCTCTACAGGTCAAACCAACATAGGCTAAAGATTTGAAAATCTTCTCACATCCATTTCCACAACATTCAAAACAAGATACAGATGACACATCAAAGGTTCACCATGCATATCATGCACATCCACCACTAGTTACATACCAAGCACCTTCAGTTGAGTCGCATCCTTTGAGTGGTATGATCAGTGTGTATGAGTCCAGAGTTCTAGCTAGACCTTTGATATCCTTCTCAGATTAGGATATTGTAGAGGATAATTAAGATTATAATAGATTCTTTATCAGAGCACATATTCATAATCAACCCATTCATAGTGTTCTCATCTATAATGGTTTTGTTGGGTGAATATTTTGTCACCAGCTGACTGACAGCAAAATAAGTGCATCGACCACAACATAAGGAGATTTATACATCAAAATAGATGTGGTGACCACAACCAGAATGGGACAAATCTCTCCTCTCAGCAAGGGGAGGTTCCCTATAAACTATATATATATGCTGCAAATACACTAAGGGGTGAAATCATACCATCCATCTCTCTTTTTTTAGAGATGATGTTCATAGAACAAATGAGAATTTTGGTGTAATTACTGAAAAGGCACTTCTCTTCTTTCAGAAGTGATATTCAGCCAACAGCAGGGTTCTTCCTGGGTAGTAACAGAAACCATAAGAAACCAACAAAAGCACAAAGTCTTTCATTTCTTCTCTCACAGATTAGGATGAAGGACACCATAGGATTAAGCGCATCCCAAAGTCTGCACCTAAAACTACAACAGAGTAAAGGATTACGAAGGATAAAGAGATCTCAAAGTCTCTCTAGTATCCTTTACACAAAACACAGATTGAAGACAATTATGGTAGCACAAAGTCTCCCACATTCGACTTCAGGACATCTTCCAGCTTATTTCCACTTGTTTTGATTGTTTGATTAAATGGACAAGACTATATTTAGGAAATAGACATAAGAACAATTTCCTAGATGACACAAGCTTATTCTAACACAAAGTCTAAAAGGTCGCTTGCTTTCTCATTCATTTAAAAAAATATGATTAACAGTCTAAGCTTAGAGTCTCAAGAATGCCTTTCAATTTGGGTAGAGCTTCACTTCTAATAATAGAGAGATCTCCCCTATACAAAATGAGAGATTATAATATATATGGCATTACAAGAAATACTTGGGTGCTTGTTTTCATGAAATTGGCCCATGATGAATTGAATGCATTGAATATCTATGAAAGGGCCATGTTGGAATAGGTCATCGACCTTGACTATTGCATTTTGAATCATCTCAAATGTCTCCTCCTAAGCATGGGTTGTCTGGTCTTCTTTATGATGCTGGTCTTCTTTATGATGCTTACACGACTGTCTATTCGCCTTTACTTAATGTAGAAAAATAGGACACATCTTTGAAAGTTTATGTTCTCTGATGTCTACCTGGTGGACTATTCCACCTACTAGAAATAACTCCCCTGCAGATATTTCTAGATTTCATGTAGTTTTTCTCTCTTTCCTTACCATGTTTTGTCTCTTCTTAGCGATCTAAGCTCTCGGGGCTATCTTCTCATTTTCTATTGGCTCTTTCGGCTCCTTTCTGGGTTGGTCACTGAGTTTGTTCTCAGGTCTTTTGAAAACCAACAATTATTCCATTACCCTAAAATTGACATTCGTAGGGACGTCATTGGTCGCTTTGAACCTTGAACTTTTTTGGTTCAAAGGTTCAATGGTTCAACGGTTCATCAATTCAATGTTTTTTAAAGGGTTGCATTCACTCTCTTTTTCTTCTTCAGTTGAACCATTTGTTTGAACTTCTTTCTAGAATCTTCTGCTTCCTTCATTCGCTCGAAGCTTCCTTTCAAACTTTGAACCTTTGAACCCTTTGAACCTTTAAACCTTTTGAACCATTTCGGTTTGAGGTTCAACGGTTCAATGGTTCATTCTATTTCTTTGAATCTTTTGAAGCTTCAAACTTTTTGGATCCCTTTCTTTTCTAAGTCTGTCGAACTCTTTAAACTTGTTGAACCTTTGAACCTTTGAACTCTTTTGGTTCAAGGTTCAACGGTTCAATGGTTCATTCTTCACTCTTTGAAGCCTTTTATTCTCTAAGTCTTTTGAGGTTGTTGAACACATTGAACCTTTAAACCTTTCAAAGTTCATGGTTTAACGGTTCAAAGTTCAATCTTAACTCTTTGAAGCCTTCTTTTCTTTAAGTCTGTTGAAGTCTTTAAATCTTTAAACTCGTAGAACCTTTGAACCTTGCGGAGGTGGGGTTCAATGGTTCAATGTTTCAACTTGGTTCATTCTAATTGTTTGAAGCCCGCCGTTAAGTCTTTTGATCAAACCTTTGCATTGAACCATTCTCAAAACACTAAGGAAAATCCTTAAGTGTTTTGAACTTCCTTTGAAGAAAGCCCGCCTGTTGAACCTGCAACTTCCTTAGTTGAAAAGGCTTGAATATTTGAAAAACTTAAACGCTCAGAACATTTTTGAGAAAGAAAAAAGAGAGTTTTGGTCTGTAGGACCAAAATGGTCGGTATGTTCTCCACAAAAGCAAGTGATAGATTTTGGGAACAACAACTGGCTCTAATTGGGGAACTTCCATAGATTGAAAATAGAAGCAATCGAAGGGAGTAGAATCTAGAATTTTAGTGCCTTCATATATGCCATTGGGCTACGGATTCATGCTTACCCCAAAAGAAAGGTGCTAAAAACAAATAAACAACATAAAACAAAAGGAAGACTATACATATATACAAATGGACTTATCTGATACTTCAAGGATTAAAGTGCTTTAGATGTTGCCCACTTTGAGGCAGAGTAAATGGCGTTCCATCTTGATATCTCAGCAAGAAACTATTTTCACCATTTAAATGATGAATGGTGAATGGGAATCTCCATAGGGAATCCAATTTTCCATGCATTCATTTTGGTTCTCTCCTCTTGTCCCACAACAAGACTTGATCTCCAACCTAGAAATCATGGATCCTTGCTTTCTGGTCGAAGAGTCTCTTCCCCAGACTTTGATGCGCATCAATTCAGTCTACCACCATAGTTCATTGCTCATTAAGTTAGATCAAATACATGATCCTTTTATCGATGGAACTTTCAAAAGTTAAATTTTCCACTACCTTTGCTAATTTTAATGCTGGTAATTCTAGGGTGATTGGTATCTCTGCATTCAGACCATACAGAAGTTAGAATGGGGACATACCTATTGCCCTCTTCGGTGTAATTATGTCTGCCCATAAACTGTCAAATAATGCTTTATGATAGGTCTTTTGGTTGTCATCTACCAACTTCTTGATAATGGTCACCAGGTTCTTGTTGCTTGATTTTGCTTGACCATTTCCTTGCAGATAATAGTCAAAAGAGAATAATCCCATAATGGTATTAGAAGTGGGTGATCTTATGAGAAGAGAAATAGGTTGCATTCTCTTTTACAATCTTGGTTAGGACCCTAAACTTGAAAATGATGTTTTTCTTAAGGAAATTACATACCACCTCTGAAGTAGCATGCTTGACTGGAATGGCTTCTACCCACTTGGTAAAGTAGTATATGGCTGTAAGGACATAATCATGTCTAGCACTCAAGGATGGATTTATTGTGCCAATGAAATCAAGTCCCCATTGCTGAAATGGCTCTTCTATCACCATAGGCTTGAGAGGTAACGCAACTAACTTGGGTTTGCCAACGAACTGTTGACAGAGCTCATATCTACGCAGTCAAGCATATGAATCTCAAAACAAAGTAGGCCAATATTACCTAGCTCATAGAATCTTATGGGCAATTACAAGCACAGAAAAATGTCCTCCACAAGCCAAATTGTGGAAGGACTCCAAAATTTTGTTTTGATACACTTTATCCACATAGCAAAGGAATACCCCATCAAGGTTCCTCTTATACAGACTGTTATCCCACAAGACAAAATTAGAAGCTTTCAACTTAACATTCCTCTTTTCTTTACAAGACTAGTGAGTAGAACACTCACCATAGGTAAAAAAATGAGTAATATTTGAATACCACTCATTCGTAGTGGTGATAAAAAGAACTATTGGCATGTCTTCAACTTTTGTTTTTTTGTGCCCTACTTCTTCTGGTATGTTATCAATAATTAATTGGTAGAGTCCCCTTCCCCACACAAACTTTTTAGGTTTGATAACAAGATCAAACTCCTAGATTTTGGCAATCTAATTGCCCCTTTTAGTCCCAAACTCCTGTTGAGTTAGTATGGACTTGACTATTGTATCAAGGACCAAAACAACAATGTGTGAGTTCAAGATGTAAAAATGGAAGTGTTTTACCGCCTTTACCACATCATAAGTATGCTTCTCTATGTTTGAATACTTCAACTCATGAGCTTTAAGAGGACAGCTCATGAAAGATATAGGAGATTCCACACCTTCTTTATTCTGTTGAACCAAGATGGCTAAAATCGTATGTTCAGAAGCATAGCTATACATCACAAAGTCTTTGGTATAATTAGGACAAACTAGAATTAGGGCATGGGTGATAGCTTCCTTGATGTCTTAAAATTTTGATTTGCCTTCTTCAGTCCAACTGAAAATGGCTTTGCCCTTCATCATATTGATAATGTGGTGAGTCTTCTCTACAAATTTAGGAATGAACCTTTGTAAAAAATTCACCTTTCTAAAGAAAGAGTGAACTGCAGTCTTACTGGCATAAAGAGCAAGCTTTTGAATGGATTTAACTCTTTCTGGGTTGATCTTTATGCCTTCTCGAGACACAATGTGATTGAGAAGTTTACCTTATGTAACCCTAAAAATTGACTTCTTAGGATTAAGAAAAATACCAATTTTCCTACATCGCTCCAGCACTTATTGTAGATGATACACATGATCAAGATGATGCTTAGAAAAGACTATCAAGTCATCAAGGTATACCACAATGAACTTACCCATTTCATTTTTGAAATCAAGATCCATCGCTCTTTGAAAAGTGGTGCCACCATTGATCAAGCCAAAATGCATTTTGTGATATGCAAAAGTGCCCCAAGGTGTTGTGAAAGTGGTCTTATGTTGGTTTGCTTCACCAACTTTCACTTGATTATATCCCAAAAAACAATCTAGCATTGATAACATCTCAGTGCCAGTCACTGTCTATAGCAACTGATCCATGATGGGTAGGGGATAGTTGTCCTTTAAAGATGACTAATTTAGATTTTTGAAATCAACACAAAGGTGAATTTCTCTATTATTCTTTCTCACATGGACTATGTTCACAATCCAGGTGGAATGATGGATTGGGAAAATAATTCTTGCATTCAGCATTTTCTGTATCTTAGACAAAATTATGCCTGATATCTTGGGGTTGTACTGCCTTTGCTTTTGCTTGTGAGGTAATGACCTAATATTAAGAGGAATTTTGTGCTGGATTTATTTAAGTCTAAAATATTTTAGATCATCATATGAATATTTCAAAACATCAATGTAATGGTGAAGCAGAGTGATAAATTTGAGTTTTTCATCAGGGGTACAACAATTTTCAATGTTGACCATTTTTGGATTATCTTCTATACTCAAATTTATTTAATCAAAATTCTTGGAGGATTTAGAATCTATTTTTTGTTCCTTGATAAACCTATCATGCTTGTCAAAAAGTTTCTCAAGAAAAACTAATCTTTTAGGAATTTTATTCCCTTTGAGCTGAAGGAACCCTTCATCAACTTTTGAATTTGTTTACGGGGCTGATTCCCACAGTGGAGACTCATTGCCTTCAAAATGAAGCTTCTCAAAGTTGTCCATCTATTCCAGAAAAGCAATGATTTGGTTGTCGCCATTAAACACCTGCCAATGGTTAGCATTATTAGGTACACTTGGTTGAAAGACCAACTCGATAGTGTACCTATCTTCTTTGAAATCTTGGTGAGGGAGCAAGAGAGTTGCAGAGATGGCCAAAGCATTTGCATGACTATTGAATTCTCTAGGCACGATAAAAATACTGAAAACATTAAAATTTTCAATGCAGTCCCACACCAGATTGTGATAATGTCACAATCTCTCATTCTTGGTTTGATACAGGTTCCTCACTTGATAAACCACTAGCTCAGCATCTCCTTTGACATGAAGGAGCTTAACACCTTTATCTTGAGCAACCTTTAAACTGAGCAGCAACAATTCATATTCAGCAGTGATGTTAGTGTTGTTGAATTGCAACTTATATGCATATGGAAAAATATCTCCTTGAAGAGATATCAAAACTACTCCAGCTCTAGAATTGGTAGAAGAGTTGCTACCATCGAATTCCAGAATCTAAACATCATTAGAATCTGATCTTCTTTCAAATTTTTCTTTATCAGGAAGAGAAGATCCTTTTTCATGTGTGCTATGTCCTACTAATTCTTCTGATGTCTTATCTAAATTTTTTGGATTGTCACTTAGTAAGCTTTTATCTGCTGAAACAGGAACATCCTCAGTAGACAAAAAGTAATTACCCATTCTTGAAGACTCAAACATAATTTGAGCTTCAAGGGCTGACGTTTGGGTGACAATATACTTTGATTCTTTCTTAGGAAGTAGCCTTTGCATTTTGCCCTTGATAGGAATCCTTGCCTTAGACAGGTTCATGCTCAATTCTCCACTAACATCTTTGCAAAAAATTTGCCCAAGAAGAATGTTGTAGGAGGCTGGGACATCGACCATCAAGATTGTCATTTTAATTCTTTTATTTGGGAGGCCGCAAATGTAAATTCAGCATCTTTGATTTGTCCCAGTAGAGGCACTTGTTTGTTTTCTATGGAGAAACATCTCTCAAAGGTCTTAGTCAGTGTGAGACTAAGAGATTCTACTACTTTGGCAGGCATGACATTGTCAGAGGTGTCAAAAGCTATAATGCAATTGTTCAGCTTATGACCATTTATCAGTAGGGAGACATAAAATGGTTCTGTCTTGCTAGAGGCAGCTAGAGGAGTAATCACAAGATTATTTTGGGTATGTGTGTTCTTTGGGGGAATAGGGGTTACTTCTAAAATTTCTTGTCTTGTAAGGATGATTTTATTTTTTACACATTAAACTAACCTATCCAAATGCTCAGGGTTGGATTACAAGAATTCAAACTCAGACATTTGAATTTTGGTCTTCTTAGCATGATCAATTATATTAAATGACTGAAATGAATTCGAAATAAAGGAAGGCAGTCCATCAACTTGGTTTTTGTTGGGTGTAGGACTAGTCTGTAAATTTGAAGTAGAAGGTGAAGGAATATTTGAGGTACTTACTTTTTGTGTGATCACTGGGTCCTTTGATTAGAAAGGTAGTGAAGTTCCTCATTTAGCAATCAAAATTGTTGGTTGAGATTCTTCCCCTATTTTTTCTTTATCTGCTTGTTGAGTTGACTGGTTCTGGGACCTGGTAAATACAGCGTATGATCCATCAAATGCTTCACTTTTACTTCTGAGTTCATTCTGGTAATTTAGAAAACTGATGTTAGAGTTGCCACCTAATTCTTCTTGGCTTTCTATAAAGAGATCAACGTCATCTTCTTGGTTCAACTCAGGTTGGAAAGAAATTAGATTCAGTTTCAAGATAACCAACTGCTGAGTTAGCTGGTACTGCTTCAATGGTAAGCTTCCCTAGTGGGGGAGGAAGGTGATTTGATTGCCCTTGATTTTTGGTAGCATTACCCTGATATGACTGGTTAGGAAATGCCCTCGGTATATCTCGATAAGGAGGAGCAGACATCCCTTGTGTCATTTGTTTTTTTAGAGCTAGCAATTCATTTGCTAGCTTTTGCACCATAGAATCAGTGGTGCCTGTAGAAGAATATTCAGAAGATGAAAAAGATTTACCTCTGTTAGGATCTCTTCTTATCTTTCCTACCAAGATAAGATCATCTTCAACCTCAGTCGCTAAAATTTGAGTTGCAGCAAGATCTATTTGGCTAGCCTACCTCAACAAGAAACTCACTTCAGGAAGCTGAGAATTGATGAAGAAGCATTTGAGATTCTCAGGCATCAACTGAGCAATTGTGGGAATCTTGTTCCTCAGCTTGTCAAATTTAGCAATAAAGTCCCTCATGGGTTCATGAGGCTCCTTCTTCATTTGTGTAAGCTAAGCTAACAGGGCGTGTGCATCTTTTGCAAGCTTAAACCTGGCCTCAAATTTGGCCTTGAGAGTGTTCCAATCAGTCACTATTTGTGCTTATAGATGATAGAACCAGTCTGCAATAGTACCTGCAATGTTTTCACAAATAGTTTGACTACAATGTCTTCATATTCAATGCCTATTACACCACAGACTATACAAAAGGCTACAATATGTTCATCAGGATGAACCTTCCCATCGCCATAGAACTTAGGGAAAATTTTCCTTGAGCTACGACGTAGCTCATGTAAAGATGGGGTTAGATTCAGAGGACCAAAAGTATTACCCTAGGGGCCTTAGACTGCCATGATATAGATGTTGAAAGGAGGGATAATAAATTTTGTGGTATGTATAGACAAAGCTCTACTAGCAGAGAAAAGAGCAGTTTTACCATGTATTAGGGACCTGATGTTTGTAGGAGGAAAACTCCTAGTTCGTTGAAGGTGAGATGGTGGAGGAAAAAGATCAAAATTAATTAGCTGCCCCAACTCAAATATAGGGTCAATAATACCTTGAGCTCTCTGGTTTTGCGTGTATGGTGGATCTAACAGAGTGTAAAATGAAAATGGAAAAGAACCAGAACTGCTTCAATTTGAAGCTTGAGGCTTCAAGCTGCATGTTCTTCCCTAGCAGAGTTGCTAAAAACTATTGGCGTGGAGATGTATGTGTTCTATCCCTAGAAGATATGAAATGCTAATAGAAAAAAACTGAATATTTCATTCTTCCCCAGTGGAGTCGCCAAAAACAGTTAGCGTGGAGCTGTCTGTGTTTTATCTCTAGTAGATATAAAATGCTAATGGAAAAGAACTGAATATTTCATTCTTCCCTAGCGGAGTTGCCAAAAACTATTAAGTGAATATTTTATCACAAGCTGACTGATGGAAAAATAGGTGCATCAAC
This sequence comes from Torreya grandis, assembly GCA_037957365.1. NCBI lineage: Eukaryota > Viridiplantae > Streptophyta > Pinopsida > Cupressales > Taxaceae > Torreya > Torreya grandis. Next base: position 1,071,407 of record JARHVA010000130.1, read on the forward strand.
CACAGCATAAAGAGATTTATATAGCAAAATGGATGTGGTGACCACAGCCAAATTGGGATAAATCTCTCCTCTCAGCAAGGGGAGGTTCCCTATAAACTATAGTGTGTATATATATATATATATATATATATATATATATATATATATATATATATATATATATATATATATGCTAAAAATACACTCAGGGGTGAAATCATACCACCCAACTTTTTTTTATAGAGATGATGTTCACAGAACAGAGTAGAATTTTGGTGTAATTACTGAAAAGGCACTTCTCTTCTTTCAGAAGTGATATTCAGCGAATAGCAAGATTCTTCTTGGGTGGTAACAGAATCCACAAGAAACCAACGAAAGCACAAAGTCTTTCAGTGCTTCTCTCATAGATTAGGACAAATGACACCATAGGATTAAGCGCAACCCAAAGTCTGCACCTAAAACTACAACAAAGTAAAGGATTACGAAAGATAAAGAGAGCTCAAAGTCTCTCTAGTATCCTTTACATAAAACACAGACTGAAGACAATTATGGTAGCACAAAGTCTCCCATAGTTAGCTTTAGGACATCTTTCAGCTTATTTCCACTTGTTCTACTTGTTTGATTAAATGGACAAGACTGTATTTAAGAAACAAACATAAGAACAATTTTCTAGATGACACAAGCTTATTCCAACACAAAGTGTGAAAGGTTGCTTGCTTTCTCATTCCTTTAACAAAATATGATTAACAATCTGAGCTCAAAGTCTCAGGAATGCCTTTCAATTTGGACAGAGCTTCTCTTCTAATAACAGAGAGATCTCCCCTATACAAAATGAGAGATTACAATATATATAGCATTACAAGAAATACTTGGGCGCTTGTTTTCATGAAATTAGTCCATGCTGAATTGAATGCATTGAATATCTATGAAAGGCCCATGTTAAAATAGGTCATCAGCCTTGAATTTTGCATTTTGAATCATCTCAAATGTTTTCTCCTAAGCATGAGTTGTCTGGTCTTCTTTATGATGCTTACATAGTTGTTTATTCGCCTTTACTTAATGTAGAAAAACAAGTCACGTACTTGAAAGTTTGTGTTCTCTGATATCTACCTAGTGGACTCTTTCACCTACTGGAAATAACTCTCCTATAGATATTTCTATATTTTTGTATTTTTTATCTCTTTCCTTGCCACGTTTTGTCTCTTTTTGGAGATCTGAGCTCTCGGGGATATCTTCTCATTTTCTGCTGGCTCTTTCGACTCCTTTCTATGATAGTTGTTGAGTTTGTTCTCAGGTCTTTTGAAAACCAATGATTATTCCATTACCCTAAAATTGACATCCATGGGGACGTCATTGGTCGCCTTGAACCTCTTTGAACCTTGAACTCTTTTGGTTCAATGGTTTAACGGTTTGTTGATTCAATGTTTTATAAAGGGCCACGTTCGCTCTCTTTTTCTTCTTCGATTGAACCATTACTTTGAACCATTTGTTTGAACTTATTTCTAGAATCTTTCGCTTCCTTCATTCGCTCAAAGCTTCCTTTTGAACTTTGAACCTTTGAACCTTTTGAACCATTTCGGTTCGAGGTTCAACGGTTCCATGGTTCATTCTGTTTCTTTGAATATTTTGAAGCTTCAAACTTTCTGGATCCTTTCTTTTTCTAAGTCTGTCAAACTCTTTGAAATTGTTGAACCTTTGAACTCTTTTGGTTCAAGGTTCAACGGTTCAATGGTTCATTCTTCACTCTTCGAAGCCTTTTATTCTCTAAGTCTTTTGAGGTTGTTGAACTCGTTAAACCTTTCAAATTTCAAGGTTTAATGGTTTAAAGTTCAATCTTAACTCTTCGAAGCCTTCTTTTCTTTAAGTCCACCGAAGTCTTTGAACCTTTGAACTTGTAGAACCTTTGAACCTTACGAAGGTAGGGTTTAATGGTTCAATGGTTGAACGTGGTTCATTCTAATTGTTTGAAGCCCGCCGTTAAGTCTTTTAATCGAACCTTTGCATTGAACCATTCTCAAAACACTAAGGAAAAGCCTTAAGTGTTTTGAACTTCCTTTGAAGAAAGCTCGCCTGTTGAACCTGCGACTTCCTTAGCTGAAAAGGCTTGAATATTTGAAAAACTTAAACCCTCAGAACATTTTTGAGAAAGAAAAGAGAGAGTTTTGGTCTATAGGACCAAAATGGTCGATATGTTGTCCACAAAAGCAAGTGACAGATTTTGGGAACAATAGGTTTCAATGTCAATATGTGCACCATTACATTATTACAGCATTTGGACTATTCAGAGTAGGTTATCACCCCGATAGATATAATTATTAATAGATTCAGTGGGCACATATAGAGTTTATTGGGTGAGATTATACTTCCTTTTTAGACTGGTCTAACACATGTGACCACACATTTCACTATAGTTCCCAATGCAGGAGTTTTTGATATGTTACTTGGTCACACAAATATTTAGAAAATTTGATCAGTACCATCTAAAGTTCATAGATGCATGAAATTCATTCACACTAATCAGGTTATTATAGTTGGAGAAGTTCTATATGACTTACCACTACCTACTTCAAATCCATCTACTTTGTAGTCACTAGTTCTAGCTTCACCAGTTTCACCACCAATTATAGTTCTTCTTCCAGTACAGATTCAGACACAATTGACACATTTATCGCTAGTATAGAGGGTTCATACATCACCATAGCTTTGGGATTCTAGACAACTTTCAGCTATAATTTTCACACCTAGAGAAGTTTCATTGAGATTTCATGGGTCTACATATAAAGTACATGTTTAGAGACCATCTACTTCTTCCAGATGGGTCCTTAAGAACCCTAAAATTACATCCACTTGTTAAAATTATAGTGGGACCCAATAGTCAGTTTTTACTTTATAGATTTCAGAGCATCTACATCATATATAGATTTTAGAGCTACACTCTCAATATTTTCATCATGATTCACATTCATGTATGATTCCACTCCTTGATATAGGACACTATGATAGGGAGTCTCCCATGTGACTCATCGATTAGTATCATCCTATCCTAGCCTACTTATACATAATCTCTTTTGCTTGACTATACATAACTTATATAAAAATACAAAAACATTTAAATAATTCAAAAATACCAAAAACATTTTGATTGCATGCATCATCCATGCTTTACATTACTACTATCATGCTAGGACTTACATTTGTTGTTTCATGTTATTGTTTGTCGATTATCTACATTACCATGCTTGACTTGATCTTATTTAAAGTGTGTGTAGTGACATTTAGTTACTTGATTGCTTCACTCTGCCCATTGAGGGGGCATTCTTACTTCTACATTTGAGACACACATCGATATACATACCCACTGGGGGCATCTTCTACATGACAACACCATCCAGGTTATGTCAATCTTACACTACACACTCTAAGTTATCTTACTAATGTACATTACTTACCAATTTACATAGATTACTATATCAACATTTCACTAGTATCTAGCACTTGTGTATTTTCTAGCATATACTTAGTCTTGTACTAAATGTGTCTTGTATACTTTCACTCTTGATTTGATTAATTAGATGTGATTTCACTTTTCTAGTTTTTACATGCTTTCCTTTATTGCTTTACGTAGGTAGATAAGATTGCATTTTCAGTTCCAGTTTTGTTTCTTATGTGTGCCTTAGGACATCTACCAATGTCCTTTGCTTATTTTTGTGTGTGTATACCTTTAGAAATTTACCAATGTCCCTTGCTTGTACTCTTTTATGTGTTTGTGGCCGTTATGTCAATCTTTGCTTGTTTCAAGTTGTATGTGTATATGGCATTTGAACATGCCTTGTATGCTTGCTTGCTAGTTTGAGTGACATGTGCCCATGTCCCTTGTTTGTGTGGCCCTTTTCCCAACCTTGTATGCTTGTTGTTTGATTTATTGTCCTTGTTTGAAATGTCATGATCCATATCATGCATTTACTTTGCTTTCTCGAATGCCATGATGGACCCCATGCTCCATCCCTCCTTGACAATTAACAACTAACATCTAACATTTCTAGTTCTAGTTCAGTACATTACACATGAATTTACGTTGTTATATCTATCTAGGCATACCCTTGTTGATCTAACAAATCTCTTAATATAAACATTGTTATATCTAGAGACATCTTATCAAATATCATTACTATATAATGTATCTATGCAACATAACACACTTGTAGGACTCATTTCTACTGAGGGCAATCATTGCAAGTTCATCATTCCTACCCTTAGAAGAGGGGGAAACACACAAGGGTTTTATCATAGAGATAAAAGCTTCTAATAGTCAAAACAACAAGATTTAGATCACCCAGTTCAAAATCCAGAGGTCAAACTAGTCAGAACAAAACAAAAAAATAGTGACGATTCTAGATCAATAACCAGTTTTAGCATAGGACAACCACACTAAACACAAGGGTGTCCTCATTTTGGTGCTTTTGTCTAGGTAGAAACACCCAAGTTTTCTAGTAATAGGCAAAACATTCAACTCAGCTATAATTTTTGCACATCTAGATTAGTTAGAATCAACAGTTTCGATTCAGTTTTCTCAAAAAATCTAAATATAGGGGGTATCATGCACGACATGATGGCTCTCACTTCCAAGTTTAGATTAGGAAATTGACATGACTTCTAGATCATAATCCATGTTTAGATACCAGTGATTGGGGTCAATGCACATGACATATTAATCCTCTTTTGTTTTCAAGTTTAGTTTATTACATAGGCATTCTCAGCAGTTGCATGCCTTACTCTATTTGTAGGTGGTTGGAATCATTCTCAAGTTTAAATTTCATACAATTTTAACTTCTTGAGTACTCAAGTTTATGATTTAGCTTTCATATAAGCATATTGCATCAGTTTCAGAGTGGCTTTCATACAAGCCTAACCTTCATATTTTGAAATGGTAAAAAGTGGCCTAGTTTTCATTATACATTCTACTATCCACTTCACATTGTTAGATTTTTAGAGTATCCATGGGCTCCATGATCCATCTCATATAACATTTATTCTATATTTTTAATACTTCATAGCTTCAGTTCATGTGGCAATGATGGATCCAAAGGGCCAGCCTTTGTATTCTTGAGCCACCTATTTAGAGGGATTAGACACACAGTCTAGACATCGATTATCACACACATGATCATCTAGCTTCACTCAGTAGGTGACGATGGAGCCAAAGGGTCAACCTTTGTATTCTTGAGCCACTTTTTAAGGAATTGAGCACTCAGCTCTCTTCATAATATAACTTTTGATACAACATCATCAAGCACAGTCCAACATTACTCAGCCTTACTCAAGATCACAATAGGTTTTATATTGGTTCTTGTACTCGGTGGGGTGTATTTATTCCTTTCTCTTCCCTTTTCTTTTACTTAGATTTTGTATGTTCTATTTTATATCATAAATAATAAGAACTGATTTACTTTTTATTCATTTTATAGATTCATAATTGCACAATGTGCTCTCTATGCACTATCCAGCATTACTCAACATCACACAAGCTTCATTGACTTCACCTTTGTAGGTAAGTTTAGGTACACTTTCTATTTTTTTTCCTTTATCCTAGTATTTCACTTTATTGTATCACTAGAATAAAGTTGGGGTAAATGTAGTCATATAAAATGCAAAATTTGGTTACTTGAGAGTGGCTAATGATACACAATCCATAAGTCCTCCTACTTGCTTCCACAACCCTCATAGGCTTTTCTTTCATTGATTCCCAATCATCCACAACCTTTCAGACTTAACCTTTATAGACATAGTTATCTCTTTCAGGCCTAGATCCATCCCCCTAGGTCTCATTCCCTCTAGATAATAGTGCTCAACTTGGATAGGAGCACTGAAACCTAAGGTGTCTTGTTTCTGGCGCTGTTATCCAAATGTAAATTTGGTTCAAATGGTCATATTTTCCTGAATCCTTATCTTAATTCATGTCAGTCTAACTTGAATTCATTTAACCCAAAATCATTAGGTTCCCTATAAAGGCCATTCAAAGTCCATTTAGAAGGGTTGACACTCATTTACAAGAGAGAAACAAGAATACAAACAAGTAAACTCAATCACTTTTCCCTATTCTCTACATACAACATTCCAATATTATTCCAAGATTATTCAAACCTTTACACCAGTCCCTAGTCATTCCAAGTACACCCAATTTTGCATCTAGTTGCATTTTCATACACAATTTCACCAAGCACTTCAGTGGGAGAACTACATTAGCTTGATCCCTCCTCAAAGTATTGGTATGTAGGTAATGTGCTCACACATAGGGTATGAAGTGCATCTAGTGTATCCTTTACACACTAACCCCTTCTCTCTCTTTCCCAAGTTTCCATTCAAGTTCAATCACGAAGAGCTTCTAGGGCTTTTGAAGATTAAAACAAATCCACAATGAGCCTCACAAACTTTTAGGCTTTGATATTTCATTGACAGCGTAACATATACCTACTGAGTAGAACCCAAAAAACTTAGATCACTTGGATAACAACACCTAAAAAGGACTATAACATCGAATAGCAGGGTGCCCCACTTTTAGTGCTCTTGTCTAATTAGAAAATGAAGTTCAAGAACCTATTTTTGACATTGTCCCAGTCATGTACTTGAATTCTCAGACCCTATCTCAGGCCAGACAAATCAGAATAAGTTAAGTCATATTTTCTCTCATTTATTACTATTTTTAGAAAAGGCAAAAATACAATCTATTTACACAAATCAATGGCTTAATTATTGCACATTATTTATTGATTTGTCCTACTCCAGACCTGTTTATTTAATTAGGAATAAAACTCCATTATTCTAAAAAATAATAAAACACATACAAGGACATGTTTAAATGCCCTCACAAACATAGAAGTAAACAATGGATGTTAGATCAATATATAAGGACATGTTATATTGTCTACACACATAGGATATACACAAAAACATATTCAAATGTCCTCAAAAACATAGAATCAAAGACATGGAGGCTTAAATCCACTTGGAAATGGCATATTCAAATGTAATTAAAGCAAAAAAATAATGCATATAGTATATGAAGTTAGGAAAGCCATATGAAAAACACTCATGATTGTGTAATTTGATTGATAAGAGCTAAGTTGAACTTAATTATATTTAGTAACTAAGATGGGTAGTACATATATCACAATGTTAATGTGTGATCAAGATTGAAATATGTAATGATATATAAGGAATTGAGTGTATAAGTGGTTGGAGAAATTTATAGAACATGTGTCTAATATGCCCCAAGTAAACTAGTTGATGAGTGTGCATGTTGTAGGAAACTTGTGTGTAGTTTGAAACTGAGTGGTGATAGTCTGAGGTCAATGGGAAAAAAATAGGGTGAGGGGCACTATACTAATTCACTCTTGCCAATTGTAGATGATATTTTGTGATTATGTAGCACCTCAGTGTTGTATACTTGGAAAACTTGGACCTTGGTTTTTCCTCTTAGTTCTACTTATGACTTATTTTTGCAATCCTTACATCTACTCTATCATGTGCCTTTTAGCCTATATCATAGTTTGACCAACCTTATATTGATGACACAAACATCTTATCTTTCCTTTAATGCTTAAAATGTACTTATCTTACACCTCTATAAATTTGAAGCCTATATTTGCTTTTATCCTCCCTAGACACTAATGTTTGGGATAAATAATAACATCAACGTTACTGTCCTACGTCGACACAAGTGTCCAGTTTCCTAAAGTCATCCAATTTTTGAATGAAACATATTATAATGGTTACCCTAAGTACTTTAATGTGAGTTATCTCCTGATAGGATTAGTAAAAATATAATATCAACCCTCATTCATTCCTTGCCTAGCTATACCTAGAGAATGCCTAGTAATCATACCAAAATAGCATTCAAAAAGCACTCAAGTTACTAAAAACTTTCCTATTTTTCCCTATTTTTATATAAGTTAAAGGAACAACCCATCTACAGGTCTAAATTATTAAAAGAATAGTCATAAGGTCTTATTCGCAAAGTTACAAGTTAGGTCATCTTTGTACTTACTTTACACACATTGCATGATTCACACACAAGCCAACATGTAGGGAATAGTTACATGAGTTTGAGGCCATTATCTATAGTTTTGGCAATGTAGGCAGTGTCATTTAATAATGGGGTAATTGTAGATCAACTCAACATCATGTGCACACTAACACATTTTTCTCGAGGTTGTGAATACAAAGCTAGAGTTTTGCCATTTCATTATGAGTGGTAATCCATGACTAAGATTTGAATACACTATAATGAAGGTGAAACCAAACCCAAAAGCATCCAAGTGGTTACATCATGTTTCAATTGATATTTCATACATGACTCTAGTGTCAAAACCAGATAGAAGCATCAATGCAACTGTCCCAGGCTAATGCAACTTTCCAGAGAGCCAAAGAAACTAGATCCAGAATTTGATAACTATTATAGAATTATCTTCCTACCTACTTTCTACCTGTACTAGATTCAAAATTATGTTAACATTAGAACAAGCTAAGTACATCACTTTTATATCATTTTATATATCTAGCATAGTTGTACTTTCCATTTATAACTTATCTCAATTCATAAATACAACATATGGTATATTTGAGTTTAGAACATTAATTAGTTTGTTGTAGGTTATATTCACTCTTGTGCCTGATCATTTATATATCCTTAAACCTATCTACCCAAGTAGGATTCCAAATTCTACATTAGGGTTAAACATTTGGTGAACCCAATCTTTGAACATCAAACCCTAGGCCAACTAAGGTTTTCTAATTTGTTTTCATGTTGTTGATCCCTGATTGATAAATCTTGCAATCATGTTTACCATGGACATATCTATATATTATTTCATATTCTAATACCTTATATATTTTATGGTTTCATACGTCACTTTTCTTGTAAAATATGTTAAGCAAATTCATGCACATAATGAGATAGTGTTAAAACAGAGACAACATTTGATATCTCTTAAAAATTCCTCTTACAATGCTATAATCTAGTATCTAGATGCCAACATGATCAATTGAGAAATGCACGTGCTAAAATTTCAATACTTGAGTTCCTTAAATAATCTGATGTTTACATGGGCATCCTATATGAGACATTGTGTGAAGTTCAACTTCTAAATGATATTAAGCCTGCTTATTTTACATATATCATGAAAGATCTCAAGAATAATGCCAAACTTATTACCTTTGATCCAATTGACTTACCATCCAAATATATTATTGATCAATATTTACCTTTGTTCCTACAAGTACAAATACAAAATAAGGGTATCAAAAGGGTGCTTGTTGATAATGGATTGGGCCTAAACATTTGTAGTATCCACTTTCTAGCCATCATGAGAATTAACGCTAATCTACTTCAAAAGTCAATTATACATATGAAAGGGTTTGATAATTTGCATGGTCTTCCAGTTGGTCAAATTACATTGGATGTGACATTGGGACCAAAAACTATTCCAACTAATTTTAAGGTAATGTCTCAATCATTCCATTGTAGCATACTTTGGGGTAGACCTTGGATACATTCAATGGAAGTTGTCCCATCTACAATTCATAGATGTGTAAAATTTATACATGATGGGAATTTATTAACAATGTCTACGAATGATAAACCTTTCAAATTTCACAAAATACAATCAGAAATCGAATCCATTTATATAGTGGTACCACCTAAATAATGCATTCTTATTGAGCATATACACGCTTATGAAATAGGTGATGCAAAAAAGATAGCACATATTGAAGTGCACATATAAGCACATCAAGAGAAAGAACCATTACCAAAACATCCTAAATTCAAGGATTACAAACTTGCACTTGTTATCCATCATGATGATGATACTCATATGCCTAAATTAAAAAAGAAATGGTGGTTTAGAATCAATGATAACACCTATGTAAAACACCGCCATTCCCACAAATTATCTTATGTTTATGATCAACACTATTAGGGATCTTCAAAAATAGGTTTCTATAATTTGAATGTAACTGGATTTCCATAATGCTAATGCAAATGTTACGTTGTTTAATAATCAACCTCCTGCACAATGTATAATTGAATATCCTTATCCACATGGTTTTGAATTGCCACATATACCTATATTTTGGAACAATAAAGATCCATTTGAGCACATGTTAAATTATGTACAATCTTAACCTCTTTACCAAAGGGTTACTTAACCTCTTTACCAAAGGGTTACTTAACCTCTTTTTCTCCTTTCAAGTACCAAATTTTCATCCCTTATAAAAATGAGGGAGATAAGCTACCAAATGAGTAAAAATGTGGTGTTCTTAATATTTATATGAGTGCTTTTCCAAACTTAATATGGAGCCCATACAAGGTCCTCATCTTATACCATATTCTCAAGTGTATAGAATTCAAAAGTGCACACATCACTAGGATTTAACAATTACTTTATACATGGGTGGTGCTTATTTTTGGCATAACCACATTAATACTACACAAACAAAAACCACTTGGAAAAACTCCTTAGGCAACATAATAATACCAATTTCTTATGGTCTTAATGTAATCCAAACATGGGTTTAGGTTATGCCAACCACAAATCATATGCATTTACACTCATAACTCTTTGGTTATACCAAATGAAAGTAGCAATTGACCAAAATCAACAAGGCATCTCCTTCTCTCATGAAGACCAATGAATACATATTTCAAATGATAGCATTACATCTTCTACTACACATGCAAAATGTGAGGAGAAACATGTTATGTACCAATTTAACCTATGTAATCATGATGCAAATAATGTAAAAGTTCCAATTTGAGGTTGTAAAGTTCACAGTGGGGTAGATATCTATGACCATACATTGGATGGCATCATAGGATAATCTTTCCTCATCATCAAAAATTTCAAAAATACCAATAAAATTAAAACATTAAAAAATCTAAAGACATTTTTGGCACATGCATGTTCTATTGGCTCCTTGGCATCTATGTGTTAGTTCCATGTTGAGAGTTAGCATATCATTTACTCCTATATAGAAATGTACATGCATATATAGATACATGATACACTTATGGGTCTTGGGATTTCCCTCTATCCACATCATCAAGATGTTGGGCACATCCATATTGTATGATTTTAATACACACAAATTATATGATTCGATGATCACTCTACATTATCATGTTTGAGCTTACATATGTAATTACACATGCCTATTATCCATGATTATACATTACACAAATTACTTCATATGCTATGCACTTGACATTTTTTGTTTACACATTTGATCCATGGGCCACTATGACATGTTTATGTTAGTTGCTTGTAATTTTCCATTATACACTTCCTTGAGTGTTTTGCCTTGCTATTATCTTTCTTGTTTGAGCATTTGAATATGTTATATTGTATGTGGTCTCTATGCCTATATTTACCTTCTTGGACATTTGAATATGTCATTACTTGTTATATGTACATTTGAATATGTCATTCCTTACTTTGTGGACACTTGACTAAGTCATTCCCACTCGATTTGATAACATTTGAACATGCCCCTTGTTTGTGGTCTTCTTGGACCATTACTTTTGACTTACTTATGAGTGTTTTTATGTGTGTGTTTGTTTGTTTATTGAGTTTGTATTGTTACTATCTAGATGTTGAAATAATATTTATCATGCATTTTAGGCCTACATGTGATCACATTGGTTCTATGAACCTCAATGATACATTTACCTAGACATGTTTCCATCTATATGTTACATGGTTACATTCATAGATTTTAGAGTTGTCTTACCCTTTTGAGGTGAGGTAACATCCAGGTACTATTTTTACATCACCTCAAAGGGGGCATATTAGTGGGGACTTGCTTTGGAAGTATATTTTCCATGCTTTGCATAGTTCTCAGATTTAGTGGGGGCATGTCATATGGACATGGCTTCCACACATTCACAGTTTCTAGATTACATTGGGGGCATGTTTTGGAAGCATATACTCCACACTTATTTCATATTCAGTACTTATACTAGTTTACAGATTCAGTGGGGGCATGTCATATGGACATGGCTTCCATATATTCATAGTTTCTAGATTACATTAGTGGCATGCTTTGGAAGCATCTTCTCCACATTCATTTGGTATTTGATACTTATATTGCTTTGTAAATTTAATGGGAGCATGTCATATGGGAATGGCTTTCACACATTCACAATTTTTAGATTTTAGTGGGGGTATACTTTAGAAACATGTTCACCATATTAATTTAGTATGGTACTTACATCAATTCACTGATTTGTTGAGGGCATACTTTTGAAGCATGTTCTCCATACCTATTCATTATTCAACATCTCTCATTTATAGTAGGGGCATGTTTTGGAAACCTGTCCTCCACACTGGTACTTATATTAGTTTCAGATTTATCCATATATAGTGGGGGCATGATTTGAGAGCATGTCCTCTGCACTTACATAGTTAGCTAAATTGGCCAAAGCACATAGTTATATGATTCAAAATCACATTTGTGGTATAATTTTATACATGGTACCACTGTTATACATAGTTTCAACATAAGACATATATAAGGTGCATATGTTATGCAACATGTGCCTAATATTACAAATTTCAAATCAAATTTAAATTATAAAAGTATTGCACATGTTGATACCCCATATACTTTTACACACTTTAACGAGCCAATCTACTGTAGTACTTGTTCACCTTTTGGTACAGTTAAGGTGATTAAATCACTCAATCTTGCCAAATTTTTAGGTTGCAATTGATCATCCAACTTCACCTGGTTATAAGTATCATTGGGTTTCATAATTGAGCTAATCTCAACTACCAAGTGGCAACTCACTTTTGCTCCAAAGTTGGGGGCATTCACCTCTCTCTCTCTCTCTCTCTCTCTCTCTCTCTCTCTCTCTCTCTCTCTCTCTCTCTCTCTCCTTGGATATATGCACTTTAAATATTTATCTGTATTTATCCTAATATTAGTTTTAGAGCCTTAAAATGATACTCCTTTTGTAAAAATATCTTGCTAAAAGACAAGGCGGTTACATAAACTTATAGGTGTACTCCTAAACCTTGATCTTTTAATTTCAATCTATTTTAAGCATTTTTAACCTATATTATAAGCATTTATTTTATAATTTAACATGTTCTTGGTTGGATGTTAATCACCAACAAAGCACTCAAATTCAACTCAAGTAAAGACAAGGTGTGCACGCATACCTAAGTACTCATTACTTTCTTTTAACTAGAAATTTTATTACCATATTAAATGGGGGAATGTATAACCTCAATCTTATATACTTGACAAACTCAGACCTTGGTTATTCCTCTTAGTTCTACACGTGCCTTGCTTCTACAAGCCTTGTATATACTATATTGTATGCCCCTTAGCCTATCTTTTAATCTGACTAGCTTTATATTGATGACACATACATTTTATCTTGCCCAAAATGCTTAAAATGCACTTATCTTACACTTCTACATGTTTTGAGCCTATCCCTACTCTTATAATCCCTAGACACTATCTTGTGGGATAGATTATAGCATTGACAGTATTGTTCTACCCTGACACAAGTGTCCAGTGCCCTAAAGTCATCCAAATTTTAAATGAAACATATTATAATGGTTGGCCCAAGTGATTTAATGTGAGTTATATCCCAACAGGTGGCATAAATATAATATCAACCCTCATTCCTCACCTAGCTACACCTGGGAAACACATAATAATAAGACTAAAAGAGCATTCAAGAAGTACTCAAGTTATCAAAAGCTTTCCTATTATGACCTATTTTGATATAATTCAAATGAACAACCCAATTATAGGGTTGAAGTAATAAAGTAGCGGTCATAAGGTCTTATTTTCCAAGTTACAAGCTAGGGCACCATTGTAATTGCTTTACACACATTACATAATTCACACATAAGCCAACACGTAGGGGAGAATTACATATGTCTAAGGCCTTCTTCTGGAATATTGGCTATGTAGGTAGTGCCCTTTGACAATGAGGTCATTGTGGGTCAGCTCGACACCATGTGCCCACTAACCCATTTTCCCCCTAGGTCACATTGAAGATGGACAGATAGGGTTTTATAATTTCACAAAAATAACAGTCCATGACCAAGATTTGAATGAACTAGAGTGAAGGTTAATCGAAACATAAAAGCTTGTAGGTAGTTGCATCTTATTTTATTTGATATTTCATACATGACATCAGTGTCTATAGATACCTAAATCTGGCTACCTATAACCTCCAACCAGGCTTTTGACCAATTTTCACTAAAATGAAAAATTTGGCTTACAAACACTAAAATTCACTAAATGAGTTTAAATTCATATATTCAAGTGCCAATTTTCACCAGGGTATCACTAAATGGGGCAATGCAATTTATGGGGCAGCTAACTTTAATCAAATCATTTCAAGTCAAAATGCCAATTTTGCACCTAAGTGCTCTGGATTGCTATTTCCTATCAAATCTCTTGCACAAGACATGTGCCTTCATTATTTGTTGTTGGTAAGATCCTAAATGGGATAACGGTTCTAACACATCTAACATTGACTTCCAATTCCAATCTAGTCAAATTTTGAACTAATAACAAGACATTATGATCAATTTGAGTAATTTGTGCACAAAGTACTTAATCATGCTTAAGAGATAATTAATCCAACTCAAGGCCTAATTAAGAATTCCATGGAAATTTGTTGAATAATTTGTTTTGGAAATGAATATTGAATATTTGCATCATCAGGTGACCTCATTTCTTGGGAAGACATCCCTAGGCCATAAATGCCACAAATATCAAGATTCATGCCTCCCATGCCTCATCAAAGCCTTCCATGCCTCTTAATTGCTCCTCTATCCCAAAAATTGATGAGCATATTTATAAATTTTAATTGCATAATTGGATTAATTCTTAGCCACACATCTCAATCTTGAGATGGATGGTTCAGGTTGATTCTAACCTTTTGCAAAAATTTATAAATAGAGAGGCCATGAACATCATTTCTAAGTTATTTTGGTGCAAAGTTATAATGCACAAATATCTTCAAGAAACCATTGAAATTAGTGTTACCATGCCAAATTGATTCTAATTCAATCTAAATCTACAAGGTGCCAAGGAGAAGAGGAGATAGCCAAGCCTGCTTTGATGAAGACTTCATGAGCACAAGCCGAGCAAGCCATTACTATAAAGACATTTGGAGCCTCCAAGGAAGGTGAAGGAATTATTGTTATTTTTTCTTACTTTTTAGTTGTGTTTTTCATTTATTTTTGTTACTAAGTGCACCCTAGTAACTAGGCATGAAGATGTTAGCTTAATGTGTTTTTTATTTGGTTTCATTCACTAACACCATAGTAATCTCCTCTTTTTGGTCAAATTCCTAGTTCACATAATTGCACATCCAGTGGGACAAAACACATCCCATACATGAAGAAGATCATTCTACAACTTTAAAATCTTCTTTTGGATCATTAAAACTCTTGTAATTTGATTTTCTAACTTTGTTTTTCCATTTTTCTTTGTCACGGGTTTACACAGTAACTGACATCGATTAATAAAACTGTCATCAGTTGGCATAGCCACCATCGGTCACTATTGGTATAATCGATGTAGATTAGATAACCGTCATTTGTTAGTAAGTGTAATCATCATCAGTTATAGAACCGATGTTGGTCACTGTGTTTTTCTTAAAAACACAAAACTCGAGAGCTAATAGGCCATTTTAAAATTCTTGGTTCAGGGTCATACAAACTCCATTTTGGATGGTTTTTTTTTTTAACTACATGTTTCTCCTAAATTTTCAGAATTTGATATTAGTTTAGCTTCAAGTTTCATAATTTTTTTGCAAAATTTTGAAAATCTATTTAAAATGTTTCTAATCTAACATATTTGCTTTTTGGGGTGATGCGTTAAGGGTAGACAGGTAACCAGTGGACTTAGAACTTGTTAAAACATGTTATTAAGACATATTTGGAATAATTTTAAAATGAATTAGGAACATCATTTTGGTACTTAAATTAAAACTTAAGGTGCTTAAATAAGTGTTTTTATCATTAGTTTTCATAGTTATAACTAATACCAAGGGGTCAAATGAACACCACCTCATTTTCATTTAGGCTTAAAAATGAACTCATCTTTCCAAGATTTTTATTTTCAATAGTTGTTTGATATAATTTTTTTTTGGAAAGAAGAGGGATGTTGCGTGTATGCTCTTCCATTTGTCCCTTTTAGGGAACCCTTGGAATCAAAAGCACCATTCCTATTGCAAATAGCCTAGTCCAAGGCTTAGAAAGAAAGTCATCTAAAGCACTCACCAAAAACTCATCAAAGTTTGGGTGACCTTGAAAATGACCCTAAAGTCTTTCTATTTCATTATTTCTTTATTTTTATGCAAACTTGGCTTATGAGGGGGACTTCATTACCTCCCACAAGTGTTTTAGGGAAGCTTTAACCTGGGGTTTCATCTCCCGACATTGACTTTATTTTCCTCTATATTAGAGTTGCACATGGGATGTATCTGCATTTGGACATTGCAATACACTGAGCAAACAAAAAAATGTAGTGGTTGTAAAAAGGACTAAACCTTTTTGCAACTAGCCAATGCCACAATCACCTTATTTTTGTGTTTCTCTTATACATTATTTGACGTGAAAGTCATTGTGTAATTGATTTCCCTAGAGACGTTCGAAGCTTGATAGTTTAGTCAACCCCACATTGCCATACCCTTGCTAGGATTTGGATGATTATACTTAGTGTATTTTAGTTATTTTTGCTTGGTATATTTTGAGACTAAAACTTGTTTATTTATTCATAAGCCATGTCAAAACCAATTTGTCTATACGTCACTCTTTTGTCTAAAGAGGAGTTATGCTAGCCATTTTACACCACACATGTGCCTTGAAATTTTTTTAAAATTATTCGTGTGTCGATTTCAATTATAGAGGGGAGCGTTATGCTGCCCAAATCATGTCAAACCATTTTGCCTTTTGAGTATTTAAAACATAACATAGATCACATCATTCGAATATGCTTACACCGTTAGGCTACTCAATTTGTTTCAAGACTAGTTTACCTTGTATCAAAAACCATTTGTTTTAAACCATTTCATATCAACCATTTGGACCTTTGTCTTGTGTCGTCATGTTGTCCAATCTTGTCTAGCTTGTTCGGTCAAATCCTAGTTTTCAACATTGAGTTTTTAATTAACCTTTTCAAGTTTGGATTCAAACATAGATTGATTTCTATTTAGGTCTCAATTCGTGGTGTTGATACATAGATCTTTCTCTTTTGGGATCCATAACTTCAGTTAATCGATTACCCAAAATTTGAAAACTATAGATGGTTTGTTTGTTTCATTCTTATCCTTATCATTATTTGTGCCTTTATTTTGAAACACATAGTCTTTCTTCAAAGAGTCTTTCGTCTTATTCCTTATGCCAACTAATCATGTTTATGTTTGATTTCGTGTGCTGGGTTTATGTCAAAGTTGTTTCCAAACTTGTTAGATTAAATCAAATCACATTAGTCTTTGTTTCAAGTCTAGCTTGTGATGTTGTTTGGCCAAAAGTCCTAGCATATGCCTATTTGGTTGAGCCTAGATTTTGACTCCATGTTTGGACAAAAGACCTAGTAACTCAAATTTTCCTTTTCCTAGTTTAGACCTTATTTGGAACACTTTGACCTAGGCTTTTGACATGCCAGTTTTTATTCAGACACTTGACCTTTTATGTGTATGACATTTGACATTAGACATTTGATGTTAGGTTGTTTTATGCTAAGTCTTAGCACAAATCATTTTGGAGATACAACTCCACTTTCAGACCACTTTGGAGATACAACTCCACCTTTTGACCAAGTTAGACTAAGCTTGAACCTTTTTTCCTTTGGACATAGTTTTTCAGAGTTTGTAGAACTCTAAGCCTTTTTATTTTAGAGATTTCATCATTTACATAGATATGTATAGATACACTTATAGTGGAGTCATGTATAATCCAACTTATGATAGAATGGCCACACAAAATGACTTTTATGGCTTTAGTCAACACCCTAACAATGATAATATGGTTTGTGAGATAGATTTATATCCACCTCATAATAATCATTCATGGGAACAAAGTCATAAACTAGCTCATGATCCAACTTGAGACCTAGATTGGTATGACAAGGCTTATGAGGAGGAATTTGAAGACCCAACTACAGATAATGTTGTTTAGGATACAGATGCATACCCTCTTTATAATAATTAGTACATGGAACATAGTCAAGAACCAGCTTATGAGCCAACTCATGATTGGGATGATATGGTTTATGAGGAAGACTTTGATGCTTTAGCTTATGCAAGTAATCAGGCTCCCCCACATCATACCATTTCTATTTCAAGACTACAACATCACACCATTTCCATTCCAAGACCTTGTCCTTTAGTTTGTGCGAGCAATCAAGCTCCATAATGCCCCTTCATCATTCCAAGACCTAGTCCTTTAGCTTGTATGGGCAATCAAGTCCCATAACACCCTATCATTACCATTTAGGACTTCATCCTTTAGCTCATGCAATAAATCATTCTCCCCAATGCCCTACCATTATCCAACCATAGGCCATTTCTCCTTCATTACCAATCCCATCCAAACCTCAACTGATACAATCCTTCGAAGACCAAGCTGTGTTCAAAATTGGTATTTTCTAACTCATTGGAAGCCAAGGCCAAGTTAACCAACCAATCTAAGATGTTTCTATTGAATCAATAATTTGTGATAAGTTAGCCTGTGATAAATCACCTATTGATCTTATCCTAGTTATCGAAGAGTCTCACATTGACGAGTCAGTATTTATTGGCTCACTTCTTAATGATTATAACCACCTTTGGGAAAATCATTACCTCGATCATGTGCCTAGTTTTCAAGAGCCTCCTATTGACAATCAAGTCTCTAAGGAGTTGTCACTTGACCTTTTTCCCATCCTAAATGAGTCCCACTTTGACAAACTAGTTTTATGGAGCCCATTATGCCATCACAGGATATTACTTATCCAATACCAAATCTTCAGCAAGACATCATTGTAACATAGTACCCGTTAGATGAAGAATCAAAGTTAGAGTCAAGTTCTATTCTTGAACCAACATTAGATTTGCCATCACAATCACAATCAACATTACTCTCAACATCTAATTTAGAGTCCCTTGAGTTAGAATTAGATTCAAAAGAAGAACATGTTCATGATTGTTACAACATTGGTTATGCATACCTTGTAGATCAGTTTGAATACATTTGTGATCCTTCTATGATTTTTGAGGATGGGTACTTCAGCTTTGACACAAGTTTTCCTAGTATCTTCTATGAGGATTGTGCAAACTCTCCCCATTCCATTATCATTCAACATGCCATTACCATCAACCAAAATAGCCATATCATTGACATTCCATCTCCCATAATTATCGATTGGGATTGATAGAATCACACTTTGTTGAACTGCATCTATGACAACATAGTAGTTGAAGAAGAGAAAGGAGGCCAAGACCACATTCATATAGCAGAAGAACACTATCCTAGTGAAACTTTTTTGAAAGCAATAGAAGACAATCAAATTCAAAAGTCAACACTCCTTAGTGAAACCTTCTCAAAGGCACTATAGGACAATCAAGACAACTTCATAGGTGAAAACCTCATTAAGGCACCAATAGATGAGCATAAAACTTATTCACTGCTTGATGAAGACAAAATTAAAGATCAAATCAAAATAGCTTCCAATATACAACCTAATTAGATGGTAACTAATATCAAGATCAAACAACAAAAAAATATGGTGGTCCTATCGAGAAAACAAGTCTTTGACCCCACCACAACTAAAATTATGTCGAATCTAGCATCAATAACATTACGTGTGACTAAGATCTCAATCTTCATTTTTTTCCTCACCATTATACATTCTATTATCATCTACCATTCCATTTCATAATAAAACCTACCATCCATTATTTGCCTTTGTTTACCATCCATGGTTGCACTTTCCTTTGTAGAGGCTACAAAGATAACTTGTCTCAATCTTTGAAGGATTCAAAATCAAATACCAATGAAGATCACAAAACAATTCTTGATAACCAAATCTATAGGCCATTCTTGATAGAGCAATTATTTAGATGAGGTGTGGTCTAGCAATTAACATGATCAAGTATTCTTTTTATATCATTTATTGATTAGGACGTGCATCTCCCCATCAGTAGTAACAACAAAATCAAAAACCATACCCAGGCCAAAAACATGTACCATGTCATTTCATTGCCATGCCATTTCCATTGTTACATATCCATTTTCCATTATCGTATATGCCTGCTATTCACCCCATTACTTAGGGGCAAACCTTCTTACCATTTTATCCATCTTATCATTCCATTCCTATCTAGACCAAAGCTTATTATAGTCATCTTACCCAATCTTATTTTGATCTTGGTTACTTTGGTTCTTCGCGTACCTTTTATGGGGGGATTTAGATCAAGTTTCAACAATCAATCAAGTTTGTGTTTAAATGATAGTCTATGAAATTAGTGTGACAGTTGATATGGCAAGATATCTTTTATCCTATTAAGTTTGTTTATGTGAGCTTAATTATAACCGCCTATGGTCAAATCAATGTCTCACCAGTATTGCTACTAATTATAACTACCTATGGGGAAATTAGTATCATTGACCTATGTTGTTGTATCCTAGTTATAACTGTAAATGTGTAATTAGGGGCAACACTTGTTTACCATGCATTGTCGCATCACCTTGCCATTATTATTTTCATTTGACTAGCCATTTGTCAGATTTGAGAACTTGTTAGAACCTAGTTTATTTTTCCCTACCTTTTGTATGGATCGAATTACTATGACTTGAGATCATTTTAGGACTATGTGGGCCATGCTTAATTCATGTTGAGGTCAACTCAGTCCCCTTTTCCATATGGTCTCACCATTTTGTGAGCAACCTAAGCCAAATGCTCTCATCATTTTATGAGAAGGTATCTTGTCATTCTCTAACGAGTTAAGATACCTCAAAATTCAAAAACCATTCAAATATTTTAAAAATCCAAAAATATTTGTCTTGTCTTAGCCTAGTCAGTTATCCTCGATCTACCTTACTGGGGCATTATCATTGTTAGGATGATTTATTTTACTTTTATATTCAAACTTTCTATTTAATTATTTATTTTAGGTTTTTTTTTTATTGTTTATTTTTTCTATTTGTTTATTTGTTCGCTTGTCTGTTTGTTTGCTTTCAACACTATTGCCTTGATTTAGTTTATGTGTGTTCTTTTGGTGATTCCTTGCCCACACTTATACTTGAATCCATCTATATATATACCACAACATTATCATCATGGTTTTTATCATTGGTGTATTATTTTTGAGTGTTTATTGGATATCGAGAGTCAGTCCTTATGCATATTTCGGCCAAGTCTTTATGGTGTTCTATCATGATGCCTACCGTCACATACTATAACAAAAATTAGATTCAAGAAGGTCTACAATCAATAGAACTGTAGAAGTTTCTCCTTGACACCTTAGCAAATCCTTTCTGCCCACCCTTGATCAAATTAACCCATTGGCCATTCTAGTTGTGTCATTGCTAATAAGGATGCATGTCTCCTCATTGGCAAGTACAACTGAATCATTTTCTATTGATCAATCTTACCCTTCTCTTCATCTCTTTCATCATTTTGTGCATGTAGGCATTTTCTCATTTGGATTAATCTCATCTACAGGTTAATTCCACCTTTCTTCTTATTTCTTTTCAAAGGCCCATCCATCAACATATGTGATGGCCACTCCCTTGAGGGGGCATCAACATAGGCTTCCAAAAACCATTTGGAGCTTTGTTCTTCAACCATTATCTTCTTTTTGGCATACAAGCCATCTCTCATTATTTGAGAAGACATTGCTTTGCCTATGATTTACAACATCTTCCCAAACAGGAGCAAACTGTAGACACCTAAATCTGGCCACCGATAACCTCCAACCAAGCTTTTGACCAATTTACACTAAAATGCACAATTTGGCCTAAAAATACTAAAATGCATTAAGTGAGTAGAAATTGATTTATTCAAGTGCCAATTTTGGCCAGGGTATCATTAAATAGGGTAATGTAATTTATGGGCCAGCTATCTTTGATCAAATTATTTTGAGTTAAAATGCCAATTTTGCATCTAGGTGCTCTGGATTGCTATTTCCTATCAAATATCTTGCACAAAAAATGTGCCTTCATTATTATTTTTGGGTAGTATCCTAAATAATATAATGGTTCCAACACATCTAACATTGACTTCCAATTCTAATTCAGTCAAATTTCGAGCCAATAACAAGGTATTTTGATCAATTTGAGTAATTTGTGCACAAAGTGCTTAATCATGCTTAAGAGCTAATTAATCCAAATCAAGGCCTAATTAAGAATTCCATGGAAACTTGTTTAATAATTTGTTTTTGAAATAAAAATTGAATATCTACATCATCAAGTGACCTCATTTCTTGGGAAGACATCCCTAGGCCATAAATGCCACCAATATCAGGATTCATGCCTCCCAAGCCTCATCAAAGCCCTCCTTACCTCTTAATTTCTCCTCTATCCCAAATATTGATGAGCCTATTTATAAATTTTAATTGCATAATTGGATTAATTCTTAGCCACACATCTCAATCTTGAGATGGGCAGTTCAAGTTGATTCTAGCCTTTTGCAAAAATCTATAAATAGAGAGACCATCAACATCATTTTTAAGCTATTTTGGTGAAAATTTACAATGCACAAATATCTTCAAGAATACATTGAAATTAATGTTATCATGCCAAATTTATTCCAAGCTAATCCAAAGCCATAAGGTGCCAAGGAGAAGAGGAGATAGCCAAGCCTCCTTTGATGAAGACTTCATGAGCACAAGCTGATCAAGCCACAACTACAAAGGCATTTGGATCATCCAAAGAAGGTGAAGGAATTATTGTTGTTTTTTATTACTATTTAGTTATGTTTGTCATTTGTTGTTGTTACTAATCTCACCGTAATAACTAGACATGAAGATGTTAGCTTAGTGTGTTTTTGATTTGGTTTCATTCATTAACACCATACTAATCTCCTCTTCTTAGTTAAATTCCTAGTTCATAGTGTCAAACCCAAATAATAGCATCAACGTAACCATCCCAAGTTGACACAACTATCTAAAGAGCTAGAAAAACCATATCCATAATTTGAAAACTATTCTAGAACTATCTTCTTGCCTACTTTCTACCTGTACCAGATCTAACACTATGTTAGCATCAGAACAAGCTAAGTACATCACTTTTATATAATTTTATATATCTAGCATAGTTGTACTTTCCATTTGTAGCTTTTCCCAGTTTTATAAATTCAACACATGGTACATCTGAGTTTAGCACATTAATTGGCCTATTGTATATCTGATATTAACCCTGTGACCTATCATTTCTATATCCTTAACTTTATCTACCCAATTAGGATTCTACAATCTAAATCAATTTTAAACACCCATAATAATGATCCTATCTAAATTCAATTTTTGAGTATGTAACATTTAAAAGTAAATATATTAGAGATGGAAGCCAAATATAGTTAGATTAAGCATTAGTAAAAAAAACTCAAAAAAATGCATAAGAACACAACTAGATAAGCTAACTCCTTCGACGGGGTTTGGCAAATGACAATTAAGAGTTAATGAAAGAAATCACATACACAATACCTTCCCAAGAGCATTCCATCATCCAAATGCGGCTCAAAACATGATTTTCCCCTTGATTTGGTGCTCAAGTCTTTAGTAATGATACAAGGAAAAGCTCCTCCATCATCTCTTGTGCACCAATGAAACTTGGCTCATGATATGAAATCAAATTTATGCCCATTAATGAAGCTATCCTATTTCAAATTAAGCATTATAACACTACACAAATGGCTTGTGGAGAGAATTTTGCATAATACATTTACACAAAGAAAACTTAAAAATGGTGGTCTTGACTCTCATATTTATAGATTTTTGAGATTGATCATAATCAACTACGACCGTCCATCTTGAGATCAAGATGTGTGGCCATAGATTGATTCAATTTTGTATAATTAATCCATAAATACCCTCATAAATATTTGGAAGGAAGGGGCATTAAGAGGCATGGGAGGCCTCAAACTTGATATTCATTGCATTTATGGCTTATGGATGCCACCCTACAAATGGCATCATTTGATGATGCAAATATTAGCAATCAATGTGTAACTAAAAGATATTCAATAAATTCCATGGATTTTCTACTTAATCTCTTAATTTTTATTGATTTTTCTTAGTGAGATTAATCAAAATTTACATAATTCTTTAGAAATTAGTTGCACACTATCAATCAAACTGGTTACAATGTCATATTACTAGGTCATAATTTGACTAGAGTAGAATTAAAAGAAGGTGTCAGGTGCGTATAGACCAATATCCCATTTAGGACATTATTGACATGAAATAATACATGCATGCATCCTGTGCTTTCGAATTAGAAGAATTTAATGATTTAGAGGGTCAAATTGCATTTTCATCATTTTGATAAGAAATGATTTGAGAAAAGTTAATAATAATATAAAATGCATTGCCCCATTTAGGGATACATTAGCATGTTTAAGTGATTTTGGCCTAAATTACGCATTTTCACAAATTTTGAGATAATTACAACACAATGGTGTTAGGAATTGGATGTCTACATTTTGCCCCTATTTGAGAAGGTGTAGCGAAATATTCGGTAAAGCAACATCTTTTAAAGAAAAGAGATGTCAAGAATTTGGAAGGAAATGACCCATGATGCCCCCTCAAGAGGACATACAAGGATGAAAGAGAAATATGGACTCTTGAAAAGAGAGGGAAAGTGGTGAAATTAACCCATGGCACAGATTAAATCCAGATGAGCTAAATCTTACATGCATTGATTCTTCAATGATCAAAATATAATTAGAGTATAATGGGCCCCAAGGACTAAGGGATGGGGAAAGATACAATCCAAAAATATAATCAACACACTTTGAACACACTTAAAGCCAGGGTGCAAGCAGCGTATTTAGGGAATGTATGATCTTGAGACAAGTTACACTCTAAAACATCACTAGAATGAGGGCAAAAGTTCACAGAGCTTGGAATTAGAGTAAATAGGATAATGTTTCTCTCAAGAAAGGAAATAATAATGTGCCCCAATAGAGCATATTTGATCAGTTGATAAAACTAATTTTCCCTAGTAGGGTTGATTCTTGATCGTTGATGATTAATTATGCCCCAATAGGGCAAATCGGCAAGCGTAACTCAAGGATTTAACCTACTACACATATAAAAAATGAGTGGGTGAAAATTTAGAGGTGATGGTCTAATGACTAAAATATTCATAAAAATTTGGCATACGAGGATGCACAAAGTAATGAAAGAAGAAAAGAAGAATGAAGGTGGTCGAGCTGACCCAAGATACATCATGTATCCAACCACTGCCTACATAGTCCAGATGGACCTCAAGTCAATGTAGTTCAACCCAAAGTGGGAAAAAATAGAATGAGGAATGAATAATAGAAGAAAATAGACCATTGTTCGATTAGGCTCATAATGTATGTAAAAAGATGCACGTCTTACATAGAGTCGAGTATGAGATAAGCCATCAGTAGCTAGTTTCATTGGTGCACTTAAGAGTTGATCATCAGAGTTGCATTGATTTTGAGACTTGGATACAAAGCACGTAGTGCTTACTATGGCAAAATGAAATTAGGTATCATAAGTATGAGGAACTTATAATAACATTATTTTTTAATTGTGCTGAGCTGGTTCAAATGTGAATATTTATAACTAGGGATAATGATAAGGATTACCAATACCAGAGTTATAACTATTTAAATTTAAATAAAAACAAAGAAAAATAAAACATAATTGAACCTAACTTAAAATCAAGCTATGAACAATCAAGATTTAAGTAGCAATAATAATGTATAAAATTCAAGTAAGAACAACTTAATAAACAACGTGAAAGTAAGATGTGAATGATCAAGATCCATGTGTACTATCAAGATGTACTTGGAAAATAAAACAAAAGAACAAGATAAAATAGGAAAATAAAAGACCAAAAAGAAACAAGAAGAAACAAGTGAAGGAAGAAGAAGGAATAAATGAAGAGACAAGAAATCACAACAAAACACCAATAAAAAATTAAATAAACACGCACAAATAAGTAGTTACTCACAATGTTAGTATGATTTGAAAATAAGTTTTTGTTTACGTGTCATGGAGGCATTACTTTCTACAACAACGTAAAAATAATAAGGAACAAAGTTTCCCCCAAGTGATAGGGAAACAACATAGAAGAAAAATGGGGGAAAGAGAAGAAAAGGAATGGGGTGACCGAGTTGACTCCAGATGTACAAGACAAGTGCACGTTGCTTGCATAGTTCTATGGATGCTAGATCCAACATAAACATTAGGTCAAATGTAGTTATCCCAAGAAATGGGATAAAATAAAAGTGATTATAGATAAATATGATTGATGTTGTATAGTAAATAAGGAAAATTCGCTCTCAAAATGGTGAGAGTGTACAAATTAGTACTTACAAATGGCAAGAGTGTGGGATGCATAGAATAAACAAAAGAGTAAGACAATGTTTTTATTTTTTTTGTCGATCATTTTCTAATGTTTTTATGTTTATGGGATAAGAAACAAAAATTAAATATCAACAAAAGGTCTAAGAGAACTACCTAGTTGAGGAGATGCACGTCCATAGGTAAGAGTTCAAACAACAACTAAACCAGCTGCAATGATGATCATGAATATGAAAAATGGAAAAGGGAACTAACTAATTAAAGAGATACATACCCAAAATTAGATGTTATAATAACAACTAAAGCTAGCTATAATGGCCCATGCTCACAAATTGATGAGAGCGAGATCCTGCTAAGGCAATAATGCCTACCAAACAATAATAAAAGAATAGTTTTTTGTATGAGATAAGTCTGAAGAACCATCCAATAGGTAAAAATCCTAAGCTGCAGAGGTATCCATGTTCACTTTTCTATGAGAGGAACCTACAAAATACTGTCTAGGAGAAACTACTTTGTAGAACTAGCATTGAATGTGTTCATAATGCCTATGAGTCATAATCAAGATCATAATTGGTGAAGGGATAAAAGATGTGCAAGCTATAATGGCCCAGGGTAAGAAAAAAATATGGTTCTAAACATAACAGCTCAAAGTGAATATGGTCCAAAAGAGGATGGTCCAGGGTAGTATAAAATGTTGGAATATAAATGATCCAGAGTGGCAATAGTCCAAAGGTTCAACTGTCAAGAGTGATAAAAAAATATGGTTCTTGAAAGAAAGGTCTAGAGTAGGTCAAAATGAATATGGTCCAAGATACGATGGTCCAGGATATAATATTAGGATAAAATAACTTTAACACAGGGTTCTCCCAATTAAGGGGTCTTGTAGACAATGGTTCAAAAGTTGTCAATAGTTGAACTGCTTTAGATGGACAATGTTCATGGGCTTTAGAAGTTCTTCACCACCTGGAATAGCTAGCCGATATGTCCCTTATCCATAATTTATTATGATCACATATAGGCCTAGTCAATTGGGCTGGAACTGACCCTTTATCTTACATTCAACATTTGTGTTCTTCTGGTTCTCTTTCAAGACCAAATCACTAATCTCAAACTCCCAAGGGAGAATGTGCTTGTTGTAACTTCTCTGTAATCTATTATGATAGGCTTGTAATTTTTTTAGGGTATCCAAATGATTTCCATCAAGGAGATCTTGTTCTTATAACCTTGAGACTCTATAATACTCATTATCTTCAATATTCTTTAAATATACTCACAATGAAGGAAATTCGATCTCAATCGAGATAATAACATATATTTCATAAACAAAGGAGTATGGAGTGGCTCCTGTATGGGTTCAATGACTAGTGCGATAAGCCCAAAGGGTAGGAAAAATTTGGAAGTGTTAATTACAGCTAACATCATTAACAATCTTATTCAATATAGCCACAATGGTTTTGTTTGATGCCTCAGGTTGTCCATTGCCTTGCAGGTTGTATGGTGTGGATTTCTTATGATTGATTTTGAATTTTACACAAAGTTTTTTAACATCTTTGTTTATAAATGATCTACCATTATCAGATATAATTCGAGTTGGGATGCCATATCGACAAATGATATGGTAATGTATGAACTTGACAATCTACCTACTAGTGACACAACTGAAAAGAATGGCCTCAATCCACTTAGTAAAATACTCAATAGCGGTTAGAATATGTTTATGTCCATTTGAAGATATTGGGTTTATTTTTTTGATAATATCGAGGACCTAAGTATAAAATGGCCATGGCAAAGTGATCGATTGTAATGGTAAGGAAGGTGCATGTATCAAATTTCCATGTTATTGATAAGGAAAACACTTCCTTACATAATTGCAAGCATTTGTCTCTATTTTTGGCCAATAATAACCTATTCTGGGGAGATTTTTAGCTAAGACTACACTATTGGTATGGACCCCACACATTCCTTCATGAACTTCCTCAAGCGCTAGCTTGGATTCTCATGAAAATAAATAGTGAAGTAGCATTCCATCATAGCATTTATGATAAAGTGTGTTTCCAAAAAGGGTATAACGAGCTATGTGATGAAGGAAATTTTTTTCATGATTGGTAGAATGGTTAGGTGGAAAAACATGATCATGGAAATAAATATAATAGTCTTGAAACCATGGTAGTTTAGGTGGGAGATCACGACCAACAATGGCACATACCCTTTCTGAATCTAGCAAGACATGAGTAGGCTATAGAAGGTTCTCAATGAGAAAGTAATACTCTTTAGCACTATTATCAATCTGTATCATTGACCCAATTGTTTTCATTGCATCGACAGACCTGTGATTGGCTTGTGGTACTTGTTCAAACTGTAGAGATTTAAAATGAGATATGAAATTATCAATAATCTGCTTGTAGGGTACAAGTTTATCATCTCTAGTTTGATACTGATCAATGGTTTGATTGATAATCAATTGAGAATCACCAAAGACCATTATATGCTCGATATCCCACTGCACTGCAAGATACAGTCTTACAATAAGTGCCTCATACTCGACCATATTGTTGGTATAATGAAAATTAATATGAAACTCTTTGAGAATCAGGTCCCCTTGCATTATAATCAATAATATGTTAGCTCTAGATCCTTGATGTGTGAATGAACCATCAAAATATAGTTTCCATTATTCATGTTCATGCTACACTTCTTCAACTATCATGATATAATCATCTAGAAAGTTGAATCTAAGTGGTTGAGTGTCTATAATAGGAGATTTTTCAAGTTGATCAATAGTAACCTACCCCTTAATAGCTTTCTAAATCTAATACTCAACATTAAACTCACTTAAGAGTATGACCCATTTGGCCATGCAGCCTGTGAGTGCTAGTTTGGATAATAAAAATTTGAGAGGATCCACCTTAGCAATAACAATGATTTTATTGTTCAACATATAATGGCATAAATTTTTAGAAGCAAACACCATAGCTAAACATGCCTTCTCAATAGGTATATAATTATGTTCATAATCCACCATTGTGCGACTTACATGATAAACTACATGTTCTTTACCTTGATCATCATGTTGGGCCAAAAGTGCCCCCAGTGCATGTTTAGTCACTAAAATGTAAAGAAATAATGGTTTTCTAGGTGTTGGTGGTCTAAAAATTGATGGATTGGCTAGATATGTTATGAGCTTCATGAATGTTAATTAACACTCATAATCCCATTGAAATGTGACCCCTTTCTTCAAGATATGTGTAAATGGGAGGAACTTATCTACTAATTGAGAAATGAACCTAAAAATACATTGGATCCTTCCTTGCAAGCTTCAAAGCTATTTAAGATTTGAAGGTGGAGGTATTTCAATAATGGCCTTGATCTTAACAGGGTCAACTTCGATCCCTCTTTGCAATACAATAAAACCTAGTAATTTTCCTAAAGTGACACTAAAGACACACTTCTTAGGATTCAAATAGACCTTATACTCATGAAGTCTCTCAAAAATTCTCCGTATAATGTTAGGATATCCATCACATGTTCTTGATTTTGGTAAGATGTCATCAACATAATCCTCAACAATATTGTGCATCATGCCATGGAAGATGATAGTCATAACACACTGATATGTGGCTCTAGTGTTCTTCAAGTCAAATGGCATGACTTGATAACATAATGTTTCCTATGGGGTGGTGAACGCAGTCTTGTGTTGATCTTATTGGGCTAACTTGATCTAATTATATCCGAAAAATCCATCCATAAGGGAGAACATCTCATACCCAATAATAAAATCAATAATTATGTTGATGTTGGGTAGAAGAAAATCATATTTGGGCAATGCTTCATTGATATCTCTAACATCAGTACAAAGACATATACCCTATAGCTTTTTATTGATTGGAACTATGTTTGATATCCATTTGGAATAGTCTAGGGGTCTAATGAAGCTTGCTCCTAAGAATTTATCTAGTTTAGATTTTACCAAAAGAGTGATACACGGATTCATCTTCCTCAATTTTTATTTCACTGTCTTGGCATGTGGATGAACAATAAGGCAATTCACAACCAAGTGAGGGTCTAAACCTGGCATGTCAAAATATGCCCATGCAAAAATATCAATAAAATCCATCAAAATGGATATAATGTGTTTGCTTTCTGCTTCAGCAAGGGAAGCTCTAAGGTAAACAATTTTGGGATCCTCAAATGTTCCCAGGTTCGCTTCAACAGGTCTTTATACAAGAAGTGTAGAACCATATTCAAAAATAGTAGGCAATGTGTGATCATGATTAGCTTATTCTGCTACAATTTTTTATTATTCCTCCCAAATCTCTAGATAAAGTGATGAATCTAAATCTACCAAATTAGGTAATGACTATTGACGTGGTGGATTGTACCCTCTGAAGGGAGGCTCATCTATCTTCCTCCATGTGATATAATGGAGACACCCCTCTTATTGTGGGTTGAAAATGGGAGGGATGAATCTCTAGACTAGGGGCTAGCTCCCCTTGATGCATCTTATGGGGGGATGAAAAGGGAGAGAAATACTAAAATTAGAACCTAAACTAATGCGGTGATGCATCAAAATGGTTGATCTACTCAGCTTTGACATACACTTTACACTAGAGAGAAGCAAGCATACACTTCATTCAAATGAGAACCTTTCTTACATCAGTGTTTCAACTAGGATTCCTATGGAGATACAGGGAGGTAGAACTAGCATAGGTGTTCTAAGACACACTATGGATAGCCTGTTCACATGCACATATACTCTGAGTTGGACACATCTTGTTGACCTGCAAGAGAAGAACTCACAATACACTAGATATGTTGGCATAAACTTATGAAAGCATGAAAAAGAAATATGCAAAAGTGCAAGCTAAAATAGAGGTAAAAATGATTCTTTTGATTCAAGGTAAATTCATTCAAGGCTTCACCATACAATGCTAAGATCTCCTTTCTCAAATGAGAAGTTACAAATATATAGAGAACTTGGAAACAAATAGCTAAAAAATCAAGGGATGAAAACCAATGCTGAGTTAAACACTTCTATACATACCACAAGCCCATGTTGCTACCATATTCTTCCAATTACATATAGGAGAGCCATGTTGTATATGTCCAAGTCACTGCCCTTGCTATCTTGGGCCTAAAAAAGCATGGGATACTCCTAGCAACTAACAAAGCCATCCCCAAGTTGTGTTGACTAGACCATGCTCTCTTCAATGCTGGGCATAACTGGATGTGTATTAATGGTAAAGCATGAAAACATGGGATGCTCTCCTCTATAGTTTGAAAACCAATTCTTTTATTGGTTTTTAGTAGAGACTATTTCACCTAAGTGCATTTACTCTTCTTGTTGACAACACCTGTGCCACTTACCTTGGTCTGGTTCATCATTGGGTCTGCGCTTTGACATGTCACGCTACTTAGAATGTTTTGAGATTTTACTTTATTGTGTTGCATGGCTATGTTTTGGGTTACCCACCTTGTTTTCTTTTACTTTGTTATTTCCCTTTGCCATGGCTTTTTCCCTTTTGTCTTTAACCATTTGGGCTCTTGAGCGCTTGTTATTTCTCAGGACTTTGGGCTTTTGGTAATGCAAATTTCTTTGGATAAAATTTCCAAAGGAATTCCTTTAGATATTTTGTCTAAATAAATTCTCTTTTGGGATTGCCTTTGCGCCTTTCTTTTGGTGGGCCTTTGCGCTGCACTTTCCTTTGGATAAAATGTTTGATGGAATTCCTTTAGACATTTTATCCAAAGGAATTCTTTCCTTTGATTGCTTCTTTTCTTGAAGGGCATGTGCCCTTCGGGCCTTTTGTCTTCATCCTCTCTTACTTAAAGTACCCTCCACAAAGGCTTCTCCATTACAAAAGTGCCCTCCACAAGGGTAGGTGCCCTTCAAAAATTGTGAAAATGACCCTTTAGAAAAGTGAAAAGAGTCCTCTTTCTTGACCAAGTGCCCTCAACAAAGACACTTACCCTTCAGACTTTTTGTGACCATCAAATTTCTTCGGACAAAATTTTTGAAGGAATTCCTTTGGATATTTTGTTTGAAGGAATTTGACCTTAGCTTGCCTTATTTGGTTTTCCTTCAGATAAAATGTCTAAAGGAAAACTCCTTTTACTTGTCACTTTTCTTGAAGGGAAAGTTCCCTTTGAGCTTCTTTTCTTTTCCCCTTTGCTTCAACTGGATACCCTCCACAAGGGCATTTCAAGCCAAAAGTGCCCTTCAAAACTTTTGTATTGGTCCTCACATTGATGAAAAGGCCTCTGCAAGGTCCATTCTGCCTTCAAACATACCCTTCAAAAGTTTTGTAAAGGTCCATTTCATCTTTGAAGTGCCTCCCACAAGGGTACATACCCTTCAGGGAAATTGCAAAGGACCCTATAGAAATCCCAGGTGCCCTCCAAAGAAAAACATTTGCCTCAAAAAGTGTCTAAGACCAATTTAGGCTCTTTTAAAAGACTTGCTCAAAAAAGCTTTGAAGTAAAGATGTCTCAAAACCTGATTGCTTCTTCCTTACCCTTTTGGGTCTATAAAGGACTCCAACTCATGAAATATCATAAGTTAAGTAATCCCACAAACTTGAGTTGAATTGATTTGACCCTTATCAGGTTTCTCTTTGGCTTCAACTTATAAAAATCATAAGATAAGTCCCCTTGTAACCCCAAAATGCATTGCTCTGACCCTTTCAGGTTTTCAAACTACTTTTACTTATGAAAATTGGCAAGTAAAGTACTTTTCAAAACCTGACTTGCACTGGAACTAGCCATAGACCCCTTCGGGTTTGTCAAGTGCTCCTGCTTATTATTTGTAAAGCTTACAAGTAATGTTGTTCTGAGAATTCAATTTGCTTTGTGAGTGTTGGAAAAGACCAATGCTTGATGAGACAACACATGTACCTACACAAAAGCAACTTTTCCCTTGATTTTCTAAAGGGTTAAGACCTGGTTTTGGGGCAAAAGGTCATGAAGAATAAGGTTTTAATGAAAAAAAGGTGGGGTGCCCATTTTGGCATGTAGGATTCACAAAATGGTCAACAAATTGGTGACTCACAGGGGAAGCATGTCTGTTATGCTTGAGAAGACTGGTGGAATAAAAGTTCATTGGGCATGGAGTTAGGATGCATCTTGGTGAAGTCAACAATAGCTTTGTAAGGACCTAAGAAAAAATAAAGATTTTACCCCAAACAACAAGGAAAAAACACACACAAAGGCTAAAAACACTACACATATGCATAACAACACTTAGGGAAAATGAGGAAAAACAAGGAAACTATGTACATGAAAAAAGAAACCTAATAAACATGCTTAAGATATATCCCATTGACTGGGATATGTATCCCTTCACCATCTAACTTGGAGATTTGGGAAGCATTGTGTTGCTTGCATTGGGTGATGACATATGGGCCACTCCATAAAGTGTTAAACTTCATGTGCCTTCTAAGCTTGGCTCGGTCCTCAACCCACTTTAAGACAATGTCACCTTCTGAGAAGCTCCTTGGCATAGACCTTTTGTCAAAATGCTTCTTTGTTTGTTGTTGGATGCTGGTCATGGCATCCATGGCTTAGTCTCTCACTTCTTGAAGCTCTATTAGCTCACAATACCTGACTTCCAAGTTGTCACTCTCCACCAATTACAACTGATGGGAAAGATACAAGGTTGGTAACTCAAGTGAGATAGGAAGTCTAGCTTCCCCTTCATACACAAGTGTGTATGGTGAAATCCTGATCGCCCTCTTTGGAGTGATCCTATCTTCCCAAAGAGCTATCTTCAACTTGGCATGTAAAGTCCTTTGATTTTCCTCCATTATCCTTTTTATGATCCTAATCAAATTCTTGTTTATGGACTCAGCCAACCCATTCCCTTGTGGATAGTAGTTGGAAGAAGTACTGAGATAGATGCCATACTTTAATGTCCACTCACTTATCTTCATTCCCAAGAAAGCCAATCTATTGTCTAAAATGATTGTGGCTGGGACCCCAAATCTTGTCACTATGCCTTCATAGAAGTCTCAGACTACACTCTCATTGGCCTATTTCAAAGCTATGTCCTCTACTCACCTTGTGAAATAATCTGTGGTAGTTAAAACCCACTTGTGGCCAACATTAGGAGGATTGATCAACCCTATGAAGCCCAAACCCTATTGCATGAATGGTTGTTCCACCTGAATAGGATGAAGAGGCCTGGTAGCCAGCCATTGCTTCCCATCAAAGAAGGCACATCTTTGACATTTCCTCACCCAAGCATGAGTGTCTTTAAAGAAAATAGGCCAAAAGTAACTAGCCCTCATAATCCTTGCAGTTGTGGCCTTGGGAGCAAACTGGCCATTAGTTGGCCCATCATGGAACTCAGACAATACCTTATCGACTTGGTCTGAATCAATGCATCTCAAGAGCACCCATGAAAAGTATTTCCTAAACAACACTCCATCAAATATGACATATGTAATAGATTGGAGTCTAAAATACCTCCTCTTGGTCCTATCAAGACCTTGTGGACACTCACCAGTTTGAAGGAAATGAACCATGTCTTGTGCCCAACACTTCATGACTATAGGTACAACTACTGTAGGTTCATCATGGAGTACTAAAACATCCTTTTTCGGATCTTTCAAGTCTATAGCAAGGTGTTCACACATCCCTCTTCCTCTTACCAGCTTGGTGGTCTTGATCTCTATGTCATACTCCATAACTTTTGTGATCCAACCTGCCCTTTTCTCATTCAAGTCTTAGTTCAGCAAGAAGTCTTTTACACTAGGATGTGGTACCATGATGTGAATTTGATTTTTAGACAACATATGTCTAAACTTCTTCAGACTTCATATGATTACAAGTACCTGCTTCTCAACATACGTGTATCTAACCTCATAGCCTTTTAAACCTTGGCTGAAAAAAGCAAGAGGTTGTTCTAAATTCTCGCCATTTGCTTGAGTGAGCATAACAAATATTACCTCTTCATTCTCAAAGGTGTATAGATTGAAGTCCTTGGATAAGTTTGGACTAGCTAGGGTAGGAGCTTTGAGCGCTAACTTGCTTGATGCCTTCGAAGCTTTCTCTTCTTCTTGTTATCCACATGAACGTCTCGTCCTTCCTTAGCATAGAAGTTAGTGGCTTGAAAAGCTCAACAAAGTTAAGAATGAATCTCCTAATGAAATTTATTTTACCAATGAAATTTTGTAGGCCCTTCTTGTGTTTAGGCAAGGACAATGCTAAGATTGCATGTAACCTCTCTAGATCAATGGACAGGCCTTCCTTTGAAATGACATGGCCCAAGAGATTGCCTTCATGGATGGCAAACATGTATTTCTTTGGGATGAGAGAGATTTTGAACTTTCTACACCTTTCAAAGATTTGCCTCAGGTACTTCAAATGTTTACTTGCCTCATTGGAGAAGACTGTCACATCATCAAGATAAACCAACACAATGTCATTAATCAAACCTTAAAAAGCCATATCCATAGCACGTTGAAAGGTAGTTCCAGCATTTGACAATTCAAATGGCATATTCCTAGAGGTGTATGTTCCCCACTTGGTGGTGAAGGTTGTCTTGTATTGGTCACAATCTTGTACCAAGATTTGATTGTACTTAAAGTAGCCATCTAGGAGAGAGAATCTTTCACTACTTATCACCATCTGAAGAATTTGCTCCATACTTGGAAGGAGATAGTGATCTCTCAGTGAGACTCTATTCAGGTCTCTAAAATCCACACATAATCTGACCTCTCCATTCTTCTTCTTAACAAGGACCAAATTAGCTAGCCAAGAAGAGTGTTTTATAGCGAAGATGATCCTGGAATTAATTAGTTTGGTGAGTTCCTTCCTCATAAGAGGCTCAATATTTGGATTGATTGGCCTTTGTTTTTTCTTGATGGGTTTGACACCTTCTTGTAACTCAATGGTGTGTTGGGCTAGGCTTAGATCAAAGCCCTTCAAATCACCATACTCCCAAGTGAAGACATCAACAAAATCTTGATGTAACATAATGAAAGTATGCTTTTCCTCATTGGTACACACCTTTCCAAGTGTAAGGAGCTTATCCTTGTATATCTCCACCCTTACATAATTTTCATTCTTGGTTGACATGCTTGCTTTGTCTCTCTTGAGCTGGTCATCTTTGCTGAAAATGCTCTCAAGTGTTACCAAACCTATCAGAAGCCTTCTGGTCTTTAGTTGAACAATTTGCCCATCATACTACTGCTGTAGCTTGGACTGATTTTTTGAAGTAAACTCATCTTCTTTCTATAAGAAAAGTGTTATTTGTTGGTCACTTTCAAACACCTACGAATTGGTGACATTGTGTAGTATGGAGGGCCTCAAAATCACCTTTAAATGATGTTGATTCTTGATTTCTCACCCCCTTTGGGATATCAAACTAAGCACCAACTATTGCTAGTCTATTTGCATGCTTGTTCTCCTCTCTTGGAATGGAAGTGATGTTGAAAGCAGCGAAGTTCTCCACAAGGTCCCACACTGTATGCTTGTAAGACTTGAGTAAGGAGTTCTTGGTCAATCTTTGACCTCTCACTTGGTTCATAATCAAATAACTATCTCCAAACACCTACAATTATTTGATTCCTCTCTTCTTTGCCCATTATAGGCCATGAATAAACACCTCATACTTTGCTACATTGTAATTACAGGAGAATTGAAACCTAAAAGTTGAGAAGTATTTATCCTTTAAAGGTGAAAATGGCATTGCCCCACCATTATCTCCCAACTTGCTTCTAGATCCATCAAAGAATAGCTACCATAAACCATAGTCCTCCAGGTTTCAGACTCCAAGAAGATGATGGAGTCAAAGTTGTCATTTCCCCATTCATCTAAGATCAGTTCAATAACTCCTACAAGGGAAGATGATGGAGATTGGTCCACCTGGAGCTCTTCTTCATCAATTATTTCATAGTTCACATTCACCACTTTTGGTGAGTATGGATCTAGGTGATCCTTGTGGATGGGCTCTGACTCAATCTTTGCTTTAGTTCCATACTTTGTCGTGAAAACCATGTAAGACCGATTGGCTGCCAAGTATCTACCTATCTTGGATGTGAAATCCCTTGACAAGCAAAGAGAGAAGTAAGGAGGAACATCTTCCACTACCACATCATGGGGAATTGAGAAGGTTGGATAGGCATAGAGAGTCAAATTCAAGCCTCTTGCCACTCCCAAGGTCTTAGTTGGTGATCCATCCAACTGTAGAACTCCTTTGGTCATTTGCTCATACTTGAGGCCTAGCTTATCAATTATGCATTTGGACATAACTGAGGTGCTTGCTCTACTATCAATGATGCAATTATGAACTAAAAAATCATCAATAATTAGGGACAAATAGAAGGGAAGGACCTTCTCATCTTTCTTTGCTTGACCTCCCATGGGAGGAGCCCCATTTACTATCAACACATTATAATTTCTTTCTGGGACAACTTGCTCACCTAGCCCATACAATTCCTTTTGGAATATATCCTTTTATCTTGATAGTGATAAAGAATCCCATAATGAGATGTTCATGTGCAGCTTCTTCATTTGGTCCATTGTATTGATTGAAGGATTTCCCCCTTTAGAGTTCTCCTTGGGAACATTCGTAACTTGTGGTGCAACCTGAGGAGCTAAAGCTACAACTGGTGACCTGTAATTCAAAAACTTTTGATTTGGTTGTGGTGGAGAAGACATTGTAGGTGCTTGAGTGACTACTTGAGTGGTTGCTTGAGCTTCATCAATGGATATCCTTTTGGACTTGGTGTTGGCTACAACACCAATATTCTGATCACTTATGCCCCCCACATAGTTGACTATGTAGAACTCTCCTTCCAAGTGATTCATAAGAGTGGAATCAGATTGAGCCTGCCCATAATCCATCCTAAGTTGTGTTGATATCTCAAAATTTGAGAATTGGGCTGCCTGATCACCTTATGCAGTCATGCTTTGATTTGGTAGCTCACTGGCATAAGCAACCTATTCTTGGCCATGCTCCAAGGGTGGATAATTGGGTTGTTCCTACACCAAATTATTTTGAGTGGGGACAAGAGCCTTGGAAGATGAAGGGCCATTTGGATTATAGCTTTGATAAGGCTTGACATGTGTAATTTGACCTTGCCCTTGACTATAATTCTGGAAGGGAGGCCTATTTTCCTAGCCAAACCGTTGGTAGCCTTGATTTAGCCTATAACTCTGAGGTTATTATCCCTTGAGGGCAACTAAATAATTAGTAACACTCTATAGCAGCCTCTTAACTTCATGGATGTCATTTACAGGGGTAGCAGTTAGCTTCTCTTGATTAGGCAGAGCAGCTATAGTGGGCACAATAGGCTGGACTCTAGGTGTTATCTTTCCTAGTTGAATAAGGCAATTTTCAACAGCTATGGCTATCTCATAAGCAACGAGCAAAGTGTTCCAACCCATGGACTATATCATGACAGCAATGTCACTATTTAGGGCCTTCAAGTAGTAAAGAAAAACATAGCTTGGGGTTGGCCTCATAAGAATTGGGATTCTGTCCCAAGTCTTTTGGAACCTAGTGTTAAAATCTTGCATAAACTCATGTGGGGCTCTCTTCATGGTGGTTAATTGCTTAGCTAGAGATAAATTGTCACTTTTTTCCCCAAACCTATTGGTCAAGAGGGTCCCTAACTCATTCTATGATCCGACTGAGTTCATAAGTAAGGTCCCATACCAGCCCAAAACTTTCCCTTTGTAGGATAAGGCTAGCAATTTAATGGTTATATTTTCCTCAGTGATATTATGGATGTTGCAGAGGTTGGCTATATTTCTAATATGCTTGATAGTATTGATTGGGCCTCTCGACTAAAGGGAGGAACACTTTTGACAGTTGTCCCTAGAATTAGGTCATACTATTGAAGGTTCAAGGGACTTTGACCATTGAAGGCCACAAAAGAGAAAGCCCTAAGGGCTACCATGGTTGTGAAAGGATTCAACCTGGGTCTCCTTGAGTAGGTATATTTTATGGTTGGTTTAGGAAAGTGACTTGCTACGTAAGGGTGGGTATTTGAAAACCTCAACCTTGTCATTGAGTTCAAAGGCAACTCAATAAATTCAAAAAGGATAACCCTAGAAGAAGATCTCGTAGTGACCTTTGGCATGGGATGCCAGGTTGATCATTAACTAGAGACTGAGTTCCTGAATAGAGTCACCAGGTGTTGAATATAGCTCCTTCTCTTGGATTTTTTAACAATATCAAGACCAACACCAATCCTAAAACTTATAGGACACATGAATTTGTCCCATAGGGCATGAAAAAAACTATTGATGTGGTGGATTGCACCCTCTGAAGGGAGGCTCAGCTCTTTTCCTCCATGCAACACAATAGAGACACCCCTCTTGATGTCGGTTGCAAATGTGAGGGATGAATCTCTAGATTAGGGGTTAGCTCCCCTTGATGCACCTCGAGGCCCTAGTTTTCCTAGTGCTAATAATTGGGGGGATGAAAATGGAGAGAAATACTAAAATAATAACCTAAACTAATGTGTTGATGCACTAAAATGGTTGATCTACTCAACTTTGACATACACTTTCCACCAGAGAAAAGCAAGCATACACTTTATTCAAATGAGAACCTTTCCTATATCATTGTTTCAACAAGGGATTATATGGAGATACATGGAGGTAGAACTAACAGAGGTGTTCTAAGACAAACTATGGATAGCCTGTTCACATGCGCCTATACTCTGAGCTAGACACTTCTTATTGACCTGCAAGAGAATAAATCACAATACACTAGATATGTTGGCATAAACTTATAAAACATGAAAATGAAATCATTTGACATAAGATAAAACCATAGACATATGCAAAAGTGCAAGCTCAAATGGAGGTAAAAATGCTTCTTTTGATTCAAGGTAAATTCTTTCAGGGCTTTGCCATACAATGCTAAGATCTCCTTTCTCAAATGAGAAGTTACAAATATATAGAGAACATGGAAATAAATAGCTAACAAGTCAAGGGATGGAAAACCACACTAAGTTAAACACTTTTGTAGAGTCCACAAGCCCATGCTGCTACTGTATTCTTCCAATTATGTATGGGAGAGCATGTTGTAGATGTCCAAGTCACTGCCCTTGCTGTTTTGGGCCTGCAAAAGCATGGGATACTCCTTCTAGCAACTGACAAAGCCATCCCCAAGTTTTGTTGATTGGACCATGCTCTCTTCAATGTTGGGTGCAACTGGTTGTGCATTAATGGTAAAGCATGAAAACATGGGTTGCTTTCCTCTATAGTTTGAAAATCAATTCTTTTATTGGTTTTGGGTAGAGACTATTTCACCTAAGTGTATTTACTCTTCTTGTTGATGATACATGTGTCACTTGTCTAGGTCTGGTTCATCTTTGGGTCTAAGCTTTGACTTGTCAGCTACTTAGAATTTTTTGAGCTTTTACTTTATTGTGTTGTGTGTTCATGTTCTAGGTTACCCACCTTGTTTTCTTTTACTTTGTTATTTCCATTTGCCTTGGCTTTCTCCCTTTTGTCTTTAACTATTCAGGCTATTGGGTGTTTGTTATTTCTTAGGCCTTCGAGACTTTGGTAATGTGAATTTCTTTGGACAAAATGTCCAAAGGAATTCATTTGAACATTTTGTTTAAAGAAATTCTCTTTTGGGCTTGCCTTTGTGCCTTTTTTTTGCCAGGCATTTGTGCTATGATTTCCTTGAAACAAAATATCTGATGGAATGAATTATTTCCTTTGATTTCTAGCCTTTTGTCTTCATCCTCTCTTACTTAAAGTGCCCTCTGTAAAGGCTTCTTCCATCCAAAAGTGCCCTCTGCAAGGGCAAATGCCCTTCAGAAACTCTGAAAATGACCCTTCAAAAAAGTGAAAAGAGTCCTCTTTCTTGACCAAGTGCCCTCCGTAAAGACACCCTTCGAGATTTTTGTGACCATCAAATTTCTTCAAATAAAATGTTTGAATGAATTCCTTCAGACATTTTATTCCTAGGAATTCGACCTTGGCTTGCCTTCTTTGGTTTTCCTTTGGACAAAATGTCTGAAGGAAAACTCCTTCCGCTTGTCACTTTTCTTGAAGGGCAAGTTCCCTTCAGGCTTCTTGTCTTTGCCCCTTTTCTTCAATCAACTACCCTCTATAAGGGCATTTCAAGACAAAAGTGCCCTTCAAAACTTTTGTATTGGTCCTCACACCGATGAAAATCCCTCTGCAAGGTCCATCTTGCCTTCAAACATACCCTTCAAAAGTTTTATAAAGGTCTATTTCATCTTTGAAGTGCCTCCCACAAGTGCACATACCCTTTAGGGAAATTGAAAAGGACCCTATAGAATGCCTAAGTGCCCTCTATGGAAAAGCACTTGCCTCAAGAAGCATCTAAGACCAATTCAGTGTCTTTCGAAGGACTTACTCAAAAAAGCTTTGAAGTAAAGATGTCTCAAAACTTGATTGCTTCTTCCTTACCCTTTTGGGTTTGTGAAAGACTCCAACTCATGAAATATCATAAGTCAAGTAATCCCACAAATGTGAATTGAACTACTCTGACCCTTATTGGGTTTCTCTTCAGCTTCAACTTATAAAATTCATAAGACAAGTCCACTCGTAACCCTAAAATGCACTGCTCTGACCCTTTTAGGTTTATGAATTACTTTTACTCATGAAAATTAGCAAGTAAAGTACTTTTCAAAACCCAACTTGCACTGAAACTGGCCATAGACCCCTTCAGGTTTGTCAAGTGCTCCTACTTATTACTTGTAAAGCTTACAAGTAATGTTGTTATGAGAACCTGATTTGCTCTGTGAGTGTTGGAAAAGACCAATGCTTGGTGAGACAACACCTACACCTACACAAAAGGAACTTTTTCCTTGATTTTTTAAAGGTTTAAGACCTTATTTCAAGGCAAAAGGTCATGAAGAACAAGGTTTCAAGGGAAAAAAGAGAGGGGGTGACCATTTTGGCATGCAAGATTCACAAAATGGTGAACAATGACCAACTAGCAAAAATCTCAGGAAAGTGAAGAACAAGATGCTTAAAGACTTGTTGTTCTGATATGATGATTGCACTGGCTATGGAGCTAGGACTTGATGGACCATATGCATCCTTCAAGGATAAACAAACTTTCCCATATAAGAACACCTGAAATAGGATTTCACTCAAGGGCTTATCTTTTTCTTTACTTTTTCCCTGATCAATGAACACCTCAAAGAGGTTTTCACCCAAAGATATTGATGTTTTATCTTTGTTATGAACATGAAAGTTTGTTTGCTCTCTAAATTAGGTAGAAGGATCCAAAGAAAAATCAAAGTCTTGCTTATGATTGCCAGTGGGCAATCCATCTCATAGGCCCATATACTTTGTAATTGATTCTTCATTCTAGAATTCATCAAGGCATATGACCAAATTTTGTTGGTCTCAATCAATGAGTTCAGGATGACAAAGGCATAGGGAACAATGGGGTGTTATGGTCATAATAGAATTTGAATAAAATAAGTTTGTGTTAGCAAGCTCATATAAAAGGCTATAATGGGATGTTACATCACTGCCAGGAGTCTTATTGCTAGTCAATTCAAAAGAATCATTATCAAAAGTCATGAGGTCACCTCCAAGTGATATAAATATAAAACCATGATTCAAATTAGGTATACCAATTGATAAAGGTTCTAGGATTCCTTGTGCCTATGGACCAAGGCCTTTTCCTGTATAATCAAAATTGTCCATGATCCAATTAGGGATAGGATATTTTGGATTCTAAAAATAATCAGCAATGCCATCAAAATATAACTAGTCTCCTTTAGTGAAAGCCTCTCAATTTTGTTTTGGCAAAGCAACATGTACAAATACCAT
The DNA here is from genome assembly GCA_037957365.1 of Torreya grandis. Lineage (NCBI taxonomy): Eukaryota > Viridiplantae > Streptophyta > Pinopsida > Cupressales > Taxaceae > Torreya > Torreya grandis. The sequence goes on from JARHVA010000130.1 coordinate 1,114,743, forward strand.
CGATGGTTTTATTTTTTCTTTCTTTTGTTGCCAAAACATGTTGAGTCTGTTAAGACTTTTAGAAGGTTTGGGTTTACCAAGTGTTTTGGGAGACTTCGTCAACTTAGCAACATGGAAGGCATCCTTAAGACGATACATGAAACTTCCCATGTCTTCTATAACAACCTATTTTATAAGAGTTGTGGGAAATGGACCAGCCAAACTGGATGCAAGGTCACTAGGGTTGATATAATTGGATTTTGATAGATGTGAAACTATTTCCTTATTCTTCTTTGCAATGAATTCAAAACCAGGATAATAATTATGATTACGATACTCAACCTCTAGATGTTTGTAATACTGATAAGATGATAGATCAGTGGGGATGGTGACCTTGATCCCATCATGGGGAAACTTAAGGTATTGATGCAAGTTGGATGAAATGACCTGTACTCCATGAATCCAAGGATGACCAAGAAGTATGTTATAAGGCAACTCACTATCCATAATGTGTGATGGGACACAAACCCAACAATGATTGGAAAATAAATAGTATCGAAAGATTCCCTCTCATCATTATCGTAAGCCTTTATGGTGATTGTCTCTGGCTGAATATCCTTCATAATGTAACCCAATATTTATACCAGTTTGAGGGACACTAAGTTTAGCCCAAAACCATTATCTATAAGAACTCACTTGATCTTATGGTTTTTAATGATGACCTCAATATAAAATGGGTTATTATGGCTAGGGCCAAGAGCGAACATGTCTTTTTGATCAAATGTGAGCTATTGAAATGAAGACAAATGTCCAACAACTATTTGAAACTGTTTAGGGTTAATATCTTGGTGAATAGTAGCTTGTTGTAAAATGTCATTCAAAATAGTTCTGTAGACTTTAAACATACACAAAAGATCTAAAATAGAAATTTGTGCAGGGGTTTTACTTAGTTGGTCTGATAGACTATAAGGATTTTCAACAGTAGGATGAGATGGTTTAGCTTTGGCGGACACAATGTTTATATTTGGATTCGAAAGCACAATGTTCACATTAAGTTTAGTGGTATAAGAAGAGGGCAAAGGGCCCTGAAGGGTAACTCACAAGCATCTAGTTATGATTGTGTAATCTAGAGGTGACAAAGAGCCATTATAATTAAAAGACAAAGGCAAATGGCCTTGGAGAGTGACTCATGGGCATCTAGTTGAATTTGAGCAATTTAGAGTCGGTAAGGAGCCATAATAATTAGAAGAAGGATGGGGTCTAGAAATAGTAACCCATGCAAATAGAGGCACAAGAGAATTACATGAACTTGATGCGACATTACTTGAGGGAAAGGGTGTTGACCCAATAACAATGGGTCCAGTACTTTGAAAAGTATGGGATGGTTCATAGGATTTAATAGTGATAGTGGCAATGTGGTTAGCAAAAAATGCATCCCATGGTATTGTTGTAGTTGTATGTCAGGTTGATGTAATCTAGGTTATTAGCATGGGCATTACAATCTTGATTATGGTCATGTTGATTATGATTCTGACCTTTATTTTAATTTTTCCATTGATTCTATCCTAGGTTCTGATTGTTCCTTTCAGGTTGTTGATTATGTCAAGGAAATGGATCTTTATAGATTACCATATCCTAATTAATGTCATGTGGAGCAAGTTTGATCTCAACTTCACCACTCTCAATTAAATATTTAATAAGGTACTACGATTAAACACAATGATAAGCACCATGACCAACAACATGATGGAAGTTACAAAATTTGTTTGGCTGATATCGATCAAGTTTAGGTTGATTCTCAAGAAATGGCCTTGGTATAGGCTATACAATCAAATTAATTGTTATGAGCTCTTAGAACATTGTCTCAATAGGCTCTCCCAGTTTGATGAAGACTCTAAAAATGTTATTGAGTACCCTTTGTGGATGATGTCTTTGAAAAGTGTTTGGTGGATTAGGTGGAGCTAATTATACATTTGGATCCGACAAGGCCTACACTGTTTGTACATGTCTTGCTTCAGTTACTCTATTTCTGACCATGTTTTTGATCTTATTGAACCCTTAGGTTTCTATGTTACAACTGGTTGACTAGGAGATTGGGTCTGATTTGATGTTTAACCTTGTGAATAAATCTTGACAAGGCCTTTGGTGATAAGCACCTTCTCAATCTTCACATCCTTGTCTATACTTTTTTCAAATGTGTTTTTACAAGCAAACCATAGATTATGCACCACCTCAGGGTGTAGGTTCTATGAAAAAATGTCATCCAACTATTTGTCTGGCAAATTATGTTGAAAGTGTCTAGCTAATGCTCTCCACTACTATATATATGCTGCAAAGCTTTCTCCATCTCATTATTTGGCTTTGCATAAGTCAATAACGATCAATTCATGTTTAATGTTGTATGAGAAGTGGTTGACAAACTTTTTAAATAGATTGTTCCAATTTATAACTAATCCATTATGTAACTTAAGAAGCCAGTCTAAAGCTTGTCTTGTTAAACTTTGTAGGAACAAGTGAAGCAAATAAATATTGTTGTAAGATACCTATTGACATAATACAAAAAATGCCTAATGTGTTCATGAGCGTCACCCTTTCCCTTGTATTTGTCAAATTTGTGTTTCTTAAAATGAGGCAAAAAGGGGACTTGGAGAATACTCAAATCGAATGGATATGGACATATATCCTCAAATTTATACTTCTTGATTCTATTTCCTATCTCCAATCGTGACACAATTTCTTTCATCAAATTCCACTCTTGCATGTTTGGTGCATTGGAGGGTGAAATATAATTCTATTGGGGTGGTATGTGTTACAACCCCACAAGTTATACTTAGAAAATTTAGTAAATTTTTTATTTTAAAATAACTAACTTAACATTCATTCTATATAATAATACATTATAACATATCTTAACTATATAAATCAGAACAATAGTACTTCTAAATTCAAATAATAAATACAATAATTATCTTATAGAACTCCAAGCAAAGTAAATACAATAGGACATAACTACAACTAGTCCGCGAATATAACAACTATTGTTCAAATATAATAAATATATACACAATTACATTTCCTTCAGGCATTTAGCTTAATGCATAAGTAGATACCAAACTCTCTGGATCCCAAATCAAACCAACTCATGTATCATTGAATATCAATTAAAGTCTCTAGGTAAGTAGTATTGTTATAGGGAAGGAGAGCATCATCTGAGTGATTTTACACACCAACTATGGACCAACAATCCCCCGCATAATCACCTATCAGGGAATGGCCCATGGTGCAAGAATCCAAGGAACAAGCAAGTACCCAAGTGTGTAAGATTTCTAATACTAAACATGCAGTGTATCATAGACAACCCATTCTATTGTAAGATATCACACTGACATTTAATTCATACATACCAAAGGTAATGTCTCACTATACATTATTTAACCACAATATTCATACTATTACATCCTCCTAGCAATCATATCACATCACATGCTAAACATAGGAGTAAGTAAAGTGTACTTTTATTTCATCAACTCATGAATGAATCATACATTAATATCTATCCCAAATCATAAATAATGCCTACAATTTATACCACCTGGGTAAAATGTACATTTAACTATAGATTTCTAAATAATACAATAAGATCTATACGACTGAAAGGACCTAGGTTCCCCAAAGCTCTGACACAACTTGTCAGAATTAAGAGCACACATGATTACCATTGTATAAGCAACTTAAGCATGCGAAAATAACCAAAAGAACAAATATCTATCAATGAGAAATATCACAGAATATGAGAGGAAACACACAATTGTATTCAACTCAGTTAGAAGGAAATTACAACAAAGAGATCACACTCTTCTTCCACTTTGTGGGCTTACAGTAATCTTCCCTCAAGAGTAATCTTCTCTCAGGTCACAACACACAGCTAACACAAGCTATTGTTCACCTCATTGTACTGCCAGTACAATCGAGTACAAACCGGTACTCCAAGTAGATCTCACCATGATTTTGCTCCTTGATGTATTGTTGTCACCTTGGATCTTGCTCCCCCGCTGATCTCCTTTTGACCCTCGCATACACACACCCCTACAGACCAACCCGATCTTACTTATCACATGTAGATCTCCACCATGATCCTGCAACACCCTGCATATCAAACCTGATCTTACATACATGAAGAATCCTACTTGATTCTACCATGGGAAGAACTCTCCTAGTTCTACACCTAACAATACAGCCCATGAGTCTATTATATAGATCTCATGCATACAATGATTAGATTTGCGACTCAAGACTCGAACTAGTCTTTAACATGCAAACAACCCGTTCACTTAACTGACTGTTCGTCAACATCAGTTTTGGAACCACACAGGTGACCGACGTCGGTCCCTATCTAAATAGAGGTGATCGATGTTGGTTGACTGCTGCCGAGGTCAATTTCCTTCTACACTGTCCACTGACCGACATCGGTGATCCTGCCGACACCGGCGACTGCATACTCAGCATCCTCCATGCTTGCAACAAGGTGAAGCTTTTAACTCCACACCCTAACAATCTCCCACTTGGAGATACACAGCTGCACCTGTACCTATAACAGTACTTTGTCTAATCTACATCCTGGCTTGTATTCCTCTTCAAGCTCAATCTTGAAGACTACCCACCACACTCCTTGTGGTGTTAATCCTGTGCCTGAATTTCTTCATCCTCAGCTTACCTTCTTCTACCATTGCTATACTCCCACTCAAACAGAAACCCCTGTGAGTAACCTGTAATCAAAAAAACACTAACCAGATCTGGGCCATCTGTTAGTCAAACTCGCTCTGAGAACGTCCAACCTCGCTCTGATACCATTTGATAGGACCTAGGTTCCCCAAAGCTCTGACACAACTTGTCAGAATTAAGAGCACACATGATTACCATTGTATAAGCAACTTAAACATGCAAAAATAACCAGAAGAACAAATAACTATCAATGAGAAATAGCACAGAATATGAGAGGTAACACATAATTGTATTCAACTCAGTTAGAAGGAAATTACAACAAAGAGATCACACTCTTCTTCCACTTCGTGGGCTTACAGTAATCTTCCCTCAAGAGTAATCTTTTCTCAGGTCACAACACACAGCTAACACAAGCTGTTGTTCACCTCATTGTACTGCCAGTGCAATCGAGTACGAACCGGTACTCCAAGTAGATCTCACCATGATCTTACTCCTTGATGTATTGCTGTCACCTTGGATCTTGCTCCCCCGTTGATCTCCTTTTGACCCTCGCATACACACACCCCTGCAGACCAACCCGATCTTACTTATCACATGTAGATCTCCACCATGATCCTGCAACACCCTGCATATCAAACCTGATCTTACATACATGAAAAATCCTACTTGATTCTACCATGGGAAGAACTCTCCTAGTTCTACACCTAAAAATACAGCTCATGAGTCTATTATATAGATCTCATGCATACAATGATTAGACTTGCAGCTCAAGACTCGAACTAGTCTTTAACATGCAAACAACCCGTTCACTTAACTGACTGTTTGTCAACAGCAGTTCTAGAACCACACAGGTGACCGATGTCAGTCCCTGTCTAATCGGAGGTGACCGACATCAGTCGACTGCTGCCGAGGTCAGTTTCCTTCTGCACTATCCACTGACCGACATCGGTGATCCTATCGACGCCGGCGACTGCATACTTAGCATCCTCCATGTTTGCAACAAGGTGAAGCTTTTCGCTCCACACCCTAACAATCTCTCACTTGGAGATAAACAGCTGCACCTATACCTATACCAGTACTTTATCTAATCTGCATCCTGGCTTGTATTCCTCTTCAAGGTCAAATCTTGAAGACTACCCACCACACTCCTTGTGGTGTTAATCTTGTGCTTGAATTTCTTCATCCTCAGCTTACCTTCTTCTGCCATTGCTATACTCCCACTCAAACAGAAACCCCTATGAGTAACCTGTAATTAGAAAAACACTAACCAGATCTGGGCCATCTCTTAGTCAAACTCGCTCTGAGAACGTCCAACCTCGCTCTGATACCATTTGATAGGACCTAGGTTCCCCAAAGCTCTAACACAACTTGTCAGAATTAAGAGCACACATGATTACCATTGTATAAGCAACTTAAACATGTGGAAATAACCAGAAGAACAAATAACTATCAATGAGAAATAGCACAGAATATGAGAGGCAACACACAATTGTATTCAACTCAGTTAAAAGGAAATTACAACAAAGAGATCACACTTTTCTTCTACTTCGTGGGCTTACATTAATCTTCCCTCAAGAGTAATCTTCTCTCAGGTCACAACACATAGCTAACACAAGCTGTTGTTCACCTCATTGTACTGCCAGTACAACCGAGTACGAATCGGTACTCCAAGTAGATCTCACCATGATCTTGCTCCTTGATGTATTATTGTCACCTTGGATCTTGCTCCCCCGCCGATCTCCTTTTGACCCTTGCATACACACACCCCTACAGACCAACCCGATCTTACTTATCACATGTAGATCTCCACCATGATCCTGCAACACCCTGCATATCAAACCTGATCTTACATACATGAAGAATCCTACTTGATTCTACCATGGGAATAACTCTCCTAGTTATACACCTAACAATACAGCCCATGAGTCTATTAAATAGATCTCATGCATACAATGATTAGACTTGCGGCTCAAGACTTGAACTAGTCTTTAACATGCAAACAACCTGTTCACTTAACTGACTGTTCATCAACAGTAGTTCTGGAACCGCATAGGCGACCGACGTCGGTCCCTGGAAGCTTTTAGCTCCACAACCTAACAACGACTACACCCCATTATATATGATATTATCAAAATCTAGTGGTCTAAGACATAACTACTAGTTTCCCACAATCAGTCATACCAGGTAGTCATAAATACATGGATTCATAAGCTTTTATTTAAGCAAGTATATATATAACAAAGTAATTCATATAAATATGTAAAAGTCTAACCCAACATTCATTTACACTCTCAAGTTTATATGCATGCATACATGATATCCTACTAACCGTTACAAACATATTGATTAATTAATTAATTACCAACACATACATTTAATCAGTTAATGTAGGTAAGAGTCTAGACATACAACTACAATATGTACCATCCAAACATATACATTTAAGCTGAAGTTTTTTATGATATCCCATACTATCATAGCTCATTGTGCATGATCACCCTACTCAAACATGAACAAACAATCTCATATTATATTTAATAAACAAGTATAGGATTATACCATCTAAGTATACCATGGATTATACCGCACATTAATAATCAGATGAAAACACAATCTCTAAGCACACATCATGATGCACTATTTTATTCTATAAATGTCAATCACTTGCACATATATTAATATTCTCATAGAATATATTCCACACAAAAGTTTTATCACTAGCAAATATCATAATCTGGATAACTCTAAATCAAGTTAAACCTCGCATGAACATAACTCAAGGGCAGTATTCATAGGGTTGAAGTCTCCTCGTTTCTCAAAATCTTATATCATATTAACAATCTATTACTTTAGACACATGCATATTATCTAATGCACCTGTGTAAGTTATGGTTATATGGATACCCTTATACACTTAGTTGTTTTCTAAGGTACTTATAAATATAAATATAGATTGTAAAGTTCATTTGTTGTTTGAATTTTGAATAATGTCTTAATGTGGTTTCATCAACCGTTATTGACATATCAACCTTTCATGGATATAATACTTAATAATAATTAGTATCTTCAAAAGCATGACAACTACTAACTCAACGTTCTATTTTTAACATTCAATATTTAATATTTATTATTTTAACATTTTACTAAATTCTTTTTGAACTAGGCATACAGATCATTCCAACATTGATTACTGATCAAAGGGGCACTATAAGGAATCAAATTAGAGTTGGGAGTATAACTCGGACAATAAAATTTGAGGCATAATAAAGTTCCATCAAAATTTGATTTTACATTAAAAAAGAGACATAATTTCTTATGCTAATTTTATTCCTTTCAGGAATATATAAGTTGCATCCAATTATGAATAGGACCCAACATTTTCCAATAACAACTCAGCATTTAATAAAGTGACTTGACGTTTTGATTCAATGCTCAACATTTTAATTTATACTCAGCCATTACATATTTAAACTAAATGTTATTTTCTCAAAAACTCATTGATTTAATATAAACTCAGTGCTATAACATTGTATACACAACATTTTATAATTGTATATATAATGACTTCCAAATATACACTTCGCCATCTAACTGTATGACTCAGCATTTCATTATGATGATTGGGCATTATATATATGGCTGTTGGGCATTATAAAATTGGTTGGGCGTTCTAAAATTGTCTGAGCATTCTAAAATTGGCTAGGCATTCTATGAGACTCGTCATTTGTATTTAGATTCAATACTTCTAAATAATACTCAACATTTTTTTATAGACTTCAATGTTTCAAAATAATGACTTCTGCATTTATCCAAATAACTTTTGTGTTTTAACTTTTTAACTCAGCATTTTAAATATATGATTAGCGTTATAAATAAGAGATTAACATTTTAATTATTATACTCATTATTTTAATTAATTTACCCAACCAACGTTTCTGTTTTATACTTAGCTCTTGAATATTTGACTGGGCATTTTAGCTATTTACCCAACATTTGAATTTAAATGGATTAACGCTTTATAAAATGACTCAATGCTTCCAATAAATATCTTAGCATTGCAATATAATAAACACATAACATTGCAACATAATAAACACTACCATGTTGACCAAATAATTAAGATGCACCAATATCAATTAAAACACAACCACACTGACTAAACAATTAAGATGCTACAATAATAAATACTACACAGTTCAGAGGAATACGTAGTCCTCTATAGGCATAACTAGATTAAAATCCTCTAATAACAAAATAAAAAGGGTGCAATCAATGAAATCAAATGCTACCACTATAATTAGACGCAAACCCAAATTTGAATGAAACTCAGCCCCATTTGAAACACAGTTCAAAAAAATAAGGCGTAGCCAACTTATTTGAGATGGAGTCAATATCCATGAAACATTGTAATGAAAAATGGGATGCTGGCCAAAACGAATTTAGGCATTGGGGTTTATCTAATGCTAAAATATGTATTCCACTATAATGAGACTCAAGACATATACATATAGACAATTTTTGTGGGGTTTCAATATTGAATTGGTCATCAAATAAAATCAAGGTTGTGTAAATATTGACCTCAAAAAATATTTAATTATCATATCCATACCACACTCAAAAATATTAAAATAAAACCAACCCTTTTATGGATTTTCTGTAAAATGAAGACGTTTCTCAACTTGCTTCCTCCAACTCTCTCTCCAATTCACCTTTCTGCCTTTTTCTATATCTTTTTCCCTTTTCTTTTGCTGCCTCTTTTTCCACCCTCTTTATGCTTTCTTTTCCTTTCGTTTATAATTATTTATATTATCTATTTTTCTTTAGAGTTTTAATTCATAATTTAATTCTATTACTTAACTTGAGCTCCTTTTTATTTTCTTAAATCATGCATATTTAAATCCTCTTTTTAATGATAATTTTAAACCTTGAATACTTAATGCAATCCATGTATTGACATTTGGGATTTAATTTAGCTTTATCTTTGATAATTAAATAAAGATATTAACTTATAACTTTCAATGAAATCTCGTGCATGCTTTATAAAGACTAAATTTAGACCAACTTACTCCAAGTTAGCATTTTAGGATATTTTCAACTCCTTGAAAAAAATTAAAATAAAGGTAATGTTTATTTAACAAATGGATAAATAGTTTTCTAACAGTAAGATAATTGCATAATTGATTACAATTTATTATACCAATTAAATATTTATGTTCTTGATTTATTCATGAATATCGAGATAATAAATAATTACAATAATCTAATATACTCAAAAACTAAATCCACATACAAATATAATCATAAACAACATTTTTAGAATTATGTACTAACATTTAAAACATGCTACTCATATAACATTTTAAATCTGATGTGTGTGTAGGGTCACTAACAATTTCTCTGTCATCACCCAGTTGTCTCATCTATCACATCCTCTCTGATGATGCTCTCCCTTGTCATGATCTAAGGGTAGGATCTATCTGCATCCACCTCTCAACAAGTAGGTAGTTAGTTTGAGTCATCATATATATCATTCAATGATGTAAAACTAACAAATATACATCGTCAATGTACTAAATAATAAAATACAAATGTCATATTATGTGTTCTAATCAACAACATTATTGTCTCATACTAGTATATGTCATAAAGCTCTACTTAAAGCAATGATAATTAGATAATAACCATATTAATTCATGGATTTAAAATTCATTAATTATAGGATGAAATCGGGATGTGATAGTATGTGCCCCTATTGTGTGGATTTGTTGGGGATATACACCCTATGATTTGTAACTTTGTTTTGATTTGCTCCTTGAGTCGAGTATGTGAGCCATTAATTTTTGGGTTGATTAACATTACCTAAAGTTGGCCACTTTGAATAAGTGCTATGTTGATTTTAGGAAGTCCATGGTCTATTCACCAAAGTACGTGTTGGTTGAGATAAACTAGGCAAATTGTTTTGAACAATTTCCTCAAAACACACTAAGTGCTTTGTTCCTTGAGTTTGAAAAGGAAGAGGAGTTTCTTGATGATTGAAAAATATATGCTCCATGTCTAGTGAATCATGTTATGGAACCTCTTAGGACTTAGGTTTTTCAATTGAGGCATCTTGAACCATCGGAGGTGTGTTCTCAACTAAAGTGTGTTGCATGGGTTCTACCACATTCATTTGTTTCTTGGAAGCATCATTGTGTATAGAAGTGGCAACTAGAGAGTCAGTCAAGTCCATGATAATTTGGTCTACATATCATTGACTTATCTTTTTGATCTTAGCAACAAGATATTGATCATTAGGTGTTGACTCTATGAGCACTTCCTTTCTAGTGCTAGAAGAAGCAATGTTTGTTTATGCCATACTAACAATTAATTATTCTCGTTGTTCTTGTATCCTAATTAAGGTATGTAATTATTCCATAGGAAAGTTTGATGGAAATTGAGCACCTGATCAATCAACCTTAGGAGTGTTTCATCTTTGTCCTCAAGGGGTTGATGTTCAAATTAGCATTCTTCAGATCCTACAGTCATGGGAATGTACTCAAATACCATAGAATTATCTTACCCATCATCAAAGTGCTCTTCCTTATAGCTAGGGCCGTAAGGGACCCCACTACAAGTATACCTTTGCATCATGTCTAGAATGTTGTTCTCTACGTTTGGAAAGATTTTGGAAAATGTTTTGCAAATGTTAACAAAGTGTGTTTTGATTTTATTCAAACAAATGACAAGGTAATAAAGAGACTATAAAAAAAATAAGGTGGCGTAGTACCACACAATTAGAAGAAATAGTTCGCAAAATTACTCAACTTTGGTGGGTTGAAATATTTAAATCAAAATAGGGTATGATAACTTTAAAACCTATAGTGTAAATTAGTACACTAAATGTAAGTTTAAATATACGTCAATACCGTAAAATCTAGTTCAACTTTGATGAGTTACTACTAGAAATCTAGAAGAGATTCTTTCTGATGAAGAAAGTAACAATGCAAAATAAGAAACTTAAGATGTGAAAACATGCAAAAATTCCTAAGTATAAAATTAAAACCAAACGGGTAGCACAACGCTGCCACATGATAATAGGAAGGAGAATAAAATATGCTCTAGAATGGGTAATTTTTATATCTAATTTTATATCTAATGTTGTCTTTTAATGGGTAATTGCAGGTATGAGTAGCTTTGTGTAGAAGGTCTAGAGAAAGGCCTTGAAGACTGAAGAGATTGGTGCAAGAGGAGACACCAAGTGCACAAGTGAATGTGCAAGAAAGAGAAGAGAGTTTATTGTTGTTGATAAATAAGAAGAGATGCATTGGTTAATGCATAAGGGAGGTGTTGAGGAACCCATACAAGCAAGAGAAGAGATATAAGATGAGGATGACTTCCATGATGTCATTGAATGCCAAGAAGAGGAAAGAGAACAGTTAAGTATAAAGGAAGAAGAAAGTACAAACAATCAAGACATTATGCAAGTCAAAGAACAAATGGAGCAGCCCATTAAGGAGGTAAAGGTGAATTATAGTATTGATTTTTCTCATCCACTTAATTATGGAACAACTGTTGAACAGGTTGCAAAATTCCACAAAGAAGTAGTGGAAGTCCTTCATCATGCTAATGAAGAAGAGGGTATAGTATACTATGATGACTTGAAAAACATTCCAATAGAAGAAAGGAAGGAAACACACCTAAAGAAAGTGAATGCAATCAAGGAAACTATGAGGAAAAGTATGGCTGAACATCAAGCCATTGAAAAGGTAAAAATAAGTTCAAATTCTGATTTTGCACATGCATATAAGAGTAAGACTACTGATGTACAGATGGAGATGAAGAAGATCAATAACAACCCTTCAAATCCAGCAATAGACCATGGCTATGTGGTACCAAAATGGCTCAAGGGATCAGCAAATGTAACGAAAGACACAAAGCTGAATCAAGATGATGACTCAAGCAAGAAGCAAATACAAAGCATGAAGGAAGAGGTAGAATGCAAAGTGAGCAAGGCCAGCTATCAAACAAGACAACATGAAGATGTCAAAGAGAAGAAATTGGTTGGTAAATTGAACAAGTGTCATCCTAAAGCTATGAAGAAGGTATGGATGGCTAAAGGTGAGAAAGAAAACTTCTCAAAGAATAATGAGGTAGAGCCTGAGGATACAAAGATGAAAGGTAAGTCAATTGCTTGCAATGAATGGAATAATGATGTTTTTGAATCATTTAATGATCTTTTTATGGAAAATGAGGAATGTAAAATGTCTATGAAAACTAATGTGCAACAAGGAGAGAGTTCCAAGAAGATGGATGATGAAAGTGGAGATGTGAAATCAGTTCACATGTTTGAAAAGAACAAGGAGACACAAGGTAAGGGTGCTTCAATTGTATTTGATGAGTATATTGAAGAAGTTGGTTTGCATAAAGATAGCTCAAGAAAGGATGAGATGAAGAGTAAGGCTAGTGGAGGACAAGTAATCCGTGTGAGAGATTAGCCCAAGTTTGATGAAGATGGTGAGGTAGATGAGATCTCACTAAAGGAAGAGTTGAAGATGTTGGAGGAGTTGTTTGGTCATTCAAGAGAGATGAATGAAGGTACAAACCATGGTGAAGACACCATTGGGAAGAGTGAAACAAGACAAGAGCAAAGCAAAGAGGCAAGGACAGTTTTAATCAAGGAACAAGAATGTGAAGACATCCAAAAGGCTTCATGGCCTAAAGATTTTGATTCTAAGGTGGCTTTGAATGTTTTGTATGCAGGTATGAAGGTTGCTAAAGTGAATGATAGACATGAGACATTGGAGAAGACATGTATGAAGATGAAGAAGCATGGAAGTGGGAGATGGCAGCTAAGAAAAAAATGAGAAGAAGGACATATCTAAAGAGGAAGAAAAGTAAAATGAAAGATAAAGACTATTCCAAACAAAGACAAGCATTGATATTGGTAATAAGACCTTGGGATCCAAGAATATAGTGAAGACTAATGCATGGAGGAAGCATTTCATTTGAACTAAGGTTCAAATCTTTTCTACAGGGAGAGTATGATGCAGGAGCATCTACAATAACTTCATGGAGGACTAGTTGAGGTCATCAAACATGAAAATTCAAATGATGTTCTAGCGTGAAGTTGAATTCAACTTCGAATTCTTATTTTCCCTCCAAATTGTGTTTAGATTTCAAACCTTTACCTTGAGAGTAAATGTAATTGTCAAAAGTGAAAAGTGAAAAGTGAAAAGGTAAAATTAGGTAAGAGAGAATCCCCATGTTGGAAGCCAATCTTGGCTTAAAGAGCAAATGAGGGGAGTGGTTGAAATCTTTCAACCGTACGATATTAGTTGAGATAAATCTTCTCCAAATTAGTATATTGGTTGGATTGTAAATCTTTCTCCTTGGTCTTAGTGCCCAAGTTGGGCGTAGGAGAGAAGAGACTCTTTCAAAAAGAGTAATATATGTATTATGTTGGATTTCATAGAGAGAGAGAATCTCCTTTAGGGAGAGGAGGAGTCACGAAGGCCATTCGGCCTGTATTATCTTGTTTTGACTCATGGCAATGAAAGCAAGTCCCTGTTTCTAGAAAAGTTGAACATTAAATATTAAGATATGGATGTGTTCTTCTTTCATTTCTGTGCATAGCCAAAAAAGAGCTTGCGATTGGACCAAGATAAGAATAGATGGCATGATATATACAGTTTCAAGACAACACCATCCAAGATGGACATGGCAGATATCCACCATCTATCTTGAATGTAAGAGGTAAGTCTATTTTGTTCATTCTTGTTTGTAGAGACCGAGCCCATGTAAAAACTATGACAGGATTATTTACAAAGGTTGAGTCGTGGGAAACTAGAATGACATTATTTTTATCCCAATCTATAAGATGGATGTGTTTCTCTATTTCATGTAAATTTGAGTCTCGGTGAATAAAGGATATTGGCATGCAGTCGAGTCATGATGGGATCACACAGTCTCGAATAGGGACGTTCTTGTCTACTAAGTAGAATTATTGGTGTCGAAGGATTAGAGAGTAGAGGAGATGCCATTCAAAGGGTAAGGCTTGAACATAATGGATGGTTATTGACTTATATAGTCCAGGAAAAATGCCATCACATTACAGGTTCTCCCAGATCGAGACGAATAATAAGAGACAATTCCAAATAGGTAAAGGGGAGATCATCTATTCTGAGACGTAGGATGGACATGGGTGATTAAATTTTGTATTTACCTAGTCTCAATGGGATGTCTTGGTCGATTCAATAAAATCCTTGTTTTCAGGTGAAGAAGGATGCACCTGGGGAACCAGAATGAAAGCTCACCAAGTCGATAAGGAAGACATATATAGTCCTAAATGGAGAAACTTGATCTTTCTTTTTGAAAGGTCACCTAGGTTCTATGGAGGCTTCTACACCTAATTAGTAAGATTCTTTGAACATTGACAAAAAATGCATACTAAAATTGTAGGCAGAGCCAAGCCTGAGTATATATATGTCAATGTCTATTTTCAAAAGCCAAGGATGCATAATGTAACTACGAAATGAGAAAACCTGAGCCAAGCCGAGGTAGGTAGCAGGTGTTGACAGCATGTATGTATAATAAAATCTGAGCTTGGAGATTAAAGCATCTATTATGTAAGGTTTTAAACTAAGGATGCCAGTTCACATGTTTGAAAGGAAGGAAATTAACATTCAATTTCAGAGAGTTCAATATCATTGTTTGCAGTCTGATGACAGCGCATCAGTTTAGAATGAGAATTTTGAACAAGGCAAAAGATGATTTTGATTTGACTAGCGTAATGCCTCCCTTGTTCAAATAAACTAGTGGATAAAAAATGAGTTTGGTTGATGTGTTGTTTTCAAACAAGTTATAGACTCGAATCAAGACTAAACAAGTAAATAAAAAGACCAAATATAACTAATAAATCATCTTAAGCCCTAAACTGATGAGGTTGCATCGTATTACTAAAATATGTCTATATATGTGCTCTTGGGAAGATTTTAAGTGTTAATCAAAAAATAAAAGTGCATGAAGTAGTAGGGTTTTTACACCCCCTTCTCCCAAGAGATTGTATGGCGACATGGACCTTTGGGCTACTTACCCTACATCAACAATATGTCCACAACAAGTGGGGTTGTTATAAAACTTAGATTTTTGACTGTCTAATGGTCCCAAATATGATTAATACTAGAGATGCCTCATGTCAATTGAATTCATACCAATCAACATACTATGCAAGCATCTATTCCTTTGTATAGTGATTCCATCTATGTACTGCTTAATGGAATCCCTTGGTTAACCAGACTTGACTCAAGTTTCATTACAAAAGGAGAGATTAGTTGTTCAATGCCCTAGCTCTCATAGTATATGTGCTCTGATTTATATACCTCACTATGGAGCAGAGTTAAAATAATGTTGAGAGATGAATACCCGAGTCAAAGCTTTCCTAAAAAAGTCATGAACAAGTTATGGACTCCACCTCACAAGCCAAGTTGCATAAAAATAAAACTAAGTGAAAAGACTTTAGAGGTTGTTTTTAGATCACCCAAACCATACAGGTTTTAGGGAGAGCCTTAATAAAATTCTTTTCACACTTTGGACAAATGCACAAACTGCA
The DNA here is from genome assembly GCA_037957365.1 of Torreya grandis. Lineage (NCBI taxonomy): Eukaryota > Viridiplantae > Streptophyta > Pinopsida > Cupressales > Taxaceae > Torreya > Torreya grandis. The sequence goes on from JARHVA010000130.1 coordinate 1,131,031, forward strand.
AGGAAAAAGGTGTTTTTGGTCACCCAAGTTCCCTAAAGGGGATGGGGGGAGAGTATACATGCACTCTTTATTTTGTATAAAAAATAAACAAGTAATAAATGATCTTGTATAAAACAACACACTTTTAAAAACTTGTAATTTTAAGTGAGTGTAAATTTTTTGCACCAAAAGTGTAGTGTTTTGTGAAAATTCTTGGTCCCTTGGCCTTAATTGTAAACTTTGAAAAACTTTCACAAAATAATTAAATAAAACATATTTGTTTTAAGCACCAAATAGAAGTTTTTAAGATTTAAGCATTGTCAAATTTTACACTTTTCTATGCAAGACCTACAAATGTTAGAGAGTTTCCTTCTGCTTTGAAGCATAATTTTTAATAAAACAAGTAAGATTTGAAAACTTTCTCTCAGGTTCTCTATTTTTATTACATAAAGACTGACGTCGGTCAATAGTGACTGATGTTGGTTACAACAAGATTGATGATGATCGTAAAAGAACCAATACCAGTTGATAAAAACTGATGTCAGTTACCTATGAACCCTTACACAAAAAATGTTTTGTCAAAAAAGGTTTGTTAGCCCAAGTTAGAATAAAATCTCCAAAAAAATTTTAGATAATGGAATAAAATGTTCAAATAGAGACTTTAAAATCCAAAATGACAACATGTAATTTTGAAAAAAGCTCTAAAAATTAATCTTTCCACCGTGTTCTGCCCTACACTAAAACCGATGTTGGTTGGAATTGATGCCGATTATATAGAATCAATACCGGTCACTGTGTAAATTGTGTGTCACTAAAAGCACAAAAATACAAGAAAAAGATGCTAAAAATAGTTTTTAAAGGATTTTTAAAGACTTTTTAGGAAATCTAAGATTACCAATTGTTATGCTTGTTTCAATGGGATGCATAGTCCCATCGAGCGTGCCAAGGTGTAGAGATGGAATCCAAAGATAGTTAGATCAAGCATTAGTCAAGAAAACTTAAGAAAATGCATAAGAACATAACTAGCTAAGCCAACTCCTTCGATGAGGTTTTAGAAATGGAAATTGAAAGCTAATGAAAGAAAGCACATACATAATACCTTCCCGAGAGCATCCCATCATCCAAATGCGAGTCAAAATGTGATTTTCCGCTTGAATTGGTGCTCAAGTCTTTAGCAATGATGCAAAGAGAAGCTCCTCCATCATCTCTTGTGCACCAATGAAACTAGGCTCATGATATAAAATCAAATCTATGCTTATCAATGAAGTTATCCTATTGTAAATTAAGCATTTTAACACTACACAAATGTCTTGTGGAGAGAATTATGCATAATAAGTTTACACAAATGAAGCTTAAAATGGTGGTCTTGGCCCTCCTATTTATAGATTTTTGAGATTGATCAGAATCAACAACATCATCCATCTTGAGATCAAAATGTGTGGCTATGGATTATTTAATTTTGTAGAATTAATCCATAAATACTCTCATAAATATTTGGAAGGAAGGGGCACTAAAGAGGCATGTGAGGCCTTAAACATGATATTTGTTGCATTTATAGCTTATGGATGCCACCCCACAAATGATGTCATTTGATGATGAAGATATTAAGAATCAATTTGCAGCTAAAAGACATTCAATAGCTTCCATGGATTTTCCACTTAAGCTCTTAATTTGGATTAAGTTGCCTAAGTGAGATTAATCAAAAGTTATGCAATTCTTTGGAAATTGGTTGCATACTATTAATCAAATTGGTCAGAATTTCATATTCATGGATCATAATTTGATTGAAGTGGAATTAGAATGTGTCAGTTGTGTATGGACCATTATCCCATTTAGAACATTATCAACACGTAATAACACATGCACACATTGTGTGCTTTTGAATTAGAAGAATCCAATGATTTAGACGTTCAAGTTGAATTTTCGTCATTTTAACTCAAAATGATTTGAGAAAAGTTAATAATCACATAAAATGCATTGCCCCATTTAGGGATACATTAGCCTAATTAAGCACTTGTAAATGACAAACTTAGACCATTTAGCATGTTTAAGTGATTTTAACAAAAATTATGCATTTTCACAAATTTCAAGACAATTTCAACACAATGGTGTTAGGAATTGGATGTCTACACCTGCAATTAAATCTAAATTGATATTTTATGTAATTTTTAATCACTCATGTAGACTGGTGAAGCATTTGTGATATAGAATTGGCTAAAACAAGTATAGAGTAATGTGCACAAGTGAGTTGATGTATGAAAAAGTACATATTAGCATGCATAGGTCCTGATTTTGTTATTTTATAGAATATTTTATTATTTTTGTGCATATATAACGTGACAAGCAAAGCTTTGTACAAATAAAATTATTATGACAAAGAAGGATATATGTATAAAGATGGTACTATAAGCCCAACATCTCTTCAAGGGGATCCCCCTCTATAGAATATGTGTCATTGCCATATTCATATTATGCATAATCGGTTTCATTGGGATCATACCAATCTAGATTGTTATAATCATCATTATCTAGATTTGGAACTTGTGAAATGCCAATCTTAGCTTCTGTTGTATCTTGATACAAATAAATAACTACCCCATACTGTGTTAGGATAAATTAAAACTCAGATTTATCCCTAAATCGCATATAAGAAAAACTATGAAATGAATTAATCATAAACCAAAAATAAACAAAAACATACACATAACAAGAAACACCAGATTTAATGTGGTTCACCCAAAATGGGGAACCTCTACAAAACTTGTCCAATATATTATTTTCAGCAATACAAGGGAGAAACAAAATCTTGTAACAAACCTTGTTACACCTCTCTACCTTTTTCCGCTTCCACTTCATGTTAATTTTTTTAATTCTTTTTCTCTCAGCCATATCTCAATACATTTTAGGGTGAAAAATACCTAAACATTACCTCTACTATCAATTCTAGAAACCTATAATCAATGGCCCAGATTGACTATGAAATTACAACCCCCCTTGTAACCCCTCGCACCATCAGGGATACAAAGAATGAGATCCAAACATAGTTGAAATAACATCAAAATTTTAACCTCTAATCCTAGAAGACAATCAGGCTCCACACCTAACATACTGTGGTATTGACCTTTTTAATTTCTCTTTTATAATGTGTATTTTGTCATGTGCCTCAATTGATATGTCATTACTTGTATCTGTTTGTATGCCAGTTGAAAGTATGCTACCTTATATATACTTTCTCTCTAAATATGTTCATTATTTGAAGAATGATGTGAACTTGCCTTCATGTTCAAATGATATGCAACCTTTGTTTTGATAAATCATTGTTCCTATTGATGTTAATCATGATCCTCCAAGCACAACATTGTAAGCACTTAAATATGAAAGAACACGAAAAGTAGAATAACTCTTTTTTCAAGCAAAAAAAACTCTTAACTTGATTGAACCCATACATGTTATAAATGCACTAGTTTAATCCAAATGTTGATTATTTTTGCCAATAGTTGTAAGAAATGATAGAGAGCAAAATTTGATTTCATGATATTCATTAACCTTAACATCTATAAACTATTTACCCTATATGTGAGCAATGATAGTGAAAGGATTCTAATATGACGAAAGAATTGGAGTTTCCCCCTTTGCATCTACATTTGAAATTGTACCTGTCATAGGCATTTATTGCTTTGGATCTTCTTTTGTTAGAAATCCTCTTTTTAGAATGGTTTTTTTCCATGGATTGAATTTTATTTGACAACTTCTCTTTTAGTAGTGCTACTTTTTTATCTTGTAAATTTTGTTTTGAAAATTGTTCCCTTTGTAATTATTCTTTTTCATCTTGATCTTTTTGTATTCTTGCTTATTCTAACTCAACTTATTGAATATTTTCTTACGCTAATTTTGCCTTTCAAACCTATTATTATGCTAATTGAACCTTTTTGTCATTTTCTTGTTCTGATTTATCCTTTGGTGACCACTTTTTTATTAGTTATGATTTTGCCACTTTTTTTACTTGCTCTTGTTCCACTATGGGTTGTTTAATTGAGGTATTAATTTTAGGATCACCACTATAAATTATATTTTGTATTTTATTTTTCAAATACAAACAATGATTTTGTGATGCCCATGCATTTTATGATATGCACAATAGTATTTAGATCTCCTTAGAGGATGTAGATGAGGTAGCTTGATCAACTTATTTCAAATCATTGCCCTTAAAACCTCACTTGAACTTTTATTAGCCTCTTACGTACTTTTTGAAACATTTATTATAGGTGTATTTTGTTGTAGCTTTCCATTTTGATATGGAGTCTTGTTAGGCATAACATTTCTAGATGAAGATACAAATACATGATTAACATTAACATATTTTGGTTTCTTTGCATCTGTATTATGATTTTCCAAGGATGTGTTCTTTGCACTAAAAAACTAATTTTTATTTTGTAACTGTTAGGTTGTGGAGCTAAAAGCTTCACTGATGCAAATAGAGAAGGTTACAGAGAGTTTGCTGAGTGTCACAGACACCGGCGTCGGCCAGGCCAATCGACGTCGGCAGGTTACAGGCAGAAGAGAAACCGATGTCGGTCAGAGATCGGCCAGCGTCGACACCCCCAGGTAGACAGGGACCGACATCGGTCACCTGTGCGGTTCAAACTGCGAGTGTTACGAGCAGTTAGTTAATGAACCAAGTGTTTGCATGTCAAGAGCCAATTTTAGACTAGAAGCTGCGGATCTAATTATTGTAATTAGGTGTCTAATTATTATTTGCATGAGATCTATTTAAGAGACTCATTGGTTGTATTGTAAAAGCGTGCTAGAGAGTAAGAGAGCAAAATATAAGCTCCTTCAGAGAGAAGAGAGCATGGTGTGTTCCTCCTAGTGCCACAGTACCAAGTGTGGGTGCTGAATTGGAGAATCAACAAGGTTCTTCATGTATGTATGATCTTGGTCATCAGGTGAGCATGGCTACTTTAGGAGATCTACATGTGTAAGTAAGATCATTTGAGTTGCAGGTTGTTGCAAGTGCAGGGGAGATCTACTTGAAGTATGATTGTGTACTTGTGGAGTGCGTGGAGCACTTGTGGTGTGCGTGGAGCACTTGTGGTGTGCGTAGAGCATTGGAGGATTGGCAGTAGTGGATATTAGCTGGTTGGAGGTGAACACCAACTCTATTTTTGAGTTGTGTGTTGTGACCGTAAGAGAGAGAGCTTTGAGGGAAGATTTACTGTTTATGCCCTAGAGGTGTGTAAGGAAGAAGAACTGTGGCAATCTTCTTTGTTGTATTTCCTTCTAAAAGAGTTTTAATACAAGTTGTGTATTGTCTCTCATATTCTGTGTTATTTTTGAATTCTAGTTACTTGTTGATTTTGGTTAATTCCGCATATTAAGTTGATTGGTAATCAATTGTGTGCTTCTGTTATTTCCCAAATAGTGGTATCAGAGCTAAGGTTGCAGGGAGCAAGTTTTGTGTTTGGTTACAGGTCACTCTCAGGATTTTCTGATTGAGTGGGAGTAGAGCAATGGCAGAAGAAAGTAAGCTAAGAATGGAGGAATTGAAAAGCACGAATGGTCACTTACGGTCCTATGGAAAGAAAGAGCAAGTAAAAAAATATTGTTGGTTGGTAGCAGATCAGCATGAAGGAACTGAAGAAGCAGATGTTGCAGGTGTTGTTGCACAGGATGCTCTGGGATGTTTCTTGGATAAAGTTGAATCTTGGATAATAGATTTTGTTGCCTCTTTCCATGCAGCCCCAAGGAGAGGAGCTGGTGAGCCTTGTCAAAGAATTGGCAAAGGGGAAGTGAAGCTAAAATTGCAGGCGGCCAACACATGGGTGTTGAAGGAGGTCATGCAGGTCCCAGGCTTGGAGATGTGGCTAATTTCTTCAAGAAAGTTAGGTGATGAGAGATGCACAAAAACTCTCACAGCAGATGCACTTGAATTAGCTGGTGGTAAGAAAATAGGTACTCTTTATCTACTTGTTTATATTACTGATTCTTCTTCTATTGTAGAGACGTGGCTTTGTAGGCTTGGTCACATGAGCAAGAAGGAGATGCATGTTCTTAAGCAGAAGACAGATGTGTTTGATAGGCTTAAGAACTGGAAAGCCTTGGTGTTCTTAGAGGAGATGACGGACAGAGTTCAGTGGATGAGGCTAGATACTTCTGAGTAGGGTAGTTTGGACATGGGTTTTGATTCAAAGGAGCTCGTGGGTAAAAAGTCATCACTCACAGCCGAACACAGGTACCGACATCGGTCAGAAGGAACCGGTGTCAAACAGACAGGTGCTAATGTCGGTCATGTGCAGACCGAAGCCGGTGATGTCAGGCAGGGTAAGACCGACGTCGGTTAGAAGGATCGATGTCGATAGTAGGTAAGACTGACATCGGTCACCAGGACCGACATTGGCAACAGGGACACCGACGTCGATAGAGTTGGTAGTCAGGACAGGCGCATGGGAACCGACGTCGGTTGGATGCAGACTATGTAGTGACTGAGGTCGGTCACTGTAACAGATTTTGGGCAGACAACAAGCTGTCAAGGAGTCTCAAATGCCCATATGGAGGATTGAAGGTGGTAAGTAAGCCTCAAATTTTTTGTTCCTCTTCTTTATACTAGTTGCTGACTGCAGAGCAGAAAGGATCCAGGAAACAGTGGGAGTGTGGCAGGAATATGATGCAGAACCAAACGGGAGATTTGGTAGGATTGTCAGCTGGTATGAAAGCACAGAGACGAATGGATTCCTTAGTTGAAGAATAGAGTGAATGGACACGTGAGATGGAAGACCAAGTCATATGGTCTTGAGGAAGCTGCATGACAGTGGTACAGGTTTTGACAGGTTGATGACAAAGCATGGCTTTAGTCAATGTCAGGGTAACTACTGTGGTTTGTCTTACCAGGGGGATGATGGTCATGACATTATCCTGTCACTGTATGTGGATGGTATGTTAGCTAGCAGGTTTGTACATACAGGGTTTTGTTGAGCTAAGGGTAAGATTAATTCAGTGGTTTGCTATGAAGAATTTGGAGCAGTGAAATTCTTTGGCATGAGAGACATGGAGATCACAGGTTGATTTTGTTTCCAGTGTGAGCTGATGTGAATCAGGTGTTGGCGAGGTTCATTTCACAGGATGCAAAACTGGAGCGCACTAAGGGCTGGACAGTTCAGTGTCTAAAATCACATGAGGTTTGGTATAGACCTGAGTTTGCCCAAGCAGTGGGTGTTGTCAGAGAGTTAGGAGCCAATTTGGGGAAGTGGGTTCTCAGGTATTTGAGAGGGACCAGCAGCAGGGATTCATGCTATGCAGGGTCAGGACTTCACTACATGGGTTTTTAGGTTCGGATGTGGCAGGGTACTCGGATGACAGGAGGTGCACCACAGGTTGTGTGGTGGGTGGTCTTCAAGATTGATCTTGAAAAGGGATACAAGCTAGGAAATAGATTAGACTGAGTACAAGTACAGGTATAGTGCAGTTGTTTATCTCCAAGTGGGAGATTGTTAGGTTGTGGAGCTAAAAGCTTCACTGATGCAAATAGAGGAGGTTATAGAGAGTTTGTTGAGTGTCACAGACACTGGCGTTGGTTAGGCCAACCGACGTCGGCAGGTTACAGGCAGAAGAGAAACTGACGTCGATCAGAGATCAGCTGGCATCGACACCCCCAGGCAGACAGGGACCGACGTCGGTCACCTGTGCGATTTAAACTGCGAGTGTTACGAGCAGTTAGTTAACGAACCAAGTGTTTGCATGTCAAGAGCCAATTTTAGACTAGAAGCTGCGGATCTCATTATTGTAATTAGGTGTCTAATTATTATTTGTATGAGATCTATTTAAGAGACTCATTGGTTGTATTGTAAAAGCGTGCTAGAGAGTAAGAGAGCAAAATATAAGCTCCTTCAGAGAGAAGAGAGCATGGTGTGTTCCTCCTAGTGCCACAGTACCAAGTGTGGGTGCTGGATTGGAGAATCAACAGGGTTCTTCATGTATGTATGATCTTGGTCATCAGGTGAGCATGGCTACTTTAGGAGATCTACATGTGTAAGTAAGATCGTTTAAGTTGCAGGTTGTTGCAAGTTCAAGGGAGATCTACTTGAAGTATGATTGTGTACTTGTGGAGTGCGTGGAGCACTTGTGGTGTGCGTGGAGCACTGGAGGATTGGCAGTAGTGGATACTGGCTAGTTGGAGGTGAACACCAACTCTATTTTTGAGTTGTGTGTTGTGACCGTAAGAGAGAGAGCTTTGAGGGAAGATTTATTGTTTATGCCCTAGAGGTGTGTAAGGAAGAAGAACTGTGGCAATCTTCTTTGTTGTATTTCCTTCTGAAAGATTTTTAATACAAGTTGTGTATTGTCTCTCATATTCTGTGTTATTTCTGAATTCTAGTTACTTGTTGATTCTGGTTAATTCTGCATATTAAGTTGCTTGGTAATCAATTGTGTGCTTCTATTATTTCCCAACAGTAACTCCTCTATTAACTTATGCATAATGATGATTTTATCCTTTAGAGCTTCACAAGCACAAACCCTAGGTGCTTCAGATTGATCATGCACACATACTCCATTGAGGGGAGATGTGAGAGGGGGAGGGATTTGAGGAAGGATAGGTTGGTTACCTTAATTTATCACTATATGATGGACTACCTTACCCCTTGGAGTAGTGATAACATGGACCTAGTTAGAGGGAAAGTAGCTATCACCCCCTTGAGGGTTAGGAGGAGGAAGCGATTGTTTGTTATCCATTTCAAATTGGTCAAAAACTAAAAGAAGAACAAGAGAGGAGAGACATACAAAATCTAGCACACATTTCACATGATAAGAAAATTAGAATGGAATTTGATACCTTATAAGGACAAAATTTTAGAAGGAACCCCTATGGATAACTAGGGCTTTCCATGTTCAATAAAAAATGGGTTCACCAATATGTTTTATCAAATTTGGGATAACAAGATACTAAATGATAAATTATTGTGTAAAATAATAGGGAATAATATATCAATATCAAGCACTCATTTATTTGAAACTATATAATTTTGGAAACATACTAAAAATAACAAGGGACAATAGATAACAAATACTTAGCTAAAAAATAGTGTTGCAAGAGGAAGCAAAGACTGAGACTTGTTGTGCAAGGAGAACTGGTGACTATAAACATGGACCAATAGCTAGATTTGAGCCTAGATAGTAGCTCCATGGGATATAAACTAGAGGGGTGGTGATAATGTCCACTTTGGCATTGATTTTATCCATTTATAGTGAGAAAATTAGGGTTTTTAAGTTCTTTATGTCTTCATCTACAGAGCATGTATATGGTGTAAGAGCTTGTGATAACTTGTGGAGATAATTATGTGATTGATTTCTATTTAAAACCCTAGATATTTCCCATGTAAAAACTAATGTAAATCAATGGGGAAGAAGGGGTCAATGATTGAAGTTGAGTGGGACCTCGACACCCCATGCGTTGAGCATTGCCTACATACCAATACTATGAAGAGGTATCAAACTTCATGTAGTTCTCCCATGCTATGGGTGTGTGTGAATAATTGGTGCAATATGTTGAATGTTGGTTTAATATCGATGTCATTAAGTATATTAACCATGAATTGAGACCTAGAAAATGTATTTAGACTTGAGCTCTAGGCTACCAGGGTGGTATACAATTTGAGAAAAATAGGTGTTTTGTTCTCAATGTGCAATTATGATTCTAATGTTTTTCAATGTGGAAGCCTCTTGTAAAAAATGGTTTGAGATGTGTTTATATATTCATATCCATGTAATTACTTCATATGGGGGTCACTATGGACATAGGCCAACCTTTCCATAACTTTTGATTTTTTAAATTAGTTGTTATTTGGTGAGAAGATAGGAGAGGGGGCATAAACACTAGAGTGATGCGCTATATTTCCACAAGGCATTGTATTCCAATGGGTGATTTGATAAGTTTAAGTGTTAGGTAGGGTCTAAAAGATGCCTAATGTTGATAGGAATAGGGAAAAGTACATTCAGGGGTCATTTATCAACTTAAAAGAGTGAGTCTTCCATCCGTAAGGTATTTCAAAGAGATCAAAATGGCCCTAAGGTAGGTCTAGAGCTAAGTGTGTAAAAGAATGGTCATAAGTGCACGCTTTTATAATTAATTTTAATTTATGTGTCTATGGTTTATATTTATGAAAACTTGATAAATGGTTAACATTTTTTTCCAAATATGCATTTTCAAATTCATTCATGAGCATTATTTCAAGTAATTTATTTATTGTTATCTATATACATTTGTACATGTGGAATGTCAGTTATTGGTCACTATATATACTTGCCTTTCGTGTGTAATATGTAATTATATTACATTTAAAAAGAGTATTTGAATGTCTTAATTTATGGAAACTTGATAAATGGTTTAACTTTTTTTTTGTTAATGCATACCTTGTTCTTTCCAGTTTTTTATAAAATTTCAAAATTTAATGCAAATGTGGAAATTCATTTGATGTTGTTATCGTATGCTAGTAAAATAGATTATCATACTATTTTATCAAAAGTTTTGCATCTTAGGATTTTTAATTTGTTGATTTGTTTCTCATAAATTTTTTTCATTGTATTATGTATATCACGCACATTTATCAATGTAAAAACTTGAAAAAAAATACTTGATGTTAATTTATATATATCTTGGATTGCACATCATTCTAAGAGATCTCTTTATTTTTTAAATTAACCCTACAAAAGTCCACTCCTTAAAATAGACAAAAATGGTGTGATTATTACATATAGAATAAATATCGTATTATAGAATAACAACGTTAGTGGTACCAAATCCATAAAGACATCATAAATAAGTGCAAAAGGGAAAGAAAACATTCTTTGAATACCTATTTGTATTTGCATATCACAAATTATACAATAATTCCTAAAAATCAATAGGAAAATATGTAGTTACAATCTACTATTGCTCAATGTGTTGTTTATGTAACATCCCCATTAGGATCTATCTAGAAATACGTGTTTTTTTTAAAATTTATTAAAGCATAAATACTAAAATTAGATTACACCACGATGAGAGAATCTGACCAGAGATCATATTTAAAAAGAAACTCTAAGTGATAACTATAAATGAAGCACACTACATCACATGTCACCTATCAACATGAAATACATTATACTAAATATAAAAAATATTTAGAATCTTCCAACCACGGTTGGTACAATCCTATAGCCACTACTGTCAAAGTACTATAGTGAATAATTACAACTCATCATAATAATGTTTTTTAGTAATAAATACTATACAAAGAACAAACACAAGATACATGGCTCTATAAAGCATGAGTTTCTCAAAACATTAGTATCTACGGTAATATCAAGTGTCATCTTCAAGTAAGTACTATTATGGGGAGGGAGAGCATCATCTGAGTGTTTTTCCACACCAACCACAATCCCTCATCAGGGAATGGCCCTCCTTTCACAGATGAGTAGATAGTAATGGTGCAAGGATCCAGAGAGACAAGCTAGTACTTGTGTGCTGTATGATTTCTAAAATATGTAGTGTACCATAAAGAAATCCATTCTAATATGATATCTCACAAACATGTAAATCATACACATGAAATGATAATGTCAAACTAACATTACTTTGGCTAAAGTTTTAAATAGTTAATGATCTCTAGGATCAGTCAATTTCAAACACACCACTTGATCAAATTATCTTCATCTGGCGTGGTGATGCTTAGTAAGGTAGTGGAATCCATCTCACTACATACATAGAAACAAAAATATGAGAATGAGTTATTACAAATATAACCATAAATTCATATAGATTATATTCTACCAACGTACATATACATGTTAAGTACAAAAATTATCACAAATGCATACATTTAATCTGTAAAACATATGAATAAATCTCCACAACACATATATAACAGGAATAACATCCATAGCTTATACCATCTGGGTACATTATGTCTTAACTGAAATTATCTAATTATTATAATTAATTTCTAGATAAGACATTCTATGACACCCATAATATCATAATTCATAATTACTCAAATATAAACAATCAATCACAACAAAAAGAAACATCTACTATGAAGTCCAACTTTTACGTCTTTTTTACGCTTATATGCCTTTTATTATAATTTAGGGGTTATTGGTGTCCTAATATTTTGAAGACTAGACTTAGTCATAATAATCACTAGTTTAATAGAATCGCATCTAAGAACACTAGTACCTACCGTATAGGTATTTTTGCCTGTTCAAGATAATATAGACAGTTCCACACAAATATAATAAACATGGTTTCCTTAGCACACAAAGGAAATCGTATTATACATTCATGAATATCTCATATGAAAGATTATATTTACACCATGCAAACTTCAATCTCTCTTAATGTTGATAATTACCATGAATACATAAATATGAGTTCAATTACCCATAAATTAATTGACTATGTCAATGATCTTTTTGACATATGTTTTATTACCCATAACACTTAAATATATAATAATAGTTCTATAATGAATATTATCAAGTATTACAACTATTATTAAGTATATTATAAAACCTCACCATAAAGACGTAATATATATATAAGTGATTTACTAAATAATGCATATGTTCAATTACCCATAACATTTAAATATGCGTTCAATTATAAAACCTGGCCATATATATAATATAGAGTTATATGTATATATATTGGACATATGCGAAGCATAGAGGGTTCCACGTGATACTTGATTGATATATATATATATATATATATATATATATATATATATATATATATATATATATAGGACATATGCGAAGCATAGAGTTTGCTATGTTTTATTCACAATTCATTAGCTGGTAGCAAGAGCATTTACTCACTTAAGCTAAAATTTGATCTTTGAAAAATATATATATATATCTTTTACATTATTGTAAACAAATTTATTATCCACATAACATATTAGATGGAGGGAGGACAAATACCAGTCCACTATAATCATATTGGCCATTAAAAATAATATTCATCTTGCATAATTATGCTATGGCTTATATACAATCTATGGATCTTGATTTAACCAAAATGTATGAAATAAATACTCACATACAGTCCTGTATATGTATATATATTCTTTGAGACATCAGAATGGCATAAAGCATTAATTTTGCTATGTTGATAACTATACTGACTAAGTTATCCAATACATCCTTACTTATTAACTATGTCTACTAATAATAATGTTTTGTGGCATAGTGCCAATATATTCTATAAATATTATGTAGAATATGGTGTAAATAATATTGTTAGGTTTTAGGTTTACAAGATCCTAGTTTTCTATTACACGGTAGTGAATGTTGAAACGTCAGTCACAATAATTTTATCAGTCCCTACCTATGAAATTTATCAATTCTTATGGCCAAATTTAGGACTTTAGACATTAACATTTTACGTTTCCCCATTTACAATAAATATCTAAAATTTAAGTACAACTCCTATGTAGTATTGTATTGTTGATGTTGTCTCTCTCTTGATGCTCCTGTTGTGCTTAAATTCCTCTTTTTCCTTCTGAATTACTTCTTCCAATATTCTCTTTGCCTCTGTATATATCCCCCGATGCCTCCCTTCCGAAGCCATACATATGTTTTTTTTAATTCTTTTTTTCCCCTGAGAAAGGGTGTGGCCTTTTTGCTTTAAAACTCTTTTTTTAAAGCTATTGTCCATTTAACTTGTTTTAACCCCTTTTTCTAAGTATGACATTCTTTTTCTTTATTTTATTTTATGTCCAAATTTTTATCTTTATCTTTTTTTGTATATTTAATCTTTTCCCTTTTTCTTTTGTCTCATTCCTTTTTTTTTGATTTATTTTATTTCTTATTTTTATAATTCTCAAACTATCTCAATAATAAATGACTTACTTAATTAGCCAAATTAATTTAATGAAAACACCAAAATCATAAATACATAAAATTAATTCCATATCATTGATACACTAGATTAATCATGCATAATATACTATTTAAATGCAATGGCATAAAATATACTACATTAACCACTCAATTATGCGTTTGACATGTCCTAATAATATGGTGTGTGCAGAGTTCTAGTTGGAATATCTATCGTCCTCTAACATTTTCATCTACGTCACCCTTTCTGATGATTCTCTCCCTCCATCACACTCTGAGAGTTGAGTTCTCTTGTATCAAACTTACAACAAGCAGGCAATTAGACCATAACGACATGATATACATTCATTATAATGTATGACTGAAATAATAAATCAACATGATCATAATATAAAAATACACTACAACTAACTCATAGTAATATAACCAAAGTAATATTTAACTGTCCCATAGTAGTATATATCTCAAAGAATAGTTAAAAATAACTAGATCACATATGTCAACTATAAATATCCATAGATAAACAAATATTTTGTTTGGCTAAGAATTGAGATGTAACATCCTCTCCCTTAAATCTAGTCATCGTCCTAGATAACTATTATTCAAACATAAGTTCTGAAAAAAAAAATTGTTCAATTGAAAATAACACAATATAATTGTATCTAATCAAGCAAATAAATGTAAAAATCTCTTCAAAAATTCATCATAGTCCTCCCAAGTTGCACTATCCTTAGAGTATTGGTCCCATTGGACCTTGCACTATGACATATCTTTGTTATGCAAATGAAGTTTGCATGTGTCAATTACCTTGATTGATTCTACTATGACCACCCCGAGATCTAGATCCTGCAAAGCATTCTAATCTAATATATGCATAGGATCAACTATATACTTATTAAGATAAGAAACATGGAAGACATTATGTAAAAGAACTAGAGATAGTGTAAATGCAAGCCCATACGCTACATGATTGATCACTTCTAACACCTCAAAGGGTCCCACATATCTTGATGATAATTTTGCTGACTTTTTGAATTTAATTGAGCTCTTCTACAACTTAGCCCACAAAAACATTTTATCACCTACTACAAAGTGACTTTCTATCCTTTTCCAATATACATAACTTTTCTGCCTATCATTGGCCGCAACCAATCTCTACCTAATAAGTCTAACTTGATCTTCTATCTCTAAAAGCATCTCAGATCTAGAAACTACCCTAGCCTTTAACCTGTCCCAATTGATGGGTGTCCTACACCTTCTCAGATAAAGTGCCTAAGATGGTGCTATCTTCGATGTTGATTGGTGTGAGTTGTTATATACAAACTCAAACAATTGAAGATAATCTTCCCACTTGTACTATTGATCCATGCAATACATATGAAGAAGATCCTTTAACACTTGATTAACTCTCTCAATATGTCAGTCAGTCTCTAGGTGATATGTTGTACTAAAATTTAGTTACGTACCTAAAGATAAATTCAAAGTCATCAAAAACATCGAAGTCATCTTCAAATTACGATCCAAAATGATCTTCTCGATAAAACCATGCAACCTATACACTTTTTTTATGAACCTCTTTGTAAGGGTAGGTGCATCATCTGTCAAATTGCCTAGAATAAAATGAGCCACTTTGGTTAATTTGTCAACAACTACCAAGATCATATCATGCATGTTTCATGACATTGGTAAATCTTAGACAAAATCTTTACTGATTACCTCCCATTTTCATTATGGTATATCATTCGAATATAACAATCCAGTCAGATGCACATGCTCAGCTTTCACTCATTGACACTCTAGACAATGTGACACATAATCTGCTACATCTTTCTTAATTCCCTTCTAGAAATAACGTGGTCTAAAATCTACCATGAGTTTGGTTACTCTTGGATGTCCTGACTATGGATCATTATGCAATTCTTTTAGTACTATGATCCATAAATTCTCTCAATCTAACACATACATTTTTTTATTATAATGCAAGAGACCATCACTCTCTAAATTAAATCCTTTGTATTGAGGATTTTGAGAATTTATAGACAATACTTTTCTAACTTGATCATAAAATTCATCTTCTGGTGAGAACTCAATTACCTGATCCTTAAAATTTCTCTTGATAGTAGCTATAATTACTATGGACCTTCTGTGACTAAGGGCATTGGTTACTCTATTCTCTTTGCCTTTGATATGACTAATGTAAAAATCAAAATAAAAAAATAACTCAAGCCAATGTCTCTGATGAACATTCAAATTTGGTTGAGTGAATATATACTTGAGTCCCAAATTATCTGTCTTGAGCTCAAATAGTTTTCCCAATAGATAATGTCATCAAAATTTTAAGACATGCACAATCATTGTAAGCTCCAGTTATGTGTAGCATATTTCATCTCATAAGGTTTTAGATTTATTGATTCATAAGCCACCATTGTACTGACCTATATAAGGACTCCTCCTAATCCATCCCCTTATGGGTCTGTGACTACTAAAAATTTACTGTTGGGGTCCAAAACTATTAACATTGGTGTTGACATAATATTTCCTGGATCTATTGAGATACCATCTTCAAAAATGATATGTCCTAGATATTGCACTCTCTCTTAGAAAAATGTGTACTTAGATAACTTGTCATATAGCTTGTGCTTTCACAACTATTGCAAAACCAGTTCCAGATGCTGAAGGTGTTCCTCTTCATTCTTGGAATATATAAGAATGCCATCCAGAAATACCAAAACAAAATGATCTAAATAATCTTTAAACACATTATCATGATATTCATGAATGTTATTAGTGCATTAGTCAACCAAAATGGTAAAACAGTGAACTCATATGCCCATAACGAGTTTAAAAAGTTGTTTTCAAAATATCCTCATCATGTATTCTCAATTGATGGTATCTTTCTCTAAGATCAATCTTATAAAAGATAGTTGTTCCCTACATTTGATCGAAAAGATCATCTATATGAGGCAATAGATACTTGTTTTTAATAGTTGCCTTATTTAACATTCTATAATCAATGCAAAGTCAAAGAGTTTCATCCTTCTTGACAAAGACAATTGTTGCACCCCATGGTGACACACTTGGCCTGATCAACCCCTTTGACAATAGTTTTTAGAGTTGTGCATTCAATTCAACCAACTCAGTGGTTATCATCCTATATGGTGCCTTAGATTATGGTTTTGAACCTAGTATTATGTCAATAGAGAAATCAAACTCACGTCTAGGAGGTAATCTTGGTAACTCTTCTGAAAACACGTCATGAAAATTCTTTAAAAAAAGATAATCTTTGAGAGATGGTTCCTTAGCTTCCTCCACTTCATTTATCTTGATGATAAATATTTAATACCCTTTACTTTGATCCCTTTTTAGTTGCATAGCAGAAATCTACCTAAGCCTCAATTCTCTCCTTTTGCCCTTAATTTATGTTTGATTCCCAATATCATCTAGACACTCAACCTTCTTTAAGTAGCAATCAACCTTGGCCTTATGACTTGCAAGCCAGTTGACTCCTAACATCACATCATACAATTTTAGTGGGGCTACATACAGATCCACTACCATTGTGAATTCGAGCAACCTAATCTCTACTTCAACTAAACACTTGTCGACTATTAATTTTGAGTTATTCCCATATTATACTAACCATGCATTTGCCATTACTCTAGCTCTTCTAATAAACTTACTAAGCATTCTAGGAGCTATAAAATATTATGTAACCCTTGTATCTATCAAAATAGAAATTGGATTATTAAATAAAGTACTTAATAGCTCTATGGGTGATGCTTAAAACTTCACTTACTAATTATCCATTGTTGCATAAATACGCTACTGAAAACTGTCTTGATGAGAATTAGAACCTTTGTTCTTTGACTTGTCATGAGGACAATCATGAGCATAGTGGTCATATATACAAATAAAACAACCTTCAAGTAGTCTTTTCCTATCAGCTTGTTGGTTTCCCTTGAAACCTCTTTCGAAACCATTATCTAGTTTTTGTTGCCTAATTTATTGTTAAATTTGACATTCTAACTTTGAAATTGTTTCCTAGAGTCTCCACTTCTCAGTTTCCTATTTTTTTTTTTAAATTTGATTTAGAACTTCCAAAAAATTTCTTGAATTTATTCCTAGCTTGTGCAATAGTCTTCAACTTTTTTTCTTGTTTGACTGCCTTTTTGAAGACTTGGTCTATGGTAGAAGGTCCATGAACATCCACCTCACAATCGATTTAGGGTTTTTATCCCATGATAAACTTTTTGATCCTAAACCTCTCATCTACTTGGTACTAAGGTATGTATTTCAGAATTTTGATGAACTGCTCCTAGTACTCTTTCACTGGTAAATCCTCCTATTTCAGATTATGAAAATCTATGAGCTTTTGATCAAAATAAAGTAGTGGAAGCCATCATTACTTTAATAATGTCACAAACTGCTCCCAAGTAGTGGTGGTCGAATTAAGATTCATTTCCAACTTCTTATTAATCCACCATGTAGTTACCTCACCAACCAATTGGTATGCTCCCCAAACTAATTTGGTGACCTCAGAGTAATTTCAAATCTCAAAATACTTCTCTATCTCCATCAGCCACACTTCAACTCTATCACGCAGGATAGTTCCATGGAACTTAGGTGGACTCACCTTTTTCATGTCCTTAGCCAACTCTATAGCTACCTATGCTCTCATATCCTAAATATTATTTTGCTTAATGGGATGCTTATTAGGTTCTTCCTAATGTTCTTCCTCTCCATGGCCATGAACTTCCTATTCTAGGGCTATGATCTGATCCCTGGTATTGTTCATGACTACGAAGATCTAATCTAATTTTATCGCTTGTTCTGTGGCATGTCAGTTAGGATCAAATGGAAGGTTATTGTTATTGGTATTTGACAGACCCTATCTAGAAACTCTAGCTTTCACAATCTCTTTTCTAGTAAACAGAAAGATTCAAAAGTGTTAGTGGAGTCATTTAGTCCTAGAGTTAGAACCACAAATTTGATACCACATGTAACATCTTTATTGGGATCTATATAGAAATACATGATGTTTTTATATTTATTAAAGCATAAATACTAAAATTAAATTACACCATGATGCAAGAATCTGATCAGAGATCATATATTAAAAAAACTCTTAGTGAAAATTGTAAATGAAGCATACTACATTACATATCACTTATCAACATGAAATACATCATACTGAATATAAAAAGTATTTACAATCTTCTAGCCATGACTAGTACAATTCTACAACCACTGTTGTCAAAGTACTATAACAAATAATTAAAACTCATCAAAATAATGATTTTTTGTAATAAATACTATACAAAGTGCAAATATAAGATATATGGCTCCACAGAGCATGAGTTTCCCAAAACTCTAGTATCTACGGTAATCTCAAATGTCATCTCCAAGTAAGTACTATTACGGGGAGGGAGAGCATCATCCGAGCACTTTTCCACACCAACCATAGAATAATGATCCTCCACACAAACTCCCATAAGATAATGGCCCTCCCTTCATGGATGAGTATATAGTAATAGTGTGGGAATCCAAAGAGAAAAGCTAGTACCTATGTGTTGTATGATTTATAAAACATGCAGTGTACCATAAAACAATTTTTTCTAACATGATATCACACAAACATGTAAATCATAAACGTGAAATGATAATATATAACTAGCATTACTTTGACCACAAATTTCAATAGTCAATGATATCTAGAATTAGTTAATTTCAAACACACCACTTGATCAGATTACCTTCATTTCTCATGGTGATGCTTTGTAAGCTAGTGAAATTTGTCTCATTGCTTACACAAATAAATAATGTGAGATTGAGTTATTAAAAATATAACCACAAATTCATACAAATTATCTTCTACCAACATATATATACATGCTAAGTACATAAATGATTACATATACATACATTTAATCCATCAAACATATGATAGGAATAACATCCATAACTTTTACCATCTGAGTACATTATATGTCTTAACTAAAATTCTCTAATTATTATAAGTAATTTCTAGTTGAGACATTCTATGACACCCATAATATCATAGTTCATAATTACTCAAATATAAATAATCAATCACAACATCAAGAGACATCTACTATGAAGTCCAAATTTTACGTCTTCTTTTCTCTTGTATGTCTTTTATTATAATTTAGGGGTTGTGTTCACTGTACATGTTTGGTGTCCTAATATTCTGAAGACTAGACTTAGTCATAACAATCACTATTTAATAGAATTACATATAAGAACACTAATACCTACCTTATAGGTATTTTCACTTGTTCAAGATAATACAAACGGTTCCACACAAATATAATAAACATGGTGTCATTAGCACACTAAGGAAATTGTATTATACATTCATGAATATCTAATATGAAAGATTATATTTAGACCTAGATTACCATGCAATCTTCATTCTCTTCTAATGTTGATAATTACCATAAATACATAAATATGCATTGAATTACCCATAACTTAATTGACTATGTCAATGATCTTTTTGACATATGTTCTATTACCCATAACATTGAAATATATAATACTAGTTCTATAACACATATTATCAAGTATATTATAAAACCTCACCATAAGGACGTAATATATATAGGTAATTTACTAAACATTACATATGTTCAATTATCTATAACATTTAAATATATGTTCAATTATCTATAACATTTAAATATATGCTCAATTACAAAACCTAGCCATATGTATAATATGTAATTTTAAAACCATGGTTTAGTGTTTTTAAGCAAAACTACTAAGCCTCAAAATCAAATTAATAAAGTAGTTATAAATACATGGAAACATACATTACATATAATAGTTTGAAAACCCAGAACTTTATTTCTCCAAAAGCATAAGATATATGGTTTGACAATCAGTTTATATTTGGGGGTTTATAAGCAATCATTAGCTAAACTATTTTATTCAATTCTTCCAATTTTTAGTTAATATTTCTCCTGAGAATATTAACTAAGAAAATCTACCCCAGTTTTCTAATTATGCTAATATTCATAACTATATAACTCTATGTCAAATTTTGCATGACGAGTTTAAATATTTTAAGGAGTCCAAAAGTTTCACAAGTTTTAACCCACAATACGAGGTAGCTATATTTTACCCATTTAACTCCATTGTTATGGTTATCTATACAATAATGGTTAAGATCTTGTTTGTATTACCACTCTCAACAGTAGTTACCAATTTCAAGATTTATGCCCATCGAGCAATAAAACTCTAATGTTACTATAGCTAAAGGGAAAATCCACTAGAAGACTTGAAAGTTTATATTAAAACCTAGATTTAATTCATTATATAAATCAAACTTAAAACCCCATTTGAGTCCCGCTACAAAAGATGAACAATTCTGAATTTCCTCTAAAAAATTTCTATTGGCATTGATTGATGCCTATATATGAGGTATGGAACCTACGTTCAAGTTTTATACCTCAAGATTCACATTTTACTATGGTGTCATGGATAATATGGCTTTATTATCTAGTTATATTTGGCTAACAATTATATTTAGCTAACATATTTATATACTTACTAACGTTTTAGTTTATAAAACAATATTCTATTACCTGCCAAGATTGTAGCTTGCTAAAGGAATCTTATTTACTAATTTCCAACAATTCACTTTTATTTATTTACTTGTCTTATGTATGTGCCCAACATTACTATGTTTAATTAAAACAATATAAAACGGTTTTATAAATTTCTGCTACATAATAAATACATGTATATATAATGATTTCTTAACTCTCAACTAGCTGGTAAAAATGGGGTGATGCCTCAATTGGTAACCAATTTGGAATTCAATACAGTGGAAAACCATATGTTTTAGTATTAAACTCTAATAGGTATTGTTGACTATATAGAACTATTTATTTATACATCTTGATCATATTCAAATCAGATTCTAATATTATAATGTATAGCACCTATCTTGGAGAAATAATAGATTTTTTTTAATTCTTTTTAATAGAACATATAGGCATACAAAGGAGGTTGATGCCTTGGCTAAATAGGTTCTATTTGAAAGCAACAAACCAATCCATAGTGGGGTGATGCCTCAAGAATTAAATCAATTATGTTTGCTAAAAAGAAACCAAATTTAGAGTCTGTGTAGTTCGACGCTATATAAGATATATTCCTCACTATTTTACTTTTTAGTAACTTTCAGTATTCTAAACTCACATAGAGTAAATTTTATAAATATATACAGACTGTATATGTTATATAGTAGATATAATACTTACCGTTTCAATTTTTTTGTCTATGAATGCCTCTATCGTCGTAATATGTCCAAACTCCTGCAAACTTAATACTGGAAATAAATATGTAAATATGCTTTAAAAGCTTAATTGGCTGCATAATATATGGGGTGATGCCTAGCATTGGGTGAGGGACGCTACAATAAGGTGATCCCTAAATTACCAAATTGGTTTTATTATATCTACGCCTAGCTAGAAATATAGATTTTCAATATACATGACAAATAATAAATAAAATTTATAGTTTATCAATATAGATCCAAAATATAATCCCTGTTTCCTATATGATGACCCTGAATTACGACAAACTATCTCAACAAATTATAATATGTATAGCTGGTTATAAGACAAATAAGGCATTTTACTAAAATAGTTGACATTTTCAATAATACGATGCACATCTATTCAGTATAAACTCAGTTCAATTCTATTGGAGGATTCACCAAGGTCTAAATAACGAGGATGCACGAGTCATGGTTGCACGGGATGAAGCAAGTGAATACCATAAAATGTTAAAGTAAATGAAATCAAACAAGAGACAATTGCATAGACAATTTGGAGAAAAGCCAATATTCCTTTAACGTAAGATGGCCAAAATGAAGAATACATATAGGAGAGCACGTAAGTAACTCCTCCACAAAAGATGGTCAAAGAACCCCAAGAATAGACTGTAACTCCTCCATGAAAGGTGGTGACAAGGTGTTAAGAATAGAGAAGTAACTCCCATACCCAGAATAGCTGGTCAAAGGAGTTACTTATGACATTCTTATGACACCTATGACACATCTATGACACACATCTCCACATAAGCTAGCCTATCCCACGAATGTAGGAAAACTCCATGTATGCACAAATATATAATTTACCTAATTAAATAATAGGGAAAAATAAAAACCTACACTAATACCCCCCCATAAGCGCAACTTAGGTGGGCAGTGTGGAAATATAAAATAGGTCCCGGTAACTAGGCCTGATGAGGTACCCATGTACAAATGCAATCTCCCATAAGATAGAGAAAAGGAGAAAACTCGTAGGAAAAAACTCCCCCCCAAAAGAGAGACATAAAATAAATGAAGAGGCTAGTGGCTCCCCCAAAGATGTTGCTACAGATGTGGACCGCACCCCAAGAAGAGCTCGTAGATGAATGAACTTGCTCTCGGTGAAAGGTTTGGTGAAGATGTCTGTAACCCGCTTCGAAGACCGGCAAAATATCAAGTCAATGACCTGACTATGAATAAGCTCCTGAATGAAATGCATGTGAATCTCTATGTGCTTGGTCCACTAGTGCTGAACCAGATTCTTGCAAATCTAAATGGTACTCTGGTTGTCACAATAAATGATGGTGGGCTACCTAATAGGAATGCCAAACTCATAAAGTATCCCCTGAAGCCAAATAGCCTTAGTAGCTACATTATCAGCTCCCATGTACTCTGCCTCTGTGGATGATATAGCAATAGCATTTTGCTTCTTGCTAGACCAACTGATACGACCAGAACCTAGAGAGAAATTGTAACCAGAAGTGGACTTGCGAGTCTGTGAATCACCAACCCAGTTTGAATCTGTATATCCAACCAAGTCAACCTCTATGCCAAATCTGTAATGAATCTCATATCTATGTGAACCATGTATGTAATGCAAGATCCTCTTAGCTGCTTTCCAATGCAGCTCATGAGGTTTCTACATAAATCTAGAGACAAGTCCCACTGCATATGATATGTCGGGCCTAGTGTGAGTCAAGTAAATGAGACTGCCAACAAGTTGTCGATACCAAGTGGCATCAACTAATGGTGAAGAACAGTCAACCTCAAGCTTGACTCCTAATAGAAAGGGAGTCAGAGATGGCTTGTAATCAGCCATGTGAAATTGAGACAATAAATCAAGAGGATACTTAGGTTGTGCAAGAGAAATCTCTGAATATGACTGTGAAATCTTGATGCCAAGGAAGTAGTGCAACAAACCCAAGTCTGTCATGTCAAATCTATCCTAGAGAGATGCCTTCACCGCCAATAGTCGATGAAGAAATCTCGATGATCAAAAGGTCATCAACATATATAACCAAAATCAGGAGCGAATCATCTTGCTGCAAGAAGTAGACATTGGGGTCCGAATGGCACCTAGTGAAACCCGTTGTGAGAAGGAAAGAATATATCTTGGCATACCAAGCCCGATGGGCCTATTTGAGGCCATAAATAGATTTCCTAAGTTTGCATACTAAGGAAGAATCTTGAACAAATCTTGGCGGCTGCTCCATGTAGATCTCCTTCTCTAGGTCTCCATGAAGAAAGGCACTCTTCACATCCATCTGGTGCACATCCCAACCATGTGTTGTGGCAATAGCCAAGGTGAGTCAGATAGAAGTGATCTTTGCAATGGGTACAAAGGTTTCTAAGTAGTCAATGCCTGCCACCTGTGAGACACCCTTGGTGACCAATCGCGCCTTATACTTATCAACTGACCCATCTGCAGCAAATTTGGTCTGATATATCCACCTACATCGAACCATCTTCCTTCCCTTGGGAAGTGAAGTCAAGTCCCAAGTGTGATTTTTGATTAAGGAAGAATATTTTTCCTCCATAGCATTATCCCACTTAGGTACCCCTGATACCTCTCAAAAAGTCTATGGATCTGAAACTGAAGCAAAGAAGGCATGTGGATCTCTCTGATAATCCCCCCTAGTGCGTCTGTCATCTGTAGGATCTCCTGCCTAAGTGCCAGCACTCTCAAGTGTTTGTCTAGCCCAAAGTGGCCCAAAAGTGGGCGAGTCAGGTGCCAACTCCTCATCCTCACACTGACTAGAGGTGGATGACTCTGCATCACTGTCCTCGTTGTCTGAACTCGAAGAAGAAGAAGATGTCTCTAGCTCAGGAACCTGTTGTGGCTAATTTGAATCTGAGGAATCATCATGAAGAAATAGATATGATGAGAGAGAAGAAGTGCCAAGTGTTGAGTCTCTAAGACTCTACTGAAAGTGGACACTTCTCTCAATGAACAACTCATGAGTGGTTGGATCTAGAAGGCGATACCCCTTAATACCATCTGGATATCCTATAAAGATGCAAGGCTTGGACTAACGTTTCATAGCTTTGCATTTCTTCTTCGGTATGTGGGCCATGGCTGGGGATCCAAAAACCCTAAGGTGCTCAACATCAAGTTTCCTTTTATGTCAAGCTTTAAAGGGTGTTATCCCTTTTAAAGCTTTGTGAGGAACCCTGTTTTAAATATAGTAAGCATAATTGATGGCTTCAGCCCAATACTGTGGTGCTAAGGATTTGGAGTGAATCATACAGCTACCCATCTCTTTCAAGAACCTATTTTTGCATTTTTCAACCCCATTATGTGAAGGACTGTAAGTGACTGTGCACTACAAATCAATCCCCTATGTGGTGCAAAACTACTCAAACTTGTTGCTGACATACTCCCCTCCATTATCAGTTCGAAGAACCTTGATGGATTTCTCACTATGTTTCTTAATAAGAGCCTTGAAGTCTAAAAATTTTCAAACACTTTAGACTTTTGTTTGAGAAAATATATTCAAGGGTACCTAGAGAAATCATCAATGAAAGTGAGGTTGTACTTGGCCCTTGTGAAAGATGGTTTGGGAAAGGGTCCCGATACATCACTGTGGACTAACTCCAAAGGTTGTGAAGCCCTCCAAGCTTTGCCTTTGTCAAATTTTGCTTCGAGATGCTTCCCAAGGGAGCACCCCTCACAAAGTCCTTTTGAGAATTGGACTCGAGGCAAGCCAATGACCATGTCATGTTTGCAAAGTTGCTCAAGGTAGCGGTAGTTAAGGTGGCCAAACCGCTCATGCCATAATTTGCTAACTCCATCTGAATGAGTCAGCAATTCTGTTGGAGAAGAATCAGGTGTAAAATGTGAGAAGGTGTATAACCTTGCTTGGTGATCTGCCCGACCCACTGCCACTATAGTATCACTATGCAACTCCTTGATAGCCACTGAATCTGGTGAAAACTCAACTCTCATGCCCCGACCAATGTGAGTGATTTGGTACACTAATAGGAGATTGGTTGAAAGAGAAGGAACACTTAGAACATTATTGAATGTTCCTCCTTCCATTTCAATTGACCCTCTCCCTGTAACGGAAACTGATGTGTCATCACCCAAACTAATTGAAGTCATGCTACAAGGCTCTAAAGATGAAAACTCAACTAGTGAAGAGCTCATGTGGTGAGAAGCACCTGAATTAATGACCCATGATGTTGTAGAAGTTGCAGTTGCTACAAGGGCCTTGCCCTTTTCTTTCTCCTTACCCTTGCCTTTTGCCTTAGTAGAATCTTGGGTAGATGAATTCTGCTTGATGGACTCATGAACACCTATGTTGTGCTTCTCTAGAAGATGAGTTAGGTGATCTATTTGTTTCTTCATGCATTTGTGTTCATCATGCCCTATCTTTTTATAATAGGCACACTTAACCTTCTCCTTCTTAGGTTTAACATTAGAGGAGGAAGACTCAGTGTTGTTTTTGGCAGGATTGTTGTTTTCTTTCTTCTTCTCCTGGTCCTTGTTCTTTTTCTTCTTCTCTTTTGTTGAAGTCTTATCCTTACCATTTCCAGCTATCAAAGCTTGGGGTTGAGTAGACTTCATTGTGCCCATTTGAATTAAATTATTTTGCTCCCTAGTCAAGTCGGTAATGAATGAATCCAAAGAAGGCATTTTCCATGTAGTGCCAAAGGCACTTTTTGTGGCATGGAAAGTGGAGACAAAGACTAAATAGCTTGGACCTAACTTTGCGAGAATAGAAAGGATGAGTTGGTCATCTTTCTTCTCTATCCCGCATTCTTTCAATTGCAATCTAAGGGCCTTAAACTTAGTGAAAAAGTCTTATAGTGTGTCAAATTTGTTAGGACTTAGACTTATGAGTTCGTTTTCAAGCTCATGACCTCTCATCTCATCAAGCTTCCCAAATAAGGTTTCTAGGGTGTCCCATATGTCTTTGGGAGTCTTAGAGGTTTCTAAATAGAAGAGAAGTTCTAGAGACATGGAGAAGCTCAGTAATCCATAGGCTTCATCACTACGGTTGTACCACTTGACCTTTTCAGCATCAGTGCTGGGTTCTACTTCAATACCCATTGTGATCCTATACAACCCTTTGCTTCTAAGAATGATTGACATTTTAACCTTCCATTCATGATAGTTGAAGGGTGTTAGGGTTTAAGTTGAAAAGAATCTATTTTAAGCTGAATTTAGGTGAAGTTGTGTTGATTGCAAGTTGTGAAATTATGCAGAAAAGAGAATGAAAGCAAAGATTGCAAGTGTTGAAAAGCAATCACACCCCCCTAAAATGTTGAGCCCCCCCTAAATATGCAAGTGCATGCTCAAAAGACGTCGGGCTCAGTCGAGAATGCATCTTAGAGCAATCAGTGCAAGACTTTAAGCAAACCAGACGTTGAACTCAACCGAAAATGCGTCCCAGGAGACCCAAAATTTAGGCACTTTATAAACTAGTGCTTTTTAAACAAATAACAAGCCTACATTGTGGAGAATTGAAATAAAAACACTTTTACAAAAAATGGCACCCGAATCTGAGCTACCGTTTATAAAATATTAAAGATTCAATTTTCTGTAAACTAGTGTTTTTGCAAAAAACAACACTAAAACATTTAAAAAATGCCTATTTTGAGAGAGAAAGTGGCCTTCCAACCACTCGTTAGACTCGACACAGAGCGAAGAATCTAAAGGAGGTCTTTGTGAGGGGGAATTGGCCTCCTGCCAACCCGGGCCTCACCCTTCGTCTTTGATAATCGAATATACAAGCTTTTAAAAAACTCAAATATTGCTCAATCAAAGAACCCCCCCCCCCCCCAAAAAAAAAAAAATGATTTGGCACTTTATATTAGTGCGTTTACAATTGCCACTAGCAAGAAATACTAAGTGGTCTTGATTTCAATGCATTACAAAACCCTCATGAAGAGCATATGCTGAAAATACAATTTTGGCATAATATCTAGAGAAATAAATAGCACCACTGCGATCTACTCAAAAAAACATGCACTTTCAAAACAAGAATCGTCTCGATATGAGGTCTTATGTGAAAGTTATGATCCTCTGAAGTTCCCAAAATGAGAACTATACAATGTCATGACTGAGAATCTGCTATTTCTGAAAAATCTTAGCATCAAAATCAAAAAATGTCTACACTAGTGCATAGTGTATGAAAAAATAGCCAAAATAAATAAATAAAATCGTGGGAAAAGGAGTCCGTATGAGCAAGAACGGAGCATTTGAAAACTGCCTTCAAAATTGCAATTGCCAATGGAGAAGGGTCCTGCTGTAGCTTTCTGAGCACGTTTCTGCAAAGTATACAGAATGTATGCAAAAATTGAAAGATATCTAGATGGTTTTTGTGGGCTACAAACAAAACTCAGAAGGCATTTTTCTGGCTGATGTACAGAAGATGTAGATCTAGTGTAAAACAGACGCCTTTAGCTAGAAAAAACGTCTCCAGCAACCAAAAAATGGCATGCAAAGGTAGAATTAGGTACCAAGAGATTGCAAAGGCATGTGACAACCTACAATTCTAATTAAAATACAAAATATGCAAGCTGATTGACAGAAAAAAATTATTGGATCTTGCAAAATCCCGCCTGTATGTATATGGAGAGACCAAACAAGCCATGGAAAGAACAATAACACGGAGAACTAGCAATATCTCCCAAAAAATTTCAAATTTCACAAAATAAATGCCTTAACAAAGCTCTAGATTTCAATGAAAGCAATAGCAAAATAGACAACCAGTTATCGAGGTGGCTCTGATACCATATCAGAGGATTCGCCAAGGTCCGAATAACGAGGATGCACGAGTCGTGGTTGCCCGGGACGAAGCAAGTGAATACCACAAAATGCTAAAGTAAATGAAATCAAACAAGAGACAATTGCATAGACAATTTGGAGAAAATATAATATTCCATTAACGTAAGATGGCCAAAGTGAAGAATACATATAGGAGAGCACGTAAGTAACTCCTCCACAAAAGGTGGTCAAAGAACCCCAAGAATACACTGTAACTCCTCCATGAAAGGTGGTGACAAGGTGTTAAGAATATAGAAGTAACTCCCATACCCAGAATAGCCGATCAAAAGAGTTACTTATGACATTCTTATGACACCTATGACACATCTATGACACACATCTCCACATAAGCTAGCCTATCCCACGAATGTAGGAAAACTCCATGTATGCACAAATATATAATTTACCTAATTAAATAATAGAGAAAAATAAAAATCTACACTAATAAATTCATGATAATTATCAATCAAATCTAATTTAATAATGTCTTCTATGGTTTGAGTTTAATATTATTATCCACAGTTTATTAATATTATCCCACTCATAACTAAGATCAACAAAACATGAATTTAGATACATCACCTACCAATAAAATTACCTTGTTGATCTTTTGTGCTTCTTCTCCTCAATGTCGTGCCCTTTCTTCTTTCTTCTCCAATGCATAAAACTATGAAGATTCTCTTTCAATTCTTTCTGTTAAATAGAAAATAGGTGTTAATTCTTTATTCAGATTTTTAGTTTTTGTTTTCTTTTTGTTTTATCTTTTTATTTTTGTTAAATTTAAGACATCTAATTTTTTTTTCTAGATTTTTAGCTTATTTATGTTTGTTTTTTCTTTTTCTTTTAAACAATTCTCCCCTTTTTTTTAATTTTAATATGAAATGCCTGATTTCATATTTTTTATTTAAATCAAATTAGCATTTAACTATATTTAAGCAATTTAATGATAAATTTCAAAATTCATAAATAATAACTCATATATTAATTTGACCTTTAAATTTGTTTCTACGTGTATTAATGGTACATCATCCTAAACACACAAAAGAATTTGCTTTTATAATTTTACCTACTCGGGAAATCACAAAAATTAATACTTCAAACAAGCACTAAAAGCAATCATTTTTAAATGCATTTCTACCATGACTATCTATTGTGTGTGTGTATCTAGGGTTTCGTCAACTCTTTGTAAACCTTCAATGCCTCAATCTACATCACCCTCTCCGATGATGCTCTCTATTTGGCATGTTTGAGGGATGGATTCTCTTGCATCCACCTTACAACATGCAGGTAATTAGATTATCACATGATAAACATAAAACAATAATACATTAATATGCTTAAAATATAAACACATACATTATTCAACTCACAGTACGTGATCAACTATCGTTATCTAACTAACATTCTACTATCCCATACTAGCATAAATCTCAAGCTTAATAAAAAATATAACCAAATCTGAATTGTTAGCTACAAATATCCACTGATAATCTAGCAAGTTTTCTCGACGAGAAATCGAGATGTAATACACACACACACACACGCACACATCTTTTAAATTATTGTAAGCAAATTTATTATCCACATAACCTATTTGATGGAGGGAGGACAAATACCAATCCACTGCAATCATATTGGCCACTGAAAATAAGATTCATCTTGCATAATTATGTTATGGCTTACATACAATCTATGGATCTCGATTAAATTAGAATGTCTGAAATAAATACTCATATACAATTTTGTATATGTATATATATTATTTGAGACATCAAAATGGCATAAAACATTGACTATGTTGTGTTGATAACTATACTAACTGAGTTATCTGATATATCCTTACTTATTAACTATATCTGATAATAATAATGTTTTGTGGCATAGTGCCAATATATTCTATAAATATTATGCAGAATATGGCATAAATAGTATTATTAGGTTCTTGGTTTACAAGATCCTAGTTTTTTATCACATGGTAGTGAATGTTGAAATGTTTGTCACAATAATTTTAGCAATCCCTACCTATGAAATTTATCAATTCATGTAGCCAAATTCAGGACTTTAGACATTAACATTTTACTTTTTTCCATTTACAACAAATATTCAAAATGTAAGTACAACGCCTACTTGGTATTGTATTTCTGATGTTGTTTCTCTCTTAGTGCTCGTGTTGTGCTTCAATTCCTGTTTTTCCTTCTGAATTTCTTCTTCCAATATTCTCTCTGCCTCCGTATATATCCCCCCTACGCCTCCCTTCTAAGGCCATACATGTTTTTTTTTAATTATTTTTTTCCCTGAAAAAAGACATGGCATTTTTACTTTAAAACTCTTTTTTTTAAGATATTATCCATATTACTTGTTTTGACTCCTTTTTTCAAGTATGACATTCTTTTTCTTTATTTTATTTTATGTCTAGATTTTTATCTTTTTTTCTATATTTAATCCTTTCCCTTTTTGTTTTATTTTATTCCTTTTTTTGGATTTATTTTATTTATTATTTTTATATTTCTCAAATTATCTCAATAATAAATCATTTACTTAATTATCCAAATCAATTTAATGAAAACACCAAAATCATAATTACATAAAATTAATTTTATATCATTGCTATATTACACTAATCATGCATAATATACTATTTAAATGTAATGGCATAAAATATACTATGCTAACCACTCAATTATACATCTAACATGTCCTAATAATGTGGTGTATGCAAGGTTCTAGATGGATTCTTTGTCATGCTCCAATATTTCCATCTATGTCACCCTCTCTAATGATGCTCTTCCTCTATCACACTCCGAGGATTGAGTTCTCTTGCAACAAACTCATAACAAGCAGACAGTTAGACCATAACGACATGTTATACATTCAACATAATATATGACTAAAATAATAAATCAACATGATCATAATGTAAAAATGCACTACAACTAACTTGTAACAATGTAACCAAAGCAATATTCAACTATCCCATAGTATTATATATCTCAAAGCTTAGTTAAAAACAACCAAATGACATATGTCAACTATAAATATCAATGGATAATCCAATAGTTTGCTTGGCGAGGAATCGATATGTAATAGTTTAAGATGTTAGTGTAGTTCTTCAGTAATTACCAATCCTTTGCTTTACAAATTCATGTATGGAACATCCCAAACCACCCATAACTAAAGCTTAAGTACAAATAATTCTTTTTTTTATATTGACAAATCTCCATTATCTCAAACATTAAATGCTTTATCAAATGATAGACATATTGATTCTCCATTGCCAACCATTAAAATAAAGGCATACACATCGTCTACTAATAGTTTTTATAAATAAAACTTTTAAAAAATACAGAAGAGCTTTCATGAAGGATAAACCAATTATCATTTTTTCAAATATTATCTAGGCATGAAAACTAAAATATCAAATGGGGTCTTCAATTTTCATAGATGTATTTTTGAATAAGATGACCATCATTTTTATAAATAGACCAACATGGACCCTAAAGAAAAACTTGAAGTTTTACGAGTAATAAGTCAGAAGAAATGATTATAGCAAGATTAAATCTAATTTTATAAGTGAAACATGTATACAAAGACCAGTAAAAATAAAAAAGACATATCGTTAGATTTTACCACGATATTTGTGTCATTACATAAGATATTCTATGAATAATTGACCAAATTGATATAATTCTTGTCAAAATACAAGGACCTCAACAAAAATCATATGATTTTTATGTTTGTAGATTATGTGTCTTGTAAGCCTTATAATAAAAAATAACACATGATTCATATTAAAAGGATGTGCTTCTTGATGAAAGCACATTGGCATCTTTACGAGATAAACCTACATTTTTTTTGTTCATGCTTATACATGTATCTATTAGCATTCCAAAATTTAAATAAATAGAATCACCTTTAGATAGAGGCAAGAATGCATTTTCTAACTATATAATAAGCACATGAACATAAATAGAAGAGATATGAAACTGCATGCAGTCAACATATCAAGCAACACTACATGCTATGGCATGGCCAACACTTGGTATGTCACAAGTAAACAAATATGACATAGAAATATCGTTTACTATAACATTTCCTATAGGTCAAGCTATGTTCAAGCAACCTCATTTTAAATTTTTTTAGATGCATGAGTATACACTTTATTTGATGTGTTATCATGATAGTATATTTGGTGGCCATCCCAAATTCATATATATATATATATATATATACCTAACAGTGTGTCATCGTATATAATGCACAACAATTATTTTTATTAAAAAATATTGAAGAAAACATGTCAACTATTATTGCAACCTTTGTCAATGTCTTTGTGATTTACCTAGTGATAAAATTGACATGTTTTGGATCCAATATGAGAGGAACAAGATCGTATTAGACAAAATTTTGTGTTGAACTAGTTGACATGATTGCACAACTAGGTTCTCCTACTTTATTCTTCATGTTCGATGTCATTGACACAAAATGCCCTAACTTTCACAAAACCATGCATTCCAAACACCCACAAGACACATGACAACTTTACCATTGGATGACTTAAATATTATTTCAAATCCACATTGCATAGCTCTTTATATGCATCATAGATTTATAATACTTTACAAGGAAGTTTTAAAAGACATTTACAAGAAGAAGACTACCAATACAGGTACTTAATAAAAATCTTTAATTTCCCTTCTATTTTTACAGTCACTTTTCTTTTCCTAAACCTAATATAAATAAACATTCCTACCATGTACAAGTGACAACATAGAGGTTCCACACATATCCATAGTTTCCTTTGGCTTAAAAATGCTCCCAATATTGACACGTTGGTTTGGGAAAACCAAGTTTCAGTTACTAATGTTAAAAAATACTTTGAAAAATATGTATTAGCTTGGAATCCATGAGATAGCTTGCATAGAAATCAAATGGATCATTGTCTTATCCTTGATGATCTAATTTTATTGAATACAACTAAAATATTTTCAAGTGATCCAATTCTTGACTGTGAAGTTTTTTTTAATCGTGTTCAAAGGCTTACTAAATGCAGTGAAGAAACATGCTTGAAGAAAAAAGGAATGTCCCTTTAATGTCAATACATAGCCCCTTGGAATTACATCAAAAAACTTCCACGGTCATTGAAACCAATGGAATAAAAAAATATGTTCCTTCACATTTTGATGACAAATTGAATATTGACAACCCAAACATGATTTCTATTTGGAGGGTGAATGTGGTTTGGCAACCTATTCTTTCACACCAAGTTATGTTGAAATAAATTGCTAAATATGCATCAAAAGTAAAGAGTCGATCAGAAAGCTATCACCATATGTTATCATAGATTTTAGAGGGTGCAAATTCAAATGAACCATATCCAATTACCTTTAGGAAGCTTTTGATTCATAGTATTGTCAATCATGACATTATGCCTAAGAGGTTTGTCATTTGATGCAAAAACTCCCTCTTATTCTATGTAGTTGATCATTTGTGTCATTAAATGTTGGAAAAATGATTCATTGTCATGTCTCCCAAATTACAACTGATTTAATTCCAACTTCAACCTTTATTGATGCATATATGAAATAACCTAATTTACTTCAATCATTATTGCTTATAAAAGCAACAATTTTTTGGTCTTATGGCAAGCATTATCATGTTCATAAATGGGAAAATAGAGAAATAACAATAATTATTTGTGTATACCCTCAGTATTTTATGATTCTATCAAAAGATTTTGACTACTTATGCATCTTTCTATTGGAGTGAGCTCCTCTTCTACAAACCATTAAAGAACATCATTGCAAATATTAGCATTTCCATTACAGAAATTGTTACAAATTGGGAAAACATGTGGAATTCTTGTTATCCATGGCATATTGACTGTACACCTTTTGAGAATAAAATAACTTTGGATGATGAGCCTTCAAATGATGAGATCCCTTTTCATGGATTCAAACAACTTGATGATTGACAAATCTTAACACAATTCCACCTCAATGATGATATTGAGATAAATGAATTTGATATGTTATCCCATCATGATTTTGACATCCATCATAATTGGAATGATAATAATATTTCTTCATCTTTACAAGAAAAATTGCCTCTTTTATAGAGATTAATTAGATAACCTACCAAATATCTAAGCTTTATTCCTCTCTCTTGTCCACTTCTAGTGCTTTTATTATAAAATAAAAACTTGCAATCGATATTCCTTTACACCACTACACTCAACTAAATATTATGCTTCCATTGAAAATGATAACTCAAGGAACTATTGGTATAGGAAAAGCATGCCTTATCAACAATATCAAACTTGTATTGAGTTCACAGGTAGCTCAAAATAATTCATACTTATTATTTATTTCTTTAATTGGCATTGTAACATTTAAATTAATACTTCGAGAATGCATTCATACCTTCACATACTTATAAATTAAATAAAATCACTAGAAGGGTAAACACTTACAATTTTGAAAGAATATTTGAAACATGTTCGCTACATTTCAATCGACAAAACGAGTTCCATAGGGCCAAAATTATTGTCATGCATTGACCAATGTCTTTGTGAGGCTTTCCCACAACATAGTTCAAAATAATTTGGCAAGAGATTTGTAATTTTTATTGGTGATTTGTGCCAATTGCCTCCAATATGATACATTTCAATGTATGATAGAACATCATATGGTTCGATCCTTTATATAAGCTTTAACATTATTATCACATTGCATACAATTTTCCATCAACAAGGGTCTGATCCATGCCAAGTGGATTTTTGAGATCTCTAATTAAATATTGAAAATACCAAACAAAAAATTAAAGATTGGAATTTGTTAATGTCTTGAACAAATGCATCTTTGAATTTTTTTTTTTTTTTTAATTTCATTTTGTAACACATTTATATGCACTAAATAAATTGGACACAATGCATAATAAAGAGATGTTGATATGATTGAATATATTCATTACACATAATAATGCAAAACATACAAAAAAATTTAGAGATCCTAATGATGATTATGTGTAACGATTTGTTTATCCATATTGAATAAA
This sequence comes from Torreya grandis, assembly GCA_037957365.1. Classification (NCBI taxonomy): domain Eukaryota; kingdom Viridiplantae; phylum Streptophyta; class Pinopsida; order Cupressales; family Taxaceae; genus Torreya; species Torreya grandis. The sequence continues at coordinate 1,167,048 of JARHVA010000130.1, forward strand.
TTGATAATACTTGTGATTATATTTAGTAAATCCAAAAATAATTATTGAAAGTGTGCATTCATTATGTTCTAAAGCTTCAAGTATAACATGATCATCGGATTCCATTAGATTACATCTAGCCTCTATCAACTCCTACATCCTGTATATTTTCTCTACTTGGTAAGAAAATATGATTCAACATATATACAATTGTTTTTCAAAAACCTAGAAAAAAGTGCAATGTGCTTTCAAATTTGATCTTCTTTGAATTTCAAATATAGAGGCCATATGAGAAGGGATACACCTTAAAGTAATAACAAAGAAAATAATTTAAATAATATCATAAATAACTTTTCAGATTTGAGATATTTAGATATATCATATAGAGAAAATATATAGGATGTAGGAGTTTCAAGGGTTAATAAGTTATGATTACTATAAATTTGTGTGTAGAGGATGAGTTAGTTAAAGGTGTTCTTGGAAAAAGTTATACTATTGTTTATAAAACTAGCACAAATCCTCTTGATTTACCAATGTTTGTGGTTGTATAATTCAAAAAATATACATGTTGAACATGGGATAGAATAATCCAAAACATGTTTTGATCCCCACTATTACTTATGGTAACTAGAAGTAACTTCCATTAAAAATGGCATGGGCTCTAACAATACATAAGTCATAGGGCCTAAAATTGTAAAAAGCAATAATTGACATTAGCAATGTTAAATATCAAGGATTGATCGTTACTACAATCTTAAGAATCCAGTCCTTACAAGACCTTTACATCTCTCCTCTTTTATCTTTTAAAATATATATAAGACAATGCATGCATTCATAACAGAAAAAAAGAATAGCAAATGCTACATTCTATGTCACAAATTCCTTTCCCTTGATTGTTTCACATTTTTATTGCTATTGTACTCTTATTTATTTCACTTATTTATTTCTCCTAACACTGGTACATATTACACTAAGAACTTGAGGCTAATGCATACCATTCAAGAAGGCCTAAACACATGCAAGAGAACTAAACCTTAAAAGAAGAAATGAAATGTATTATTAAAAAACTTGTGGTATGATGAAGAATGCAGAGTAAAACAAAGATCGTTGAAGGTACCAATAGGTAAAATAAAGTTAAACAAAAAACATACAAGAAACTGATGAGGATAAAAAAACAAGTTTACAAGAATTAGGAGGAAGGAGTTGATCTACCTAGGCTAAAATGAACCAAAAAATATTTTGGAGGGACCTTTGCAAGTAAAGAATGCAAACAAATAATAAAGTAACAAGTCAGTAGCTAGAGTATTTAAAAAACTACATGAGCATGAAAATGAACAAAATACACCTCCCACAATAATTAGGAGGAAGGAGTTGATCTACCTAGGCTAAAATGAACCAAAAAATATTTTGGAGGGACCTTTGCAAGGAAAAGAACGCAAACAAATAATAACGTAACAACAAGTCAGCGGCTAGAGTATTTAAAACAACTACATGAGCATGAAAATGAAAAAAATACACCTCCCACAATAATCTTTGATGAAAATATTTTCATGATTGAAAACATCATATAAGGTATTAAAAATCTAGCAATGAGTAAAACTCAAGACATAGACAACCTACAATCAAAGCATCTAAAATGGGGAGAAAGTATCCTAACACCTTAAATAAATAAATAATTTAATGAGGTCATCCAGAATGGCATCTCGACAAAGTGGACAACCAACCTAACCATACCCTTGTTTAAAACTAGAGATGTACATAATCCCTCAAACTATCAAACTATGATGGTTAGTTATCTTTTTGCAAAGTTGTTTAGGATTGGGATAGAACATAAGATTAATAGTTGGGTGGAGGAAAAAGGAAAGAGAGCAAAGGGGATATCGAGATTTAGACCCAAACACTCAACTATCAATCATTTTGTCATGCTTAAACACTTGGTTGAAAAAGTTTGGGATAAAAATGAGGATGCATATTGTTGATTTATATACTTTAAAAAGGAATATGACATAGTGCTAGAGAGAAAATTATGGAGTATAATGGAGGAGCTAGGGGTCCTAATGTACTATAATGCATTAGTTCACAAATTATATGATCAAGATAAGGTTAAAATCAAAACACAAGTAAGGTTGTCTAAGTGTTTCAAGAGTGATATAGGCGTCAAACAAAGATGCCCTTTATCCCTGACATTATTCATGATTTACATTGACAAGCTAGAAGATTGGATAAATCATTTTAGAGAGGAAGGGGTCCACTCAGCCAAATATGTGGTGAAACTCTTAATTTATGCCAATGACCTAATTTTAATGGCAAATACAATCCAAGATCTAAGAGAACATCTATGGTTATTAAAGCTCTTTTGTAAAGAATTTGGGATGTAGGTGAACATCAACTAAAACCAAGATTATGATTTTCTTAGTGAAAAAAAAAAACAACGTCTTGACTTTTAGTTTTTAGGAGAGTCTCTAAAATTTATCATATCCCATTTTTGTAAATGTAATAATTATTTTTTGTGTTGATGTGGCATTCCACATAAACTTATTTGTTCGACTCTAAAGATGTTTTAAGAACTATCACTTTACTATGTTGAATGAAATGAATGCATAGTTAATGTGCTTTCTTACATTACATTATTTTGGGATTAATAGTGAATGTGTGTGTGTGTGTGTAGATCTTATTATGAAATTGATGTGATATTAGATCGTATATTTATGACATTGATTTGCGCAAGGCCAAACAAATAATATACAAATCACAAGAAGAATATATTAATTCATTTGAATGACATGATGTTTTTTAGCATTAAATTGATTTATTACAATGTTTAGCAAATATATTTAATACATTTTGACTTGATTAACCACTTGACAGGTTTTGTTGAGTGTGTGTTTCTAGCATAGGGTTTCTTGCTCTACAAAGGGGGGGGGTATCATCAAAGAGAGATGAATAGATAGGAGGTAATAAGGGAAGGAGATAGTGTCAAACTAAAACAATGGACCAATCATACCGTAGGGATGCATATGCAATCCATATTAGGTTCTTACCATTTTCCATCTTTGATTAGTGTGTTAAGCATTGTTATCCTTCTCATGTTGAGAAACCAATAGCTATCAAGCTAATAATTTTATCATTTATATTCATTAAAAAGATGTAATATCATTTCGTGAATGTTATCTCAATTATTGAAACCCTGTTTGCATTACATTCACCTTTTTGAGGCATTCATCATAGTAAATAATAAAATTTGTATTCAAGGATGTTTTGATGTTTAAAAACATTGGTTGATGTTGTATGGGTGTTTAACCTTACATTTAGATAAGGGGATATATAGGGTTAAGGGGGTATTAGATTAGCATTTACATAAGGACGGTGAACTAACCTAATGAGCATGTCAATTAATAGAAAACTCAGACAAATAATATTCTAAATCTATACAATTGAGATCAAGTTACAAATAGTAAAGTATAACTATTGATAGATATTGTAATAAACTTGGAATCAAATGATACTTAGATAGTTTACTATGTTCATGCAGGTTTGATCTAGAACACACTAGAAGTGGACTGAAAGATGACCTTGGAATAATTGTCATATTATGGGAATATTTTTTGTGGCCTCATATGTTTGCATCAAATCTAGATAGTTACGTCAATGTAGGTGTTTGACTTTGACATATGTGTCCTTTACATGATACTAACTAGATCTAAAAGTGATCAACTGGATTTGTCTTTCTTCTAATGTCTTTAGATCATGTGCACAGGGTATCTCTCTTTGTCAAATGATTAAACCTTAACTTCTTCACCCTTGGAGTGACTGTGGGAAAAATGAGATAGTGGGATCATAATATCGAGGTGCCCCAAGGATCCCTCTATCAATGGATGTTTCCCACATAGTTAATACTCAGAATAGGGCCTCAGACTTATGCATTTTCCCCCTATGTGTTGGGTTGTGTGTGCACAAATATGCGATGTGTGATAAATAAAGATATAAAGTTCAACCTAGTTTATAACTTGGTAAATATGGCTTATGAACTATTCTTCAAATGCTTCAGATCGATGGGAATACTACTCCGATGATTGATATAAAAATAGGGATGAATAGGGCAGGTTTTCTCACTTGAATGTTTGATTGAGTGCTTCTTGTTATATTGTCTTGTGAGTTTCTAATATTTACTAGGTGAGGAATGAATGGTGGTTGATCTTGTATATATACCAATCCCTTTTGAAAATATCTCGCACTAAAGCACTTAGGCTGATCTTTAAGATATGTTTCATTTACAAATTGGATGAATTTTGGGCAATAGACACTTTGTAGGAAAAGTGGACACTTGTGTCGATGCAAGTCTTTATATGGGACACAAGTGTCTAGGAAGTTAGAAAATAGGTACATGTCCAAAACTAGCAGTGAAGGACAATGACTAGGTTTAGAATTTGTTGCATAATATAGAAGGCTTGGTCATTAGAATAATAATGCTCGAATTAAGAGATAAGTAATATAGACACAAAGAGACAGTGAACATGAGCCTTTTAGAAGCAAGTAGGTTTATAATTAAAAAGTTGCAGCCACGATAGGTATTTTTTAGGTGTACAAGACTGAGGTACTACATGAATTAGATTTTAGTATCTACAATGTGCATTAGAAAACTTAAAAACAAAATTACATTGTATTAAAACCATGCATGCTCTACATTTCTTCATTTTGAGTGCGTCTTGCCACTAGAACCATATTTGTTCTTTACTATGAAACTATGATTTAGCCTTTTCAATTACATTTGATGTACCTGGCTTGTACTCATGGCATCTTACCCTTGCAATAGCTTCATGCTTTAATAGGCTACATTTAATTTACTAATAACTATGTTGGGCTTTGAAAATCTTTCTTATATTATATTAAATTAGTTATATATTTGTTTATCTCATCCACCTTATGTACATCTTTAAACCATGAGAAAACACATGGAAAGTGACTACAACTTGTAAAAAATGACTAGTTTGAGTTTTATAATGTTTCTGCTTTGTTTTGATTGAGTTTCATTTGGAAAAATGTGCCTTAATTTCCCCCACCAAGCACTTGAAAATATAGATAAGTAGAATAATTCTTATTAGTACCTACCTGGTCAAATACTATTGTATAGGCCTAGACATATTAATTTTTATTAACAATAGTTAATAACCAATGAATTGTTATTGCTTGTTATGAATGTGAACAATTTGGCAAAGTTTATGAAGAGGTGGTAATAAAATAATATTTTTCCTTCTAACAGTTAAACAATGAATAATTTGAGGAGCGACAACGAATCAGTCAATCCTCAAAAGCCACATCATAAAATTTTAGGCTATTTGGCTTAAGATTTTTATGTTGAATGATAATAGATGCCACCGACCGATAACTACCCTCACAAATAGGTGCTAAGGAAGCAACATTTATTATAGAGCCATGTTTTGTGCAGGTGTCACTATTCATAAAGCCACTTATTTAAGCACAGGGAAGCCAACATTGTGTGAATTTGTTGTTCCACTTTGCCACCAAAATGCCCTCTATATCCACCCATAGTTTTGTTGTCGAACCACCCACACAACCAGTGGATTCAAAAATATGGTAGGTTTTGCAATAATATCATTCATTTGTGGCTCATAATTATATTTTTGTTGATATATTTATGGTGTATGTCATAAGGCTGCAACACAAATTTTGGATTTATAACAAAAAATAATTCTATTTTAAATTTTAGCTAATGTTCATATGGGCACAGTAACATAATGACCACTATTGTTGTTCTGGTGCATACCTTTGACAATTATGGTATGCATCATAACACATGCAAATCAGTTTTACAATAGGTATGACAAATTCATATTTGTTTTTTGTTGAAAAATATACATAGGAAGCTTGTGCTATATTTTCATGATATTCTCTACAATGGTAAAAATGCAGACAATACAACATTTTCCCTTGTTGTAGCACCTAAAGGGGCCAATCTCATTGCCGTGACTAGCAATGGCCATTTTGGCTATCTGGATATGTTTGACGATCCTATTACACTTGACAACAATCTGCACTCTCCTCCAGTTGGGAGAGCCCAAGGGTTTTATTTCTATGACATGAAGAGTACCTTCAATGCTTGGCTTGGGTTAAATCCGTTTTCTTTATGTTGTTTATATACATCGATGCAGTTTATCCATTTAAGCATTACAGTATGGGTTTGCTTTTGATATTATCCATGTAATGATCCATTTAACCATTGTTAAAAATAACATTCTATTTATGCAGGATAACATTCTTTTATGTGGTAAGGAGGGGATCGATGAAGGAGTACTCAGGCATTCCATACGTGGCCACACTATTTTACTGTATGCTATACACATGGTAAGGCCTTCCAATCATCACCCCTAATAATATTCTTATCTTATCTGTGAATGGTTGTGGCATTGTTCTGGATATTTTGTATATATGTCTCTATTTGGCCTATGTCCCTCCAAAGTACAAGGCAAGAATATGATACTTCGTGTTTTTTTGTTAATGCATGGTTGTGTTATGTCTCACTTCTAATATGTGCACAATAAATTAACATTGGATTTGCATTTTGCATTGAAACATGAACATGTTTCTTCTTCTTCTAAACCATTAGTTTAATTTCCCCTAGGTAAGGATTCTGAAATCCATTGCCTAAACCTACATCACCATTTTTGTGCAGTTTCATTGGTAAATTTGCATCATCGTTTGCTGATGTAGCATTTTAAAATTTATCTGGATACCGTTGATATCAATATATGAAATGGGGCCCTTGTGCTACTCTGGGCATAGCATTTTTCAATTTATCACTATGGTGGTAAAGAAACAATTCCTTTTCCTCCTTCGCATCGTTCAATATAATTTTTAAATTTAGCATATATACACTATTTTTATTTTAGGGGTGAAAATATGTTAAATTAAGAGTGATGTTCTCCTCTTCTTTCCCAAATAGCTAATACTCTTTTCAATCATTGAAAATATTATAAACTCTGAGCAATGCTCTCCTCCTCTATTAATATGTCCCAATAACAATCAAATAATTTTCAAAATTTGAAAAACTTTTAAGTTCAAGGTGGTTTCCCAAATAACAATGAAAATCTTTTCAACCTTTGAAGACATCTATGGGCATCTTTCTGCTTGCTAGAGATGTTGGAAGTTACAAAGGACATAGAGGAGAAATTGGTAGTGGCAACAATGTTGATGGAGGTACTAATGGCAGATTTGGTGGTAGAGGCGGTGTTGGGGGAGGATTTGGTAGCAAGATTAAAAAATCATAATTATATGTTGGGGTAGGTACTACAGTCGCATCTCGACACTCGTTAAGAAATATTTTCAACCAATTTACCCTTAAAATTTACCTATTATATCTTCTTGCCTCCAAATTTACTTTTTATAATAAAATCAAGGAATTAGATTATCATGTTAAAATTTGAGGATATATCGGATATTTAATCTTAGCTCCATGATGCTCGATATGTCAAAAACTAATCAGAGAGCTTAGACTCCACCAAATGTTATTATTTTTTAACTAATACTATATCATTATTTATCATGCTTCTATACATTCACATCCTAACTAAACACTACAAAAGGTTAAACACTACGAAAGGTTGATAATATGATCAAATTTATAAAAGGATTAAAACGCTGAACTATTTAGTACTGAGCTTCGTAGATTCTCATTTGAAGGTAATATGCCTTTAGGTTGTCAAGAGTAATTATCCATTATATCTTGTAAGAATCAAGAAAATTGATGAAAGATTTGACAATAATAACTATTAATATAAATAATTCCTCTGTTACTTAGCAAAGAAGAGAATCGTATAAAACACAATTGCCATGTGATGATATTCTTGTCCATTTAATGAAGTATATGGATTTAAATTATAAAATCGTAAGATGAGTTACTTATACTCCCTTATGACATAGTAATTAGACTATTCTAAAATAGTTATGAGTTAGATCACATTCAAGTAAGGACGCTCCTCATAAACCTAAACATTCTACTCGTAATTATCTTAAACAATCTTGATAAAGTTAATAATATGAACTATGGACATATAAACACACTCCTTCCTCCAGAAGCTTTGTATAATTATGAGAAGCATAAAAGGATGCAACTTCACATAAAAGGACATTATTAAAATATCTTGGCTAGATGTACTCAACCATTTGTAATTTAGAGCTATACCCATCTAAACACAATTTTGATCAACAATTTCCTTGCTTGAATATCTCCCCATACTTTAATGTTTAGTAACAAAGGATTATTATTGTTCAAATGATGATTAGTAAATGATAGCAAAATATTTTAGAATTATAATATGAAACCTTCTTCAATCACCTTTGCCATAATATTGTAGGCATCTAAAGACTTAGGTTCATTATCTATAAAACGTCACTAAGGATTTGAATCATTTCTTAAGCAATATGACCTATCCATTTAAATCAATCATACGCCAAGCTATCATATGATCATTCATTAAAGTGTGGACAAGGCTTAGGCTCATGATAACTCAATGTTTCACTGAGTTGGATATGACAAGGGGGACTTGTCAAATCTAGACTTATGGTCATAAGCAATGTATACGAGTAGTATACATTAGGAATGTAATACTTTTTATCTTAGTTCATAGTTGCACTAATACCATGTTGCGTAAAGTAGCTGCAGTATGTACCTAATCGCACAATGATCTCTTTCTTGTCTTCAAATTTGTATCTATCATTCTCACAAAGGGTAGGGCCACTCTTAGTAGATAAGAGGTGTGCAGGGGATCTGAAAGGATTAATGGTTAGAGGTAAATCCCTCTATGATACTCTCCCTCTCTACATCTAGATAATCTACTGCCGGACTCAGATGTTCTTCTACTTATCTCAATTCACGTAAAGGAAATACTTGTTGAAAGTTATTTGCATTGGATCTTCTTATTTGAAAAGGATGCATGTAGATGATGGAACATTATCCATTATGTAATTATAAGGACATTAAAACTTGAACCAAGTCCTTTTATCTTATTGTATACATTTAAACGAGAATAGATTCTATATGAATAGTACTTCCTTTTATCTATTGTATTGTTGCAAGCAATGAAATTATAAATGATGAAATCCAAAATTAACTAGTTATTCTATGTTGTATTAAGCCATGAATATGTTTGGATAATTTGCATAATTAAAGAAGGATCAAATGTTTGCAAATACGTATTTGATGAATTATGGATAAGTGTATTTAGACTTGATCCAAATGATGTTAGTCAAATTAACTTGAACAAATCACATTAACATTCAATTAACAAATACGTTAATGCATGTAAAATAAAACACGAGGTACATTCAATGAGATATTATTGACAAGATGTAATTAAGAGCTCATTGAATGATGTAAAACTATTTACCTAGTTCAAATATGCTAAAATTTGGTTTATGAACATTTCTAGTCTCTTATTACATGAGTGGATCATTATTACACCATAATACACACCGTAGACACTAAATCTGAAATATATAACACCTTAGTTTTGTATACTTGGCAAGTACGTCTCATGGTTATACCCTTTAGTGCTAAGACCATTCTGTTGTCAAAAGGCTTGAATTTACTATCTCTTGTACCTATTACTTATCTCTTAGTTTGTTCTTATGTTATTCTGATGACTAGGCCTTCCATGCTACTCAAAATAGTCTAAACATGCTTATTACCATCCTCTACAAGTTTTGGGCATGTACTTATTTTTCAACTTCTCAAACACTTGCATCCTAGCCAGATGCCTACATCAACATTAGTGTCTTATGCCAAACTAAGTGTCCAGTGCCCTAAAGTCATCAAATTTGCAATTATAACATATCCTTGTGGTCGACCTAAGTGTTTTGATGTGAAATATATCCAAAAAAGATTGGTATATATACAAGATCAACCCTCATTAATTCCTCACCTAGCAACTCACATGACAACCTACCAAAGGTATTTAATCAAGCATTCAAATGAGCAAAGCTTTCCTATTTTTTCTATTTCAATATCAGTCATAAGGACAATCCATTACCATGTCTAATGTATTGAAGGATCATTCCATGAGCCATATTTACCAAGTTACAAGCTCAGTCACTCTATTTACTTACTTATCACACATTGCATCCTTATGCACACACAAGCTAACACGTAGGGGAGAACTACATAAGTCTAAGACCCTCTTCAAAGTATTAGCTATGTAGGCGATGCTCATGAACAAAGGGGTCATTGGGATAACTTGACACTATGTGCCCACTAATCCATTTTTTCCATAGTCACTTTAAGGGTGAGAAAGGTAGAGTTTGATCATTTGACAAAGAGTGATAACATGTACGTGAAATATGAACACATTAAAATAAAGGTGATAAAAAACTAGAAGGGTCTAGGTGGTCACACCTAAATCCAGTTGATATTCGATATTAGACACCTACATCCAAGTCATATAGTAGTTTTGATGCAATCGTCTAGATTTGACGTAAGCATCTGGGGCCCCAAAATGTAAAATTTTAGAATCTGACAATTGATCCAAAACTTAGACCCACTTTGTTTCCAACCTATTCCATATTAAATCTACACACACATTAAACTAATTAAATACGATTGTTTCTAATTCATTGCAATATCAACCAATTACTATACTTTCTATTTTTAGTATATCTTAGTATTTGAATTTAGAACATTGTTTATCTGAGTTTGTAAATTACTTGGCCTATTATAGATCTGTTTATCACTCTTGTGCTTATTCATTTATATATTGTTAACCCGATACTATATTGACGAATCTCAATTTAGGGTAAAACACATATTATGCAAAAGTACATTTGAATTTGAATGTATGAGCAATTCTTAAATATTGTTAAACTTTACCATTATGACATGTTGTATTGTTATAATCACTTGTCACTCTTTGAAACTTAAATGCATGTTTGGATTGGTATTAGCTAAGAAAACCTTCAGGGAAGTTTGTATTATTATATAAAAATAAATAAAAAAATTGCTAGTTTTCAATTGTAACCCAAAGGGGTTCTTATAAAAACGGTGTCACAATACAAATATCCTAGCCTCAAATTTCATAGCAAACTCAAATGAGACATGTAGGATGAAAAGAATACAAGGAGTTTGGAGAACACTCTATACACTTCAAACAAGGGTAGGAATGTTGAGCTATGGGATTAAAACACTGTTAGGGTCTTATTTGGGTTACTTATTATGTCAGTGGTGTTGTATGGTTACGAGGTATGGGCTAGTGAAATGACAAGTTTGAAATATAGACAAATAGAAAGGATCCAAAAATGCCTAATCATAAATAATTTTAGAATCAAGGCTTCAATTGCCTATGAAATCATCCTTGCCAAAAGAGGAACTTCCGCTTTACAGGGAATTGTTATGACCATACTTTATTCCCTGAGAAAAAACAAAAACATAAAGACTAGTAAGTGGCCCATCATTGCAAGAGAAGAAAAGTTGCCTAGATGAAACAACACGTGGATGAAATAGATCCCGAAATGAATGAGTAGATGGGACATTAGCGTAAATGAATGCTCAAACCTTAACAAAGACAAAAAATTATGTGAATGAAAAATTCAGAACAATGACATGGAAGAAGAAAACAACACTATATTACATAATTCAACCCGACTTATTAGCATTGCGAAAAAGCATATCTAAACGCTGAACTCAAATAGAAAAAAACAACCCTGATTATTCAATTAAAAACAAGCTCCTATAAACTCAGAGGCGAAACAGAGAAATAAATGTCATCTTAAAAAAAGGAGGAAATTTTTTTTTTTAATATTTTATACACCACAAGAAGGGTCGAAATAAAAGAACATTCCATCCTTAAAAACTAAACTAAACAATCTTTAAGATGCCTTTCATTCCACAACGTATATCAAACAACCCAACTTGTTATAACTTGTAACTAAGGTTATGCTTTTATCTTTCCTTCTGCAACGTATATATCAAACAACTAAGCTTGTTATAACTTGTAACTAGGGTTATATAAGCTCTCTGGTTAGTGTTACTTGTAGGTCCGAGTGGCGTATGTTTAGGTTTTTGGAACAGACAAAAACGTTTGCAACAAGATCATTATCATTCATCCAGAGCCAAAAGCGCAGGCATAGGAGTTTTGGGAAGAATGGGGTCGCGGGATCAAGTCTACGGGAGTGTGAGCAGTCTTGTTGTGAGGCCTTCTGATAGCGGCGGCGGAGGCAGCCCCCACGGCAATAACGACTACGAGCCTGGCGAGATCAGGCACGATGAACCACGCCATTACGATCATCATCGTTCAGACAGAGACAGAGACAGAGATAGGGATAGAGATAGAGACAGATTTCTTCCCACACCAGGTTCAATTCACTCAATTTTTTTTACTTTCTTCTTATGGGTTACTCTTCTTCTTCGGTTAACGGATCGGAAATTTTAAGTTTTCAGTGAAAAAATGGGGTGTTTGTTTGTAATGCTTTGGGATTTTAGCCGTGCTTCAGCGTTTTTTACGGATCGGGTTTCAGAAAATGGGCGTTTGTTAGAGGTTTTGTTTTCCAATCTAAGGGTTTGCAAGAGATATGTTCTTTTCGGTCAGAATAAGGGTTTGCTAGAGGTTTTGTTGACTTTCAGAAAATGTGGATTTGTTGGCCAAAATAAGGGTTTGTAAGAGGATTTGTGAAGCTTCAGAAAACGACGATTTGGAAGAGTTTTTTTGGGTCAAACTAAGGGTTTGCAAGTGGTTTTGCCGGTCACACTAAGGGTTTGGAAGAGGGTTTGCCGGTCACACTAAGGGTTTGCAAGAGCTAAAATGAGGGCTTTTTGGCCAAACTAAAGGTTTACGAGAGAGATGTATTATTGGGCGAAACTAAGGATTTGCAAGATGTTTTGGCAAGTTTCAGAAAAGAGATTGTGTTATTACTTGGCGTAACTAAGGGCTTGCAGGAAATTACGTTTGTCATACAAACCGGTTTCAAGAGATGTTATTTGGGCAAACTATAAGGGTTTGCAAGAGCTTTTGTATGCCAAACTAGGGGTTTGCAAGAGATTTTGTTGGCCGAGTTGAAGGTTTGCGAAAAGGGTTTGCATGGGTTTTTTTTTGGCAAACTAATTCAGAGGTCTATGGAAGGAGCCGGGATTCTATTTTTAATGCGAAGGTGGCTTGTTGAAGATTAGCATTGTGCAAATAGGACAATTTAGAATCTTCACGTGAAAGTGGAGAGACAATATTTTGGAGGAAAGTGTTTGCCGGTGTTGCTGAGGAGGGCTGGAGGTTTTCCATTCATGCACATATATTTTTGGATAGATATCTGCACCTTATTGTGGTGATTCTTTTAATAGTTTCTCCTAAAATCATAAACCATCAGTATTATTTACGTACTCTTAGAATTTTACAAATACAGTGGTAATTTTCATTTGCCATGAGACTGTCTTCATGCAAACTGATCCTAAATTTTCCGAGCAGCACACGCTGAGAAATGTTGGGAACCTCCTTCCATGGGACCACTGCTTAAGGGCTTGCAAGAGGTTTTGTTTGGCAAACTAAGGGTTAGCAAGAGAGTTTGTTTGTTAAACTCAGAGTTTGCAAGAGATTTTGTTTGTTAAACTAAGAGTTTGCAAGAGCTTTTGTTTGCCAATTTCAGAATAAGGGCTATACTAAGATTTTATTTAAAAAAAAAAAAGTTTAAATCCCCTACAGTGAATTTTGATACCATCTGATGATTCCACTTCGTTAGTCTAGATCACACCCCTGAGTGTTACCTGATGCAATGAGTGGCAAGTGGACCATTTAAGCTCTTGGGAAATTGGTCATAGTAGGAATGGTTACCAACGAGCAATGGGCTGGTGTAGTTATGACTTGAGAGTAAAATACTACAAACAATGATCATGAGAATTGATATTTTGTAGTCCTGCACTGTGGAAATTCGAATTGCCCAACTAATATTTTATTTGCCAATGTTGAGAAAATGAGGCTTTGGAAGAGGTTTTGATTGCCGAGTACCAGAAAATGAGGGTTTTGCAAAGTTTAAAAAGGTTATATGTTGTAAATATGAGACAATGAGGGTGCAAGTCACGTTGGTGATTACTGATGTTATTTAATGGTTACTTTGCTAGTTTTAATCCATCTCTTCACCTATGTTATTTTATGTAGCATCTTGGCGGATTGTTCACAAAAGGAATGACTTCTTATGAGAAATGGACGAGTGAATGAATGACTCATGCAGTTGATCAAGAAAAACGATATCTAATGATGATGTACTGGGGGAAGTCAAATTTCTTAATGAAGATTAACTAGAAAAAATTGAGAAGATGAGGGTTTTTAAGAGTGAAATTCTGACTGATGGGGCCAATTGCTAGACTTGGGTGTTAATGCAATGGAATTTTTACCATATTACTCAAATTGGGTATCTTTTAGAAAGTGAATTTCTAAATGATTTTGTTTGGAAAATTTCAGAAATTGAGGGGGCTTGTATGAATTTTGTTGGTCAAAATTCAAAAGAGGTTTGTAAGAGACTTCTTTTGCCAAATTTCACGAAGTGAGAGTTTGTAAGAGGTTTTATTTGCCTAATTTCAGAAAATGGTTTGTAGGAGTTCTTTGGCTAAATTATACAGCATGGGGCAATTTTCAGGAGAGGGTTTAATCTCAGAAGTGGGTTTAATTTCAGGAGTGGGTTTTAATGCTTTGGAATTTTAGGCATGTTACTGGAATTGGGTATATTCTATGCATTAAAAGTTTTGCTGAATTTCAGAAAATGAGAGTTTTTATGACATTTTCTGCAAATTTCATAAAATGAGGGTTTTTATGACATTTTCTGCAAATTTCATAAAATGAGGGTTTATAATATTTATTTTAAAAGTTCTACAAAATGGTTGTTTCAAGAGATTTAATTTGCCAAATTCGACAAAGCAAGGGTTTGTTAGAGATATTAAGCTGCGAATTTTCACAAAATCAGGGTTGTAAGAGTTTTATAAGCCAATTTTAAAGCATGGGGCTGATTTCAGGACTTGGGTTTTAATTGGTGGGATGCTTGCGATGTTGTGAGTATTGGGTATTTGCTGAATGTCAGAAAATGGGGGTTTGTAAGAAATTTTGTTTGCTAAATTCCAAGAGATGAGGGTTTGCATAATTGTTTTTGTTAGATTCCAGAAAATGAGTGTCTGTAAAAGATTTCCTTTGTGGAATTTCAGGTTAAGAGGTTTTATTTGTCAAATTCCAGATAATGGAAGTTTGTAAGAGTTTTCTTCTGCCGATTTCCAGAAAATGATGGTCTGTAGGTGGTGTAATTTTGCCTAAATGAGGGTTTGTTAGAGATTTTTATTGCTAAATATCAGAAAATAAGGTATAAAACAAATCTGTTTTCAGCGTTTCAGAGCATGGGTTGAGGCTTTGTGTAACTTCAGAATTAGACTTCGATTTAATCCCATCGGAATTTCAGCGATGCTTCAGGAATTCCAGAAAATGGGGGGTTTGTAAGAGAAATTGTTTTAGACCAAGTTTCAGAGTACAGGAATTTTGTCAAATTTTAGAAAATGGGTTTTAAATTGGAGATAGTTGGCTTTAGTGAATGATGATATTCTTTCATCTGAAATTTGAACATTGTCCCTGGATTCTAAGCGTTTAGTCTTAGAAAAATGTGAGAAACTTGACCTGTAAGAATTTTGCCAATTCGGAGAAAATTGGCGATACTAAAATTTAAATACTGTTTTTTTTGGGTGAAAATTAAGTAAATCTGAGAAAATGGGTATTGACTCTTCAGAAAGTGGGTTTTACTTCTAAATCGACAGATCGAGTTCTAATATCACTGAAGATATGAAAATTGATTTTAGCAAACTTGTGGTAAATTGGAGTTCTTAAGTTTGATTTCAATTTTTCAACATATAGAAGTTTTAATTTAGTACCACCCACCAGACTGAGACATCAGGTGATATTTGGAAACTGAACTTTATCAGTAAAATCAATTTCGGCAAATGGGTGGTGAAGTGAAAAAAATTGGCTAGTTTTGTTGTGGAAATTTCAATATATGCGTTCCTAAATTGTCAAATCAGTGAATGTATTATGGTAAATCTTGGAAAATGTAATTTTTCCAAGTAATTTTCAGAGATTGGTCTTCATATTGCCAAACTCAGTAGATGGATTTGACCAAAATTTCAGATGGTTTTTTACGTAAAACTTCAGTCAATGGATTTCAGTACTGTATTGAATCCGAGAAGATAGTTTTAGCAAGATTTGACAAATTTGGGATTTCTGGTGTTTTCTGGTTTGAAATTATAGGCCTTGGTTTTGCCTTCAGTAAAGGTATATAAACCCTGGGCTACAAGATATTATAGTTTTTTACCAGTTCAAACTTATCCTTAAAACAAATACTATGAGAAATCATAAAATGGTCTTGTATTTTGGATTTGCTGATTTTTTCCTTTGTTATGTTGGTACTCTCATGTGAAGAAAGTTTAAATTGCTTGTAGAATGTTCTATGAATGATATGTTACCTGTGCTAGAGATCTGGCTTTTATCAATCATAGATATTGCTTTTGGCTTTTGCTGTTAAACTCTTTTTGCAGCATGCTTATGCATTTTTTTACTCTGACTGGTTCAGCCACCCAGACAATACACTGAAAGCACAAGTTGCAGGAAGTGCGTTTTGAGTAAAAAAATAAGAAAACAGATAAGGCGGAGTATCATCACATAAGCATTTTTTTTCGATTCTATCTGTTTTGATAAGCCTAGGTTTCTATTTGTAGAGGTAACTGTGAGATAAGTTTTCAATTTTGAATGACGGGATTTTATCTCAAGAGACCACCTCATTGGACTATTTCTTGTCTGTCAAGTATGGTCCTTTGTTGAGAGGTTTGTTTTTACTGTTGCTTTGTATACAGTTAAACATTTGATGTTTCAGGAAGTTAGGGATGGAAGTTTATTCAGTAATAGAACTGTAATATAAGGATATTGCTAATATGGAAGAATTATTTTCTTGTATTTCTTGAGTCTCCACTTTGCCTTTTTGGTCCAAGCAATCTGTTCCATGGGGTCTGTTCTGGAAAGTCTTTATTATTCTGCAGTAATAATTGTCAATCAAATATCTTAGAGTGTCAAATGTTTATGCTGGGTAAAGAAAAATCAATACCTAATACTTGCAATTCAAAGAGATCTACACTATTTAAGAACTCTTGTTGAAGGTTGAGCCTGCCCTATATCTGTGATCTGTGAGTTAAGCTAGTCTATGAAATATCTTTTGGGATCACCTTCCTGCGGGTTTCAAGATTGAACAATTCCATTTCAATGGTATTATAGTGGGAAAAGGAGGAATTTTTGCTGACTTACAACTCTGAGGAGCTCTCCTATTCACACTGAATCATGTTGATAAAAATTGGTATAATCAAAATGGAAAGCGTACTTTATGGGTTGTAGAGAATTATAAATTTTATTAATCTCAATAATGTCAAAATCAGAAAACAAGTTTGTTTTCCTGTAACTCTTCAAATGTATACAGGTTCTTGGTGAATGAGAGGGTCAGTTAAAATGATAAATCTGTTCATGGGATTGAACAATAAGGGCATGTTTTTGTTTGTGAGTTGATTTGGTAAATCTGTTCATGGGATTGAACTACATAAGATGTTTATGCTGACTGGATGTTGGAGGAAGCCCACAAACTCAATAAACCACATAGCGAATTGGTGTCTATATCAAGGTAAAGGCAAATGTGGTGAGTTCAGAATTCTAGGATATCAGTATCCTGGATTTTCACCTGGGCACATCTTCTTTTTGATCGGGGCTTGTGTACTGGGTTGAGGGGCTTGTATTTTGTGTTGAAGAAATTTGTTGATGGCATTTAACTTGTGCCGACAAGTTTGTGCATGCTGGGCACTAATGAATTGTGCGATCCTGTTTGTTTCATATCAGCATTTCTGCTTATCATGTTGGAGGTGAAAGATAACTAAATGGTAAAAGGTTGATTAGATCTGCTATAGAAGATGGGGGTATTGATTGATGAGGACAACTGCAATTTCATGGTAATGGTTCTACGAAAACAGTCTACAGCTGGAACTTAAGGTTTTGCCCTATTTATGTTGAACTCAGATTGCTGGGAAAATTTTAATTGTATCACATTGGATATGTTCATAGCCCAGGTCTGGGGATGCTGACAAGATAAATCCTAGCAGTGTTAATGGACAATGCAATCACAGTGGTATAATAAAAAAGATAAAGGATAGGAATGCATCATCACTTAATAGCAGTGGGAGTAACTCAGAACCAATAATTGGCTCATTGTAATGGAGCCCCAATGATATGGTACTGTATTCTATGTTTCCATGCTCATAATTATTAATTATATGTGCTGGAAGACTGGTTAGAACACAAGATGGTTTAGGAACCCAGTACTTTCTTTCAAAATTTAGGACAGGTTGTCTAGGTCATGGGAATATATGGTTTTATATAAAACCAAATATCTAGTGAGCCGCATTGCTACGAAAATGGAACATGCTTTTCCAGTTTTATAGCAGCAAATGCAATTGTCTGATCTAGAGAGTTTCAGTAAAACTTCATCAATAAATTATTAATATTTTTCTAGCAAAAATGTAATTAACATTGAGTTACAATTCCTGAATCAACGCTTGTAAGCTGTTTCTTTATAATTACTTATTCAGGTTGTAATTTCAATGTCAGATATTGATCTGTGCAGGAGAGTTTGTTCAAAATGTGAAGCCGGCACAGTCACTAATTTTTCCCGTGATTCTGAAATGCCATTTGGTCTAAAGTGTCAGCTACTTTAGACAAGGAAAATTCAGAACAGATACCATCATGCTCATGGGAAGTGCAAGCCCAAATAATGCTACTACATAAGAGGAGACTGAAGGCTTAAGGAAATCTCTATGATTTGAGGGGTGGGAAAGCATTTAGAATGTGACAAATTCTAAATGTAGGTTGATATTGATCTGTGCAGGAGAGTTTGTTCAAAATGTGAAGCCGGCACAGTCACTAATTTTTCCCATGATTCTGAAATGCCATTTGGTCTAGAGTGTCAGCTACTTTAGACAAGGAAAATTCAGAACAAATATCATCATGCTCATGGGAAGTGCAAGCCCAAATAATGCTACTACATAGAGGAGACTGAAGGCTTAAGGAAATCTCTATGATTTGAGGGGTGGGAAAGCATTTAGAATGTGACAAATTCTAAATGTAGGTTGATATCACAAGTAAGATGAAGTTAAAGTGGAAGTAAGGATGTAGCCCAGTGATTTCTTCACCTGTTAATCTGATTAACAGAATATATTGTCATAATTTGGGCTAGTTGTAAATTTTGTTGTATGTTAACTGTAGAGTGCTAACATTCGGGGTTACATATGTGTTTCCAATGGTATTTTGATTTTGATTTTAGAATGCTATGCTGCCAAGGGCACAGCAGAATTTAAAAAGTATTATAGATTGTGGAAACAATGGCGAATTATCACCTTTTGCACGGGAGACGGGGTGATTGGATAATTAGAGATTTGGATGAATATTGAACCTTTATATTTGTGTGTTTGATTATTTGCTGGAGTAACATGTCCTTGGTAAATATTGGGTTTATTGTATTTGGGGCACAGTGAAATGAGATACAATTATTTTTAGAGTGCACTTTCAAGGTGTTTTCTGGTTTGTATAGCTATATGCCAAAGTTGCATAACGCTGGATGCGGTTATGGCTGTTATGAAAATCCTTTGGAGCAGCTGGCAGATGCTTTGATTTGGCTAGATAGAGCTGAAACACGAACCTGTAGAAGACTTCAACTTCTGATGTCTTTGGGAATGGATGCCTTCCAGTAGTGGAATGATGACATGGCAGACTCTCTGGTATTTAAAGTTGTGCATTATTTCTAATAATGCTACTGAGATATATCAGAGTTGAAGTAGTGGAGGTTGGGGAATCATTAGAAATAAAGTTAGTTGCAGTTTTGTTGAATTTGATCTTTAAGCCCCAGTGTACTGCAATCCATTCCATATAGAAAAATCAGATATTGATGTCATTATATTAATAGACCGGAACAGTGTCTGAATTTTTTGGTCATTTCCTTTATTTATGGAAGGCATCTTTTAAAAGCTTATTGCATTCTCAAAGTTTCTTCTCTGTTACTCACGGAATGCTATTTTTAGAGAAGAGCCACCAGGAAGGACAAGGGCAGCACAGTTTTTGACTAATTTTAGCCATGTACTGCCTGCTTGATTAGTGTGAAATTCGGTGAAATTAAACTGGATATTATGATATGCAAAATTATCCAAGGGGAGCTACCTTGAATAAGGTGCCATTCAGTTGTGATGCATTGTCCATTCAAAAGAACATTTGCAAAATGCAGATTTGTTGCTTGAAACTTTGAGTTGGTTGACAAGTGTCCTGAGCTTTGAGGCATTTGTTAATTCAAAAGTTAAGAAGATTCAAAGGTTCAGTTAAGTAATACTTGATGTTCTCTAGTGGTTGTTTCGTCTGTTTTAAATTTGGTAGAACTGGCTGAATGGGATCAAAGATGGTGGCTACTACCTGAGCAATAATATGAAAAAAGAATGTGTGGATATTCTGTGGGTGTAAGAATGCAACATTTACTATTTGATTGTGTGCATGGTTTGTTACCTACTGATGGTAAGGATGCAATTTCCAGTGTAAGAACGCAATACTGCATATCAATTGTGCGCATGGTTGAATAAGATGATGCATCATCAATGCATTGAGCAAGGGAAATTGAAGTGAAACAGGTAGGCAATTATATTAAAATAGTTGTTTTAAATAAACTCATAAAGATGCAAAGTAGTTTGCAATTCATTATGATATGGTTCTTCTGGATATAAATCAGCATCCTTGATCTGCGAGCTATCTTCTCTTTGATTGGGAACTTGCTTTTGGTTTCTGGTTGTGTGTAACCAAAGTTGGTTTGATTTATATTAATCTTTCAATCTTGTCATCCTTTTTGTAGGATATAGCATGAAAGGATACAAAGTTCCAGTGCCAACAGGTTCTGATTCACCAATGCGTCAAAGGAAGGCAGAGCCATATGGAAATGATTATGATCGCAATGGTCGTGATTATGATCGCAATGGTCGTGACTTTGATCGTGGCGTTCGAGACTTTGATCGTGGCCCTCGAGACTTTGATCGTGGCATTCGTGACTTTGATCGTGGCGGTCGAGACTTTGATCGTGGCGGTCGAGACTTTGATCGTGGGGGTCGTCACTTTGATCGTGGTGGTCGTCACTTTGATCAGGGTGGGCGAGACTTTGATCGTGGTGGTCGTGACTTCGATCGTGATTTTGATCACAGTGGCCCTTCTCGAGGTCGAGGTTTTAGGGGTGGCAGGGGTCGTGGCAGATTTCGAGATCGTTCTCCCCCTCCTGGCATGGGAAGAGGCAGGCCTCCTTTTGGAAGAGGGTTTAGTGGACCTGGATATGGTGGTCCTGAGCCGTTTCGTGGAGAAAGCGCTGGAAGAAACAATCCAAATGTAGCTCCAAGAGAAGGGGATTGGATATGCTCTGAACCAACGTAAGTACAAGTTTCAGAAACCTTTACGTATCTTGTCGCAGAACCATATATAATATTATCATAAATGTTTTCTTGTTCTTAAATCAAGTTAATTTCACTTGTTGCTTGTTGGAAGGCAATTCTTTCCACCTGTTTGTTTGTATTCAACTCTGAATGTTGATGTAGAATATGCTTGGAGTAATCAAGTACTGATACATATATCATATCTTGCAGCTTATATATACATTGTTTTTAAAAGCAAATTTAAATGTATGTTTGTCTTTGCAGCTGTGGAAATCTCAACTTTGCAAGGAGATCACATTGTAACAATTGCAATAAGCCTCGGAGGGACATAGCGCCATATAGTCTTGGAGGTGGTAGTCCCGCTAGAGGTTTTCAAGGCCCCCCACCCTTGCCTCTCATGGATGGTCCACCAATGGGCCGTGGTATGGGGAGAGGTGGGAATGGATTTGGAGCACCACCTGTTCGCTGGGGCAGAGGTGGTCCAAGAGAATTTGATCAAGGCCCACCTCCAAGACCAATTGAAAGGCTGCCAGACTTGCGTCCTGGAAGGGACATTCGAGACAGACCAGACTTCCGTGATCATGATGAGTATACAGACAGGGAGAAGTTTAGTAGGGCACCACCGGTGGATTGGGGATTTCCACTTGGTTCTCGAGACAGGGAAAGAGATGATAGGTTTCATGACAAGAGAGGTCCACCGGATACAAGAATTGATCGGCGTCCTCCTTCACCACCTCCACGTAGTCGCTGGGGAAGGGATGCAAGGGATCGAAGTCGATCTCCTATTAGAAGTGCGCCAAAAGATTATTACAGAGAGCCTTATGTTGATCAACGAAGAGATGATAAACGAGGGGGGCGGAGGGATAGGCTGGATGATGCATACTAGGTACATTTGACAGCAGCAAACATCTTAAGCTGTACTTGTTAGAATGTTAGAATTTCAAATATTACCTTTCAGGATGCATCAGAATGTCAAATTTTTAAAACAGTGATAAGGCAATTGGCCTTGCACATTTTGGCTGGCTATCCATTTTTCATGTTATATTGTTGTATCTTAACGTAATCACTTCACGTGTTTATCTGGATGATTGTTATATTTTGCTTTTTGGTTTTCCCAGGTTAACTGGCCTTCTATCATGCAGAGAAACAAAATTTGTATTTTGAGTTTTGTTAAGAAAATTTGTATGGGCAGGAACTGCCTTCAGGCATCTTTAATGTGCATTGACACCCTTTGAAATATAATTTTTTGTGTTGTCCGTGTTGAATTCATATTCTATTAGGAGAGATTTATTTTATGCAAATGTGAGTCGAGTCGTATTATATATTTCTTATTCCTTGAATAGTAAATAGTTTATATACATCTATCTATATTCATTGTAGTCTGTTCTAAATTGAATTGCAAATTTGGTTCTAAACAGCTGTTCTAAGGCAAAATGTCAACAGTTGTCTGGATTTAATTTACAGGAACTGAACTAGAAAACAAAGAAAGTTGTGTATGCAATTTATTTGGTTTTGGACATATAATTTGTTCTTTATTATGTCAGCAGGATTTGCTGTCAAACACCCAAAGCTTGTTTTACATATTGTGGGTTATTCATATGCCTGTTTTTGAATTTCTAGGGTGCACAGGGTTTGGCTTTTGTTAGAATGATTGTGTGATTTGTATTGCTAAGTTGTCTTGATTTGTTAGTGATGAAGGTAGACATGCTTGCTCAGCTTAAATGGCTTCCAAGTATGTTGTAGTTTAAAGAAGAATTTGGAGCTTTGTATTAGTTAAATTTGAAGTGTCAAGGATTTGTCTGTGGTAAAGGTGTGAAATGATAATTTTTTTCCATATGATTTGAGTTGCAATGGACTCTTAAGTTCAGCTCATGTATTAAGATACAAATGATACCGCATACATTTGGTGTTTTAACGGAAATCCAGCATCTATGCAATCTTTGGCGAAGTTTGTATCCAGGCAGTTGCTATCTTTAAAAATCTAAACTGATGATTGGTGGTTTAGATCTGTGTTTGAAATTTGTCTTCATACCCTTGTTGGTCTTGAGATTAGTTTGACAGCTTTTGCATCCTTTCCGTTACAGGAATTAAGGTTCGGTTTGTGCAGAAAAAGATGTCAATGGTCCTTGCAGAGACTGGTATGGGTTTGTCGCCCCATTGATCTGGAGGTTTTTTCTGTATGCAATTTTAAGGGGATTATTTCTCCGAATAATTTTTAATGCTGAAATGATAATGTTTTATTTTACGTACTTAATTCATGGTCAATGTCATGCATAGTTTTGATTAGCACAAATGTTTAAGGGGCATCTGTGCCCCTTAAACAACTGGTCGATAGGCTCCTTGTAGGAATCGGTACATATTTATGATCGACTGATAAACTCAAGATGACCACGACCTCTTAATTATATACAAATAGTAATGTGGTGAAAGAAGATACAAAGACAGAATTGAACGTTAGAATATGTATATACCAGCAGTAGTTCAACACAGCACTAGAACTGAATAAATGAGATATTGGTCATACAAAGGTAAGGTGGGTCCAACTACCATCTTGACCACGAGTTGGTGTTTTCCATCTGCTCAGGAGCCATTTGTTTTGTTGTACGATATGATTATCTTTATAGACTATTTGTTACATTTTTTTTAAAAAAAGGGAGCAAGTCCCATAATAGACGTGCAACAAATATTGAACGGTAAATAAGAAAAACCCTTTACAAAAGCTTTTACTTTTTAGCCCCACCAAAACATTTTTATCAAAGAGTTTTTTTTTTATGATTCAACTTTTTATCATGCATGCTTTTCCACCTATTCTACTTCTATTTTACAAGTTGAGATATTTTAAATACGCTGTCTTTTTAAACGATAAATTTTACTAATGTCATGAAAGTTTATATTCCTAAAAAGGATATGTTTATATTTTTGCACGATCTTGTATGCATGATTTGTGCCTGAATCCCGCCATAGCCAATATCATATATATATTTTTGGAATGATTTTGCTTTCTTCGCATGTGTAACAACTAATTAGTATGGATGCATAGAAAAAAATGCATTATTCTTTCCTCGGAATAACCTATTATCTAAACAGAACTTGCATGTTTTATGTTATGTTCTTACTTTCTCCATGAATTAACAATCATATTATTGTTACTGAACAAAATTACATATTATTGTTACCGAACAAAATTATATATTTAGACATTAATAGAGTTTATTCTGCCTGTTTTTTCTGTCAAGACAATTTGATTTAGATTGTCATACTGACTGTTGTCTAACAATCTCACCATTTTTTAGCATGGTGCTGAAGCTGTTCAATCAGTCCACAACGAACTTCTAGTACTTTGTCAGATCTTTGTTAAGCCTTGATGCCGGAAGAAGAATTAGCTATGGCCAATAATTTGTAATCTTTATTTCTAAGAGTTTCCTCTTATTCTGGGCACTGAGCCCTTGAATGTTCTAAGAGATGATCAACATATTAAACCAAATTACCTTTCTTGGTGCTCACCAAGATGTCAACTAGTTGACACTGGTTTCATGCTAACACTTCATCTTGTTTATTTCTGTATTCTATTTGGTGTTCTCAGTCTTCCTCTCGCTATTTCTAACAATGTTTTTATTTCCTTTTTTTTATTTTGATCAAGGATGAAGCTTGGTGTTTTAGGTGACATTGTAATCTCATCTTCCTTTCCTTGGCCGTTGGTATGATCTTCCTTTGAATCTTTTTCTCCTTTGTCATGCATTTTCTCCTCAATTTGCATGTCCCTCTCTTCCCCTCTGAAGATGTTCTTGTTGGGTTTTGGGGCCTCAATGAGCTTTTCCAAATCTTGTTTGAATCCACACTGCCATTAGAATCTCATCCCTTGCATGCTTCTCTCTCATTTTCCTAGGTTCCCAATTACCTTTCTTTCTCTATTCTTTAGTGGTCTCTCTTTTTGAATCTAACTCTTATATCCCTTTTCTCCATTTCTCTAACTTTTTCTCTTTTATTTTTAATCTCATGCTTTCTTTTGGGGTTTATGAACCCATCATCAACCTTTGTGGTTTCTCTTACATGTTTGGTGCTCAAGTAAATTTTTTGTATCGAGTGGCATTTTTTGATGAAGCTTGGTGTTTTAGGTGACATTGTAATCTCGTCTTCCTTTCCTTGGTCATTGGTATGATCTTCCTTTGAATCTTTTTCCCCTTTGTCATGCATGTTCTCCTAAATTTGCATGTCCCTCTCTTCCCCTTTGAAGATGTTCTTGTTGGGTTTTGGGGCCTCAATGAGCTTTTCCAAATCTTGTTTGAATCCACACTACCATTAGATTCTCATCCCCTACATCCTTCTCTCTCATTTTCCTAGGTTCCCAATTTCCTTTCTTTCTCTATTCTCTAGTGGTCTCTCTTTTTGCATCGACCCTTATATCCCTTTTCTCTATTTCTCTAACTTTTTCCCCTTTATTTTTAATCTCATGCTTTCTTTTGGGGTTTATGAACCCATCATCAACCTTTGTGGTTTCTCTTACATGTTTGGTGCACAAGTAATTTTTTTGTATCGAGTGGCATTTTTTGACCAAATGACGATACTCATGGCATCTTCTACATCTAAATGAAATGCTTTTATAATCTAGAGGTTGGATCTGATTGTCTCTCCTAATTTCAAGGTGACATTATTTGGGAGTAGTTTGGAGGTATCCAACGTTGTGTAGATTCTAGCATAATTAGTTAATCATTTTCCTTGAAAGGGTTTAGTAGTTTTCATTGCTATTCCACCCTATGGGCATCATATCAAACACATACTTCGACCAAAATTCTTGGGGGAGTGCATATAGTTAGATCTAAACAAGAGCCATTAACGATAATTCCTATGTGGGGTTGAACCCTATGTGCTAGTACTTCATGAACAACCTTGGATTTCTAAATAAATGTGAACCTCCCCCCAAAACTTGGTCTTCATCTAGGGCATTGGAAAAAATGGCTATGAATTTGCAGCTTGCATAGGTTTTGATCTCCACTTCCATGAGTGTCCCGATTTTTGCACCCCCAACCCTCGATCTCTTCTCTCAACAATTGAGCTTCCAAAAATTTGTAGATAAGAGCTTTTCCCAACAAGCTAAAAATATTCCTTTTGATCTCATTAATTTCTAGTAAAATGATTGGATCCTCCCCCATCGATTGCATGCATGGAGTTTTGGTGGTCTTTGTTGTGGGATGAACTTCCTACCAATGTCTGTATGTTTTTTTTTCCCCTTAATTAATTAATTTATTTTTATTTAACCCAACAACATATATCACAAGGAAAGTGCAATACTATATTGAAGTAGTAAGTAATCTTACAACATTATGAATATATATTATATTCAATTAAACACATAACCAATCACCACATAAAGCATTGGAATAATATCTCATTTGTGAATCATATAAGGTTTCGTTAAAGTTAATTCCCTTACCTTTGTTTACCCTGAAAATCCTATTTCTTTAATTCAAGCCCTCCTAGATTACACTAAAGTGCAAAACATGTAGATTCTTATAACACATACCAAGATCTAGATGCAATGCATATTTATATATATAACTAGAATCTATAATACATTTTCATTGGTATGTGCATCTAACATTTATTTCTGTACAATCTCTCATTGGGGTTGGCAAGAATGTGTCATGTATAATTTATAAGTAGACATTCATCACCCATTCTTTTAATAAAAGCAACATGTAATTATCTCTAAGGGAAGCTATGCCCTTAATGGGTTCCTAGAATTTGCCACACAATATAAGGGCTTATTTTAACAATCACTTATCATTCTTTTCACACACTGAAACATACAAGCAATTATATATATATATATAGGAAGCTATGCCCTTAATGGGTTCCTAGAATTTGCCACACAATATAAGGGCTTATTTTAACAATCACTTATCATTCTTTTCACACACTGAAACATACAAGCAATTATATATATATATATATATATATATATATATATATATATATATATATATATATATAATGTCATTGCAAGAGGTCTCTTTTAACTACATTTTCTCTCATAACTTCCAATGAATGCATATAAAAGAAGTTGTAATTTTCCTAAGGAGAGTCATTTAGTAGCTGCATTCGGCACACCAATCGATAATTAATAAACCTAGGTTACAAGTTACACTTGATAGGGTTGCCACACCATGGCAATCGTAGAAGGTCTTATTGACAAACCTTTGTCAAACATTGCTTCAAGTGAAACACAAATGCAAGAAGGGTGTTACTCTACTGCAATAATCACATAGGCTAACAACCATCATTTAATTATATATAGTAAGGCCGACAATCCTTAGATCTTAGATTAAACATTTATTTATTTATTATATTAATGATTCTCATAAAAAGGTCTAACAATATAACAACCTTAAGCTAGCCTACGTCTAAGGCCTTGTTGCTCATTTAGCTGGGCAGTGTACAAATCCACTCATCAAAATCAAGATCAAATGTAGTTATCCAATTCTATGAGTGAACTGTCTCCTCCATGAGACATCATCTCAAAAGGGGTTGGGTATCTAAGGCAATACAAGTGGTAAAACTATCACGATTTTAATAAGCTTCTATAAGTCTAGAAGGGTAAACTAGAACATTATCCATTTGCTTTCATTATATCTTAACAATTATTCTCATCTTTTGATGTTAGTGAGAGTGTGTAGTCATATAAAATGGCACTTGAGTGCAATGAGTGATATTTAAGACCACCCATCCCTAGCTTAGCCCTAAACCTATTTTAGGGCCTCTTTAGACACTTATCTAGTTTTCATGTGAACCTTTACACATCTCTTAACATCTCAAAATCAGTCCCAAACCCTACCCTAGGGATCTAGGTCCCCAGTGCCTCAGTTTCTGCCCCCTGGACACTAGCACTGTACTTTAGACACTAACGCCCTGCGCTAGTATCCCACTTTTAGTGCTTTTATTTTTTGTCAAATTTCAACCCCAATGGACATCTTTTCAATTCCTAAGACACCATGCTAGTGTCCCACATTTAGCGCTAATGTCTTTTGCCAAATTTCAACCCCAATGAACTTCTTTTCAATTCCTAAGATACCTAGGGTTGGCCTAAACCTATTTAAAACCCTGCACATGCACCATATCAATATAAATACATGACTTTTAGCCCTTTATCCATTAGATGGAAATGAGATGCAAATTACCCAAACTTAGAACAAGTTGTGCACAATCAAGGTTATTGACACCTATTCTGCCCTACTTCTACATACAAAGTCATCTACAACCATCCCAAGCCCAAAATACATAGATTTCCAATCTCAAGCCTTATTCAAAGTACTCAGGTCAACATTTATACTAATATTCACTTGCACTAGCACCAAACACTTAGGTGGGAGAACTACATCCAGTTTGATCTGTCCTCAGAGTATTGGTATGTAGGCAACTCTCAACACAATGGGATGTTCAAGATGTCCAACTTATTCAGCTAACATCACACTTTTGCTACTTGTGCCACTTAAATATCCTAACAACACGAAGGTCTATGTTTTGCTTCTAAATTAGTCAAAAAATAGTGCACAAACAACGTATCAGAGCTCATCCACACAAGTACAAGTAGGTTAGACTTAGTCCGAGGTGCACCTAGAAGATCAAACAGTGCCTACACAAAGGTCATTAGCATTTAAAGTAGGACACTAACACTCCAACGCTACTATCCAAGGTACAACACTATTATTCAAAAGGGTTTCTGACATTTGGACCCTATTTGTGACACTCAAATCTGCTTCCACACCAATTTTCAGAGTCCAGATCATCCATCTCGATCAGTTTCTAGCTAAGTACTTATTTATGTCATTCATTGCTTATTTTAAAAATATTAAATTAGGTCAATTCTTACACAAATCAATGGTTGTATTTATTGCATATTTTTACCTTGATTTACTGTACTCAAACCCTTTAGCAACTTAGGTCATACAATCCACAAACCCTAAAAATTTAAATCATTTGGTGACCCTGACTTACTTTGAATACTACCAAAGCTCGAGACCTAAATGTTCTTAGGGTTTATATCCTTTTTTTTTATGCTCAATTTTTAATTCTAGAATTTGAGATTTGATTTATTCTTTTATTTTGGCAATCTTTAATAGATTAGATTACTTAAAAGGTTCAAAATACACAATATTTTATTTTCCTATTTTCAAACTTAAAATGACAAAATTTAATAACCGATTTGATGAGACCGATAAGAGACAATTACAAGATTTCATCTCTAAACATTCAAATATGCAAGATGACCTTATCAATATTGTCTACAAAGATCTTCACAAATCCAATAATGGTCAATCTTCCAACCCCTTAAATATCAATATTGTTACACCTACTTTGAGGGCAACTCAGAATGTACAACACCCTATTTTAAATCGGCAACCTTCAACAATGGCAACACTTCCTATGTCTAGTTCCTCCTCTCCAGATCATGACCTGCAAGCCAAGGTGTTACGTCTTCAGTAGGGTGCTAGTAGGCCATCTCATGCCTTGGATTCTCTTGTTCTTTTACATACACCTTTGGCACAACACATAACGATGACTCCTTTGCCATCTAGATTTGTGGCATCCAAGCTTACTTTATATGATGGTAAAGGGTGACCTCGATCACCATTTAGGAGCTTTCCACACATCATGTTTGGACTATGTGTCTAATGATTGGCTCCTTAATAGGTTGTTCCCTTACAATTTAAAGGATTATGCACTACAATAGTTTTATAATCTTCCTAATTAGTCTATCACAACATTCAATCTGTTGGCAGATATGTTTTTAACACATTTTTCAATCAATATCAATGACAAGGTTTCATATGCTCAAGTGACACAACTCAAACAAAAGTCCAATGAGCTAATAGCTTAATATGTCTTGCGATATAAAACTATATAAACAAAGATGACTAACCCCATTACAAATAAATAACTCTAAGACATATTCAAGCAAAGTTAGTTACTGTCATTACATGAAACTATCCTATTCAAGAACTTTCCATCATTCATAGATCTTTGTCATGCAATAAAGGAACAAGAAGTTAAGCTTATCTCTATGGGAAACCTAAAGTACACAAATGGATCATATTCAACTACTGAGAGTTTCAATAAGCCTCCATACAAGGTGAAACCCAATGAGAACAAGAATGATTTAAAAATGATAGTTAATGCAACTTTAGATCCACCTCCTTGCTTGGTTTTATTAGCTCCTCCAATGAGATCTTTCACGACTCTTCCTTAGTCACCAACATGGGTTCTACAACAACTCCTCAAATGTAATGCCATATCTCTCCCTCCCATCAAAGAGGTTAATACAAAAAGGCCTCTTCCAAATAATTATGATTCCAATGCATTCTACGACTATCACAGGGCACCAAACCATGTTATAAATAGATGCATTAGCTTGAAATATAAGATACAAGATTTGATAGAAGCTAATGTCATTGATCTCAACACTCCTATAAAGGATCTTAGACCACAACAAACTGAAGCAAAAGCATTGAAAATATTTTTAGATCCCTTTCCAAAGCATATAACTAATGAGACAACAAACACTTCAGGTGTTCACTATACTTATCAAGTACAACCACCACTAGCATCCTATCAAACTCATATGATGGACACACACCCTTTAAATAATATCATTGGGGTGTACCATACTAAATTTCTAGCTAGACCTCTTATCACATTCTTAGAGCATGATAAAGTTGACGATGACATACATTTTTACGCACTCTTTGTATGAACCGACATTGATCATCATCTTATTCAAAGTGTTATGGTTGACAATGGGTCAAGTGCCAACATTTCTACAATCACACTTCTACACCACTTGGGTTATTCAGAGTAGGATATTTCTCAGACATATACAATTATTCACAACTTCAGTGGCCATGTTTAGAGCTCCATTAGGGAGATAATACTATCAATACAGTTGGGCTTGCACACATAGCCACAAGATTCATAGTAGTACCTAGTGAAAGCACATTTGACATGTTATTGAGTAAGCCTTTGATACAACTTCAGGGTATCCCATCCACCATACATAAATGTCTCAAATATATACATGCTAATCAAGTGGTTATAGTTGAGGGCCTTCCATATTATCCTTTACCTATTTCATAGCCAATTATACAATAGAAACCAATTTTTTTTCAAAACACAGATTTTATTAGCACATATTCGATATCAATTGAGCCACTAGTGTAGATGAGGTCTACTCCTACAATAGTACCACATATGCACACTTTCCCACAAAGACCTTTATTAGAGAGATCCCTATGTCAGAGACATGTTGTGGATTCTAGAGGGCTTCTCTCTCCACCACAACACAAAGCAACATTACAACATAGAGAACCCACTCCTATTACAGTTTCTTTTACGAGATGGGTTCCTAAGAACCCTACAATTCATAGACCAATTCAGTCAGCTTCATAGATTTAGAGCTTCTCAGATTCATAGCCCTACTCCACAGGTAGTTTCAACTATAGATCACTCAATGCATCTGATTCTCAGATCTCAAATACCTCATCACATAGAACACACAATCACTATCTCTCTATTTGATACATGACACGTTGATTGTGAGTCTCTTGTGAGACTCATTGGCTAGTAGTATCTCTCCTCTTACTTTGCTCTTTGTATATAGTATCATTGTCTTAATTGCTTGTACATAACTTATATACTAAAAAATAAAAATAAAATAATATAACATACTCAAAAAATACAAAAACATTTAAATATTTTTCACAAATACAAAATTTAGATTGTTTGCATATGCGTGTTTACATTCTTTATATACTAGCCAGATACTACATATACTAGCTATCTTAGTATAGTTAGTTTTTATCATACATACATGCTTAACTTATTCTTGTCGAGTGTTCGTAGATTCTTACAGGACTCATGTCCATCACATAGACCCAGATTTTCTACTATCTACCCACTGGAGACACATACACAAATTCAACATTGATACATTTACCCATTGGGGCCATCCCATACACAACTTCTGCTTCTCCAGGTTATATCATTCTATACTACTCAGATTTTTTGTTGACTACTTCTACTATAAACTTAATTTATATACATCTTTGCTCTTATACATATTTATACCAAATGTTCATTACATACTTTCATTTATAGCTTTTGTTTTTTAGACTTGATTGTGTCTCTTTGCTTCTACATCTATTCAAGGGCATTTGAATATGCCATTGTTCTATGCCACTTCCTTTCATTATGTGTATGCTTTGGACATGTGCCCATGTCCCTGCGTATGCCTTCTTCATTGTGTATACAAACATTTGAACATGCCTTTCCATGTGTCTCTAAGCCAACCTTGCTTGTTATATGTATATATGGACATTTAAACACGTCTTTATATGTTTGCTCTTTCTCAGATTTAGTGACATGTGCCTATGTCCCTTGTATTGTGGTCCCTTAACCTACTTTGCATGCCTCATGCATGTTGTATGTATGCTTTCATGTATGCATCATGGATATGACACTTGTCTCTTGCTTGTTACATTTTTACATAATTTTAGATGCCACGAGTGCCCTCATTCCTTTTCACTTCCTCCTTGAGAGCTTTGATGGACATCATGTCCCATCCCCTTAGATAGTTTACACAGTTTATTACTTAGAGTATGCAGTTCATACACATGCTTACATTGTTATATCTATCTTAACAACCTTGTGAATGCTAGACTTAACATATATTGTACATTACCAACTTATGCTCAGATTATCTTACATTCTGATGTCATGCATATACATTATATTAGTTTACTATGTAGATATCACATGTTTTCAGTCTAACATACATCATGCAGAGCTTTAATTTTGAGAATAGTTATTGCATAGGTACAATAACTCCCCTTAAAAGAGAAGGCATTCACAGGGGTTTGTCATAGAGATCAGACCATTTGAGTGCACTAAGAGAACAATTTTCAATACACAGATACTGAATATAGAGCACAAAATCAAGAAAACATAGAAAAATAATTAGATACAAATTAGTTTCAATTTGGACAAAAAAAACATAGAACATTAGTGCTGAAAGTAGGACACTAACGCCCCAACTCTACTTTCCAAGGTACAATGCTACAGTCCAGTAGACCAAAAAAAGGAAATAACCATATTTAATAGAATGACACAACAATTACAACTCAGATTGTTAGAATATTTAATGTTTGAGTGGGGTGATTTAAACCCTTAACATACTTTGGTTTATTATTAAATAATAATAATTTATTATTCATTAAACACGAGGTAAAAATCTCAGGTAAATAAATAATAAAATATCTTGATTTATTATTAACTAATTAAATTAAATGATTCTTAGAAAGGATGGACTCGTTGGTTACAACGGTCACCTCCCCCCACATTTATTATAAATAGGGTTTTACTCCTATTGTATTATTCAATATGAACACACTCGATGAATTTGATATTTGCATGTGACAAATATTTAAAAAAGTTCCTGTGAAGGTTTATGTAAAAAATGAGAAGGCTTTGTATTGGGGTATGAAGTTTCTCAATTTATTGAATATCATCTTCGTGGGTTTTTTACCTCTTCGAGGTTTTCTCACTTTAAATTCTTGTGTATTGTGTCAATTCTCTGTGCTTTTTGCCATCATTCATTCATCTAGATCCAATATATATTGCATATATATTTTATATTATGTTGATTTTATCATGGAATCAGAGCCATGAGATAATTGAGTGATTGGCAAGAGCTTTTGTTGAAAGATTCAAAGCTTTGTCAAACATTTTTTTTTATTTATCTCACCTTGGTATGATATTTTTTATGGCTTTGGAGGCTACTATATATATTTTTTAGATCATTTTTTCCTCTGTGGAACCTTGAAGCTTAGCATTGGGTTTTCTAAGATCTCCATCAAGCATCCAAAGCAACCAGAAATCAACCTCAAACCTCCCTTTGGCACCAATGCCATAACCAGCGTGGGAAAACTCAAAAAATTGACTTTTTAGTCAAAACTCAATTTTGTAAATTCCTTCACCGTTAAAAAAAAATTCTGAAAGATTGAAACAAGTTTCAAATTTTTTGAGTGTATGTACAAGTTTTTGGGCTCTCTCAAGCATCTACAGGTGCGCCATACTTCAGCGTGATCAATTAAAAATATTGAATTCATCATTAAAATTTTTATTTTGAGGGTCCAATTGTGTTTATCAAACAAAAATAAGAGAATTGCTAAATTGTTAAGTAAATCTCATATGCATACAAGAAGATTTGAGCTCTAAAATTTCATACGGACGCCATTGTGAAGCTACAGGTATGTAACTTATGTTATATAGTTTTATAAATTATTATTAAATAATTTTTTATTTAAACTTCAAATTATCTACACAGACTTGTGCTACCACTTTTTTTGTCATTTACTCTAAAGTTAAAAATCAAATCAAATAAATAAATATCAATTAGTGTATGTAAATATTTAATTAAATTCATAGATGAGTTGGCAATCCTAACTTTACTAATACTTACAACTAAGAAGATTTCAAGTTCAAAATCCCTTAATTTAAAAAAAAAAAAAATAATTGTCTTGGTAAAATTAATTGCTATTTAATTTAAATTAAATTTTATTTTTTAGTTTGTGTACCAATTTTTCATGCGTTTTAAACCATAATTACCCTGTTAAACTTGTTTCAACTTTTGATTTAGTGAATATTTTGATAAATATAATCGTATAACCAGTGAATATCTAGGTTTTGGCACTTTAAGAACACATCTGCATGATCCATTTTGTGTTTTGAAACCTCATATTATTAATTTTATAACTTTTTTAATAATAGTGTCTAGATGGTCATTGTGAGTGACTCTTTTGACACCTAGTTTTGTGCAATTTTAAATCAGTTTTTTGCATTATTTGACATATAAATTGTGTAATTAAGTATAGTTGCACTTGTAATTTAGTTTATTTTACAATTATAGTATAAAAATTCATTAAAAAAGTTATTTATCTTAATATTGTTCTTACATTAGTATATTTTTGTGACACGACACCTTATTTTGTTTTAACATTTCACAATTTTTTGCTTTGTCTAACATTAAATTGAATAATTATTATGTGTTTGTACTTTCAAAATTTTTTACTATCAAATTAAATTAAAATTCACACTATTTTTTATTTTATTTTTAAAGTATTTATAAACTGTTTTGTTTAAAGGGAAGCTATGGCTTCGCCTCATTTTTTCTTAGATAAATCTCAAATACTTAATAAAAATAACTATAATATATGAAAAATTCATGTTAAAGTTGAATTTATGTCTCAAAATTTATGAAATATTATCGTTGGAACTGAAAAAATCCCTTTCGAACGTTAAGTGACCCTTGAGCTTACCAATGCATTTCAACAAAAATCATAGGAAGCTATGTCCATTATCTTGAAGAATGTTAAAGATGAATTCTTTTTCTACATTGGTAATCAGGTGTCTCCTAGCAATGCTTAAAAACTTCTTGAATCCATATACGAGAGCACTCGTTTCTCGAAGATTATTAAGTTAATCCTTAAATTGCTAACTACACATATGAAAGGTGATGAGAAAATTGTAAATTTTATTACTAAAATTAAAAATATTAGAGCTCAGTTAAATGGATATAATTATAATTTGATTCAAGATTAATTACTTTATTTTATTATTTAGTTAAATATTCATAAAAAGTTTAGAAATTTTATTTTAAATTTGAATTCTAAGTATCACACTGAGCAAGATAATCTTGACTTTGTCAGCTTGTCTTCTCATTTGATTCAAGAAGAGCAAGTTATGATCATTTTTTATTTTAAAAAGAATGTTAAGCAAACACTTATCACATTAAATAATATTTTTAATAATATTAATAATAAAAAATCTAACCTTAATTATGTGAAAGACAAATACAAGAATAGAAAATCTAATAATAAGAATCACAAACCTAAGTTTAATAAAAATTATAATTTATGTGATAAATTTGATCATAAGAGAGAAACCTGTTATAAATTTAAGAATAGAAATAACAATCAAATTTCTTAAAATAACAAAGAGAAGAAATATAATCAAAACAAGTAGAAAAATCAAAACCTTAATCAGAGTAACAATTGAGATTTAAATGTTATTACTTTGTATGCCGTTTTATTTACTTCAAATGAACATGAGTGGATTTTAGATAACAATGCATCACACCATATGACTTGCTTAACAATTAAATTTTTAAAAATAATAAAAGAAAGAAATTTAATCAAAATAAGTAGAAGAATCAAAACTTTAATCAAAATAACAATTGAGATTCAAATGTTATTACTTTGTATGCTGCTTCAAATAAAAATGAGTGAATTTTAGATAGTGATGCATCACACCATATGACTTGCTTCTCTAATATTATGGGATTCTAGAGATATCTTTGAAAGAATTTACTTAAAAAATAATTATTTTTTAGAAATAACAAAATAAGGACAAACAATATTTTTAAATGTTATTATAAATGTTATTTTTTATGTACTTAAGCTTAAATTTTTTTTGTTATCTTGTTTTTAACTTACAAATGATAATTTTATTGTAACATTACTTAAAGATAGATGATCCATTAGAAATCAATCCGGTTTTTTGATTATTGAAGGTGTTCAAAAGAATGATTTATATATTTTTTCTCCTTCTTCTCTACATATTTACTTTCATCGCATAATAAAAATGAATCTCAGTTATGAAATAAAATATTAGGACATATTAATTTTATAAGTTTACATGACATGTTTGTGAACAATGTTATTGTTGGGCTTCCTTCTATCTCTTTTTAGCATGAAACTTGTGAGGATTGCTTACGTGTTAAGCAACATACTAACCTCTTTCACAAGAATCATGATGCGAATTCTTCACATCTTTTAAAATTGATTCATAATGATGTTGTAGAACTTTTTGAAGTGATATATCTTAATGATTCTTTGTATTCTATTATTTTTATTTATGATTACACTAGAATGATTTGATCTTTTTCATTTAAAAATGTTGATATATTATCTACATTCAAAAAATTTAAAGTTAGTATTGAAAATATATCTGATTTTTTTATTAAAAGATTAAGAACTGATAACGATGGTGAATATGTTATTAAAGAGTTTGATTTTTTTACATTAGTTACGATATTCAAATGAAACTAATAGCTCCCTATTCTCCTTAGCAAAATGGTAATGTTGAAAGAAAAAACTGCACCGTCATAGAAATGATAGAACAATGTTGTAATCTTCAAATGTTCCTAACTTTTTATGGGTCGAAGTCATGAATACTGCTGTGCATATTCTAAATAGAGTCTCTACCAAAGCCTTGCATCTTTCTACCCCTTTCGAAATGTGGACTAAAAAGAAACCTAGTATGGCTCATTTCAAGATCTTTGGCAATCCTACTTCTATCTTTATTCTTAAAGTTAAAAGAAAGAAGCTCGATTCTATTTCCTATTCTTGTATTTTTATAGGTTATGTAGGTAATAAAAAAAGTTTAAGAGTGTATGTTCCTTCTAAATGTTAGATCATTGAGAATATGAATATTTTTATTCTCAATTTTTTATTGGTGATCCCTTTATGGAACCTCCTCGTCAACATTATTATCATGCATTAATGAATATATATGAATGTGGACCTCAATCATTTGAGGAATCCACTCAAGATGATAGATGGAATGTTGCTATGCAAGTTAAATATAATACCTTAATTAAAAATCAAATTTGAGATCTTGTCCCTCCATTTAAAACACATATTGTTAGTTGTAGATAGATTTATAAGATCAAATATAATTCAATTGGTAAAATTGATAAGTTTAAAGATAGATTAGTTGCTTGTGAGTTTACTAAAAAATTTGAGATTGATTATGTTGAAACCTTTGCCCTTGTAGCAAAAATGAATATTGTTAGACTTCTTATTGCTCTTACCACACAAAATGGTTGAGTTATCCACCAAATGGATGTGAAGAATGTATTTTTAAATGGGGGTTTAGAATAAAAAATCTACATGACTCAACCTAAAAGTTTTACTGACTCTAATAGAGAACGTTATGAATGCAAGTTAAATTTTTTTTGTATGATTTAAAATAAGCTCCTCGAGCTTGATATTCTAATTTTTTTAAAGAATTGAGTTTCTCTAATTGCTACTTTGATAATGATCTTTTTGTTAAAATTAAAAATGATTATTTAATTCTAATTATATTATATGTTGATTATTTATTGATTATTGATGATCTATCTAGTTTAATTCATAAATATAAGAATAAATTAAGTCAAATATTTGAAATAACTGATTTAGGCATTCTACATCATTTTTTAAGAATGAATATATTTCAAGATCAATATTCTATTGTTGTATCAAAATCTTAGTATGCTCATAACCTTCTTGTTAAGTTTAACATGATTGATTGTAAATCTTTTCCACTACTATTGAAGTTGGTGTTAAACTTGATCTAAAACCTATATGTGAAATATCTAACCTCATTTTATATAGACTACTTGTTGATAGTTGATTTATCTAACCATTATTCGGTCATATATTTCATATGTTGTTGGTATTGCTTCTAAATTTATGTAGGATCCATATTTGGATAATTGAAAATTAACTAAATAAAATTTTTATTATATCAAAGGAACAATTAATTTTGATTTATTTTATTCTTTCATTGATAATGTTAAATTATATGGTTATTTTGATACTAACCATGCTAGTGATACTATAGATAATAAATCTACTTCTGAATATGTGTTTAAGTTTAGTGCAGGTGCTATCAGTTGGATTAGGAAGAAGCAACCTACTATCTCTATCTCTTTTACTGAAGTAGAGTACAAAAATGTTATAAAAGTTGCCAAAGAAGTCATGTAGCTGTGAAGGTTATTGGGAGAACTTTATTTGGATGTTTTTCACAGTACCATCATTCATTGTGATAATCAAAATTATATAACTCTGACGAAAAGTCCAGTATAACACCAAAGAACTAAACATATTGAAATTTATGTACATTTTATCTAAAAAAATTCTCAATGATGATATTGATTTGTAGTTCTGTCCTACAAATAAACAAGTGAATGATATCTTCATAAAATCACTTGATGCTACTAAATTTTATCAGTTTCATGCAATGTTAGGCCTCTCAAAGTTGCCATTAAGGGAGATTGTGCATGGCAATGCCACTTTATAACGGTCATGTGTTCTTTCTTCTTTTATATACTTATTCTTATTGTAAAACATTGTAAACTTTATGTAAAAATTATGTGATTTGAGTAAACTTCATGTGAAAGTTTTAATTTTATACTCCAATACATAAAAACATACTTTTTAATGGAGGTCTTTATGTTATAAATGGATACAAATTTGCTTAGATGATTATTCATGAGAAAATGTGAGATGTAGTCTCACGATCATACTAACTTAGACTTACTTTATAGTAGTTTATAGATTATAATTTCTTTTGTTTCAAAAAATGATGTTTGAAATGATGAAGATTTTTACATACTTCAATTATGTACATAGTATAATTCTTGTATTAAGGTGTCTATGACATTTATCTCCACTTAACATTAAGAGGGAATGTTAGAACATTTAATGTCTAAGTGAGCTAATTTAGACTCTTAGCATATTTTAGTTTATTATTAAATAATAATAATTTATTATTTATTAAACATGAGGTGAAAACTTTATGTAAATAAATAATAAAATATTGTGATTTATTATTAACCAATTAAATTAAATGATTCTCGGGAATGATGGATCCATTGGTTACAATGATCACCTCCCACATTTATTATAAATAGGGTTTTACATTATTGTATTAGTCACTGCGAACACACTCGATGAATTTGATATTTTCATGTGACAAATATTTACAAAGGTTCTGTAAAGGCTTATGTGAAGAAGTGATAAGGGAAGGCTTTCTATTGAGGTGCATCATTTCTTAATTTATTGAATATCATCTTCGTAAATTTTTTACCTCTTGAGATTTTCCCACTTCAAATTTTTGTGTACTATATCAAATTTTTATGCTCTTTTCCATCATTCATTCATCTAGATCCAATATATATTGCATATACATTTTATATTATGTTGATTTTATTATATATTTGTATAGTTTTAGTCACATATTATCATATTTGATTGGTTTATGTTCAATTTTACACATAATCATACCAAGTTTGCTTAGATTGGGTGCATCATGCATTGCATAATCACTTCCTTTTTAGTTCAGATACACAGACACAAATTGCTATAACTCAGTCCATAATCCATATGCATAGATGTCAAAATTGGGTGCATGTGTGTGACACATTATTTTCACATGATCAGTTTCACACCATCTTATCTTAAATGGAATGACAAACTCCATGTCATTCTTTACGTGGTATACTTTAGATACCATTTGCACCAAGTATCACACCATATTATTTATTTATTTCATTTGCCTTAGTTGGCATTTTTGTATAGTCCTCGAGCTACATTCTCAAGTACTCGAGTGGCCCCTTGACCATTTTTCATTTCAGAGTTTTAAAATATCCTTTAGAACATCTTGCATAGTTATAGTTACATTGCATAATTTTAGTTACAAATGCATCTATTACACATGGGTAGGTAAATATGGAGTCATAGATTATTTTTAGTTCTTGAGCCACCTACATAGGAGGGTTGGACAAGCCATTAGTCCGATATACATTATTCACAATATACGATCCATTGAGGAGGGGTTGGAAATGATGGATTCAAAGCCAGATTGAGTTTTTGAGCCACCCACACATGGGGATTGGGCAGGCCATCAACTCAATCCAAGCTACTCACTATTTGATCACTATCTACATGCAAACACATATGATATCACTAAGTTTTTGCATTGGTTCACATACCCTATGAGGTGTATTCATTTCTTTTCTCTTTCTCTTATCTCTTTACTCAGTTTTGTCTTTGATTTTGATCTTGATTAAGTAAAGACTGATTCATCCATGTTTTATTTACAGGATACACAATGAAGTACACTTTTCACACTCATACCCATATTCACAGGTTTCACCTCACAAATAAGTCCAGGTATGCTTTTTCTTCCTTTATCCTAGTCATTTCACTTTTCTACATTTTATAATGGAGGGGTGGGAGGTAAATGTAGTCATATAAAATGTCAGTTGTGTGTAATGAGTATTACTTAATGTAGATGAAATTTGAGCTCTATATGGATTTAACAATATAAATTCAATCAACCCAAATAACCAACTACCTAATTAAAGTGATAGAGCCATTAGAACCTAATACCAACTAATGAATTCACAATTCAAAACAATATTATAATTCTAAACTAAATGCTCTACACAATGATTAAACAAAATTAAAATAAGAGGATTAGGATATAGATTACCTTAACTCAAATTTTTGACACAATGATGTTGCTTAATCAATGATTGTTAGATGGATGCTTGAGATTAATTTGACATGGATTTGTTATGGATTCTTAAGATGGCTCTATTGACATGGTATATTACACCCTCTGAAAGGAGGCTCGACTTTCTTTATCCACGTGACACAATAGAGACATCCCTCTTGCTGTGGGTGGCAAACGTGAGGGATGAATATCTAGATAAGGGGCTAGATCCCTTTCATGCACCTTGAGGCCCTGGATTTACTACTAGTAACTAGTTGGGGGATGAAAAGGGAGATAAAAATATTAAAATAAGAACCTAAACTATGTGGTGATGCACCAAATTGATGGTCTACTCAGCTTTGATAGACACTTTAAATCAAGACAAGCTAGCCTACACTTCACTCAAAATAAAACCTTCTTTGCAACAATGTGTCAACAAGGGGTCCTATGGAGAGATAAGAGAGGAAGAAACGAGCATAAAATATGTTATGAGACACACTACTACATAGCCTATTCACTTACCTATACTTCTTCAGATACTTCATGTGACTTGCAAGAGAAGAAAACACAAACACTAGACACTGTTGGGGTTAACACATGAAGATAGAGAAAGAGACCACACTTTTAAAAAACTAACACCTAAATGTATGGTCAATGTAACATTGAAAAGAAGGTAAAATATTTTCTTAGATTCAAGGTAAAATTTTGTAGGGCTTCACCATACAAGCTGAGAGATCCCTTCCTCAAATGAGAAATTACAATATATAAAGTGTTGTAACTAGAAGCTGACAAATCCTTAGGAAAAGAGACCCATGCTAAGTCAAACATTTGCTGAGACAAGAGGCCATGCTGCTACCATGTTTTTCAGATTTGCATATGAAAACCATGTTATAGGCTGTTCAAAACACTACCTTTGTTGTCCTTCGCTTACAAAAGTATGTGCTACTCCTTCCAATAATTGACAAAGCCATTCTGAAGTTATTGTGGTTGGACTATATTTTATTTAGTGCCTGGGTGCGACTTGGCTGCACATTAAAATCTTGGCATGAAAACATGATTGCACCTTCTATCATTTGAAAACCAAACCTTT
This sequence comes from Torreya grandis, assembly GCA_037957365.1. Taxonomy (NCBI): domain Eukaryota; kingdom Viridiplantae; phylum Streptophyta; class Pinopsida; order Cupressales; family Taxaceae; genus Torreya; species Torreya grandis. The sequence continues at coordinate 1,209,992 of JARHVA010000130.1, forward strand.
TATTGGTTTTTGGTAGAGACTATTTCACCTAAGTGCATTTACTCTTCTTGCTGATGACACCTGTGCCACTTGCCTTGGTTTAGATGATACTTAGGTCTATGCTTTTGACTTGTCATGCCACTTAAAACATTTTGAGCTTTTACTTTATTGTGCTACGTGGTCGTGTTCTAGGTTATCCACCTTATTTTCTTTTATTTTGTTACTTTCCTTTGCCTTGGCTTTTTCCCTTTTGTCTTTAACCATTCAGGTTCTTAGGCGCTTGTTATTTATTAGGGTTTCATATTGATCTTTTCCATTTTTTGAACTTATTCGGGTTCTCGAGTTTTCACATTTCTTTGCTTACGTATTCCCTTTTTCCTTGTCTTTTCTTTTGTGCAGGAATGTCTTCACCATGTCCTTCAGACAAAATATATGAAGGATTTATTTTTGTCTTTTTTCTACCTTCGTCAGCCTTCAGGATTTTGGTAATGTCAAATTTCTTCAAATAAAACATCTAAAGGAATTCCTTCGAATATTTTGTTTGAAAGAATTATCTTTTGGGCTTGCCTTTGCTCCTTTCTTTTGATGGGCCTTTGTGCTGCGCTTTCCTTCGGACAAAATATCCGAAGGGATTCCTTTAGACATTTTATTTGAAGGAATTATTTCCTTTGATTGCTTCTTTTTTCGAAGGGCATGTGCCCTTCAGGCCTTTTGACTTTATCCTTTCTTTCTTAAAGTGCCCTCCACAAAGGCTTCTCTCATCCAAAAGTGCCCTTTGCAAGGGCAAGTGCCCTTTATAAACTTTGAAAATGACCCTTCAAAAAAGTGAAAAGAGTCCTCTTTCTTGACCAAGTGCCCTCCGTAAAGACACTTACCCTTTATAAATTTTTTAATTGTTTTACACACAGTCTAAGAGCCCTCCAAGGAAATTCTTTGCCTTTGCGAGCCACTTAGACTAAATAGGGTCCTTGAAAAAAACTTACTCATAAAGTTTCTTAAGGCCTCTTGACAAACCCGAATATTTCTTCTAGACCCTTTTGGGTTCTCCAATGCCTTCTGCTTTGGAATTTGGATCTGCTCCAACTTATGAAATTTCATGAGTAAGACCCCTCAACAAACTCGATTGCAACTATCTTGACCCATTCAGGTTTCTAGATTGCTTTGGCTTATAAGACAAAACAAGTAAAGTCATTTGGAGAACCCGATTTGGTCTAGCAAGACCAAATTAGGTTTGTAAGTGACTTTACTTATGAACTTTTCACAAGTAAAGTGGCTTACAAAACCCATAATGCACTATGGGGACCAAGTAATTGCATTTGGAAAGCCCAAAGTAGTTCCCCTTGACAAACCCAAAATACACTTGGTTAAATGAAATGAGGTAAACACTTGGTTTTTTCATGGAACATGTCTGACAGGGAACCTTGATGAATTATTTTAGCTAAAACATGGATTGAAGACTTATACACAAAAGAGGGGGTGCCCATTTTTAATTCTAAATGACCAAAAAATGGTCAACAAACTGGTGACTCATAGGGAAAACATGCCTGCTATGATTGGGAAGAATAGTAGCCTCAAAGTCCATTGGGCATGGAGTTAAAATGCATTTTGAGCATGTTAAAATAGCCTTGTAAAGACCTTTGAGCCAACAAATATTTACCTCAAACAACAAGGAAAAATAACACGCAACAAAAGTAAAAAAATAACAAACTTGTGCAACAACACTTAAGGAATAGGAGGAAAAACAACAAAAACTACGTACATGAAAAAAAAAACTTAGTAACAATGCTTAAAGTATATCTTATTGACTGTGATATGTAACTCTTCACCAGCTAGCTTGGAGAGTTGAAAAGTATTGTGTTGCTTACATTGGGTGATGACATATGGGCCACTTCACAAAGTGTCAAACTTCGTGTGCCTTCTAGGCTTGGCTCGGTCCTCATCCCACTTCAAGATGATGTCACCTTTTGAGAAGCTCCTTGGCATAAGCCTTTTTTCAAAATACTTCTTTGTTTGTTGTTGGCAGATAGTCATGGCATCCATGGCTTGGTCTCTCGCTTCTTGAAGCTCCATTAGCTCACAATACCTAACTTCTAAGATATCACTCTCCATAAATTGTAGTTGATGGGTAAGATCCAAGGCTGGTAACTCAAGTGAGATAGGAAGACTAGTTTCCATTCCATACATAAGTGTGTATGATGAATTCTTGATTGCCCTCTTTAGAGTGATCCTATCTGCCCAAAGAGCTGTCTTCAACTTGGCATGCCAAGTCCTTTGATTTTATTCCATTGTCCTCTTTATGATCCTAATCAAATTCTTGTTTGTGGACTCGGCCAACCCATTTCCTTATGGATAGTAGTTGGAAGTGCTGAGATAGATGCCATACTTCAATGCCCGCTCACTTGTCTTTATTTCCAAGAAAGCCAATGTATTGTCTGAAATGATTGTGGCTGGGACCCCAAATCTTATCACTATGCCTTCATAGAAGTCTAGGATTGCACTTTCATTGGCCTCTTTCAAAGCTACGACCTCTACCCACCTTGTGAAACAATTTGTGGCAGTCAAAACCCACTTGTGGTCATCACTAGAAAGAGGATTGATCAGCGCTATGAAGTCCAACCCCCATTGCATTAATCATTGTTCTACCTAAATAGGATGAAGAGGCATGGAAACTAACCATTATTTTTCATCAAAGAAGGCACATTTTTAAAATTTCCTCACATAAGCATGAGTGTCTTTAAACAAACTGGGTCAAAAGTAACCAACCCTCATAATCCTTACAACTATTGAGCGAAGTGGCCACTAACTGGTCCATCATGGAACTCAAACAATACCTTGTCAACTTGGTCTGAATCAATGCATCTCAAAATCACCCCTAAAAAGTCTTTTCTAAATAGCACTCCATTAACTAGGCCATAAGGAAGATATTAGAGTCTAAAATACCTCCTCTTGGTCCTACCAAGACCTTGTGGACACTCACCAGTTCAAAGAAACTGAACCATGTATTGTGCCCAACTCTTCATGATTGTAGGTACAACTGTTGTAGGTTCATCATGGAGTACTAAAACATCCTCCTTTGGTTCTTTAAAGTCTGTAGAAAGGTGTTCACACAACCCTCTTTCTCTTACCAACTTGGTGGTCTTGATCTCTATGTCATACTCCATTACTTTGGTGATCCAACTTGCCCTTTTCTCATTCAAGTCTCGATTCAACAAGAAGTCTTTTACACTAGGATGTGGCACCATGATGTGAACTTTGCTGCTAGACAACATATGTCTAAACTTATTTAAACTTCGTAAGACTATAAGCACCTGTTTCTCAGCATATGTGTATCTAAACTCATAGCCTTCTAAACTTTGGCTAAAAAAAATAAGAGGTTGTTCTAAATTCTCACCATTTGCTTGAGTAAGCATAACAAAGATTACCTCTTCATTCTCAAAGGTGTATAGATTGAATTCCTTAGAGAAGTTTGGACTAGCTAGAGTAGGAACTTGGGCAATAGCTTGCTTGATGCCTTCAAAGCTGTCTCTTCTTCTTGTTGTCCACGTGAATGTCTCATCCTTCCTTAGCATGGAAGTTAGTGGCTTGACAAGTTCAACAAAGTTAGGAATATATCTCCTAATGAAATTTATCTTACCAAAGAAACTTTGTAACCCTTTCTTGTGTTTAAGCAAGGACAATGCTAAGATGGCATTCACCCTCTCTGGATCAATGGACATACCTTCCTTCGAAACAACATGGCCCAAGAGCTTGCCTTTATGGACAATAAACACACATTTATTTGGGTTGAGAGAGATGCCAAACTCTCTACACCTTTCAAAGATTTGCCTTAGGTGCTTCAAATGTTCACTTACCTGCTTGGAGAATACTGTCACATCATCAAGATAAGCCAACACAATGTCATTGATCAAACCTTGGAAAGCCATGTCCATAGCATGTTGAAAGGTAGCTCCAGCATTTAACAATCTGAATGGCATCTTTCTATAGGCGTATGTTCCCCACTTGGTGGTGAAGGCTATCTTCTATTGATCACATTCTTGCACTAGGATTTGATTGACCCATAGTAACCATCTAGGATAGAGAACCTTTCACTGCTTGTCACCATCTGAAGAATTTGCTCCATACTTGGAAGGGAATAGCGATCTCTCAATGAGACTCTATTTAGGTCTCTAAAATCCACACACAATTTGACTTCTCCATTCTTCTTCCTAATAGGGACCAAATTGGCCAGCTAAGAAGAGTGCTTGATAAGGAAAATGACCCTGGACTCGATTAGTTTGGTGAGCTCCTTCCTAATGAGAGGATCGATCTTTGGATTGATTCACCTTTGCTTTTGTTTGATGGGCTTGGCACCTTCCTCCAGATCAATGGTTTGTTGGGCCAAGCTTGGATAAAAGCCTTCAAATCACCACACTCCCAAGTGAAGACATCATCAAACTCTTGACATTACATAATGAAAGCACACTTTTCCTCATTGGTACACACCTTCCCAAGTGCAAGCAACTTATCCTTGTAGATCTCTACCCTTTCATAATTTTTCTTCTTGGTTGACATGCTTTCTTTATCTCTCTTGATTTGGTCATATTCATTGAAAATGCTCTTAAGATTTACCAAACCTTTGGGAAGCCTATTGGTCTTTAGTTAAACAATCTACCCATCATATTATTGCTGTAGCTTGGATTAATTTTTTGAAGCAAACTCAATGTCTTCCTACAAGAAAAGTGCTATTTGTTGGTCACTTTCAAACACCTACCAATTTATGACATTGTGTGGTATGGAGGGCTTCACAATCACCTTTAAATGATGTTGATTTTTGATTAATCTTATCCCCTTCGGGATGTCAAACTAAGCACTAATTACTGCTAGTCTATCAACATGCTTGTTCTCCTCTCTTAGAATGGAAGTGATGTTGAAAGCAAAGAGGTTTATCTACAAGGTCCCACACTCTATGCTTGTAAGACTTTAGTAAGGAGTTCTTGGTCAAGTTTTGACCTCTCACTTGGTTCACAATCAACTCACTATCTCCAAACACTTATAATTCTTTGATTCTTCTCTTCTTTTCCCATTCTAGGCCATGAACAAGGGCCTCATACTCTGATACGTTGTAGGTGTAGGAGAACTAAAACCTAAAATTTGAGAAGTATTTATCCTTTGAAGGTGAAACCAACATTACCCCACTACCGGATCCTGACTTGCTTCTAGATCCATCAAAGAACAACTGCCACAAACCATAGTCGTCTTGGTCTATTTTCATCAATTTTGGCATGAAATCATCTTTCTCATGCATGCAGTAGACTCCAAGATCAGATTCTTCAATAAAATTGTAAGGATCATGCTCAAAGTTGTCATTTCCCCATTCATCTAGAAGCAGGTTAGAAACTCCGAAAAGGAAAGATGATGGAGATTGATCCACCTAGATCTCTTCTTCATCAATATTTGTGTAGTTCACATTTGCAACTTTGGGTGAGTATGGATTCAGGTGATCTTTATGGATGGGCTCTGACTCAATCTTCACTTTAGTTCCATACTTTATCCTGAAAGCTATGTAAGACTAGTTGACTACCAAGTATCCACCTATCTTGGATGTGAAATCCCTTGACAAACAAAGAGTGAAGTAAGGAGGAACATCTACCACTAGCACATCATGGGGAATTGAGAATGTCAGACATGCATAGAGAGTTATATTTAAGCCTCTTGCCACTCCCAAGGTCTTAGCTGGTGATCCATCCAACTGTAAAACTGCTTTGGTCATTTGCTCATACTTGAGGCCTAGCTTATCAGCTATGCATTTGGGCATAACTGAGGTGCTTACTCCACTATCAATGATGAAATTATGGACTAAAAATCACCAATAATCAGGGACAAATAGAAGGGTAGGACCTTCTCATCTTTATTTGCTTGACCACCCATGGGGGGAGCCCAATTTACTACCAACACATTATTATTTCTTGCTGGGACAACTTGCTTACCTAGCCCATACAATTCCTTTTGGAGTATATATTTTTATCATGACAGTGCTAAAGAATCCCACAATGAGATGTTCATGTGCATCTTCTTCATTTGGTCCACCACATTGATTGAAGTATTTCCCCCTTTAGAGTTCTCTTTGGGGACATTCGTAACCTGTGGTGCAACCTGAGGAGCTGAAGCTGCAATCATTAGACTGAAATTGGGAAACTTTTGATTTGCTTGTGCTCTCGGGGATATTTCAAGTACACTCCCTACTTGATTGAGTGAAAGAGATGTAGTATGTTCTTGATTTTCATCAATGGCTCTCCTTTTAGACCTAGTTTTGGATGCAACACTAACATTCTAATTACTTATGCTCTCCACATAGTTGACTGCATAGAACTCTCCTTTCAAGTGATTCATGAGAGTGATATTAGATTGAGCTTACCTATTGTCTATCTCAAGTTGTGTTGACATCTCAAAATTTAAGAATTTGGATGCTTGATCACCTTGTGTAGTCATGATTTGATTTGGTAGCTCATTGGCATAAGCAAACAACCTGTTCTTGGCCATGCTCTAAGGGTGGATAGTTGGGATGCTCCTGCACCAAATTATTTTTAATGGGGACAAGAGCCTTAGAAGATGAAGGGGAATTTGGATTATAGATTTGATAAGGCTTGACATGTGTAATTTTACCTTGCCCTTGATTATAATTCTGAAAGGGAGGCCTATTTGCTTGCCCAAACTACTGGTAGCCTTGATTTGGCTTATAACTCTGAGCTTGTTGTCTTTTGAGGGAAACTAACTCATTGGTAACACTTTGCGGTAGGATATTAACTTCATGGATGTCATTTATAGGGGTAGCATCCAGGTTCTCTTGATTAGGTAGAGGAGCTAGAGTGGGCAAAGTAGGCTGGACTGAGGGCTATAAATCAGGAAAGAGTGGCATAAGAGGTCTAAGAGATATCTTTCCTGCTTGAAGAAGACAATTTTAGCAGCTATGGCTATCTCATAAGCAATGGGCAATGTGTTTCCACCCATGGACTGTATCATGACAATAATGTCACTATTCAAGGCCTTCAAGTAGTAAAAGAAAGCATAGCTTGGGGTTGGCCTCACAAGAATGGGGATCCTGTCCCAAGTCTTTTGGAACTTAATGTTAGAATCTTGCATAAACTCATGTGGGGCTCTCTTCATGGTGGTTAATTGCTCAGCTAGAGACAAGTGATCAATTTTTTTCCCAAACCTATTGGTCAAGAGGGTCCCTAACTCATCCCATGAGCCAACTGAGTTCACAGGCAAAGTCCCATACCAATCCAAAGCTTTCCCTTTAAAGGACAAGGATAGCAATCTAATGGCTACATTTTCTTCAATGATATTATGGATGTTGCAAAGGTTTTATATGTTTCTAATATGCCCAATAGCAGTGATTGGGCCCTCTCCACTAAAGGGAGGAACACTTTTGAGAGCTGTCCCTGGAATTGGGTCATACTACTGAAGGTCCAAGGGACTGTGACCATTGAAGGCCACAAAAGGGAAAGCTCTATGGGCTGCCATGGTTGTGAAAGGATTCAATAGGGGTCTCCTTGAGTAGGTATATTTTATGGTTGGCTTAGGAAAATGGCTTCTTATGTAAGGGTAAATATTTGAAAATCTCAGTCTCTTTGCTGAGTTCAAAGGTAACTCAACAAATTCAAAAGGGACACCCCTAGAAGAAGATCTTGTAGTGACCTTTGACATGGGATGACAGGTTGGTCATTAACCAGAGACTTGGTTCCTGAATGGAGTCGCTAGGTGCTGAATATAATGCCTTTTGATTTTTTTAACAATATCAAAACTAGTACCAATCCTAAAACTTGTAGGATACAAAAATTGGTCCCATTGGGCATGCTAAAAACTATTGACACGGTAGATCTCACCCTTTGAAAGGGGGCTCAAATATCATCATCCATGCGACACAATGGAGACATCCCTCTTACTGTGGGTGGAAAACGTGAGGGATGAATCTCTAGATTAGGGGCTAGCTCCCCTTTATGCACCTTGAGGCCTTGGATTCCCTACTACTAACTACTTGGGGGGATGAAAAGGGAGAGAAAAATACTCAAATCAAAACCTAAACTATGTGGTGATGCACCAAATGGATGGTCTACTCAGCTTTGACATACACTTTAAATCAAGACAAGCTAGCCTACACTTCACTCAAAATGAGACCTTCCTTGCAATAATGTTTCGGTAGGGGGTCTTATGGAGAGATAAGAGAGAAAAAAATTAGCACAAAAGGTGTTCTGAGACACACTGCTACACAGCCTATTCACTTGCTTATACTTCTTTAGACACTTCCTGTGACCTTAAAGAGAAGAAAACACAAACACTAGAAACTACTGGGGTTAACACATGAAGGTAGAGAAAGAGACCACACTTTCACAAAACTAACACCCAAATGTATGCTCAGTGCAACACTGAAAAGAAGGTAAAAGTTTTATCTTAGAGTCAAGGTAAAATTTTGTAGGGCTTCACCATACAAGCTGAGAGATCCCTTCCTCAAATGAGAAATTACAATATATAGAGTGCTAGAACCAGAAGAAGAAAACACAAACACTAGAAACTACTGGGGTTAACACATGAAGGTAGAGAAAGAGACCACACTTTCACAAAACTAACACCCAAATGTATGCTCAGTGCAACACTGAAAAGAAGGTAAAAGTTTTATCTTAGATTCAAGGTAAAATTTTGTAGGGCTTCACCATACAAGCTGAGAGATCCCTTCCTCAAATGAGAAATTACAATATATAGAGTGCTAGAACCAGAAGCTGAGAAATCCCTAAGAAAGATGACCCATGCTAAGTCAAATATCTGTTGAGATAAGAGGCCATGCTGCTACTGTGTTTTCCAGATTTGCATATGGAAACCATGCTGTAGGCTATCCAAAGCACTACCTTTGTTATCCTTATCTTAAAAAAGTATATGCTACTCCTTCCATCTATTGACAAAGCCATTTTGAAGTTGTTGTGGTTGGATTGTGTTTTCTTCAATGCCTTGGTGTGACTTGGCTGCACATTAAATTCTTGGCATGAAAACACTGCTGCACCTTCTATTATTTGAAAACCAATCTTTTTATTGGTTTTTGGTAGAGACTTTTTCACCTAAGTGCATTTACTCTTCTTACTGATGACACCTGTGTCACTTGCCTTGCTCTGGTTGGTCCTTGGGTCTACGTTTTTAACTTGTCACACCACTTGGAATATTTTGTTCTTTTACTTTATTGTGCTATGTGGCCGTGTTCTAGGTTATCCACCTTGTTTTTCTTTTTATTTTGTTATTTCCCTTTGCCTTGGCTTTTTTCCTTTTGTCTTTAACCATTCAGGTTCTTGGGTGCTTGTTATTTCTCAGGCCTTCATATTGATCTTTTTCATTTTTTGAACTTATCCCGGCTCTCAGGTCTTCACATTTATTTGCTCACTTCTTCCCTTTTTCCTTGTCTTTTCATTTGGGTGGGCCTTTTTTCACTATGTCCTTTAGACAAAATGTTTGAAGGATTTTCTTTCATCTTTCTTCTGCCTTCGTCGGCCTTCTATATTTTGGTAATGTCAAATTTCTTCAAACAAAATGTCTGAAGGAATTCCTTCGAACATTTTGTTCGAAGGAATTCTCTTTTGGTCTTGCCTTTGTTCCTTTCTTTCAATGGGCCTTTGTGCTGCGCTTTCCTTCAAACATTTTGTTCGAAGGAATTCTCTTTTGGTCTTGCCTTTGTTCCTTTCTTTCAGCGGGCCTTTTTGTTGCGCTTTCCTTCAGACATTTTTTTTGAAGGATTTATTTCCTTTGATTGCTTCTTTTCTCGAAGGGCATGTGCTCTTTGGGCCTTTTGTCTTCATCCTCTCTTTCTTAAAGTGCCCTCTCCAAGGGCAGGAGCCCTTAAAAAAATTTGAAAATGACCCTTCAAAAAAGTGAAAAGTGTCCTCTTTCTTGACCAAGTGCCCTCTACAAAGACACCCTTTGAAACTTTTGCAATTGCCCTACACGTAGTTGAAGTTCCCTCCAAAGAAATTCCTTGCCTTTGCAAGCCGCTTAGACTACATCAGGTCCTTAGAAAGAATTTACTCGTAAATTTCCTTAAGTAAGGCCTCTTGACAAAACCAAATGTTTCTTCTAGACCCTTTTAGGTTCTCCAATGCCTCCTATTTTGGACTTTGGACCTACTCCAACTTATGAAATTTCATGAGTAAGACCCCTCAGCAAACTCGATTGCAACTGTCTTGACCCATTCAGGTTTCTAGATTGCTTCTGCTTATAAGACAAAATAAGTAAAGTCATTTGGAGAACCCGATTCAGTCTAACAAGACCAAATCGGGTTTTACAAGTGAATTTACTTATGAAAATTTCACAATTAAAGTGGTTTACAAAACCCATAATACACTATGGGGACCAAGTAATTGCATTTGGAAAGACCAAATTAGTTCCCCTTGACAAACCCATAATACACTTGGTTAAACAAAATGAGGTAAACACTTGGTTTTTTCATGGAACAGGTTTGACAAAAAACCTTGATGAATGATTTTAGCCAAAACATGGATTGAAGACTTATGCATAAAAGAGGGGGTGCCCATTTTTTACTCTAAATGACCAAAAAATGGTCAACAGACTCTAATGGAGGAGAGGAATGATGTCAATAGAAAGAGGAGGGAAAGATCAATGGTGGAGATTTGAAGTTGGTTAGAGGAGATCAAGGGATGAGAATTATCCAAAGAATTTAAAATTCCTTAGAAGCCTCTAGATTTAGAGGCTTCTAGAGAGGAGGGGTGAGAATAGAGAATGTTCTAGATTTGGAGGGTTCTAGAATCCTTCTAAGAGACTAATGATGATTAGAAATGGGATTAGATTGGGATTAGGTGAAGGATTAGGGACTAAAGGTGTAGGAGAGCCTAGGAGGGTTCTAGAATCCTTTTTAAAATTCCTAAATAATAGATTAATAAGATTAGGATGGGATAATGGGGATTTAGGATAGATTAATTAATTGGTGGGGATGAATAAGGTTAATAGATGAAGAAATATAGAAATGGGACATTAAATAAATGATTATGAAGGGGGGATAAATTATAGTAAATGAGATAAGTAGAATTAATGTCGACTAATAGGAATATCAGTGAAAATAATATAGTCAAATGAATTTAGGTGCATACACTTAAGACCACTATTCCTAACTTAGCTCTTGACTCATCTTAGGACCTCTTTAAATACTTATCCAACTTTTGTGTGAACCTTTACACATCCTTAGACATCTCAAAATCAGTCCAAACCCTCCCCTAGGGATCTAGGTCCCTATTTCCTCAATTTTTACCACCTAGAGACTAGCGTTTTAATTTGGATAGTAGTGCCCTATGTTAATTTACCACTTTCAACACTAATGTCTTTTGCCAAATTTCAACCCAATTGAACATATTTTCAATTCCCAAGACACCTAGGGTTGGCCTAGACCTATTTCAAACCCTGCACATGCACTAGATTGGTATAAATACATGAATTTTAACCCTTTATCCACTAGATGGAAATCATATACAAATTACATAAATGATCTTGGAACAAGTTGTGCACAATCAAGGTTATTGATCCCTATTCTGCCTTACTTCTATATACATTCATCTACAACCATCCCAAGCCAAAAATACATAGATTTATAGTCTCAAACTTTATTCAAATTACTTAGGTCCAAACTCATACCAGCAGTCACTTGCACTTGCACCAAGCACTTAGGTAGGAGAACTACATTGAGATTTATCCCTCCTAGGATTATTGGTATGTAGGCACTCTCAACATAGCGGGGTGTTGAGGATGTCTAGCCTACTTAACTAACATCACACTTTTACTACTTTCACCATTTAAATACCCTAACAACATGGAGGTCTAGGGTTTCCTCTTAAATCAATAAAAAATAATGCATATACAATGAATTATAGCTCATATCCATAGGTACAAGTAGGTTAGACTTAGCCGGAGGTGCACACAAAAGATTAGATAGTTTTTACACAAAGAACATAAACATTGAAAGTAGGACACTAGCGCCCCAATGCTACTAACTAAGGTACAACACTATTGTCCAAGAGGGTTTTTGAAACATGGACCTTGTTTTTGAAACTTAAATATGTTTCCACACTAGTTTTTAGCCTCTAAATCATCCATCCCAGTCAATTTCTAGCTAAGTACTTATTTGTGTCATTCATTATTATTTTTATAAATATCAAATTAGGTGATTTTTTGCACAAATCAATGGATGTATTTATTGCATATTTATACTTTGATTTAATCTACTTAGACCCTTTAACAACGTAGAGATTACACTCCATAAACCCTAAAAAGTTAAATTAGAGTGAGATACAAGACACTCCAACATTCTAAGTTCATTGTGCTCTCATAAAAGTACCCTTGTGCCAGTATGCTAACTTTCCATCTTGCACTAAATACCAATCAAAATGAAGAGTAAAGTAAGAGGTTTTCATTTCACACATATATTAAAATTTAAATGATGAAAAAAAGGATTAATAAGAGAAGCCTACTCCTCTCCATGACTTGTCCAAAAAAATTACAAGTTCCAAAACTCCAACAAAGAATGTTCAAGCCCCCCAAAAGTTAAGAACTGAAAATTAAATAGAAAAATACTCCCTAACAAAATATCCACCAAAACTCATAAATGAGTATCTAATTTTTTACAAATCCACTACCTTTGTTACAAATGAATTGATGTTTCTTACAACCCCGTGTTTTCTCTTACAACTTGAATTAATTTTCTTACAAGCACATGTGGGTCTACTTGCACTAGTAAAATCGCCCTTACAGACTCTTTGAAAATCATTCAATTCACCTACATGCCCACATGGACTCTTTATAAAATCATTAAATGTTTTTCTAATTCCTCTTACACACTCAAACTAGTTTCACAACTCTACCAAACCTAGGCTAATCCTAGGTCCTATAGGCTACCTAACAAGCCTTTCCCAAAAGACTAGCTAGCCCTTACTAGCTAGTGTTCATAGCCTTTATAAAAAGGCTATGCGTCCATACCTTTTAAATAATAGACTAAAAAATTTAAAAAATAGTTTTTATTAGATTTATCGTTTAATATTTTTTTAGGTTTAGTGGTTCATTTTAAACATACATAACACCATATGAAAATTTAAGTATTTACACAAGAAGTAGAAGCTATATTTGAATTTCCATAAGCACTAGGGAGTCATAAAATGTATTAAATGCAATGAATAAGTTGAGATCAACAAAGGAACAATAGTTCAACATGAGGGGCATCACATTCTCCTCCTCTTATAAAAACATCATCTTTGATGCAACAAACAATAACTAGGAGTCATAATAAATTTTTAATTTTATGAGCTAAACCAAGTTACATTCAAAATATTCTAATACAACTCAAAGTATCAAATTTTTAACAAGATAGACATTTCCTTTGCATTTAAGACCACATGATTGTTCGTAGAATCAATTAATGTTTTAAATAACTTAAGTCCTTCCAAAGGAGTGTAATTCTCTCAAAGCATTCCCAACAAAAAGATTCACATGTGATATCGTTGAATACAAATTTTCCAAATTTAATGCCTAAAACAAAGTCTTTTAATCTAATATACAAAATTTTAATTATTGAACATTATTTTTATTAAGTAAATGGATCATCTCCAAGAAGCAAGAGTTTTATAAAATCCCAAATGTTTTAAGTCAAGTAGTTGATGCCAATTTGATTATGTAGTTCTATTAGTGCCATACTGACACCCATACACTATCATAAGTCATCTGGTAACCAAATAATTCTTGATATAAGGCATGTGTGTAAATGAGTGGCACTTTATGAAAAGAGCATAAGGAGTAAAGTTGCGTGTCATTTCATGGAAAGAGTACACTATGTAAGGTTGAGTGCCATTATAGTACAAAACTTCGTAAGGTCAAAATATGAGAGCATTTACTTTTGTTGAATCATGTAGAAAACCATGATGTCTGGTGAGGGAAGGATGACCTCAAGAATTTCACATTAAATTTCCCATATCAACCCTATAGTTCATTCCAACATCTATCATTCCTCCCCCATAACCACATAAGATGACATATTCTCACATCATGGACATAGAAGAAACCAATATTTATAACCAAATGATTTTTTTCAAAATAAATCAACAAGATGATCAAATAAATCAATGACGAAGTAGCCTCGAAATAATAATCAAATAAATGAACAATTATTCAAAAAATCAAAGTAGGAGCAACCCAAGCGATGACTGGTTAAGTAGAGTTAACAAATCAATTAGAAGGAAACAATGTTGGTTTCGAAATCAACTTAGATCATCAATCAATCCAAAAATATAGTTCCAACACACCATAATAAAAAGAAAATTGTACATTACTTTCACTATGTGGCTTAATAAATCCAATTGGGGGGAGAAGAAATATAAAGTACCAAGTAACTAACATAGAAGCCTCTACTACCTCTTTGAGGTAAAGAGTAAAAACACAGTTCCAACATATATCTGAGCAATAGTAGATACCATATTTTCCACACTGCTAGATCATTCATAAGAACAAGATCCTCTCAAGATTCCACAAGACTCAACATAGAGTGCCCATCACAAAGGTTGTCTTCCTGACAACCAATAAGGGGTCAGTGGAGGGGCACCTTATCCATAATGTGACTAATATGCATAGTGCACACACATGAAATATTCAAAATGCTATTTGGGGTTCTTCATCTTGCAAAGGGGAAAAGTAGGTTTTCAAATTAGTTAAAACTCCACTTCTTAGCCCCTAACTTAGTTTGAACAAGTATGATCAGGTGCTTAACATCTCCCTCAAACCCCACACTTACATCAGTGCTTAACCAAAAGGGCCGATATGCAGGGTCTTACAACACAAAACTAGATTACAAGGGTGGAAATTTAATTACACCATAATTTTAAAAGGATATCATACACAAAAGATACATTAAAAATACATCCATGTTCATATAGGTACATGTCAGTCTTATAAAACAATTATAATTTTTAACCCTAACACATACATCACGATTATACAACAACATATAGTTATTTTAGAGAGAATGATTTTTATCCCAAAGGGTCCATATAGATACAAAATGATGTAAGGAGTTGAATAAAAGGTTTCACATACATATATACTTACAATGCCATGAAGGCTTTGAAAACATTCAAACAATCTAAGGAAGACTTGTCCATAATGGTCCACAACCTATATATATATATATATATAAAGGATACAAGCACATAAAAATACAACATAAACAATAACACTCTCACTATAATGAGAAGTGGTCATCTTGTTGGCCCATAACTGGGGGTATATAATATGCGTGTTTTCTCTGTATCCTCAAATCATTGATCAATCATGAATCTCAAATGTTGTCAAAATGAAGGTCAAAGTGGGCATTCCCACACAGTATCTTAGTGCACGACAAGTATCATAAGTATTCCATAGATATACCTGTCCCATCAAGGACGATATTGAAAATGCACAAAAAAAAATCATTGTGGAAGATAAATGAATCATCAAAAGTTAATTTACCCAAAGCTCCCGGTGTTGAAATCAGGCTTTGATATCGAGTGTCATGCCCATATTTTTTGTTCAATAAAACAAAGAAAAACATGATATATATTTTTATATTATTTAACCCAATAACAAATATTGCAAGTACAGTGCGATACTATATTGAAGCAGTGAGTAATCTTACAACATTATGAAAATGTATTCTATAGCATTAAGCATAAGAAGCAATCAATCAACACGTAAGCAGTGGAATAATATCTCATTCGTGATTCATATAAGGTTTGGTTCAATTTAATTCCCCTACCTTAATTTACTCCTAAAGATCATATTTATTTAATTAAATCCCTCCTAGATTACACTACAGCACAAAATATATGGATCCTTATTACATATACCAAGATTTGGATGTAATGCACACACACATATATTATTTAATATACATTTTAATTGATATGTGCATCTACCATTTATTTCGATACAAACCCTTATCAAATTGAGTAAGAATTTGTCATGTATTATCTATAAGTAGACCATTCATCACCTACCCTTTTCATAAAGACAACATACAATCATCTCTAAGCGAAGCTATGTCCTCAACAAGTTCTTAAAATTCGTCACACAACATAAGGAGTTATTTTCGCAATAACATATCATTATTTTACCGTAGTGAAACATAAAAACAATAATAGACATAAATAAAACATCATAGTAAGAGGTCTCTTTTAACCACATTTCCTCTTCATAGCTTCTAGTGAATGCATGTAAAACAAGATGTAATTATCCTAAGGAGAGTCATTCAGTGGTTGTATTCGGCACACCAGTTGATCACCAATAAACTTAGGTTACAATTTACACTTGATAGGGTTGCCATACCCCGGTAATTGTAGAATAAGGGCTTATTGATAAACTTTTGTCAAACATTACTTCAAGTGAAACATGAATGCAAGAAGGGGTGTTAATATAATACAATCAACACATACTAGAAATTATTATTTCATTATATGCCTATTAGTAAGGTTGAAAATCCTTAGAACGTAGATTAAACATATATGTTTTTATTTATTTCTTATACTGATGATACTCATAAAATAGTGTAATCCTAACTTGAGGGTTAACAATCTAACAAACCTAATCTTGCTTAAATCTAAGACCCTGTTGCCCACTCAGCGAGGCAGCTTACATATCCATCATTGGAATCAGGTTCAGATATAGTTATCCAATTCTACAAGTGCACTGTTGCCTCAAAAGACATCATCTGAAAAGGGGTTGGATATCTAAGCCAATGCAAGTGATAAAACTATCATGATTCTAATAAGCTTCTATAAGTTTTAGAAGTGTAAACTATAACATTATTTGATGTCTCAATATTTATTATCATGATTTGATGTTAGTGAGAGCGAATACAACACACTCGAATCCTAAGTTCATTGTGCTCCCCAAAAGTATTATCTCATAATAGTATAATATAATGTTGTTATAATAATTGAGGAAGTCTATATTTTCTAAATCATTAATTATTTATGCAGTTCTAATAAATCTTATATCAATTAAGAATCATTCTGCAAATCAAAAGTGTTTTCGTTAGTGATGGTGATTTATTTAGTTATTGCCATATTTTCAAGCTTCACTCAACATTATAACATTCTCAGGTCACCACACAGTTATATTGTTAGGGGCTACAGACTCTAATTAGCCTTACCTCCTACATGGTTAACAAAGTATGGAAGTGGTGCACACGCAAACGGGGGTTCCAACTAAGGACAACCATTTCATCTACAATGTTGAGTTAGAGCAAATATATGCATTTATAGAACCAAAACATAAAATAAATGAATAAATCATGACAGGAATTCGTTCCCTTTATTCTTCTTGATAGAAATCAAGAAAAAAAAAAGTTTTGATGACAAGTTGTGAATCCAAAATTTGACAGCATAATGCTTCACAGACTTCAAGAGGAAATAAAAAAAATGCAATACTAATTTCCAATAATTAGCCCCAATAGAAGGAATCCTGAAACAAATTCCATTTTTCCCTTTTAAGGCGGGAATGGTTTGACCCCTCAACTTTCGCCAATGTCCCTTGGCGTTCCATGGCATCATCAATTCCACACAGGGCAAAACAACTCCAAGAGAAGATAAAAACCAGGGTTTTTATGCTCAGGTAGACAGACCTAATCAATCTTTTGAAAATCCTTCAATAACATGGCTAAACGTGCTTTATCAAAGGTAGGCCTAGGCAGGATTTTAATGGAAGTTTGAATGTTTTAGAGTGTTGAAAGACCAAATTGAGTCTTTCATTCCTGGTTACAACTGCGGAAAAGAGTGACCATAGACAGATAAAATCGGCTTCATATCCCTGCACAGCACAATATGTATTTTGAGCCATGCTCCAAGACTTGTTAAGGCTTACAACCTTCGCTTAGCACTGTGGTTAACCATGAGACTTACCTGGTCAGGCTTGGATTCCCACATACAACTGCATGCTCGATCTGTTATCCTCCATGACAGAACGGTAAACTGATGCAAACATAAGGAACGAGAGGCCAATTCAAGCATGACTTTATCTCTTATGATGCAGGGGTTCACACTTTACCATGGACATCTGTAAATAGCTACACATTATGTCAAACAATGCACAAGCATGGCACATAAATTATTTATTCAATTGGATTTCGGTAGGTTACAGTCTAATTCATGCTAATATTGAATTATTTGAAATACACAACATGGGGAAAAGCATTAACAATACTCCCCTGGTTCTTCACAGACTTTCTGCCTTCCATTTTGGCAGCGTAATATCTCTTCTTTTATTAAGAAAATGAAAAACCAACAATTCTGGTCTGTTACACCAATTTACCAGAGTTGATACACTTCCCCAAAAAATTCAACCTCTCCCCTCTACGTTTTGAATGGGCTTCTCCTTTTGTTTGGGTTCCTCCACATTTTTTCCCAAATAACTCTTTGTTTTCCTTCACTTGGGCTTACTTCCACCGACAGTTACAAGGAAGTCCAAAAAGATAAAAGAAAAAGAAAATCCAATATGAAATGGAATGCACGTCATTTTATTTACTGCCTGATCGAGCTTATGCAAGCAAAGCATAAAATAACCTCATACGAGATCCAATTCGAGCTTTCCTTTAGCACTCAGCACTTGGTCGGTCTTTAGAAACCAGAGAATAAATGAATAAGGAAAGAACTCCATTGGAAACACTGATGAGCAATGGCACAGACTGCCTGAAGACCACAACAGAGAAGGAGATAACTAATTAACAAAGGCATAACTCTTCATTGTTTAGAAATACCTGTTTGAACTTCAAAAGGTTTGCTTACAACTGTTGAAACACACAAAATTCTTCAAGACCAATTAGCTAGCTGAAACCAAGGCATAATCGGCAATAGAAGTCAGTTTACAACTGTTGAGTACCACTGAAGCATTCAAAGACCAATTGGTGAATGAGGTAGCCGTAAGCAAAGACAAAGCTCTTCATTTGTTGGAAGACCAAATTGAACAAATGAGATAGTCTGATTCAACTATGGAAGCGAGCTTTTACAACCTGAGATTAACAACATGAAAAAGCCACAAACAAGAGTCGCACAACACGGAAACAATAACTTGAAACACAAGAAAAAAAAAAAAAGAAAAGAAATAAACAAACCATTTTTTTGGGTGCGATACAGGGTACCCTATCTGCCATGGATGCTCTTGCATTAGAAACCCACAGTAGATGAAAAGGACCATGAGCTCCTGGTCATGAACTTGCGATGAGTTGATCTAATGATTTTTCATGCTTGAAAACCTTAGAGGCATTCATCGAAGTTGCATCTTCAGTTGGTTTACCCTTCCACTTGACCAAGTACTCATAGTACTCACAACCTCGTGCCTTCTTTCAAAATCTAATGTCTTAAATAGATTCCATTTATTCCTTCCAATCTTCAGCTGAAAAATCCACTCTATCACTTGTTTCCCTATGAGATAGGTGAGATGCCTACTCCATCTGACAACTCTATTTCATATGCATTAATTGAGAACTTCCTCAAAATCCTACAAGGTCCAATATTTTTTCATTTTAACTTGTTATATTTGCATTTCAAAAACCTCTCCTTACGTAAACGTGCCAACATCAAGTCCCCAACTTCAAAATTCACTTCGTTCTTATGCAAATCAACATGCTGCTTGTATTTTCCAACACTCTCTTCAAGTCTTTTCTTGACTTCTTGATGCACCTCGTGCATATACTGCGCATAATCTTCACCCCTTGCACTTCTTCTACTCATCTTAGTTGTACTTTTCAATTCACACAACCCTCTAACACTGCTTCCATGCACAATTTGAAAATGACTCATACCTGTACTCCAATTGACTGAATCATTGTATGTAAATTAAACTTGTGCCAACATCAAGTCCCACTGTTTGGGCTTATCATGAACCAAACATCTCAACAAGTTACCTAAAATCTGATTTACCACCTCTGTTTGTCCATTTTTTTGGAGGTGATACGCTGAACTGAAGTCTAATTTGGTTATCAGCCTCTGTTAGAGCATCATATAGAAGTGTTCAACAAACTTTGTGTCTTTATCCGAGATAATACTCTGAGGTAATCCATGCAACCTCACAATCTATTGAAAGAAAAAATTAGCTATGTGTGTGGCATCACTAGTCTTCTTGTAAGCCAAAAAGTGAGCCATCTTCAAAAATATATCCAAAACTATGAAGATAGAATCATTACCCTGCTGCATTCTTGGCAAACCAAGAACAAAGTCCATGCTTAACGTATCCCATGGTTTATCTTGGATGGGAAATGGATGATACAAACCAACATTCTAACTTCTTACTTTAGCATGTTTATAAACTCTACACTAGTGTACCAATTTACTTACACTCGTGCCCATTTGTGGCCAATAGTATCTCTCATTCAGTTGTGCCAAAGTCTTGTCATAACCAAAATGAGCAGCAAGTCCTCCACTATGCTTCTCCTTCAACAAGTTCTCTCTCATAAAACCTTGTGGTATGCACAACTTCCATCCCTTGAACATTAGACCATCTTCTATCATGTTATCTAACCATAGAGTCCTATATGTATTTGTTTGATTTCTACATGCTACCCATGTAGCTCAGAAATCCAAGTCTTCCTCATATAACTCTATCATGGCTTCAAATCCAATGATCTCTACTTTCAAATCATTCACTACAAGAGTTCACCTACTCAAGGCATCCACTACTTTATGGGACTTTCCACTTCTATCTTCAAAACAAAAGAATAAATCTAAATAAACTCTACCCATTTCATATGGCGTTGATTTAGCTTGCTTTCACTGTTTATGAACTACAAAGCATGATTGTCCGTGTACAACATGAACTCCTTTGGTAATAAGTAATGCTGCCACTTCTTGAGAGCTTGCACCATCATGTAGAATTATTGGTTGTATATTGAGTACATCCTCTTTGTTTCATTTAACTTCTCACTAAAATAAGCAATTATATTACCCTTTTGACTTATCACTACCCCTATGGCTATTCCACTTGCATCACAATCAACCTAAAACACCTTTGTAAAATTCGGTAAGACTAACACTAGTCGTTCCATCACTTTTTAATTCAAAAACTGAAAACTATATTCTACTACAACAATCCATTGAAACCACTTCTTGTCTCCCTTCATAGTCTCCATGATGGGTGCACACCATTAAAATTTTGGATGTATTTCCTATAAAAACTATCTAACCCATGGAAATTTTGTGCCTCAAACATGCTTTTTGGTGAAGGCCAATTAACAATTGCTCTTACCTTCTTAAGATCCATATTCAACCCTTTTGTTGAAATCACAAACCCAAAGTATATCAACTCCTCTTGCATGAAGCTTAACTTTTTCAGATTTACTAACAACTGCTCCTCTTTTAACTTTTCCAACACCAACTTCAAGTGTTGCAAATGATCTTCTTTGGAGTGATTGAAAATCAAAATATCATCCAAATAGACAGTTACAAACTTACCCGTGAATGGTTACATCACTTCATTCACGAACCTCATAAATGTACTTGGAGCATTCAATAATCCAAATGCATGATTGGTCATTTGTACAACCCATCATTCATCTTGAATGAGGTCTTCCACTCATCTCCTTATCATATGCAGATTTGATGATACTCAATCTTTAAATCAATCTTGGTGAAGTACCTTGCTCCACTCAAACAGTCCATTAGGTCATCAATTATTGACAATAGAAACATGTACTTAATGGTGATCTTGTTTATTACATATGAACCCATACATATTCTCCATTCCCCACCTTTCTTTGGTGCCAAAATAATTATAACTGCACATGGGCTTAGACTCTCACGTATCAAACCCTTCTTGAGCGACTCTTGCACCTGATTCTTTATATCTTCATTCTCCATTGGAGTCAACCTATAGCCTACTTTGTTCGTAAAACTCACTCTAGGCACTAAATCCATATGATGACTAATACTCCTTACAGGTGGTAGCCCGTCTGAAAACTCACTTGTCACAATGTCATCATAGTTTTTCAACATATTCAAAATTTTAATGGGTAAATCACTTAGGGTATTGGCTGTCACAACCTATACCGGTTTGGAAATCAATGAAAAACATACCTCTTCCACCTTATCCACCTTCAAGAAATCTTTTTTGGAAACCAACATGGCCTTTAAACTAATGTCCATCTCATCTCTTTTGTCCTTCAATGGACTCAATGCAAATTTATTGCCATCCCTTGTGATAGTATATGTGTTTGCTCGTCCATCATGTATGACTCTCCTATCAAACTTCCACAACCTTCCCAACAACACATGACACACGTCCATGGATATGATATCACACAAAACCTCATCCTTATACAAAGCAATTGAAAATTTCACCATACACTATTCATTCACAAGAACCTGATGCCCCTTAAGTAACTAAGAAACTTTGTATGTTGTAGGATGTGCTAACTATATCAACCCGAGTTTTTATACCATTTATTGAAAGACCAAATTATTAGTACTACCAATGTCAATTACAACTTTACAACACTTTCCTCTTGATTTATAAACAATCTTGAAAAAATTCTTTTGTTTGCCAGGTTGTTCACCTCCTTGGCTAGTTTTAACAATACTCTTTTCATTAACAAAGCCTCTCATTATTCCAGTGCTTCTGTATGAGTTGGAGACCCAATGCTCTCCTCATATCCAAAAGCTATATGAGTTGTTGCTTCATCTCTCTTACCATTATTTGGACGGTTTTTTGGACAATCTTCCCACTTACAAACCACATACTTGTTATAACCAAAACACTTACCATGAAAACCTTCGCCTCTATGTCATCTGTATGAACCTCTTCCTCTTCAAGAGTATCCTCCTTTTATGATAAAATTCTAGTTTTGTGAACTACTAGCCTCTCCATCATTGTTTTTTGACCTCTTCCAAAGCCATTATGTTCTCATCCTCTCGAAGACTGTCCTCTACCTCTAGCATTTGTTTGATGCCTCCTTGTCAACTTTCCCTCCACCTTCAATGCACTTTAATAGGTTCATTCTATGGTCCGTAGGGTCAAAAAACTAATTGCATCTTGAATAGAAAAATGCAGCCCGTTCACATACCTCACCACTTTCTCAAGATCATCTTCATCATGTCTCTCTCATATTGCGAGTCTATATAATTCTTCCATGTAGTTTCTTACACTTGTCTCTATCTACCTCAAATTATTCAATTTTCAGAATAGAGTCAACTTATAATTTGTGATAATTTTTTTTGCCTTCAACTTTGCTACCATCCTATCCCATGACCTGATTTTATCCTTATTCTTCTATTGTCTTTCTACTTGCACATTGTCCCACCATAGTGAGGTGGGATATTTCAGCTTTGTGCATACAAATTTAACTTTTTTATGCTGTTACATAGACTCACAGTCAAAGTTTTTCTCCATTTCCATTATCTAGTCCATGAGATCTTTGGGATTCAAACTACCATTATAGCACGATGTGTAAATTTTTGACTTACTGCCAATTCTTACTATAGCTCTGAGAAAACTTGTCTCACCCACGTTGTCCATATCCTCAAGCCTAATTTCTTAATATTTTTGATCCTCATCTTTTCTCATGTCATCACCATGAGCACCTCTTCGTTGAGTCAAATCCATCTCATCCAACCTTGCCTACATAACTCTCATCATCTTTGTCAAATCAGCCATATGAGGTCCTCTCACTCTTGCCCCTCTTCGAATAACATTCACACGGTGTGCTATACTTCCAATGGTGCAAACTTATCTTCCACAACTTGCCACTAGACTCCACACAAGTCTCCTCTATGCACATTATATCCCAATAATGAAATGAGGCTCTGATACTAAATGATGCAAACACTAGAAATGTAAGGCCAATTCAAGCCTACCTATATCTCCTATGATGTAGGGGTTCACACTTTACCATGGACATATGTAAATAACTACACATTACATCAAATAATTCACAAACATGTCATAATTTGTTTTTTCTTCAATTAGATTCTGGCAGGTTACAAGCTAATTCATGCAAGTAGTGAGTTATTTGAAATACACAATGTGGAGGAAAGTATTAACAATACTCCCCTGGTTCTTCATAGACTTTTGCCATCCATTTTGGCAGCATAATGTTTCCTCTTTTATTTATAAAAGGAAAACCAATAATTCTGGTTTGTTACCTCAATTTCCTAGAGTCAATACACTTCCCCAAAACATTCAACCTCTCCCTTCTATGCTTTGAATGGGCTCCTCCTTTTGTTCGGGCTCCTCCTCCACATTTTTTTCCAAGTAAGTCTTTGTTTTCATTCCCTTGGGCATTACCTCCACTTAAGGTTACAAGAAAGTCAAAAAAGACAAAAGAAAAAGAAAATCCACCTATAGGCAAATTTAAACGATGCATATTGGCAAAGCTAATATGAAATAGAATGCACATGTCATTTTCTATACTGCTTGGTCGAGCTTATGCAAGAAAAACACATAATAACATCATACATGACCCAATTTGAGCTTTATTGTAGTGCTCAACATTTGGTCAGTCTTTATAAACCAAAGAATAAATGAATAAGGAAATAATACTATCAAAAACACCAACGAACAATGGCACAGACTACTCGAAGATCACAACAAAGTAGAAAATAACTGATTAACAAAGGCATAAATATTAATTGTCTAGAAATCCCTCTTTGGACTTGAAAAGGTCTACTTACAACTATAAAAACACACAATATTCTTCAAGACCAAATTGGCCAGTTGAACCCAAGGCATAATCGATAATATAAGTCAATTTACAATTATTGGGTACTAATGAAGCATTCGAAGACCAATTGGTGAATAAGGTATCCTTAAGCAAAGATAAAGTTCTTAGTTTATTGGAAGACCAAATCAAACAATTGAGATAGTCCGATTCAACTATGGAATGAAGATTTTCCAACCTAAGAACAACGACATGTACAAGCCAAAAATAAGAGTGACACAACACAAAAATAGTAACAACCTGAAACACACAACCAAACCAAAAACAAAACAAAAAAATAACAAATAATAAAACCACTCTATTTTTGTGTGATACAGGATAGCCTATCCACCATGGATGCCCTTGCATCGTAAAAAAGCTTAATCACTAAAACATTACTATGCAAAATATATGCAAGTCCTAATCAGAAATAGAGGTCTGATTAGCAAAGCAACTACTTTAAAAAGTTTACAAAGACCTAATTGGTAATGGGAAAGTCAATTACAACTGTGAAGATCATGCAAATTTGTTGAAGACCAAATCAGGATTTAAAAAACCCAATTACAACTCCTAGCTTAAAAAAAATCTTTCGAAGGACAAAAACTTAAACCAAATCAAATTTCGGTCTAACCCAATATCGAACAGCCTAATATGGAAACCAAGAGAACATCTTGTAACAACACACACCAAAATAAAAGACAAAACAAAATAATGGAAAAAATAAACACTTTGTTTTGGTTGATGCAAAATAGCCTGACCGCCATGGGTGCTCCTACATTAGAAACCCACATTAAATGAAAATGACCATGAGCTCCTGCTCATGAACTTGTGGTGAGCTACTCTATAATTTTACCATATTTTTCAACTTTGGGTGCATTCATCCAAGTTGCATCTTCATATGTTTTATCTTTCCACTTGACCAGGTACTCATAGTACTGGTGACATTGTGTCTTCTTTCCAAATCGAGTATCCATAATGGCTTCAATCTCTTATTTATCTACTCGTGGAAACTAATCCTTTCAATCTTAAACTAAAAAATCCACGATGTCACCTATTTTTCATTTAACATATGGGTACAAATCAACCACATTGAATATAGGCAAAATACCTACTCCGTCTGGAACTCAATGTCATACACATTAGCTGAGAACTTCCTCAAAATATTGCAAGGAAAAATCTTCTTCCATTTGAGTTTGTTATATTCAACTTTCAAAAACCTCTCCTTGCACAAATGTGTCAACACCAAGTCCCTAACTTCAAAATTCACTTCTCTCATTTGCATATCAGCATGTTTCTTATATTTTCTAGCACTCTCTTTATGTCTTTTCTTGACTTATTGATGCACATTGTGCTTATCTTGAGCATAATATTCACTTTTTTCACTTCTTTTGCTCATCTCATCTATACTCTTCAACTCACTTATGCCTCTAGGGATACTCCCATACACTATCTAAATTGGACTCCTTCTCATACTCTAGTTGACTGAATCACTATAGGAAAATTTTGCTTGTGTCAACATCAAGTCCCACTATTTGTGATTGTCACCAACCAAACATCTCAATAGATTACCAAGACTCTAATTTAATACCTCTATTTTTCCATATGTGTAAGGGTAATAAGATGAATTGAAGTCTAATTTGGTACCCAAATTATTCCATAGCTTACTTCATAAGTGTCCAAAAAACTTCATATCTTTATTGTCAAGGCAATCCATTCAATCTGGAAATTTATTGAAAAAATAAATTTATAATATGCATGGGATGACTAGCCTTATTACATGCTAAAAGGTGAGACATCTTTGAAAATCTATCCAAAACAAAAAAATATGAAATCATTATCTTGTTGTGTTCTTAAAAAACTAAGATCAAAATCCATGGTCAATACATCCCATGGTCTATTTAGAATGGGAAATCACTAATAAAAACCAACATTCTGACTCTTTTCTTTTGCATGTTGGTAAAATCTACATTGTTGCACAAACTTATTCACATTAGCACCCATCCATGGCCAACAATATCTTTCATTTAGCTACACCAAAGTCTTGTCATATCTAAAACGACCAACAAGTCCTCCACTATGTTTCTCCTTCAACAGGCTCTCTCTCATGGAACATTGTGGTATACACAACTTATTCCATTTAAACAATAATCCACCTTTTATCATGTACTCTAACCATAATGTTCTATTCACACCAATTGGATTCCCACATATTGCCTATGGATCTTGGAAATCCAAGTCTTCATGATACAACTCCTTCATGTATTCAAATCCAATGATCTCCATCTTCAACTCATTCAGTACAAGAGCTCACCTACTCAAGGCATCCACTACCTTTTTGGACTTTCAAATCCTATGATTCAATACAAAAGAATAAATCTGAATAAATTATATGCATTTCATATGTTGTTGATTTGACTTACCTTGGCTATTTATGAACTACAAAGCATGATTATCTATGTACAAAATAAAATTTTTTGTCAACAAGTAATGCTGCCACTTATTGAGAGCTTGCACCATTGTTTAGAATTATTGGTCATAGACCAAATACTTCCTCTTAACATCATTAAACTTATTACTAAATAGGCAATGGTCTTACCCTCTTGACTCGACACCACTCCTATGGTTATTTTTCTTGCATCACAATCAACTTTAAACACTTTCCCAAAATTTGATAAGGCTAACACTGGACATTTTGCCACTTTTATATTAAAAAACTAAAAGCTACTCTCTGTTGCATAATCACCTAATTTTTTTTCCTTATCTCCTTTCATAGTCTCCATTATGGGTACATATATGCCACTAAAGTTCCTGATAAACTTTCTATAAAAACTCACCAACCCATGGAAACTTATTGCTTTAAGACATACTCTTTTGCAAAGGCCAATACACAATTGCCTTCACCTTCTCGGGGTTCATCTTCAACTGATATCTTAAGATAATAAATCCTAGATATACTAGTTCCTCTTGCATGAAGCTACACTTATTCAAATTCACTAGAAATTGATCTTCCTTTAGCTTATCCAAAACCAACTTCAAATGATTCAAATGTTCCTCCTTGGAATGATTGAAAATCTGAATGTCATCCATGTATACTATCATAAACTTACCCATGAAAGGCTTCAAAAATTTGTTCACAAGTCTCATGAATGTACTTGAAACATTTAAAAAATGAAAGACATGACTAGCCACTCATACTATTTACAAAGGGAAATGTAATTGATCTATTAATCAATCATAGCTCAGAGAAGATAAATCCTACTTACACTTTCGATTGTTGATACATTAGATATTCAGGGTCATGACTAAGATGGATTTGCTAGACCTATCCAAGGGATATATTATCAAAATAAAATCACTAGGGAGGGTTTCAAAGCCTTCAATCAATCAAAACTATGCAATAACCCTAGCTAGGTCCTATGTTTTCATATTCACAAAAGTATACGCAAAGTAAAGTAAAGTCTAATCTAGTGCTCACCAAGGCTTGTGGCATAAAATGGGGGTAATAAACATAAAAAAACAAACATACATAGAAGATATATACTCACATTAATGTATAGAAAATCCTAATGCATGGGAGAGAAGTACAAATACAAATCTATCTACTCTTGTAAATGAGGAACAAAGTTAGGAATACTTACCTTTGAAGATGAACTGACCTGGCCTCAATCTCCCCCTTGGCCAAAGTGCTTCACAAGAGGTTATTGTGGTATGTAAAGATAACAAGGATAAGTTAGATTTAGGATACACAACTTATCTACGCATCTAAAAGACTTCTCAACAAAACAAGATCTGTATCTCTAAATAAAGTATGAAACCCTAAGCTATGCTCCTCAAGTAGAATGGTAGCTAAGCAAATGCATAATATATTCTTCTTCTTCTTCTCTTCTCTCTAAATGATGGAAATAGATGTGTATATATAGCTGAATCTAACCCTAAACCTTTTCAAAAGTTTCGCCGTTAGGGTCAACCTAATTGACTCTGTATTGTTATTAACAAAAATAAATTAGGTCTTGGTTTAGGTTGGCCAAGGGCCAAACTAGACCCTAAATAAGTTTTATCAATTAGAGTACAGGCTTGATGGGGCTGACAGTGTAACATAAACTGCTGGAAAGGGTTTTAGGCTAGGGAAGGGATAATGAAAGCAAAAATGACTAAAGGAGGGTGCAAAATAGGAGGCAAAGCTTAGGGGAGTGTTTTAAGGAAATAGTTGTGTAGATAGAAAGTGGTAGGATAGGGACAAAAAATCATGTGAAACACTAATGGTTTCCCCACCCCTTTCTCGACACACCCCTTGAGGTGTGCACTCAAAAATATTGAGACTCGATGGGTTCTTACAAAAGAGAAAGCATTAGTAATTGATAAAAGTTTGAAAATATTATGTGTATACATATAAAACCTATCATTCATCTTGAATGTAGTCTTCCATTCATCTCCTTCTCTTATACAGATTTGATGATACCTGCTCTTCAAATATATCTTAGTGAAGTACCTTGCTCCATTCAAAAATCACATTAAGTCATCCATTGTTGGCAATGGAAACTTGTACTTAATGGTGATCTTGTTTATTTCACTTGAATCCTTACACATTATCCATTCCCCACATTTTTTCAGTGCTAACATAGTTAGAACTACACATGGGCTCAACCTCTCTCAGATTAAACCCTTCCTCAACAAATCTTGCACTTGATTCTTTATCTCCTCATTCTCCATCAGATTCAACCTATAGACTGATTTATTAGGCAAACTCGATCTTATCACCAAATTCATATGATGACTAATGATCCTTATAAGTGGTAGTCCATCTAATAACTCACTTGTCATAATATCAACACAATCCTTCAACATATTCTGAATTTCAATATGTAAATCACTCACCGTAGTGGTTATCAAAACTTGCACAGGTTTCAAAATTAATTGAAAACATATTTCTTACTCCTTATCTACCTTCAATAATTCTTTACCAAATAATGACATCACTTTAGAACTATTTTCCACCTCATCTCCATTATCCTTCAATGGACTCAATGTAATTTTCTTGCCATCCTTTATAATGGTGTAGGTGTTCGCTCATCCATCATCCATGACTCTCATATCAAATTGCCATGACCTTCCAAAAAACACATGAGACAAATTCATGGGCATGATATCATAAAAAACTTATCTTTATATGAACTAATCTGAAAATTTACCACACACTACTCATTCATAAGCACTTGATGCCATTGAAGCAACCAAGAAACCTTATATGGTATAGGATGTGTCAAACATTTCAGCCCTAGTTTTTCTACCATTTCTTGAGAAACCAAGTTATTTGTTCTACTGCTAGTGATCACAACTCGACACTTACCTTCATACTTAAAAATAGTTTGGTATAAAATCTTTCATTATGCCAATTTGTTCACCTCTTTGGCTAGTTTTAACAACATTCTTTTCATCAATAGAGCCTCTCCTTATTTTGGATCTTTTGTATGATTGGGAGACCTAATGCTCTCCTCATCTCCAAAATATATTTGATCCCTTTAGCTCTCTTACCATTATTCTGAGGGGTTTTTGG
Source organism: Torreya grandis (assembly GCA_037957365.1). Classification (NCBI taxonomy): domain Eukaryota; kingdom Viridiplantae; phylum Streptophyta; class Pinopsida; order Cupressales; family Taxaceae; genus Torreya; species Torreya grandis. The sequence continues at coordinate 1,240,249 of JARHVA010000130.1, forward strand.
ACAATATTTCTTTTTATGACCAACATACTTATTACACCCTAAACATTACCTCCTCCTCTACCTCGACCATAAAAGTCCTAGAAGAGTATTCTCCTCTCATGCCCAAATTCTTATTTTTTGAATTGCTTCTATTTACACCATTGATTTTTTTACCTCTTCCACTAATATTGTGTCCTCTTCCTCTCAGATACCTTCCACATTTACCTATAGAGTTTGTTTTCTATATCCTTGCCAAATTCTCCCTTGAACACACATTGATAGGCTTCCTCTACGGTTCTCATGTTCAACAAACTAATTTCATATTGTATGGAAAAATGCAGTCCAACACCTTGTAAATTTATCTAGATATTCCTAAGCATGTTTGAATCATAGTGTAAGTATATAAAATTCATCGGTGTAGACTTTGACACTTGTCTCCTTTTGCCTCAAATTTTGAAAATTTTGGATCAAGCTCAACTAAAAGTCCGAGGGTAAAAATTTTGCCTTAAATTTCACTACCATTCTATTCCATGATATTATTTTCTCATTATTCTTTCTTTGTCTCTTAGCCTACACACTATTCCACCATAAGGAGGTGTGACCCATCAACTTCATGCATGAAAATTTAACCTCCTTGTGTTCCTCCATAGATTCAATCAAAATATTTTTCCATTTTAGCTATCCAATCCATGAGTTATCTGAGTTTCAAATTACTATTATAATAGGGTGTATCCAATTTCATCTTAATTCTAAGTCTTGTTACAGCTCTGAGAAATCTCATCCCATATTTATTTTCCATATATTCCAATCCAACCTCCTAAGCTCCTTCTTCCACATCTTCACTCACGTCACCACCATGAGCCAATATCCTTTGAGCCAATTTCATTGCATCCAACCTTGCTTGCATGCTTCTCATTATCTTAGCTAAATTTGTAATTTGAGGTCCTCTTGGTTTTCCCCTCTTTGAAAAACATTTCCATAGTGTTCCATATCTCCCATAATGAAAATTTATCTTTCACAACTTGCCAATAGACTGCGCTCGAGTCTTCTCTATGCACTCTCTCCCAACGATAAAAATGTAACTCTAATACTAATTGGTGCACATGCATTTGTGTTCTAACTAAGGATAAATATTTCATGTATGATGCTAAATTAGGGAAAATACATCCATTCATGAGAACCAAAATAGAAAATAAATATAGAACTAATTACACGAATCTGTTCCCTTTAGTCATCTTGAAAAAAAACAAGAAAAATATGGAAAGTTTTAATGACAAGTTTCAAATACAAATTTCAACAACATACTACTCCACCAATTTCAAGAGGAGAGGAAAAAGATATGCAATACCAATTTCCAATAATAGCCAAATCCAATAGAAGGAATCCAGAAACAAATGCAATTTTTTAATTTAAGGTAGGAATTATATAACCCTTCAACTTTCCCTAGTGTCCTTATCATTACCAATTTCACATGAGCCAAAACATCTCCAAGAGAAGATACAAGTCACAATTTTTATGCTCAAGTAGACCTAATCAGTCTTTTGAAAATCCTTCAATAACATGTTAAAATGTACTTTATGAAAGGTAGGTGTGGGTAGGATTTTAATTGAAGTTTTCACATTTTAGAGTGTTGAAAGATGAAATCAAGTATTTCATTCCCAATTATAACTGTGGTAATGAGTGACCACAAACATAGACCAAGTTGGGTTTCTATCCCCACACAACACAATATATATTTTGTGCCACATTTCAAGACATGTTCAGGCTTATAACCTCTACTTAGAACTATAGTTAGCCACGAGACTTAACACTTACCTGGTCGAGATTGCATTCCTACATACAACTAAAGCCAACATTTGTTGAGCAAAGCATAAATGTAGTTAGGGATTTTGTCATGACTTACATTTTATTTTAAATACAAGCTTGCCATAAACCTAATCATAAATTAAACTCCAACTAACAAAGGCAAACACTCTTACCATGAAAAAATACGTAGTCAAGATTATAACATCGACTACCAAAGATAACACTAAATAATATGAACATAATTCTATTTGGTTCCCAAGTCCCGATTACCATTTCATAATGCCTTTAAAATAATTGATGACCAAATCAATAAACAAAAGTTGATTAACAAAGCATTGCCACACAAAATGTATGTAAGACCTAATCATGAATAGAGGTTAGATTAACAAAGCTACTAATTTACAAATTTAATGAAGACCTAATCAATAATGGGAAAGTTGATTAAAACTATGAAGATCATGAAAATTTGTTGAATATCAAATCAGGAATAGAAAACCTAATTACAACTACTAGCTTAGAACAAATCTCTCTAAGGATGAAAATATAGAACAAATCAATTTTTGGTATAACCTAATTTTGAACGACCCAAGATGATAACCAAGATAACAACCTACAAAAACACACACTAAAACAAACTACAAAGTAGAAAAGAAAAACAAATACTTTGTTTTTGGTTGATGTAAGATAGCCTGTCCACCATGGATGCTCCTGCATTAGGATGTATGACTATTGTATAAGATAAAATACCATAATTTTCAATCATTACTATCTTTTCTCACTCCCCAAGATACCTACATATCAAATTATGTGCACTTGCATAAGCTAAATCAAAGTTGGCTGTAGTACACCCATTAATAAAAATGAGTGTTTTTCCTTACTACAAAGGTAATTAGTATTCACCACATAACCTCACAATGTTAACTCTCATGGTTACGCCTATGGGTAACATTGTAACCTCTAGCTGGTCCTTACATAGTTAGTATTCACCATGCTAGAGCAAACATAATTCTAAGACCTACAGATAACTACTTGCATGACCTAAACACATAAAAGAGAGGCCTAACTAGAATTATAGGTTTGAGTGAGCACAAGGGTACATGTCTCAATTGTATGAACTTGTTTAAACACTCAGTGAAGGAAAACAACATTTTACACCAACGTATTACATATACTTTAAGTTAATAAATTGCTTTAGAAATACCAATTGATTACTTAGTTAACACGATCATTACTTTTATTTTATGATTTAAATTCACTTCCTATACTAGCGATAGAGTAAAGGTGTCACCCACACATTTTATTTATTAAAGAAGCATTAAATAAACATAAAATAAAACAACAGTTCCAAATGACATTTTTCATGCCAATTCCAAGTCAATAAAATACACCAAAAACACAATTAAATTAATTCACAAAGTGAATAATAAATTATTTTGATAGTTTGATCATATTTTCTAAGCTAGAGAAAATATGATTGTAATATTATAAAAATTATTTGTGGAAGTATGCTATAAAATTACCTAATGTTTTGAGACAACTTTTACAAGCTAGAAAATGCACTAACAAACTATTTATGAAAATATGTTTGTAAAATGACAAATTTTATTTGCAATTATCGATAATAAAATTATTTGACCATTGAACTAGTAATTTTAGGCTATTTAAAAAGTAGTTCTAATCCTAGATTTAATAAATTTAATCAATGGGTATTTATTTTACTCAAGTTTTGTATTGATTTCGTTGACATAATCAAAAGCAAAATTTCAATTCTACTAGAAAACTTATTTGAATAACACTCTACTTTTCTAAGCTAAGGAAAGAGTGGTAAAACACTAAAAACACTATTTTCTCAATTATTAACGAGTTTAAAGCTCTCACACTTCACTTAGCTTTAGTGTCAATGCAAAATCCCTTTTCATCATGACAAGGGTTTGTGTTAAAAGTAATTCATTTAAATTCAAAGTCTCAACTTTAATTATTGAATTTATTGTATTTTATAAAATAAAAAATGCAAGGATTACGTTAATATTTTGATTCCATACTAAGGTTAAAATGTCACATGGGTCTTGTTCGAGTCTAAGGTCATCTTTTAGGTTTTTTCTCAAAGACAAATTGTATAGGGAGAGCAATTATATATTTCTTAGGCCATTCACTTAGATTATATCATTTTTGAATTTAACTTGAGTGTGATTAAGTCATCTCAAAATGACCTCCATAAAAATATTTAACATAATGACATTATTTACCTATTATATTTAGAAAATAATCATAAAATAAACAAACCCCTTAATTTAAAAGCACCACATACATATATACCATATATGAATCTATTTTAAGGGCACATATGCCTTCACACACAATCATTATTAAATTACATGTCAAAAATATTAAGAGTCATTAGGATATTATTTACCAAATAAAATTAAAAAGCCAAATTTGGAAAATGGGACTCCCTCCCAAAGGTGGAGTAAATGTTCCTATTCATTCAATCAAGAAAACCCCAACTTTGAGATTATAAACCTTAAAACAAAGTCAACTCTATCTTTAAGCTTATATTTTTTTTTCATTCATCTTCTCATTTTATTTTTTGGTTGTTTGTTTGGTCATTGCAAGTTAGAGTTTCATGGATGAGGCTTTCATGTCCTAATGAAGGAGGAGGAAGTAGATATATTCCTAATGTATATATGAATATTCATATTAATATGTAAAACTTTATATATATGTATATGTCCTTAAATTTTAGATTCACAAATGATAGAGGGATGCATTTGTATATGTGTGTGTGCGTGCGCAAATGTGTGTATTTGGGGAGAGAAACGCTGAGATTCATATGTAAAAAAGAATAAACAACTGTGGTTGCATTAGGGTTGAGCCCAAATTAACAACGGATAAGGCATCATGCCCTAAATGTTGTACTAATATTTGACTGGGACTGACCCCTTATGCATAGTTGCATACAACTTTTATGTCCCCTAAACACTTGTTTTACCTGTGGCTTCCTTGTTGTAGGCTATTTTTTTGTTTCAATATTTATCTAATATACAAAGATATATATGAATAAAATCCTTTCATATATATTATTTATATAGTTATATTTTATTTTATAAAGTAAGTTTTTTATAAATATATATTTTATTATATATACACCTATATATTTTTATAACATGTGTTCACGTATTTATTTTTATTTTCAATATTAATTTTGCAATCAACATTTTTGGCTTTTGAATTAAATGTACACAATAACACACATAATTATTTAGAGTCCTCATAGTTACATTTAAAATAAATATATATATATATATATATATATATATATATATATATATATATATATATATATATATATAACATATATACAAATGCCAATTCTAACAAAATATCTCAACAAACAAGTCTTCTTTGTAATTGAGTACAAATTTATGTTTATATATAGAAAACTATTATGAAAAAGACATCTTAAATGGTTTTACAACAAAATACAACAAGAACTAAATACCATATATATGGGGGTCATTATTCAAGTGCAATTAAAATTATATCATTCTTTCTTTATTTTTCAAAAATAAAAGGATATATTGGACTATAAGTTTCTTTTAAAAACTAATCAACCAATTTTTTACAAGAAAGTGAGAGATTGAGAGTTTGCAAAGTAAGTTATTCATTTTCTTTTTATTTTCAAAAATGTTGGATGCAATGTAAGAGACATTATTCACTTATTATTTTCAAAATCAAAACAATTATTTTTTAACACACTATGCACATGCCACTATGCCATTATGCTAACTTTATATCTTACACTAAATACCAATAAAAATGAAGAGTAGAGTAAGAAGTTTTCATTTCACATATTTATTAAAGTTAACATACTAAAAACAAGGCATAAAAAGATAATTCTACCTCCTCTCCACCATTTTTTGAAAATAATTTAAAGTCCCAAAACTCTAAAGAATGTTCAACCCCCCACAAAAGCAAAGAATTGATAGTTAAATTAAAAATACTCTCTAACAAAAGCTCTACCAAAACTTATAAATGAGAAGCTACTTTCTTACAATTCCACTACATTTCTTATAAATGCATTCATGTTTCTCACAATCTCATGATTTAACTTACAAATTTATTTAATTTTTATACAAGCCCATGTAGATTTACTTATATAATTAAGCTCACCCTTACACATTCTTACAAAATCACTTAATTCCTTACATGCCTACATAGACTCCTTGAAAATTCATTAATTTTTTTTAAAATACATATCACACACTAAAATTAGTTGTAAAAATCCACCAAACCTAGGATAATCCTAAGTTTATAGGCTACATAGCAAGCCTTCCCCAAAAATACTAGCTAACCCTTACTAGCTAGTGTTCGTAGCCTTCCTAGAAAGCCTATGCACCCATATATTTTAACTAATAGAATTTAAAAATTAAAAAAATTAGTTTTTATTAAATTTTTTATTTAATATTTTGTTAGGTTAAGTGGTTCAAGTTAACAATACATAACACCATATAAAAATTCAAATATTTACGTAAGAAATAGAAACTAGTTTTGAATTCCCACAAACATTAGGGAGTCGTAAAACACATTAAATGCATATAATAATATGATATCTAAAATGAAGAAATATATAAATAAAGGGAAATTAAAAGATGAGTATCCTCTCTTTTTCATTGATTATTTGGTGGGAAATTATATCTCCTTCCTTCCCAAAACCCAATAACCCAAACCTCAATGAACAATGATCATGATATACAATAGTGATCTTCTCTAAACTTCCCTAGTAATTACAAATTTGATACTTGAATATAATTATACTTTTGATGAGGTAAGATGACTATCAACTAGAAGCCTTATATAGGAGTTATAATTTTGGCAGTTCATTATGCACTTCAAACATATCAGGTTAATATATGACCCACTTTAGATTATAAACTTTAACTTTAATATGCTATGAAGCTAACAATGCAACAAGTGGTTTAATGGTTTTATTAAAGTTCAAATGAAAAAATATGAGCCTGAAAATCAAGTTGGAGTGAATAAAAAAATTGGAAACAATGTTCAAACACAAAAAAATCAAATTGATTTGATATTGTAAAAATGTGTACTTAGAAAAAGGGTACTTGAAATGAACATGTTAAATTAGATTGTTACTATTAAATCATTGTTCAATGACCATATTATTTTTTATTCAAACTTGAGAGCATCTTATTATCAATGTTGAGAGTGTTATTATACTATTTACGCTTGGATTCTTTGTATTCAAACATAACTTCCTAGATACAATGACATATTATCTTCTTTAGGTATAAACCAACATCCCTATCCCAACATAACTTCTCAAGTACAAGGACATATTGTCTTATTTAGGTATAAAACAATATCCCATATTGTATGAATTGTGTTGAGAAAAATTGCTGTGAGATTTGTCCAAATTTCAATTATGCCGAGCAAAGTTGTTATGATATTTGTCCAAATTTCAGACTACATGTGCAATTAACCGAGTGTTCAAATTCATACCATCAACCAAAGTCATGAATTAAATTTCCCTCAGATGTGATTTAATAAAAATGTTTATGTTATGATAAGCCAAATGTATGCTATGACAAAGAAGTGGTGTTACAATGATCATTTTAGTAAGGTCCTTAGAGTGCTAAAGTATGTCAAGTGTCAAAAAACCAGTGTTGGATGGCCATGAGGATTTTAGAGACACAAAAACAATTACAAGACAAATAGAATAGGTGTATTTGATTTGAGATTGTAATGTTTTTTTATAAACTTGTTGTAAGGGTATTTTTTTGAGATTTTTTAGTCATAATAGAGGAGAAAGAGGATGAGCAAGCAAACATACACATCGGTAATCAATCAACCATTATTTAGTATAAGGAACGTTTCTATGGTAGCATCATCCTCATTGGCACAAGGATCATAGTATATATGGTATATATGTTATCATAAACCAATCCTTCCAAACAATATGGGATTTGATTTCTATGTAAATGTGAGGATTTGAGAGTTGTAGAAACAATTGAAAGACACACATATTAGGTGTATCCAAATTGAGATAATAAGACATTTTGAGAATTGTGTTGTAAAAATATTTTTAAGTGTTTGAGAAATAATCTTAGTTTAGGACCTTATTTATGTTTTTAGGTTTATCATAAGTCTAGTTTATGTGTGTATTTATATTATTTATATATACACTTATCCCATATTATGAGATGGTACTCACCTCACTTATTCACTTGTAAGTTTTGAAGTTAATTGCATATAACTCTTCTCCATCCACATGTCACACTCATCACTTGTAAGAGGATTATTAACACTTTACATACATACTGAAGCTTGTACATGTAACTCTTTACTCTCTGTAGCTATATTTATTGATCTCTTCTCCCTTAATATTCATGTTATACAATATTGATCTTGCTCTTACTCTTGCATTATTGTGATGTTATTTTAACCTACATATGTTCTATTTATCACTCCTAACTTCTTTATATGTTCTTAAAGATTCATTATTGCAAGACTTCTAAAAATATTATGGGATTTTTCTCTGTTCGATAATTTTCTCATTTGTCAAATATCTTATTTTAAATTTTTGGTTTGCTCACTTTGGCAAGGTAATATTATTCTATTGCTTGTTTTTAAAATATTTTAATTTGATCCTTCACAAATATTATTTCATGGTATGAAAGCAAGTTATTTTTTTAAAATTGAATTTGAATGTGTGCAATTTTTTTAGTGGAAAACTTCAAAAATTTTGATATTTTTTTGCAAGAGTTTACACCATTCGAAACTATTTTAAATGTATTTTACTCTTTTTATTAATCCATAAACTAAATGTTCTTAGTTTGTATTCTATTTTAATTCTAACTTCATGTTGTAAGTATCTTAATCAAAAAGTTTTTTGAGCTATTTTTTTAATTTTTGATGTTGTTTTTACCTAACATTTGTCTAAAACAAGATCCATATATTTTTATTGAAAATGTAAAATTATAAAATTTTTATGAATTTTGTTAATTTTCCATCTTAGAACATACTATCAAAATTTTAGAAAAACCCAAAGCATCATTTTGTAGAAATCATAAAAAAGGTACCTACTAGTTTTTTTCAAAAAATGAGGTTAAAAATTTTAATTTTTTAATTTTTAAGTATTTTTTCACCATTCTTATTATAAATATTTTTTTATGATTTTTTAAATATATATAATAATAAACAATTTTTTTTATGTTTTCAAATCCTTTGTTTATTTAAAAAAAAGACAATCTATTTTTTAAAAGAAAGAGTTTTTTTTTTTCCAAATCAAATTAGTCTTTTATCTTTAAAAAACTTCATATCCTATGAGGTATACATGCCATCATTATTTTAATAAAACTTAACTATTTTATGAATTAAAGTGACAAATGTTTTTCAAAACAAAAAAGCCATACTTTACCCTTAAAATAAAAATGTCATCTATCTTTATTAAATTTATTTTTTTGGCAACCTTAATTTTTGATAAAGCTTTTATTACTAGTGGCATTAAAAAAATAGTTATTAACTTTAAAACAAATTTATTTGGTATTTTGGTGTGGACTTATATTTACAAGTTAATCATTAGTAGTCTTATTAGTTTTTTTACAATCTAAAAACTTGTATATTTACAAGTAATAGCATTTCAACTATTTTTTAGAATTTAAAAAGTTTTCGTATCACATTTATTTGAAAAATGATGAAATTAGTGACCTTAAACACTAAATTATATGTCAAAATGACACATTAAATAATTTACAAGCCTCTCTTATTGAACAAACACAAATTATGTAATCTTCTATTGATACTTTAAATACTAAATTTACGTCTTTTACATATGATAATAGCCCTAATGTTGAAATTTATTAAACTTTTACATAAACTAAAACTTCTTTGAACACTCTTTCTACCATCCCCAACTTAAAAAATATACAATGTATGATCTACTCGAGTGGTGGGCTTGGTAAGTATGAAACTGATATTCTTGAATCTATTTTACTTAATTCAAATGTAAATTATAAAGGTCTTGATTTTAAAGATTCAACTCCTAATACAAATTCAAAATCATATTTTCCTACTCATTGAAGGACTTATAATCAACTTATTTTGATTATAATACTTTTAATACTCATGCTTTGGTTCAAAATACTAAACCTTGTGTACATTGTAGAAAATACGGGTATCGTATCTCTAAATGTTAGAAATTACATCCATACCAATCTTGTGGTAAGTCCACTCATGACACTTTGCATTATTGGAAAATGACTAAATCTCCTACCTCTAAGGGTAAAACTATTTAGATTTTTAAAGAAAATAGATCTTCTAGAGACTTTGATGTGTTGTCATATGATGCTTCTTCTATTAGTTCATGTCATATATATTTTGAAAATGACACATCTTATTTATCTCCATTTTGATTAAACTCAATCTCTTTTATGCATTCCTTACTTTTTGTTGCAAAGAAAATATGCTTTTGACTAATTTTTTTTATTGTAGGTTTATGTAATTTATAATAAAAATTATCTTTGCTTAAATGTACCTAGTTTTATATCTACTTTTATTACATTGTGTATATAAATCATATTTTATAGCATATTATTTACTTAACTTAAAAGATTAATGTTAGTTTATTTGTTTTGTAAGGTTTCATAGATCATTTTTATTTTTTAGTTGGTCTTTGTTCCATTATGGATTGACCACTTTATTCGAAGAAGATTCTTGTAGATTCTTGATGATCACACTTTCTTCTTTGTGACTTTTGGTGACACTTTCTCTTCTTCTTTCTTTCTCAAACTATTATAATTCCTCTTGAAAAAAGTTTCTATTAAAAGAGAGATTAATGTAATTTCAACTTTTTTCCTTGTTTATAAATAATTTTATCCACTTTTTTAACCTCAAATTAAGCTTAAGGAGAGTGTTAGATAATTACTATTATTTTGGGTCATTATTTATATTTTTAGGTTTATTATAAGTCTAGTTTATGTGTATATTTATAATATTTATATATGCACTTAACTTGGATTTATAAGGTGGTACTCACCTCTCTTATCCACTTGAAGGCTTTGGAGTTACACTTGTATTCATAATATTTATATAAGCATGTAACTTCTCTCCCCCCACATATCATACACATCCTCTTCACTTGTAAGAGGATTATAGACAATTGGCACATATGCTAAAACTTGCAAATATAACTCTTTATTCCCTCCAGCTCTATTTATTGGGCTCTTCTCCCTCATTCTTCACATTGTACAATATTGATCTTGCTAATGTTCTTGTATCCTCATGATGCTATTTTGGCCTAAAGTCATTCTCTCTCTCACTCTTAGCTTCTTCTTGCTATGTTCTTAGAGATTCATTATTACAAGACTTCTAATAATATTGTGGGTTTTTTTTTTTTCCATTCAACAAGTTTCCCACTTGTCAAATATCTTATCTCAGATTTATGGTTTGATTACTTTGTCAAGGTAATATTGTTTCATTGCTTATTTTCAATGTATTTTAATTTGATCTTTGGCAAATATTTTTTCGTTAAACCACAAAAGAGATGGGATTTTAGATAAGAAATCATACTCATTCATAGCCAATGAACTATAATGGTAGTAAGAGGGCCACTTCTATTATAGACCACTTGCATAAGGATCATGGTATAGTGTGTTTATATCTTGTTGTGGACCAAACCTTCCAACTAATATGAGATTAAGTATTCATAAAACATTAAGTGACCTAGAGTGCTAAAGTGACAATTTATTCATTGAATAAAGTTTTTGAGGAAGTTTCCAATCCAAAGTCCTCTAATTATTGTAAATATATTTTTAAGAGTTTGCCTTTTCCAATTTATTCATTGAATCAAATTGATATAACATTATCCATTTTAGCCTTAGATTTACATCAAAATCATGTGAAAAAATGTTTCATTTTTTTAACATTTTTTTGGTGTGTTTTGACAAGGTCTAATTTTGACGCAAATTGCATCAACATACTAACCACATGATTTAGTATTATTTTTTTGAAAATTTTTTTGGTGTTGGGGCATGCCACAAATTTCATTAAAAAAAAATTTAGGGGGGTAAATTTTTTAAATTTTATTTTAGGCAGGATTTATTTAAGAATTTGTGAGATTTTTTTGTTGCAAAATTATATTTGATATTCCATTCAATATTTTCTTTAATTTTTAGAGGGATTTTTTTGAAATTTGGATGGAAATTATTATATCAGGGATGTTGCATTAATAATTTTATGTGAATTTTGATTTTATTTTTTGTTGGATATTAACTGTGGTACAAAAATTAAGTTGTTTGGAATATTTTTGATGTTATTTGTGTTAGGAATGAGTTTTTTTTAATGTTATTTGTGTAAAAAATGAAACATTTAAAAAAAAAAAACATTTTATTAGTGTTTAAAAAAAGTACATGATTTTATTCAATGGAAATAGATCTTCCATAATGGAAATGCTTAGATATATCACCCTTTCACACACAAGCTGAAATAAAATTTTCTTACATACTGAACTCAACCACGCTATAGGCCCAACTACCAATTAACCTTTTATTAACTTATTAATACTTTACATATATACCAGAGGTGTCTCACACATAGATGCATGCCCCAAACATTATAACCACATTTATTTCAAAATTAAACTATATAAATATTAAACTAATCATGACTTCAAATCACTAGACAAAACAGACCCTTGCTTGATCCAAAATATATAATGAAGATGGTTTGGAGTGGTCTGACCCTCAATCTATCTAAAACCACCTGTTACAACTTGTCAATCAGGTCTCTATACATTTGGTACTGATCAACCTATGTCAACATATCTACTACCACCCTTACAACCTGACCTCATGTGCCATGTGCCTATGACAATCCATGTAACATCTTGACACTAATTGACACATTGATGATGAATGTGAAACATTCATCATGGGAATACCTAATCACATTGATCCCTGTCTCAATGATACGTTCATCCTCATGTATGTCACATCTTAATTGATGATACAATAGTGAGATCTAAAACATTTTTATTTTTATTTTACATAGTTGAATTTGAAATAATCTTACTCAAATTTAACCACTTTACAAAAAATTTAGTGGTTATAATCCCTATCAGGATGTATAAATATCTAAATAAAGATAAAAACAAAAACCAATGTCCAATAGATACTAATCCCTTCAAACATTATGCAATGGTACAACAACCCATTAACACTACACTGCAATCCTATAGTCTTGATTTTGGTTCTCAATATTTACTCATATATGGGTGAAAGGGACGAGGGTTGGGTAAAAATGTGTAAGGCATAGCTCAATGCACTACTCTAACAAATAATACAAATCGATAAGGTTTGGGTTTTTTAGAAAAAGGTACATGACATAAGCATATCTCTCATAGTACAATTTATTTTAAAAAGTCCAAAACAGAAAGTATGCATACCTCTACAAATGAGTTCTAATTGGTCAACCATCATCTAATATATGAGGGTGCTTCCCCATAAATTTTGACACCAGGTGAGTTTTTCAATGATGAATAATCACTAGAGTATTTAGGGGCATATGAGGATCTCCCTTCCTTCTATCATACGAATATGTTTCCTCATGCCACCTCTACTCATGCTTACTTTTGTGAGAGTGATGATACTAATGTTCACCATGATGAATCAAACACCATTCCTACCAAACCATTTATCACATAGAGATATACTTTGTTAAATGAATAAATAGTCAAATATAACTTTGGAACAGATAAGGACCCTCAACCAATTTTACTTATGGTAATAATGTAGGATGATGAAGGAAAACCTATCGACAGGCCCTCCATAATTTAACCCAAATATTTACTTGGGGTTATTGGATATGCCCAAGGTTGATCCATCAATCGCAATGCATAACATATTATTATACCCAAATGCAAGACTGATAAATTAAAAAAATCAAAAAATGCATCCTAAAGTGGTGTTATTGGTAAAAGATGAAATTTAAAAGCTCTTAGATGCTAACTTTATAAGATCAATTTCACATTTTGAATGGGTGTCCAACATTATCCTTATTACAAAACCCAAAGGTGAAATTTGTTATTGCACTGATTACCATGATTTAAACAAAGCTATCCTAAAGATGATTTTATATTATCTAACATCAACATGATTATAGATTATACAACTAGGTATGAGACATTTTTATTTATGGATGGATTCATGGGATATAACCAATTCAAAATTAACTCTATAGATCAAGAAAAGATCATATTTACCACTCCTTAGGGTACATTTTGTTATATAATCATGCATTTTAGATTAAAAAACACAAGAGACACATATCAAAGGGCCATGACTCTTATATTTCATGATTTTATACATAAAAGTGTTGAGTATTATGTCAATGATTTACTTGTGAAATCCAAACATCATCATAACCATGCTATTGATTTGTAAAAAATATTTGAGTGCTTGAAAATGTTCAATGTTTGATTAAATCCAACACAATATGTCTTTGCGGTATCTTTGGGAAAGCTCTTAGGATACATTATTTCTCATCAAGGCATTGAGGTTGATCCAAAAAAGATAAAATCGATTACAAAAATGCCACCACTAACCAATCTAAAATAGTTTCGATATTTACAAGGCCAAATTTAGGCTATTCAATGTTTCCTTACTCAGTTGGCTAATAAAATGATTCTTTTCATGCATTTTCTAAAAAAAGACACAAAATTCGTATAGAATGATGTGTGTTAACAAAGTTTTGATAAAATCAAAACATATTTATCAAACCTACCAGTAGTTATGCCTCATATTCTAGATAAACCACTACTTATTTACATATCAACCACTCATGAGGCCCTTGGTGTCAGGACCTAGGCTCACAAAGCTCTGATACCAATTGTCAGGATCTACTGCCCACTAAGGGCACACTTGATTACCTTTGTATTAGCAACTAAACACGGAATTTAACCAAAATGATAAGTAACTAGAAATATGAAACAACATAGAATATGAGAGACAATACACAATTGTATTAATACTCATTCAGAAGAAAATACAATAAAGAAGATGCCACACTTCTTCCCACACCTCTAGAACTCCCACACTTCTAGGGTTCACCAGTAATTCTCCTTCAATAGTTCGATCTCTCAATTACAGTCACAACAATCAACTCAAACACAGAGTTGTTCACCTCCACCAGTTAGTAACATCACTGCCAGTACACCAAGTACACAACTGTACTCCAAGTAGATCTCCCTGCTCTTGCAACAACCTGTAAATCACCAGACCTTACCATGTAGATGTCTCTACACCCTGAAGAACCCTTGTCCTTGCCTCACCAAGTCCTTATGATTCTTAAACCAGTACCCCGATGGATCTTCTACCAGAACTTGCACAACTTGCAACTCTCCCTAATCATACACACTCGGCACCCCTTTGGAACTAGGAGGAGCTAATACCTGCTCTCTTCTACAAGCCCTCTTGGCTATCTAGCACTCTTGCTCTCTCTCTTCTGAAGGAGCTAATCTTTGCTCTCTCACTCTAGTACAATTTTACAATATAGCCCATGAGTCTATTATATAGATCTCATGCATACAATAATTAGACATTCTTAATTACAATAATTAGAAACATAGCTCCAAGACTAAAATAAGTCTTTACATGCAAACTGACTGTCCAAAAATAGACCAATTCTCGACCTGCATGCAAACGCATGCACACAAAAGTTGCCGACGTCGGCTCATTCCTGACTGATGTCGGCTGACTCATAACTGATGTTGGTTGATCAGACCGACATCGGTTGCCCTGCAACTTGTTCTGCAACTCAGCAACCTCTGCAACTCCTCCTGTTCACATCCTGGTGAAGCTTTTAGCTCCACAACCTAAAAATCTCCCACTTAGAGATAAATAACTACACCTGTACTTGTACTTATACACCATCTAATTTGTTTCCTAGCTTGTATCCCTCTTCAAGCTCAATCCTGAAGACCAACCACCACACAACTTGTGGTGCACCTCCTATCATCCAAGTAACCTGCCACATCCAAACCTACAAACCCATGTAGTGAAGTCCCTGACCCTGCATAGCAAGTCAACCTACTGCTAGTCCCTCTCAGATACCTGAGAATCCACCTTCCTCAAATTGGCTCCAAACTCTCTGATAACTCCCATTGCTTGGGAAAACTCAGGTCTACACTAGACCTCATGTGATTTTGAACACTGTTCTAAGCTCAGCTTGAACTGTCCAACCCTTAGTGTGCTTACCAGTTTTGCATCTTGCATATTAACCCTCACCAACACCTCCTTCACATCAGCTCCCTCTAGAGACAAAATCAACCTGTGATCTTCCATGTCTCTTATGCCAAAGAATTTCACTGCTCCCAAATTCTTCATGACATACCTCTGAACTAACTTTACCTTTAGCTCAAAAAATCCCTGCATGTGTAAACCTGCAACAAGTAACCACACCACATACAGTAATAGGATAATGTTACGACCATTATCCAACATGGTAAAGAAAACACAATGGTTACATTAACCTTGACCAAAGCCATGCTTAGTCATACACCTGTCAAACCTGTACCACTATCCTGCAGCCTGCTCAAGACCATATACCCTAGCCTTCTATCTCATGTGTCCATCCACTCTCTTCTCTAACCTAGGAATCCATTCATCTATTAATGCTTTTATCCCAACTGGCAACTCTACCAAAACTCCTGCTTGGTTCTCTTCCAAAGAATTCATGCCATGCTCCCACTGTTTCCTGGATTCTACCTGCATTGCCTCTTCACGTCTTCTTGGTTCTTGACCATCAGTGAGCAACAAGTAATATAAAGAAGCTGAACAAAGAATATGAGGCTCACTTACCTTTTCAATCCTCCACATGGGCATTTGAGACTCCTTGACAGCTTGCTGTCTGCCCAACATCCATTCCAGTGACCGATCTCGGCCATCTCCCAATCTACAATTGACCAACATTGGTTCCCTGCGACTGACCCTGACTGCCGACATCAGTTTTCTTTGACCGACGTCAGTCTGTACCTACCCAACACCACTGACTCTGCTAGTCTGCACATGATCGACATTGATACCTGTCTGTTTGACATCGATTTCTCTTGATCGACACCGGTAACTGTGTTCTCTTGTGAGTGATGACTTTTTACCCGCGAGCTCACCTTGGATCAAAACCCTGTCCAAATCAACATAGCCCTACTCAAAATAATTCAGTCCCCTCAGCTGATCTCTGTCTGTCATCTCCTCGATGAACACCAAGGCTTTCCAATTCTTAAGTTTGTCAAAGATATCTGTCTTCTACTTAAGAACATGCATTCCCTTCTTACATATGTGACCAAGCCTACAAAGCCATATCTCTGCAATAGAAGGTGAATCAGTAATATAAGTAGATAGATAAAGGATACCTACTTTCTTACCACTATCTAATTCAAGTGCATCTGCTGTGAGAGTTAATATGCATCTCTCATCACCCAACTTTCCTAAAGAAATTAGACTCATCTCCAAGACTGGTACCTGCATGACTTCATTCAACACCCGTGTGTTACCTGTTTGCAATTTCAGCTTCACTTCCCCTTTGCCAATCATGTAACAAGGCTCACCAACCCCTAAATAAATCTCTCCAAAGTCTCCCTGGACATACTCATGAAAAGATGCTCTATTTCGGGCTGCATAGAAAGAGGCAACAAAATCTATAGACCAAGATTCTACTTTATCCAGAGCATCCTGTGCAACAACCCCTGCAACATCTGCTTCTTCATTTCCTTCATGCTGATCTTCTACCAACCATCAATCTTTCTTTACCTACTCTTTCTTTCCATCAAACAATAATTGACCATTCGTGCTATTCAATTTCTCCATTCATAGCTTACTTTCTTTTGCCATTGCTATACTCCCACTCAATCTAAAACCCCTGAGAGTGACCTGTAATCAACAAAACACTTAACACACTCTGACCACCTGTTAGTGTACTTAACCACGCTCTTTGATGAACTTGCAACCTTGCTTTGATACCACTTTGTCAGGACCTAGGCTCACAAAGCTCTGATACCAATTGTCAGAATCTACTGCCCACTAAGGGCACACTTGATTACCTTTGTATTAGCAACTAAACACGAAATTTAACTAGAATGATAAGTAACTAGAAATATGAAACAACATAGAATATGAGAGACAATACCCAATTGTATTAATACTCATTCAAAAGAAAATACAATAAAGAAGATGCCACACTTCTTCTTCCCACACCTCTAGAGCTCCCACACTTCTAGGGTTCACCAATAATTCTCCTTCAACAATTCGCTCTCTCAATTACGGTCACAAAAATCAACTCAAACACAGAGTTGTTCACCTCCACCAGTCAGTAACATCGCTGCCAGTAGACCAAGTACACAACCGTACTCCAAGTAGATCTCCCTACTCTTGCAATAACCTACAAATCACTCGACCTTACTTACCATGTAGATGTCTCTACACCCTGAAGAACCCTTGTCCTTGCCTCACCAAGTCCTTATGATTCTTCAACTAGTACCCCAGTGGATCTTCTACCAGAACTTGCACAACTTGCAACTCTCCCTGGTCATACACACTCGGCACCCCTTTGGAACTAGGAGGAGCTAATCCCTGCTCTCTTCTACAAGCCCTCTTGGCTATCTAGCACTCTTTCTCTCTCTCTTTTGAAGGATCTAATCTTTGCTCTCTCACTCTAGTACAATTTTACAATATAGCCCATGAGTCTATTATATAGATCTCATGCATACAATAATTATACATTCTTAATTATAATAATTAGAAACGTAGCTCCAAGACTAAAATAAGTCTTTACATGCAAACTGACTATCCAAAAATAGACCAGTTCTCGACCCACATGCAAATGCATGCACACACAGGTTGTCGACGTCGGCTCATTCCTGATCGATGTTGACCGACTCATAACCGACGTCAGTTGCTTTTGCACTGTAATATGACCGACGTCGATTGATTAGACCAACGTCGGTTGCCCTGCAACTTGTTCTGCAACTCAGCAACCTCTGCAACTCCTCCTGTTCGCATCCTTGTGAAGCTTTTATCTCCAAAACCTAACACTTGGGGCCCTCTTAGCACAATTTGATGATAATCACAAAGAGTGTGCAATCTATTATATGAGTTTCCAACTAGTCGATTATGAATGCAAATATACATCAATGTAAAAATTATGTTTAGCCTTAATTTTTACTACTCAGAAGCTACAACATTATTTTATCAATAATGAGGTTCATGTTATAATTAAATAAGATCTATTAAGGTTATTTATGAATAAAAAACACGTAACCAACCTCATAATAAAATGGGTAATGCACCTTACAGAGTTTGATCTCAAATTTATAGCCCATAACTCAATAAAAGGTCAAGTCATAGCCGACTAATCGGCTATGACTTCCTTACCAAATTCGTTTCTGCTCACCAAATATTTTTGTGATGAGTTCAAGGCATATAATATATATTCTAATCCATGGAAAATGTTCTTCAATGGATCAAAATGTAGATCAGGGGTAGGTTTTTGTATTGTATTTTATACCTCTAGGGTGAATACATGGCTTTCTCTTATATATTAACCTTTTCTTGCACTAATAATATAGTCGAATATAAGGCCTTGATCATCAGATTATCCATATCACACAAGCTTCATATAATAGACATTCAAATTTTTGGCGATCCACAATTACTTTTTAATGAAGTTACCAATCATTACCAAACCAAAGAAGAACTTCTTTGGCCATATAAATAAATGGTAGATAAACTCATAAAGACATAAGATACATTTTACATTGATAATATTCCACGTAAAGATAAATGACATGTAGATGTCATAGAAAGTGAAACATCCTTGATGGTTTTTGATATTAATGATAATCATATAGAATTTACCATATGACAACTAGGATATCTTTCAATTTTTTTAATAAAATGAATATGTTGGTTGTTCTTGTTGTTACTTGCAATATTATAAAGACAAAATGGTACAATAATATTTATAATTTTATTTATTAAGCTTACATAATAGACCATTTTATACAAAATGATAAATGGAAATTACAACGTGAAGCATTTCATTATGCTATTATTGGAAATGATTTATTGTAATGGATGATTACTTTGATGCTTAAACAAAGATGAGGCTCGCACTGCACTCTTGAAAATTGAGTGTGGTGGGAATTTTAGTGGATGTGTCATGTCTCAAAAATTATTGTGCCAAGGCTATTATTGGCCTACCTTGGAAAAATGATGTATTGAACATGCAAATCTATGTTTACAATGCCAAAAATATAATAATTTGAATCATGCACCATCACATGAGTTGCACTCAATTATTTCACCATGGCATTTTACCTTATGGGATTTTTACTTAATTGGAAAGATAAACCTAGTATCTATTAGTGGATACAAATTAATCATCACAACTAAAAAATATTTTAAAAAATGGGTGGAAATAATTACACTTGAGTTTACCACAAGGACTGACATATGTAGGTTTCTGATGACAAACACTATTTCTTGTTTTGGCATACCTTCAAATGTTATTTTTGATAATTGATCATCATTTAAAAACAAGATGATAAAATAATTTTGTAGTAAATACAAGATTAATCATACATTTGCTACACCTTATTACCCACAGGGTAATGGCCAAGCATAGACAACCAAAAAGACAATTGTCAAAATATTTGGCAAAATAGTTGAACGATATAACACTAATTAGAACTAATAGATGGTATATACTTTATGGGAATACCAAAATAGTGTCCACACACCTACTCAAGATACACCTAATCTTTTATCTATGGAATAGAGGTTGTTTTACCCATTGAACTCGATATACCATCTTTGTGTTTTTCTCTTAATGACATTGTCAAAGATAATGAATACCATGAAAAGAGATTACATCAGTTAGAGTAATTGAGTGATAAATGCACACAAGTTGTTGAGCACTTATGTGTCTATCATGACAATGAAAAATTAACATATAAAAAAAAGTTTCAACCACATGATTTTGATGTGGGTGACTTGGTAAAAAATAAAATCAAAAGACTACCAATATAGAAGAAGAAAAAAAGGAAAGTTTAAACCAAATTTGTTGGGACCATTCACAATTACTGAAAGTTGGGAAAAGGTGTGTACCACCTTGCTACACTTGAAAGAAAAAAAATAAAAAGTCCAATGAACACTATGCACTTGTGTAAATATATTACATGATAACTCTTAAAATATTCTAAAAATATTAAAAGAATAAAAAACATTCAAAAATCCAAAAATATTTTCTATCACCTACATATTCTATTGGCTCTTTAAAATTTGTGTTAGTTTTATGTTGATGGATGACATATCAATTATTTATACATACACATGTGTGTCACACTTCTACTTGAGGGTGATACAAACACACACATATACATGATCTATTCATATTTTGAATTTTGGGCCTTCTCTCTACTCATGTCATATGGAAATTGGGGGCATCCACCTCTATGATCATGATACTTCCAGGTTATATCATTCTATGGTCACTTTAAATTATAGTGTTTTGATCTCATATATGTACTTATACATGCCTTTACCCATGTTTATATCTTTTACATGGTACTTGATATGCTATGCACTTGATATTTTTTGCTAACATTTTTGATCCATAGGCTATTATAATATGTTTATGCTGGTTACTTATGATTTCTTTTATGCACTTCCTTGAGTGTCTTACCTTACTAGTCTCTTTCTTATTTGAGCATTTGAATATGCCCCTGTTCTTGTGACCCTTGTTCCTATATGTGATTTCTTTGATATTTGAATATGTCATTTTTTGTAGCATGAACATTTTAATATGTCATCCTTACTTTTGTGGACATTTGACTAAGTCATGTCCTTTCCACTGTGTAGCATTTGAACATGCCCATTATTTTTGATCTCCTTGTACCATGTCTTTTGACTTGATTTTGAGTGCTTTTGTGTGTGTGTTTGATTTGATTTTTGAACTTGTACTTTTACTATTTAGATGTTTCCATGATCCTTATTATGCATCTTAATCCTTCATGTGATAACATTATTCTATGCACCTCAATGATACATTTACCTATACATGTTCTTATACATGCTACATGGGTACATTCATAGATTATACTATTGTATTATCCCTTTAAGGTGAGGTAACTACTAGTTTATATTATTCCCTCACCTCAAATGGGGGCATATCAATGGGGGCATGTCATAGAGACACGTTCTTCACATTTTGGATAGTTTTTAGATTTAGTGGGGGCATGCTTTGGAATTATGTTATCCACACTTATTTAGTATTTGATATTTATATCAATTTTTAGATTCATTGGGGCATGTCATAAATGTATGGCTTACACACATTCATATTTTACATATTCAGTGGGGGCATGCTTTGGAAGTATGTTCTCCACGCTTATTCAGTATTCAACATCTCTAGATTAGAGTGGGGGAATGTTTTGGAAACATGTCCTCCACATTTGTATTTATTTAAGTTTTAATATTCCTCCATATATAGTGGGGGCATGTTTTGGAAGCATGTTCTCCACACTCACATAGTTTTTGAGTTGACTAAAGTATATAATTATATGATTCAGATTCATAGTTGTGATAAAATTCTACACATTGTTACCATTATTATACACATTTTCAACATAAGACATATCTAAGGTGCATATAATATACAATGTGTGCCTAATATTACAAAATCCAAATTAGTTTCAGATTTTAAGACTCTTCTATGGACTGTTATCACCCACTAGGATGGAATTTTATGGATTATATTTATTCAATCTACTGCAATAGTTGATTCTCTTTTGGTATGGTTGAAGTTATTAATTCACTCAATCTTCCCAAGTTTTCAGGTTGGACTTGATTGTATCATCTAGCCTCACCATATTATAGGTATCGTTGGGTTACACGATTGATCTAATCTCAAAATTTGGGTGGCAACTCACTTTTTCTCCAAGGTTTGAGGTATGTGCCTTCCAATCTCTCTATCTATCTCCTTAGATATATGTACTTTACATATTTACATATATTTGTCCTAATCTTAATTGTAGAGCCTTATAATGATATATATTTTCAATTCAACTCGATACACAGGTGTCCTCCTAAAACTTGTTATTTCAATTTCGATCTTTTCATTAATTTCAATTCCATATTATATGAGCTAATTATATACTATAACATGTTCTTAGTTTTGGGTCAGTCACTAGCAACTCATTCAAGTTGGACTCATGTAAAGACAGGGTGTGTTATACACACTCAGGTATGCATTCCTTTCCTTTAAACTAGTAATTTCATTACTAGATTAATGGGAGGCAAATGTAGACACTATTTTATAGATTATATAATATCTCAATCTTGTACACTTGAAAAACTCAAACATTGGATTTTCCTCTTAGTTTTTTACCTTTCCCACTTTCAAAAGTCTCTCATTTACTCTATCTGGTGCCCCTTGGCCTATCTATTGGTTCAACTAGTCTTATGTTGATGACCCAAACCTTCTATTTTTCCCAAAATACTTAAAACCTACTTATCTTCCACATTTACAAGTTTTGAGTTTGTACCTACTTTTATGTTCCTTGGACACTAATGTTTAGATAGACACTTACGTCAACATAGGTGTCCTATTTTGATGCAAGTGTGTAGTCCTTTAAAGTTATCTAATTTTTAAATTGATTGTATCCTAATGGTTAGCTTAAGTGATTTAATGTGAGTTAATTATTCAAAAGGATTAAGATAAATATAAGATCAACCCTCATTCGTTCTTCACCTAGCACAAACCAAGGTAAGTTATCAAAAGCATTCAATCAAATAATTGATAAAGCAAAACTTTCCTATTTTTCCTTATTTTCATTCAAGTATAGGAACAACACATACACATGTCTAAATTACTAAAGGAAAAACCTAAGATCTTAATTTTATAAGTTATAAGATAGGTCATTATTGTACTTAATTATCATATATTTCATGATTTACACACAAGCCAAAATGTAGGGGATAACTACATCAGTCTGAGGCCCTCTTCAGAGTATTGGATATGTAGGCAATGTTCATTGACAAAAGGGTATTTGGGTTCATCTTGACACCATGTGCCCAATAAACCATTTCCCCCAAGGTCATTATGAAGATGAAGAATTAGGTTTTTTTAATTTCATGGGAAGTGACACTTCATGATCCTATATGAATACACCAGAGTGAAGGCAAAGATAAACCTAAAAACATCCAGGTGGTCTCATCTTATTTCAATAGGTATTTTATATATAAAATTTGCATCTAACCAAGACACTAGTGTTGATGCAACCAGCCAAGGCTGATGTAAGTGTCCATAGTTCCAAAGGTACTCAATCTAGAATTTGATGAATGTTCTAGATTCATCTTCTAGTATATTTTCTACTTGTTCTAGATCCATAATTGTTTTAGTATTAGAACCAACTACGTACATTACTTCTTTTTCATTTCCATATACAACATAGTTTTAATTACTTTTTTTAGTTTATCTTAGTTTAATGAATTCAACATATATTATATTTAAGTTTAGAATTTATTTGGCCTACTATAGAGATAGATTATCACCCTTGTACCTTAGGCTATCTCTATCCCCTTTAACCCTAGATAACCCCAATCTAGATTATTTTTAGACTTAAACATACTCATAACCTATTCAAAGACATTTTCTTAGTTATAACAATGGAGATTCCTCACTTGGTCATAGTTGAGTAGATTAAGCAACCCAAATATAGGAAGAATTCACTCAAGTTAGAAAATCTATACCATTGGGTGAATTTTGAAAGATCTCCTACCTTGTAACACATGTAGAGGATACTTATAGGTATATTAAAACACATTTGGCAGATATTGGTCATACAACCACGAAGACATTAAGAAGCATGATGATGCAAGTAAATATAAAAACCTAACAATCAAAACATAAAAAGGAGTACAAATTCATTCCACAACTCAAATTGGATGCATGGAGTCAATTCCCATATTTTAGTTTGATGTCAAACACATACAAGGTGTTATTGAGCAAAGCATGCAAATATATTCTATACCTAGATCAATAATACCAAATCATGCCAAAGGTGATTCAAATGTTTGTTTTTATCCTACACAAAGGACATTCCACTTAAAAGTATGATGGGAAAGAAAATATGAATATTAGTTCCCTTGCCACACTCATAAGGACAAAAGTGAATATTAGCTCTACCAATTCAGATCATGAAGGATTTGAAAATTATATTTGCGATGAAAGTCATCACTTGGAAGGTCTAATATACAAACATGCATGACTCATTGATGGTGAGGAGCATCTGGATAGACTATGACATGGTCTCCACCAGAATGTAGTATGACTTGGATACCACACTACACAAATAACACTTGGATACCCTGGTCAAAATCAATAAAGGTAAAACTATTCATGACTTTTTTTATGGCTCATTATTGTTAGTAATTATAATGTAATTCTCACACACCATTCCAAGACATGAGGGGTGGGTAAAAAAGAGTTTAGATACCTCCATAGGAGCTCAAATTTTAGACTTAATAAAAGGCATCCCTATAATACAAGTAAAAAAATTTTGAAGTGGGAAAAGCTAATTAGAAGTATGGTATAAGGGAGGTTCCAAACATCAAAGCACATTATTCAAAAACACTTCATCGAAGTTCAATTTATTGTAGACATGAACAATATTTTCATCGAACTCTTTTATATAAAATTTACCCTCCCACATCTTGTAATGTTCTCTTTTAGGGATGAATAGGAAAGAACATAAATATCCACAAATCCCAATTAGTTCTAAACTAAAAAATCCAAAAAATATGCCAAAAGTTTGAATTTATAGCCCTAGTCTAAATTTGTAGCCCTAGGAACAAATCATCCCACTTGGCGTTGATGCTAAGTTTGGGGACTAAAATCAATATTTTTCCCTCAAAAATACTCAAAAAATTCCCAAACAAAATTTAGAAAATTATAATTATTCTTCCAAATCTAAATGTGCCAAAGTACTTATTTTTCAACTCAAAAATAATTATTTTTTACCAAATTTTTTGAAAACTAAAAAATTGCATAATTCCTTCAAAACTAAATGTATTGAGCCAAATAAATACTCAAAATGATCATAAAAATATGAAAGATCAGATTACATAAATTTCATATTTTTTTGAGCAAGATAAACCCTCAAAAAAAGTATAAGTCACCCAAGAAGGGTGATGTCACCCTTTGGGAGTGTGACATCACACCCTAGGGAGGTTCCCCACACTTGGAGATGCTCTGAAAGTGCCTCAAAATTGATCAAACCCTTCAAATCTGATATTTTCTTAATCTTGCCTAGAAATGATGACAAAAGATGTAGAAAATTGGACAACACTTGACCAAATCAGCAACCAACAAACAACAAAATGTCTTCAATATGTTTTCTTAATGAAATCACCCTTCAAACAACAATAGCATTCATTGGGCATCCATCCCGATCATTATTCAAGCATAAATATTTAATATATACTTTCAACATGTCTAAAATAGAAGCCCTCATGTCCACATATAATATTCAATGTGGGACAACCCACTCTTTGAGGAAAAATACCTTTTTAAAATCACTTAACCATACTATAAAAATGTATTTTCTTATTTTATTTTCCCTCCTAATTGACATTTACTCTTTTTACCAATTATAATATTAAATTAATTACCAAAATATATTTAACAATTAAAATTACTCTAAGGCAATAATTTAATAAATAAATAATTAATTTACCCAATTTACAAGAGTGATTAAATCACTTTTGGGCAAACAATTAATTAAAATACATTCTCCCAATATTATTTAAACTCTCAAGTGCAATAGTGGTTAAAAACACTTTTATAGAATACTTTAGTGGTAAAATCCACTTTTTAATAATATTCTATTAACTAACTAAAATTGACTTATATGGTCAAATGATCAAAATCACTGTTCAGGGAATCCTAATTAATTAATAAAATGAAATCCCCAAAAATTATCCCTTAGTCTATGAGGAAAAGTAGACTAAAGGTATTCAATACCTATTTATTAGTGAATCAGAAATGGGGACATCACACCTCTGCCTTATGAAGTTACTGATGAGAAAGTTAAGATAGTCATCATTTGGGTCAAAGAGTCTACCGTTGGATATTAGGGCACAATTTTTTCCAACAAACTAGGGGGTTATCAACAAAAAGAGGAAGAAGAGGAAACTGAGGCAAGTGAGGGCCCATTGCCACTAGGGGAGCATATGCAAATGAACCTTAAGTTGGTACATGAAAAATATTTAAGATCAAAAAAACAAGTTATGGATTTGGGGGATTTAAATGAGGAGGAAGAAGAATAAGAGGACACAATCACATTCACTATCAAAGACTCTACCATTAGAGAAGAGTTGGGATAAGCTAAAATCATAGAAAAGGGTACTTCACCCCACTCACTTAGGAAAAGGAAAGTATCACCTGGAGAAGAATTATCCTCAAAATCAAAATAGAAAAATTAGACAATCGAAGAACCTGAGACATCTTATACAATAACCCTCAATGCAGGCCAAAATTTACTATAGATGAGTAGATGGAAAGGGGCAAGGATCCACTCACCATAGGTAGATTATAAGGGAAATAATAAGTAAAAAGAAAAAAATGTAAGGGTGGAGCCGACAGTGTGGTAAAAAACTTAGAATCAAAATCTCTTAAGAAAGAAGATGAAGAATAAATTATGGAAGATGCTAAGGAAGAAGCGACCATAGAGGTACTACATATAAACACCCTCTTAGGTATGTGCCATACTAAAGGAGGAATAAGAAAAGTAGGTAGCCTACAAAAAAATGTAGAGACCGTAGGATAGAGTAGGGTGGTAAGAGCAATTCTGGACTATGTCGAGATTATTCCATATGAGTTAATGATATCATAGGTATAATCCAATAATACTTGTAGTACATCCTCATACATACTAAGGAAAACAATACTGAGGCTAAAATAATGGTTGAGAAATACAAAGAAGAAGCCCTAAAGATAACCACTATAGAATCACTAATGTCCCCTGTTGATTAGGAAAGACTGTGGCCACTCTAATGAACAAAGTTAAGATATAAATATAAGACATATCTATTTTTTGAGGCCTTAGAAAAGAGAAAACAATTAAAAAATGCCAAGGCAATAGAAGAAGAAATGATAAAAAAATGCAAGCAATTGGAATAGGAACTCGAGGAATAAAATAGGAAAATTCAAGATATTATGGAGTTAGCCACCCAACAGGCTAGACACATGTTGGAAAAATAGAAAACAAATAAGGAGGAAGAATAAATAAAATATAACAAAAATAAGAAACAAAAATCAATTTAGAAATAAAAAAACTTAAAAACTAGAAAATTAAGGAAGAAAAGAGAAGGAAGGAACATGAGGAGAAGAGACTAGAGGTGGAAAAACAAAAAAAACTTGCAAAAGAAGAGAATAAAAATAAAGAACATGAAAAAAGCATGAAAAAAAACACAAAAACAAAGTAGAGGAAGAGGAAAGGAAAATTCAATAAGAAAAAAGGAAACTGGAAGACGAAAGTAATAAAAAGTTGGTAGAATTGAAACAAAAAGAGGAAGAGGACAAACAAAAACATGAACTAGAAAATAAGAAGCAAACATAATAAAAAGTGGCTCCATAGATAAAGGGAATGAAAAGGAGATAATTCAAGTGTCGAGGATACTACCTAGGTTTCTACTCTGAACACTTTGAGCACAATGGGGGTAGGCTAGAGCATTATAAAAACTCCTATGGATCCAATGACATGGATCAAGGTAGAGTTGGCGAAGCACAAACAAAGACCTCCACCATACTAGCTCCATAAATTTTTCTCTTGCCTATTAAAGGAGGGAAAATTAAGGTAGCAATACAAAACCTAACCTCAATTTATTAATATATGGTGGGTTAAAATCTCATCCAATGAACCAGGGGAGATTGGATGAATGGTGTGTCAATTTAGAGGAGGACATTAAGAAGAGTTTATCTACCCTGACCACTACACAAACATAATTTAACCCATACACAATATTTCTAATCGAACAACAACTAGTGAAAATAGTGGAAAATTTTATCAACCATGTAGGAGACATAGTGGATATAAGCCTCATAAAAAAAGAGGCTAGACAAAAGTACAAGTAGGAATTGCTGGGGCCACTTCTAGGAGAAAATTAGGTTAACATAATATAATACAAAGAACAAATAGGGAGGATGAAGTAGAAATTAGAAGATGCTACCACCTCTTCACTTACTCACTTAGTTGGCCTCTTTGGAAAAATGATAAGAAAACTAAGTTAGAGGAGTTGTAAAAATAGTTGAGTACAACCTTAACTAGCTTTGAGCCTCAACACATATCTTCTAAAATATAATAAGCTAAGATGATATCCCTGCATGAATGCTATAAATAAGAATAATTAAATTCGATATCCATATATGAATAAATTGAGGACTATGGTGAATAATTGAGCAACTAAATGGATAAAAAATAAGTACAACTCAAGATTTATAAAGATTATCTAGCCTTATTAGAAAAAGCTCTAGTTCCAAATGACATAGTTATGGATGCAAAGGAAAACATGGACATAAGAATATGATTGTTAAGGCAAAAATGGTCATTTTAGACTGATAATTTTTTTATAATACCATGTTAAGTACATATAACATCTTCCTAAAGAAGGGGCATCAACTCCATAATCTCCAATAGTGTACTATAGTAGTTTTAAAAAAATTGTTACCCTTAGGCGAATTGAGGAAATTTTAGTACTCGTCAACACTTAGGGTTGTATCAAGGATGAGAAAAAGGTATTAAACCTAGTAAAATATTGGTAGAATTCTCTATTAGCTTAAGAACCAAACTATAGGCACTATAGAGTTGATTCTATTATCACAAAAGTTTAACACTTCTCCAAGCTGATAGAACAAAAGATTATACTGACAAGATGCTATGGTAAGAAAGAAGGCTTTATGGAGACAAAGGATGAACTAATTAGAGAAATAGAATGTGTCACATAGACATGACTATTGAGTTGTGTTGTATTGGCTTGGTATTTATGCCGTAACATTATAATAGATAGAGATAGTTGAGAAGAGTAGAAGCGAATAGAGATAATTGTGTAAAGGTTACAAAGCAAAGTAACCTATGTCATTGCATCAAGTGGTATAAAATAGATAGTATAATAATAATTGCATTCAACATTTATAATAATATATATAAAAGAGAAGAGTTAGAGTATGAAGTACTATGTTATATATATTGTGTATGAGTTACTATGAATATAGGCACTACATATTTTTAAAATGAATGCTAAGGAATCTAGCCAATACTAACCCTTGAAATCCATTAGTCTAACTAAAGTTAACTTATTTAACATAAAAACTATCTGTAACTAAACAAATCTAGATTTTATGTTGACACCCATCATTTAATTTACTTGTACCCATTTAAAATTATTTACTTTAATTGCATCTTTACAATCATAGTTACAATCATTTACCTTTGTTGAGGTCTAGTGCGATTTATATTCAATGTCATAGGTTAGGATTTGTAACCCTCTCCTATTGAAATTTGAGTTTTAGGTTACCTTCTACTATATATATAGATTACATTGGTCCTTACCCACTTGTTAAAGTATATGTAGGCTCTATTTGATTGGCCTTATTCGAGTCCTATTCTATTAAGATAAAGATGATAGTTTTAGGTCATCCTAGCCCATGCAAACATTCTAGTGAACTTGACGTGAATATTATCCCACCTTTGGTTAGATCAATTTCATGTTTTTACTTTTATATTCTTAACAACATTAATAAATTCATCATATATATTTTAGTCTAACTATATCAGTTGACTTGATACTATTTCCTATTTTTTATCAACTAGCTTGATATTGATATATGTCTTTTGATATTGTATTTACCAGCCAAATATAATTCTTTATGTTTTTTTAATTATATTAGCTAGCCCAATATAGTTATATTTGATTAATTTTTAATTTTGAATATATCAACCAATTTAACACCATTATAAATATTTATTCAATTCATTGTATGTCATAGTTTTTTATTTATTTTAATAATATTTATTTATATTTTTTATTTTGTCTTTCTATAACTATGTTTTGGTAATTATAAAAATCATAGGAACTATCATTATGGGCTAAGCAGTCATCAGTTTTAATTGAGGCATGGTGTGATGGGTACTTCCCCAATACTCAAGCCATTATATAACACTATGTATAGACTTTAGTTTCCACGTACCTCATAGTCTATCAAAAATTACTAGGGTATTTATTTTTAAACCTATATGAATCTTTTTAATCATTTGATTTTTTATTTCACCAGTAAGTAGTTAGCCTTGACAAGTTACTCTAAACATATCTCAAATATGGGATAGTGCAGCTACAAGGTGGTGGAATCCTCCGTAGTCAGTGCCTTTTGGGCCTTATTCACTATTAATGTCTAGGATTAGTATTCTGAGAGCCTACAAGTCAAACATGCTTTGCTTAGTTTCACCTCCCTACTTTTATTTTTTGGCCACTTGGATAAATTATTAGCTTGTTTATCTTCCAGACTATATCAACTAGCCTGATACTATTTTGTATTATGTGACAATTTCATCAGTAAACTTGATAGAATTATGTGTTTTTTCCTAACTACATCAACCATTGTGTATAGTTCTTAGTGTCTTCCTAATTACATTAGTAATCTCAATACAATTCTATTTGTCTTCCTAACTACATCAACTAGCCTGATACAATTTAACTTTACCATTCTTTTATGAATTGTAATGGATAACTCAATACAATTATTTTCTAGTGACCATATTATATTGGGTAACCTAATACAATAAGTTTTCAGCATTCCTATATAATTAACTGCACCATCTAGCTTGGTACAATTGGTATTTTCTCTTCCACTATGGAACACATTTTGGACCATTTTGAAGAAAAACCTCACTAGGAATTTAAAGGATTTTGTTACCATCCTAATGTTATGAAACTAACTAGTCCAAATAAAGTGCCCACAATGGTTTACATGCCCTATGTTTTTTTGATGACTCAAGATCAAATTCAAAGAACTTATTATGTGGCTTCCATTATATTTAAATGCCATGGGCCATATAAAAACCCTAATACCACTAGATAAGGTCAACTAATCCAATACTTTGAGGTTGAAGATGAATGTGACATAGAGTATATAAAAAAGATGATAATCTATATCCATAAGTTCCCTAAGCATAAGAGTAAGGACCGTGTGGTTATCTATCACCTCATGATGGGACCTCACATGGAATGACCTCTTTTCACTACTCATAATGTTTCAATAGGACTTGGGGAAAATTAATTTGAAACTTTCTCATGTCCTTCCTCATCCACTTTACCTAGTATTTATAATAAAATGGTAGGTGTCTCTCTTAGTGGGCCTACCCAAAGTGCTGACATTAAAACCAATGTTAACACTACATCTAGTGCATCCCAATAGGTTACTCAAACCTCTAATTCTAACTAAAATAATCTTAATACAAACTAAATTATCTTATAACCAAAATTTTTAATTCTAATATTCAAGCTAATAATAGTTCTCAGATGATGTAAATGGAAAATTAATTTTTTTAACTATAAAATTGACCTCAACATATTTAGTGGGGAGTTACAAAGCCAAATCCCCCCACCCTCCCTTAGTTGCTCATGGTAATCTCATTTTATAACCACCATTTCACAACAAAGTTATCAAACATATCCAAAATGAACCCTTGGTTCCTAAAATTCCAAACATTAAAATAGGTGGCATCACACCTACAATCTCCTATAGTGGATTCATTAATCCTACTCTGCATTTGAAGGCCTTTGGAAAGTTTTATAAACATTGGATTAAACTCAACACATTTATTGCTACCAAATCAATTTCCAAAACCTTATTTGGTGATGCTTTAGATTGGTATAATCAACTAAAGGTAAACTCCATTTATAGCTTTGAAGACTTTGTTAATACCTTGGTATAAGAGTTTCAATCCAATGATTTTCATGAAAATAACTTGGTTCATTTTATCAATTATAAACAAGCAGATAATGAGATTATCCAAGATTTTACTAAGCATTAGAAAGTTTTAACCAATAAATCAAAACAAAATATGTTGGAAGATAACCTCTTCCATGTTTTCACCCAAGAAATTAATTCCAAACCATAATATATCATCAAGAATATTTATCCAAAAATCATTGGAGGAAGCCCTAGATGAAGCTAAACATCAGTATTTATTTATAAGATAATTTGAGCCTTCCCAACCCAAGTTTGGAAATCAAATTCTTATGAGGTATATCAAAAGAATGCTATAGATGATGGTGTTTTTGACATGTATGATTCTAATATAACCATTAATTTTATTATTTCAAGAATCTTTAACAAAGTAACTCTCTCCCCACATATCAAGGGAAGTCCCTTCTAACATCATCCTCCTCCTTCACAAGACAAAAATTATGAAATCCATGAGACTCTTTCCCTATCTGAGATTAGGAAATGCATTCCTAAAATATCATCTATATATTTTGACACTTCCCATCCCAGTGATCATTGGTATGATCCTATTTTTTTTTCTAGTTTCATACAAATTGTGGTCATTCCCACGAGACTTGAAAGTCACTTAAATACCTATCTTTATAACTCTTACTTGGTCCAAACTTTGAAAATGAATCCATGATTAGAGAGTAACACCAAGCTTGTGATAAGGTAGCCAAGGATCATTAATCCAAGGTTAAGTGTGATGTACTTCACTAAGCCAATGCGCACCTTACCATTTATTCCAATCCACTTTCAAACCACACTCTAAAATAACAATCTAACAATCAAAATCAAACCTTTTCATAACCAACTTCTAATGTTCTTGAAACCAAGGTTAACCCTCATTCTTATAATGATGAAGAACATGAAACATGTAGTTTATTATGTCGACCCTTATCCCATTAAGCCTCATATTCCTTATCCTAATTATAGAATAGATCAGGATAATTCTACACATATTTTTGTGGCTATTGAATCTATATAAATTATTACTTACATGCTTTTCAATATCCCAAATATATCAGCCAACCTAGTATAGTTAATTGCATTCATAAATGCATTGGTTAGCTTAGTGTATTCTATTTCTTCATCAACATTTATAACAACTGTATCATCTAACTTGGTACAATCTTCCATCTCTAAATTAGGCCTAACTATATTAGTTAGGTTGATACAATCAATTTCATTAACCAATTTTTTTTACTATATCAACCAACCTAGAATAATCTATTTCAAGATCCTAATTATAATTCTATTAGATTAGCTAGGCTGATATAATCTATGTCTGATGTGTCTATACAACCAAAGAGAATATTTAAGCTAATACAATTAAATTAACATGTCTTGACTATCCAAGTGGTGTTGAGATTTCATGATTTAATTCCGAATTAGATTAAGTCTAGGCCAGTTTATTTTCTAGCTAGTCTGCTCTAGAATTTAGTCCATCTTTCACAATCTTGTTCATCTCATATTGGATTTGAAAAATGGGATCCCATAAAATAAATTTCTAAGCTCCAATCTCAAATTCTATTTATTAAGCTGATAAGGACTTTGTGTCATAAAAAATCTCATGTAAATTTTGTTTGATATTCACATTCATCAACCACCCACCTATGGGGAGAGAAGCTAACTTTCTCGAGTTTGAGGAAAGCATTTTATATAAATGTGAAGAGATGTCCACAAAATTTAATCAAAATACAAATGCATCTCTTTCCCTCAAATTTCATACAACATCTATGATCTTAGATGAAATATTACTTCATGCAGATGATTACCCATTATTCATGAGCATCCAAGTTTATGACATCTAATTCAAATGAGCCTAGAGAGATGAAGGATATGAAACTTGTGTCACCTCCTTAAAATTCATCAAAAATTTAGGATACTTTGAAAGCAACCTTAAATATACCTAAATCATGTGCTAATGATATGATTTATGATAAATTCATCCATTAGGATATGTTTGTCTTCCTATCATAGTATCACCTATTGTAGTTAGAGTTAAGGTTAATATTTTAAAATTCTCTCTATCATATAATTTTTTTCTTCGCTAACCTTGGACTCATTGTATGAGGGTCATGACCTCTTTCACATGTAAATGAGTGAAATTTCCTTACAAGGGTGCTACTTTCACGATTGAAGATGATAATAACGATTGGAATTTTGAACAATTCTAATAACGTGATGTATTTAAAATTCCAACCCTCAAACATCTATATAAAATTCACTTACATAAATATCATCATTTTAACTATTGCATCAAATCAAATTGAAGTTAAAATGGTCACCCTAGACTTGTGGAAAACATTCCACCCAACCTCATTGATTATGAAAATGATGATCTCAATGAGATTATCTTGAAAATTAAAACATTAGATATCCCTTTCAACATTATATCTTAGTTTTCATGTACCTTACGACCTCATTCTCATAAGAATGCAATTGAAGAGTTTTCCACTTTTGTGGTCATTCCTAATAATCCTACTTACCATACATCATTTAGTGACATAATAGTAGAATCCATTAACATAAATCTCATCACTCCTAATTATGATGACAGTTACATCCTAAATGACCCATTCATATTTGGTTATTCCTAAGCTATGGATGCAAAAATCCCCTAGTATTTTTTCTCTCTCTAGTGCTCCCATGATAAATCTAGATATTATTATAGAATTAATGTAATTAACATCATTTGATCTCTTTATAATTTTCCTAAAATTGTTCCTCATTTGGTTAAGGTTGATAGGTTTGATATGGAGCCATATCTACCTTCTACTTCATGTGTAGTACTTATTATTTAAAAGCCTCTTCAGAGCATACAAAATGATCATGCTATGATTGGACCCTATTGGTATGATATATTTTTTGATCCATTAAGCTTGATTACTCTAGATATGCTAGCCACACCTATATGACCCACACCAAAGATGTCTCCCAAAGAAATAATAACACCATATTATTCATTCCACAAAGTTTACAATCACTCATAGTAATAGTGTAGAGCGTATCAGATATATCTAAACCAACACAATCCCTTTACTAACTCAACCATTATGTGATTCAAGAATGATGATTTGATTGATGAGAACCAAAATATACACTAATGTGATTATCCACATAGGTCAAATTTGGCACCAACCCCACCCACCCAAGAAAATGAACCGTATTGTGAGTTTCATAAGGTTTACAATTTAACTCATGAGTGCATATATTTTTATAGATTTTAAACATAGAATAATCCACATGGCCTAACTTCTACCATGTATAATTGACAACCTCGATTTGCTAATCTTAGACACTTTTATTGCTTCCCAAAGACTAGTACACATGATTCAACTCATTATCAATCTCTTCAAAAATATCTTAATGTACTTCATCTTGAAGCAAGTAATTTTCCTAATCTACCAAAAATTCCACCTCTAGATATTATACATTATTATATCCCTAAATATGGAGAGTTATATTGTCTTTGGCATTAATGTTCTACACATCACATAGATAGGTGTAAATCTATCTAACAACATTTTAGAGATTTTTTGAGGTACCCACCTCAAATTTCCTAACAATTCTCACATGGTCCATATATGATGAAGGATCAACCTCCCCTATAATTAGATTGACCCCCTAGACTAGAATATGTGTGTGCCAAATCACTGCATATTCTCCATATTGAATATTCTCATCAAGAGACCCCATGACCTCCCCCTTCTAATGTGCCTACATTTTCCTTAGAGATAATCCACCATGAAGTCCTAGCACAAGTCTTAGAAAGAGTATAAGATACCATGATCCAAGCCAAATATTAGTTTTAGAAAGAGTTCACAGATTTTATTGACATGATATATGTCAATATATTTGAGAAAATATTTTTTTCATATCAGTTACTTCACATTTTCATAGGATTGGATTTCATATTATTATTTTTAGTATATGTGATGCTTGTTGTACATATCTTGTTTATATCTTGATAATTTACATTTTTGCACTTTATTTATCTTTTCTTTATATCATGTATTTTACATTCAGCCTTAACATCCCTCGTGGATCTTAGGTATCCCTTTAGGTTTTGTTTTCTAGTATTTTTAATTTCCCCCTCTTTTGGGATGATGTGTAGTCGGCCTTTGTTTCCCACATAGTTCTCCCACCTAGAGTGATTATGAAATTGTGCTCCTTGACTATGTGTATTTATATATCAAAATAGATTTGATACTTGATAATAATTTTGCTCAAATTTATTTGAGATGATATAGACATGGCTTGTGATTTATCCTTAGAAGTGATCTTGAATTTGGAAAGAATATAGATTATTTGAAATAGTGTGTAAGCTAGAAACCAAGTGATAAAAAGTATCCATAATGAATGACCTTTAATGTGTATTTATAGGTGAACCTTTTGATAATTTACTTTAGTTAGTATTATGAAACATTCATGAAGACCCAAAATATTTATTCAAAATTTAGAAACTAGTTGTTATTTAGCGTAGGACACGACTGCTCTAGGTGGAAAGGAGCTTAACAACATCTAATTGATAAGAAATGGCCACACTGAATGACCTTTGACATGTATTAATAGGTGAAAATTTGATTATTTTATTCAATTGACCTTATGAAATTTGTAAGAAGACCCAAAATATTTATTCAAATTTTAGAAACTAGCCATTATTTGGCATGGGATACGATCACTCTGGGTGGATAGACCTCCTAGTGTGGATCTATGTTGGAATATCAAAAACAACTATCCTAAGCTTGGGATACCATGAGGCTAACATTAATTAGTATGAACATTTAAATTTTAAGGTTCTATATACTAATAATGGAAAACAAAGGGTAAAGCCCATATAAAGATAAATGGCTTAGAGGATTGGAAAATAAGAGTCATGTGTTTGTGTGAAATTTATGTGATTTAGGATGTGTCAGGAATTATAATTATAAATTACTTGTTACAAGATTTATGTGCATATATTTTCCCCTATTTATTATAGTAATGAAACTACTAGAGTAAAGGAGAAATAATTAAATCTGAGTGTGTTTAACACACTTTGTCTTTGATAAAATAATTCGATTAGGTAAGGCACTCAATTTAGCAAACCCTGCAAGAGCACATGTATTCATCATTTGTTCATTTTAAAATTTTGAAAAAAAAGCAAGGAAGGAGTATACTTTTATGTAGGTGAAACAAAATTATCTTGCAACCTATAATTGACAATGTAGAACTGTGCCCCCTAGTTAAAACACTTGGATAATTTGAACTGATGGTGAATTGAGAGTGATCAAGTATCAATTTTGAATAAATAATCAAGCCCTTGAGTTTGAAAGAGGAATATTTTAACTCTCATGAATGGGGAATAGTAACCAATGTATTGATCCAAAAAGGTGGAACCATGATGGGCTCATTAGAAGTGATGCCAAGGCCAAGTAATGTCACTAGACTCAAACATACACTACTATAAGAAAAATAGAACCACACAATGGGTTAATTAAAATAATTCCATGGATATTGAGCATCACTAAAAATCAAAGTAAAGTATCTGTAGCAGATCAAATCACACCACTGTAGACAAATCTAGATTATATTTTCATGATAGAAAGAAAATGAAGAATACTCATGCCTCCATTATGACTGCATTGCTCATAGATTTGATTTGAAATGAATAGTTTACCTTGGAAATTATAACTTTGAACTTTAAAACATGTGCATGAGAAAGTATCATTCTTTTTTTAACTACAAAAATTTAATTTTAAACTTTGAATAAGGCTAATCATGAATATGTATCATGCCCCCGAATCTTGTGCCAAGTGATATATAATTCCATGCACCTATATGCTCAACTGTAACTATATTTTCAACCTTTAATTTCTATCTTATAACTATTTTGAATATTCTTATGCATATGCATTTAAGTGTTTATGATTTTTTACTTTAAGTGTTTGAAAAGTGAGTTCATATACGTGTTATATATCCCTATAAGTTGTATCAATTTATCAATATATGTCATGTATTTGATTTCTAAATCAATTATAATCTTTGAAAAATGGTACTCTGATCTAAATCTAATTTTTTTATTCATGGAGGCTTGGATTTATAATACAAGTCCACTATGATTCTCCCATTTTTGATATGAGGGATGTAGCTTGTAAGTCACTCATCTAAAAAGAAGAGTTAACTGTACCATGTGATAAATATATGGTCATATAGTATAATTTCAACAAATGGATAGTATGTCAATGTAGTATAGTAATTAGAATTTAAGCATGTATGTAACATATATAATGTGAGGCATACAAATGTTATGTCTAGATAGATTTGCTAATGAGGCATGCAATAAATTAACCATCTCTGAAGTAGAATACACTGTAAAAGTACATAATATGTATCATGGGACCACTAATCAAGCTCAAAAATCAAAACAAGCATAAAAAAATGTCACACAATAAATCCAAAAATTATGTAAACTAGACATGAATATGTTTTCACAAATAATTCCAATGGCTAGACATAAAGGACATTAAGAATGTCAGAAACAATGGACATGTTCAAACGCCACACATACCAAGCACAAATCACATAGAGATGTTTAATAAATCGTTTCACATAAAGACCAAGGGCCACACATAATAAACAATAAATTTATATGCTATCATCCAAGAAAATAACAACATCAAAGGAGCATAGATTAGTTTGAAACTAGTCTATCTTATCCATATGAATCAATGTCTCTTTATATAAAAATACCATATTCATGTAGACAATGTAATAAATGAGCAAATAGAAATACACTGGTAAGATATGTAGCTCCTCATGGTATAAATATCATAGATAGATACAATCTATTTATAATGTAACATGTAGAATTAGAGACCCCCAACATAGGCATGTCCATTGCATAGAAGGGAATCCAACATCTAAGAATGTTGTATAGTATGTACTACATCACAATCATATACCTCATGAAATGAACATGTTTGAAAAATAATATGCTATCTATAAAAATGTGTTAAATAACATATGTAATGAAGTAAATTAGCATTTCATGTCATGCTTAGCATCTGAGTTTTGATTTTTTGAAAAAAATGAGTTTTTTTTGCTTTTAAAAAGTATTTTGTTTTTTTAGTAGCTTTGCAAGTTAGCTAGCCTATGGTCCCATCAATTGGAGGACCATGGTGCATGTTTGGATCATATATGTTGAAGATGGATTTTCATGGGTGAAACGTGCTATATGTAGAAGTATATAAATCCAAAAAGGCATCAGGTGTTATAATTTAACTGTCTTGGTCACTGCTAGTAGAATCTTTTATAGGACATGTAACTTGCGAAGGTGTAATACTTGGTGGATTATATTGTATGGTAGTAGAGAGACTCATTTCTTGTGTTTTTTCATGGGTGAAACATGCTATATGTAGAAGTATATAAATCCAAACAAAAAGGCATCATGTGTTATAATTTAATTATCTTGGTCACTGCTAGTAGAATATTTTATAGGACATGTAACTTGCGAAGGTACAATACTTGGTGGATTATATTGTATGGTAGCAGAGAGACTCATTTTTGGAACATGATTAATTGCCTAAGATATTTTATTAGGATGAAATGTATAACATTTATATTTATTTGAATATTGAGTAATTCTTTGATATAAAGCTTGTTGTCTAGGAGGGTGTACCACTCTCCCTAAAAGTCACTAAGTAGAAAGACTCTATATAGGTGTAAAAACTAAATCTAAACTATGATCTTGACTAGGTACGATAACTATATTTTTATTTTTCCCCTAAATAGGTGCCATAACTATTTATTTAATTTTTTCTTGAATAAGTGCCACAATAAATTATGGTGGTGGTGGGGGAGGAGGAGGAGGAGTTACAACTGATTGTAAAGATACTCATATTGAATGGCTTTAATTTTGACCACTTGATTATAATTATATTTATTTGAGGCATATACGTATTATATATGGAATTATGTGGATCTTTTATATCAAAATGCATCCTCATAGCATGTTAAAGGCCCTATTGCTTGGTAAAACTAGAAATGGAGTAGCCATTGTTGCTAAATGAAATTGAATAGGTAGCTCCATATGCCCAAGAGTGTTTTGTGTATGTCCATCAAACACTTTTACTATTATTCATGTAGCTTATAGATCTTACTCTATGTATCTAAGACTATAGAGGAATTTTATTGTACATGCATTTTTTCTTGACCCATTACCAACCATAACATGATGTATATGTTTTTTGTTGATGTAAACTCAAATAAAGAGAGCATTCCTATTTGAATCATCATCATCAATTTCATTGTCATCAAATGTGATCACTAAAATTGGTGTAGATGTGCCTGCAAATGTACCGATAATTTTATTTATTAGATTCCAATATATATTAGGAAGAAGATGTGCATTGTATGCATGATGTAACTCTGAATTATCTGTATTTTGTGCAATACCATTTTTAAGAAATGGATTAATGAATATTTTAAGCGTCACTTGTCATTGTGTTGTGTTCTAACTTTCTCTATGGGTGTGCCTAGCTTGATAGTATTAATATCGATAAGATATTGTATTTTATGCCTTAGTCCAATTTTAAAATAATGACCAATACATCTATGTTAGTCACAAATATGCATTAATATCAAATCCCTTAGGTTAAAACTTTGTCAAATAAATATCAAATGTTAGAGGTATAGATATGAGATCACAATCAAGTAAATTTTGTAAAAATACATGAGGATATATTGATAACCTTGTAAATTGTCTTATTAGTGGAGGTGTCAATTGAAGCTTGTTTGATGGTTATGATATTGAATTAGTGACTACTTTTGCTTCATTATTGATTTCATTAGATTTGACCTTGTAGTTTGGTTTGATTTGAAACTTTATATTTAGCATAAATGGAGCATTTGGTGCATATTTTAACGTGTTTAAAGTTATGAGCTTGACATATATTTCTTTGGTTGTATGACACAACTCATAAACAGATTTGAATTTATCAAAAAATATTGATTCATGGAGTGTTGCTAGTAAGTTTTATATGAAGATATCTTGTAATTCATTGTCTAACATATAATTTGTCACATTAGCTAGCATAGTTTTACACCACTAAAAATATATAATGATTGGCTCATTTGAACCTTGTTTAAGTTTTGAAATTTATGAATAAAATAGATTTTCATCAATGTTGATAGAAAATTATTCTATAAAGTGATCTATCAAAGGGTTAAATTCTCTAACTGATTATTATGGAAGATCATAGAACCATTTTAGGGCACAATATTTGAGGCTTCTCAAAAAGAACTTGGTGAGTAATTTGTCATTGTAAGCATAATCCAAGCATGCTATATGGAATGATCAAAGATGTTGCTCTGGATCATGTTTACCTTCATAAAGTTGTAGTTCAAGATTTATAAATCCTTATTGTAGTGGATAAGAGGTTATCTTAGGTGCTAATGGATTATGAAGTAAATGATGAGAATCCACTGAGTGATTAAATTTAGATACACCTTTATCTAATTGTAATACTTTAGCATGCAATGTTATAATTTTTTTTCTCAAGAGAGTATGTATTAGGTGAGGTTGGTGGTGAACCATGTGTAGTAATCAAGGGAGGTGTGTATGATGCCATGTATAAATAGGAATGCTAATCTATTGTAAACCCTATGATTCCCTCGTATTTGGGGATGTTGGTGAATAAATAATTATAGGTGTTGATGTATGAATATAAGCAATAGTAAAAACTAGAACACCT
This sequence comes from Torreya grandis, assembly GCA_037957365.1. Taxonomy (NCBI): domain Eukaryota; kingdom Viridiplantae; phylum Streptophyta; class Pinopsida; order Cupressales; family Taxaceae; genus Torreya; species Torreya grandis. The sequence goes on from JARHVA010000130.1 coordinate 1,282,884, forward strand.
AGTAGAAGTGGAAGCTTAAGTTGATTTATTTTTTTAATCTCTTTCAATGTATATGAATGTGTAAATCTTATGTGTCTTGGTATTAAGATAGTCAGTGAATTATTTATCATTAACTTGATCCACTTGTTATGTATTAGATTTATAAGTTTAAATACTCATTATAAGTCCATCATTAGGGTGTGTAATATGTCTTATAACATTCATAATGTAAAACTATTTTGTTTCCTAAGTCATATTTATTTTTACAAAGATTTTTCATAACAATCCCTATGAGTTAGGTAAGGCTTGAGATTGTACATTAGTCATTTTAGCCTTTTTTAAAATTTTTAATTTGATTAATATTAATATCTAGTGAATCCAAATAACACCTTGGAAATTAAGACATAATGTGATACTAAACTTCAAAATATGTAATCAAAATAGATTTATGATAACCATGACTTTGAAATTGAAACTTTGAAATTTTCAACAAAGATGATTTAACTAGTTAAGGTGTGTTTGCTTTGTATGCTCTCAGATATATTGATCTTAGTCATAAAATAGTGAACATGGAAAAAAGGCATTAATTACAAAGGATTCCACCATCCCATATCTAGAGTGTGTTGAGGTTAGCTTCCCAAGGATAATCGCTTACCAGTGCACTATAAAAATAAATAGTCAAAGGCTTTCTATGGTGAAAACTAAAATCCCAGGTATTTTTAATATATTGTGAGGTATGTGAAACTAAAATAAATAAATAGTGATATCTAATGGCTTGTGTATTGGAGTAGTACCCCTAACACCATGACTTAGGTAAAACTAAAGACAAGTTTTCCTAGAATGATAAATCCTATGAGTTATAAAACTACTAGAACACAACTAATAGGAAAACAAGAGAAAATTAAAAATAAATTTGAAATTTTCTAACCCAATAAAAAATAAATAGTTTTGTCTATATAAATAATAAATCAATCTAAAACCCTAGGATAATAATCAGAAAAACAATGCTCGAAAATGAAAGGTTTCACTAATATATTTTACTTTATTTTTGATAAAATAAAGAGTTTTTGTGACTAATAGGTGTAAAAATAGATAGATACTGGAATGATAAAAATGTATAATAATCAATAATTCTCATTTTAAACTTTTTAAAATAGAAAACTATTATTTTTGGAAAAAAATAAGAAGGAATGTACTTAGCTCAAATATAGATCTATGTTGATTATTCCTAAAATATGAAAGTGTAAATAAAAAAAAGGTGAATGTGCATACTCAAGATTAGGAACATAATATGAAACTAATCATGGACAATATTTTTGTAGTTGGACTATAGTTCAATAACACTTGACTCTGTTGATCTTGGACTTGTCCTAGTTGACTATGACTGGTGACTGATAGAGAAAGAGAAAACATTATTTTTATAGTAATAAATCATAGGAAATATCAAAGAATATTATTGGATGTTACTATAATTGGACATAAGTGTAGTAGGGATCAAGTCCATTAACCATGGGCTTGCCCCTATTGATTGTGATAAAAAATTATAGTTTCACCTTTTGCACTTGTGGATGTAGAGTAATATGAGATATCACAATTTGGATTATGCCACAACAAATTCACTATTTTTATCCTTTTGTATTTAAAACCCTAAGGGAACTTTGAGATATTGAAATCTTATAAAAATTATGGGATTTTAGTTGGATGAGTTAGCCTCAATCACCCCATTAATGACCGATTGTTAGCTACATTTCCAATACTCCAAAGAGGAAAATCAATCCCACTTAGATCTCCCACCTAGAGTGATTATGCAATTGTGATCCTTCACTATGTGTATGCAGTAAAAAAAATGGATTTGATACTTGATAATATAGATCTTGACTTATTTTGAGATACTCTAGACTTGGCTTGTGATTGTTGTTTGTGAGTGATCTTGAATTTAGAAGGAATAGGGCAGATTTTCAATAGTATGTAAGCTATAAACTAAGTGATATAAAGTGGCAATAATGAATGAAATTTGACATGTATTTATAGGAAAATATTTTAATAATTTCCTTTATTAGACCTTATGAAATATGAAGGAAGACCCAAAATATTGATTCAAAATTTAGAAACTAGTCATTATTTGGTGTGGTACATGACCACTCTAGGTGAATAGCATTGTGGCAGTGATCTTATCTTCCTAGGGAAGACATGTCTTAAAATATTAGGCAAAACTACTAGGGATAGTCTGAGGGTGATATTAGGTAGTCTAAGCATTTTACTTTGAATTTTTTTAAAGTAGTGATGGAAAAAAAGGTTGATCCCACATATATATAAATGTCTTAGAGGAATGAAGAACAAGAGTCATGTATTTGTGCACAAGTCATGTGAATTAGGATGTGTCAATAATTAGCATTGCCAAGTACCTATGACCATATTTATGTGTCTACACCTAGTCACTTTTAAATCAAAACTATCCCTTATTGTGGTTAGCTACTAGTGTATCCTCAATGTATCACCATTATCACATGGACAAATCTTCCATGATCCCTATCTTTCCATTTATTTTCACTAGAGGCACACTTTGATCAATTTTGAGATTTCACTCTTTCATGTGGCACAAATATAGGAATATTTTAGGCACCATGGTCTTTAGGTTCTTCGCTCTCATGATTAGGTGTAAGCTTTCTTGTGTTAGTTATATTTTCAACCATTGTTTATATTTCCATAACTGTACGGAGGAGGAAATTATAAAAATACAAAAGAGTTAAAATACATATCATAAGAAAAGGAAATTTTAAAAGATAAGTCAAATATTAAAAGTTAGATCACACCAAAAAATGTGATTTTTTTGGAACACCTCTTATTCTAGTTGAAGCTTAAACTCCACAGTTGGCCTCATGATAGAGACAAGGTCCATTAGGGCATGGTAGGCCAATAAAATAGGATAGGAGGTTTTAGTTCATCTTATACATCTTCTTACATTATAGTGTTACCTACTTTATCACACAAGTATCCGATTTTCACAATAGATAAATGGATCTGTAAGGGGTTATGAGGAGCAGGGAAACATTATGGAAAGCTTATATCCTTTTATTTTTCATGAATATAATATTAATGAGATGATATTTATAATTCATTATTATCCCAAGATTACACTTTCTATGTGGGGTTATCTAGGTCCTTGATGCCGATATCTCTTAGCCTTTCCCACTTGATTAGAGTGTTTTATCTCCTCTAAGGATTTATACATCACCTTTATGGTGCATTGCATACTTAAATTTTAATCATATATTCCTTGATATCATTTGGATGTATATCACTTTTATTTGATCACATCCCTCTCCTTTACATCCCATTTTCTATCATTTTACATTAGATTTGAATTTTAACTACCATCTACTAGGCCACCTAGCTTTTCAATTTGTGAGTTGTATTGTAAGAACTTAGGGAATGCACCCATGCATTCCTCATAAATTCTTGTCATCATTTACATCCATACCATATTATTATTCATAGTCATGAATTTAGATGGTTGTGTTTTCTTAGATCATATTTTAGAACAATCACTGATTTCAAGCTTTCACTCATTAGAATCTTTGGCTTATTTTGACACACATCCTCATTTGATCAGAGTCTTTTCTTATCTTACATTGGATTTAATTTAAAATAATTTATGTTTGATTCAATTTGACTTTAATTATCTTACATCAAATGGCATATTTTCATACATATCCTTGTTTGATTATCTTTCAAATTTTCTTATAGCGGATATTTTATTTTTTGCAATTGTTTTTTTGCATCTCATGATTAATTTTGTCTTAAATTTTGATGTTATTTTATATTTTTATTTATAATTTTTTACATATCTCAATGTCTGTCTTACCTACATTTGGTGCAATGTACTTTCATTTTTCATTTTTCGTTGATAGATTTTTATATTTGCTTCCTTAAAACTTTATTTTTATCTTTAATTTTTATTATTTTTACCGTGCATTTACTCACATTCACTAGAAAATAATTAAACATACATCACATCACATTTTCTAATATCATGATATTAAAACATAGTGCTTGATAGAAAGGAAATAACTCATAAACATAATTTATACATCAATAGATAACATAAAATATTGAAAATGATATATATATATATATATATATATATATATATATATATATATATATATATGTAAAATGTCTCAGTTTTATACATAAATACACCTTGATCACCTAATCCTATGTATCACCTAATCTCCCTTGAGGGTGAGGTGCCATGATGACCATAGAAGCTCCAAATTGATTAACCTAAAATCTTGCTAGCACTATATGAGTTTATGAATGCATACCCTGAACTTGCCCCTCCAGATCAGGCACCTATGCTTGTATACTCAACACTCATTTTATTGTAGCCATATGTGTGGTTTTCTCCTTGGCTAATGCCTGCTATGCCACTGCAACATCTCTTCCTACCCTTATTAAAGTTATTTCCTAAGTTATAGCCTACTCATTGTGATTGATATCCTTGGAAGTTTATCCAATCAATTTGAACCATCCAACATGTGGCCTAGTCTAAGGTGCAATAGGATCAAACATCCTCATAGTATCATGCTTGGGTAACACGACATCCAATATCATGGTGCACCATTTACTCCAAATTCATACACCATGCCTCCTATACCACCACATATATAAAATGTAAACCAAAATTGACATGATATCTCTCTCTCTCACACATATATATATTATATTATATATATATATATCAAAATTTGTAACATATCTATCACTAGTTCCTAGCATGTATATCTTACCTGTAGGAAAAGAAAGTGATATCATAAAATTAATTATTTTCATACCTATAATAGGCCCATCACCTATACTACCCAAGACATGTCTTATGTTGTGGTTATGTACTAAGGTGAATCCTTTCCATCTCCCCTCGTAGACTACCACAACCTATCAAGCCAATCACCACACTCACCTTTGAATGGTATATCTTAATTCCTTGCCTGCCTGAGATATATATACATTTAAGGCATACAAATGGCTTGATCACCTCCACCATCTCCTTGTGATACTCACTATCACCATCACTAATTTTTATCCACTACTTAATGATGAGGTCTCACCAAAGTGAATACAACTATCACCCCTCATCGCCCCACTCTTTGTGGATCCCTAGAATATTGTGCGTAATAGGGTGGGATAACCACATATGCCACTAGATGTGACTATTGATGCACTAGATTGCACCCTCTGAAGGGAGGCTCAATTCTCTTCATCCACATGACACAATGGAGACATCCCTCTTGCTATGGGTGGAAAACATGAGGGATGAATCTCTAGATTAGGGGCTAGCTCCCCTTGATGCACCTTGAGGCCCTATATTTCCTACTGCTAATAATGGGGGTGGGATGAAAAGGGAGAGAAATAATAGAAATTAGAACCTAAACTAAAGCGGTGATGCACCAAAATTTTTGGTCTACTCAGCTTTGACATATGCTTTACACTAGAGACAAGCAATCATACACTTCATTCAAATGAGAACCTTTCCTGCATTAGTGTTTCAACAGGGGGTCCTATGGAGATATAGGGAGGAAGAACTACTAGAGGTGTTATAAGATACACTATGGATAGCTTATTCACATACACTTATACTCTATTCTGGACACTTCTTGTTGACTTGCAAGAGAAGTACTCACAATACACTAGATATTCTAGATTCAAACTATGAAAGCATGAAAGAAAATGACTTGACACAAGATCAAAACCATAGACATATATAAAAGTGTAAAATCGAATGGAGGTAAAATGGTATGTCTGATTCAAGGTAAATTCCTACAGGGCTTCACCATACAAGCTGAGTGATCTCCTTTTCTCAAATGAGAGGTTACAAATATATAGAGAAACATGCTGATAGAACAAGGAAAGGAGACCCATGCTAGAGTCAAACACGTCTGAGACAAGAGACCATGCTACCACCATATTCTTCAAACTATGTATGGGAGAGCCATGCTGTAGATGTCTAAGTCACCACCCTTGCTATCTTAGGCCTAAAAAAGCATGGGATACTCCTTATAGAAACTGACCATGCTCTCTTCAATGTTGGGTGCAACTGGTTGTGCATTAATGGTGAAGCATGAAAACATAGGCTGCTCTCCTCTATAGTTTGAAAACTAATCTATTTATTATTTTTTGGTAGATATTTTCCACCCAAATGTATTAACTCCCTTTGTTGAGTTGTTCATGCCACTTGTCTTGTTATGATTGGTACCTAATTTTACCCTTTGACTTTATCAAGTTGGTGGAACGATTCTAAGCTTTGTCTCTTTTGCTCTCTACATGCCCATGTTTTATCTCTTTCCTTTGATTTTTCCTTTACCTTGGTTTATCTTGTTTTGTCTTTACTCATTCGAGCCTTTAGGTTCTTGATGGGTTTCTACTCCTCAAGCTTTTACTTTGTCTCTTTCCACCTTTCACACCTATTTAGGCTCCCAGGTCTGCATTCCTTCCTTTTCTATGGGTTTCGAGTTTTGAGTTTTTTAGGAAGGTCATCTCAGACAAAAGTCTAAGACAATATTTTTGAGGGAAAACTCCATGGTTTCTTTTCCATTTGCTTCTTATTTTTACTTCTTCCTTTCTTGTCTCTTCCCTTTGTTTACTCCCTACCTTTGCCTTTTCTTTGCTTGCTATTTGCGGATCTTTTCTATGGGTGGGATTTTATTTGACATGTCCTTGGAAAAAATGTTCGAAGGAATTCCTTCAGACATTTTATCTGAAGGAATTCTCCTTGGCTTTGTTCCTTACCTTATTGGGTTGCTTTTTTGCGTTGTCAGCCTTTGGGCTTTCTGTGACCGTCAAATTTATTTGGACATTTTGTTCAAAGGAATTTGATCTTGGCTTGCCTTCTTTGGTTTTCCTTCAAATAAAATGTCTGAAGGAATTCCTTTAGACATTTTGTCTGAAGGAAAACTCCTTCCAATTATCAATTTTATCTAAGGGCAAGTGCCCTTCAGACTTCTTATCTTTTCCCCTTTGCTTCAACTGACTACCCTTTGTAAGGGCATTTTGAACCCCTAGTTGCCCTTCAAAACTTTTATATTGGTCCTCACATTGAAAAAAATCCCTCCATAAGGTCCATTCTCCCTTCAAACATACCCTTCAAAAGTTTTGTAAAGGTCTGTTTCATCTTTGAAGTGCCTCCTGCAAGGGCACATACCCTTCGGGGAAATTGTAAATGACATTACACAATGCCCAGGTACCCTCCATAGAAAAACACTTGCCTTAAGAAGCATGTAAGACCAATTTGGGATCTTCTAAAGGACTTACTCAAAAAGCTTTGAAGTAAAAATGTCTCAAAGACTTGATTGCTTCTTCCTTACCCTTTCATGTTTATGAATGACTCCAACTCATGAAAGATCATAAGTCAAGTAATCCCACAAAACTAAATTGAAATGCTCTGATCCTTATTGGGTTCCTCTTCAGCTTTGACTTATAAAATTCATAAGATAAGTCCCCTCATAACCTTAAAATGCACTACTCTGACCCTTTTGGGTTTCTAAACTACTTTTATCATTCAAGTCTCAGTTCAGCAAGAAGTCTTTTACACTAAGATGTAGCACCATGATGTGAACTTTGTGATATAAAATATATGTCTAAAATTATTCAAACTTCATATGACTACAAACACCTACTTCTCAACATACGTGTATTTAACCTCATAGCCTTCTAAACCTTAGCTAAAAAAAGCAAGAGGCTGTTCTAAATTCTCACCATTTGCTTGAGTGAGCATAAAAGAGATTACCTCTTCATTCCCAAAGGTGTATATATTTAAGTCCTTGGAGAAGTTTTGACTAGATAAGGTAGGAGCTTGGGTGATAGCTTGCTTGATGCCTTCAAATCTTTCTCTTCTTCTTACTGTCCACATGAATGTCTCATCCTTCCTTAGCATGGAAGTTAGTGGATTGAAAAGCTCATCAAAGTTAGGAATGAATCTCCTAATGAAATGTATCTTACCAAATAAACTTTTTAGGCCTTTCTTGTGCTTAGGCAAGGATAATTCTAAGATGACATTCACCCTCTTTGGATCAATGGATAGGCCTTCCTTTGAAATGACATGGCCCAAGAGCTTGCCTTCATGGATGGTAAATATGCATTTATTTGGGTTGAGAGAGATGTAAAACTCTCTACGCCTTTCAAATATTTTCCTTAGGTGCTTCAAGTGTTCACTTGCCTCCTTAGAGAAGACTATCACATCATCAATATAAACCAACATGATATCATTGAAAAAACCTTGGAAAGCCATGTCCATAGCACATTGGAAAGTATCTCTAACATTTGATAATCCAAATGGCATCTTCCTGTAGGCATATGTTCCCCACTTGGTGGTGAAGGTTGTCTTGTATTGGTCACATTCTTGCACCAAGATTTGATTGTACCCAGAGTAGTCATCTAGGAGAGAGAACCCTTCACTGCCTATCACCATCTGAAGAATTTGCTCCATATTTGAAGGGGATAGTGATATCTCAATGAGATTCTATTCAAGTCTCTAAAATCCACACACAATATGACTTCTCCATTCTTCTTCCTATAGGGACCAAATTGGCCAGCCAAGAATAAAGTTTGATAGGGAAAATGATCCTGGACTCACCCAGTTTGGTGAGCTCTTTCCTCATGAGAGGCTTGATCTTTGGATTGATTGGACTTTGCTTTTACTTGATGATTTTGGCACCTTCTTCTAGCTCAATGTTGTGTTGGTCCAATATTGGATCAAATCCCTTCAAATCACCATACTCCCAATCAAAGACATTAGCAAACTCTTGACATAACATAATGAAAACATGCTTTTCCTCATTGGTACACACCTTCCCAAGTGCAAGAAATTTATCCTTGTAGATCTCTATCCTTTAATAATTTTCCTTCATGGTTGAAATGCTTGTTTTTTCTCTCTTGAGTTGGTCATATTCATTGAAAATTCTCTCAAGAGTTACCAAACCTTTGGGAAACCTATTGGTCTTTAGTTGAACAATCTGCCCATCATACTGCTGCTGTAGCTTGGACTGATTTTTGGAAGCAAACTCAACTTCTTCCTACAAGAAAAGTGATATTTTCTAGTCACTTTCAAACACGTGCCAATTGGTGACTTTTTTGGTATGGAGGGCCTCATAATCACCTTTAAATGATGTTGATTCTTGCTTTGTCTCACCCCCTTTGGGATGTCAAATTGAGCACCAACTGCTGCTAGTATATCAACATGCTTTTTATCTTCTCTTGGAATGGAGGTGATGTTGGCATCAACAAATTTTTCTATAAGGTCCCAGACTCTATGCTTTTAATACTTGAGTAAGGAGTTCTTTTTCAAGCTTTGACCTCTCACTTGTTTCACAATCAACTCACTATCTCCAAACTCCTGCAATTCTTTGATTCCTCTCTTCCTTGCCTATTCTAGGTTATGAACAAGGGCCTCATATTCTAATAAATTATAGGTTTAGGAGAGATAAAACCTAAAAGTTGAGAATTATTTGTCCTTTGAATGTGAAAACAACATTGCCCCACCACCAACTCCCAACTTGCTTCTAGATCCATCAAAGAACAACTGCCACAAACCACAGTCCTCTTGGTCTATCTTCATCAATTTTGGCATGAAAGCATCTTTATAATCAATGCAATAGACTCCAAGACTAGATTCTTCAATGAACTTGTAAGGATCATGCTCAAATTTTTCATTTACCCATTCATCTAGGGACAGGTCAACAACTCCTACAAGGGAAGATGATGGAGATTGATCCACCTGGAGCTCTTCTTCATCAATGATTGCATAGTTCACATTTGTCACTTTAGGTGAGTATGGATCTAGGTGATCCTTGTTAATGGGATATAACTCAATCTTTACTTTAGTTCCATACTTTGTCCTAAAAACCATGTAAGACCAGATGGCTACCAAGTATCCACCTATCTTGGATGTGAAATCTCTTGACAAGCAAAGAGCGAAGTAAGGAGGAATATCTACCACTACCACATCATGGGGAATTGAGAAGGTTGTACATGCATGGAGAGTTATATTCAAGCCTCTTTCCACCTCTAAGGTCTTATCTGGTGATCCATCTAACTATAGAACTCCTTTGGTCATTTCCTCATACTTGAGGCCTAGCTTATCAGCTATGCGTTTGGGCATAATTGAGGTGCTTTCTCCACTATCAATCATATAATTATGGACCGATAAATCACCAATAATCAAGGAAAAATAGAAGGGGGGGACCTTCTCATCTTTCTTTACTTGACCATCCATGGGAGGAGCCCCATTTACTACCAACACATTATCATTTCTTGCTGGGATAGTTTGCTCACCCAACCCATACAATTCCTTTTGGAGTATATCTTTTTGTCCTGGTAGTGCTAAATAATCCCAAAATGAGATGCTAATTTTTAGCTTATTCATTTGGTCCACTACATTGATTAAAGGATTAACCCATTTAGATTTCTCCTTGGGAACATTTGTAACCTGTGGTGTAACCTAAGGAGCTAAAGCTACAACCATTGGCCTAAAATTGGGAAAATTTTGATTTGCTTGTGCTCTTGGGGTTGTTTTAGGTACACTTCCTACTTTATTGGGTGAAGGAGACATGGTAGTTACTTGAGTGGCTACTTGAGCTTCATCAATGGCTCTCTTTTTAGAATTGGTGTTGGATGCAACACCAAAATTCTAATTACTTGTGCTCCCCACATAGTTGATTGCATAGAATTCTCCTTCCAAGTGATTCATGAGGGTAAAATTAGATTGATCCTACCTTATTTTCTATCATAAGTTGTGTTGACATCTCAAAATTTGAGAATTGGGTTGGTTAATCACCTTGTGTAGTCGTGCTTTGATTTGGTAGCTCACTGACATAAACAACCTATTCTTGGCCATGCTCCAAGGGTGGATAGTGGGCTGCTCCTACACCAAATTATTTTGAGTGGGGACAAGAGCCTTAGAGGATGAAGGGGAATTTGGATTATATCTTTGATAAGGCTTGACATGTGTAACTTGGCCTTTCCTTTGATTATAATTTTAGAAGGGAGGCCTATTTGCTTTCCCAAACTATTGGTAGCCTTGATTTGGCCTATAACTCTGAGCTTGTTGTCTTTTAAGGGCAATTAACTCATTGGTAACACTCTAAAGTAGGATATTAACTTTATGGATGTCATTTGTAGGGGTAACAACTAACTTCTCTTGATTAGGCATAGGAGCTAGAGTGGGCAAAGCAGGCTGGATTGAGGGCTATAAATCAGGAAAGAATGACATATGAGGTCTGAGAGCTATCTTTCTTGCTTAAACAAGGCAATTTTCAGTAATTATGGCTATCTCATAAGTAGCGGGTAGAGTGTTTCCACCCATGGTCTGTATCATGACAACAATTTCACTATTCAAGGCCTTTAAGTAGTAAAGGAAATCATAACTTAGGGTTGGCCTCACAAGAATTAGGATCCTATCCCATGTATTTTGGAACCGAACCTAGTGTTAAAATCTTGCATATACTCATATGGGTCTCTCTTCATGGTGGTTAAATACTTAGCTAGATAAAAATGGTCACTTTTTCCCCAAACCTATTGGTTAAGAGGGTCCCTAACTGATCCCATGAGCCAACTGAGTTCACAAGCAAGGTCCCATACCAGTCTAGAACTTTCTCTTAGAAGGACAAGGTTAGAAATCTAATGACTACATTTTCTTTAGTGATATTATGGATGTTGCATAGGTTTTCTATGTTTCTAATATGCTCGACAACAGTGATTGGGCCCTCTCCACTAAAGGGAGGAACACTTTTGATAGCTATCCTTGGAATTGGGTCATACTACTGAAGGTTCAAGGGACTTTGACCATTGAAGGCCACAAAAGGGAAAGCCCTAAAGGCTGCCATGGCTGTGAAAGGATTCAACAGGGGTCTCCTTGAGTAGGTATATTTTATGGCTAGCTTAGGAAAATGGCTTGCTATGTAAGGGTGGGTATTTACAAATCTCAACCTTTTTGTTGATTTTAAAGGTAACTCAATAAATTCAAAAGGGACACCCCTAGAAGATCTTATAGTGACCTTTGGCATGGGATGCCAGGTTGGTCATTAATAGAGACTAGGTTCTTGAATGGAGTCACTAGGTATTGAATATATCTCCTTCTTTTGGATTTTTTAACAATATCAAGACCAACACCAATCCTAAAACTTGTAGGACATAGAAATTGTCCCATCGAGCATGTCAAAAACTATTGATGCACTGAATTGCACCCTCTGAAGGGAGGCTCAGCTCTCTTCATCCATGCGACACAATGGAGACATCCCTCATGTTGTTGGTGGAAAATGTGAGGGATGAATATCTAAATTAGGGGATAGCTCCCCTTGATGCACCTTGAGGCCCTAGATTTCCTACTGCTAATAATGGGGGTGGGAATGAAAAGGGAGAGAAATACTAGAAATTAGAACCTAAACTAAAGTGGTGATGCACCAAAATGTTTGGTCTACTCAGCTTTGACATACACTTTACACTAGAGACAAGTAAGCATACGCTTCATTCAAATGAGAACCTTTCCTACAAAAGTGTTTCAATAGGGGGTCCTATGGAGATACAAGGAGGAAGAACTACTAGAGGTGTTCTCAGACACACTGTGAACAACCTATTCACATGCAGCTATACTCTGTTCTAGACACTTCTTGTTGACCTATAAGAGAAGAAATCATAATACACTAGATATGCTGGATTCAAACTATGAAAGCATGAAATAAAATGACTTGACACAAGATCAAAACCATAGACATATGCAAAAGTGTAAACTTGAATGGAGGTAAAATGCTATGTCTGATTCAAGGTAAATTCCTGCAAGGCTTCACCATACAAACTGAGAGATCTACTTTTATCAAATGAGAGGTTAAAAATATATAGATCAAGATGTTGATAGAATAAGGAAAGGAGACCTATGCTAGATTTAAACACTTTTAAGATAAGAGACCATGCTACTACCATATTATTCAAACTACGTATGGGAGAGCCATGCTATAGATGTCCAAGTCACTGACCCTACTATCTTGGGCCTAAAAAAGAATGGGATACTCCTAAAAACTAACAAATCCATCCACAAGTTATTGTGGTTGGACCATACTCTCTTCAATATTGGGTGCAACTGGATGTACATTAATTGTGAAGCATGAAAACACAGGCTGTTCTCTGCTATATTTCAAAAACCAAAATATTTATTGGTTTTTAGTAGATATTTTCCACTCAAATGTATTAACTCCCTTTACTAAGTTGTTCATGCCACTTATCTTATTCTAATTGGTCCTTAATTTTACTCTGACTTTATCAAGTTGCTGGAACTATTCTGAGCTTTGTCTCTTTCACTCTCTACTTGCCCATGTTTTGTCTCTTTCCTTCAATTTATCCTTTGTCTTAGTTTCTCCTATTTTGTCTTTACTCATTTGGGCCTTTGAGTTCTTAGTGATTTTTTAATCCTCAGGCCTTTGCTTTGTATTTTTCCACCTTTCGCACCTATTCAGGCTCTTGGGTTTGTGTTCTTTCCTTTTCTACAGGTTTTGGGTTTTAGGCTTTTTGGGAAGGTCATCTCAAACAAAAGTCTGAGACAATCTTTCTATGGGAAAACTTTGTGGTTTCTTTCTTGTTTTCTTCTTCTTTTTACTTCTTCCTTTCTTGTCTCTTCCCTTTGTTTACTCCCTGCCTTTGACTTTTCTTTCTTTCTCTTTGTGGATCTTTTCTGTGGGTGGGATTTTCTTTGACACGTCCTTTGGACAAAATGTCTGAAGGAATTCCTTCAACCATTTTGTCTGAAGGAATTCTCCTTGGATTTGTTCCTTGCTTTTTTGGCTTGATTATTTGTGTTGTTGACCTTTAAGATTTATATGACCATCAAATTTCTTCAGACAAAATGTCTGAAAAAATTCCTGCAAACATTTTGTTCAAAGAAATTCAACCTTGGCTTGCCTTCTTTGGTTTTCCTTTAGACAAAATGTCCAAAGGAATTCCTTCAGATAAAATGTTTGAAGGAATTCCTTCAGACATTTTATTTGAAGGAAAACTCCTACTTGTCACTTTTCTTGAATGGAAAGTGCCCTTCAAACTTCTTGTCTTTGCCCCTTGCTTCAACTAACTGCCCTTCGCAAGGGCATTTTGAGCCTCTAGTTGCCCTTCAAAATTTTTGTATTGGTCCTCACACTGACGAAAATCCCTCCACAAGGTCCATTCTGCCTTCAAACATACCCTTTAGAAGTTTTGTAAAGGTCTATTTCATCTTTGAAGTGCCCCTTGCAAGGGCACATACCCTTCAATAAAATTGCAAATGACCCTACAAAATGCATAGGTGCCCTCCACAGAAAAATACTTTCTTTAAGAAGTGTTTAAGAACAATTCAGGGTCTTCTAAAGGACTTACTCAAAAAGCTTTGAAGTAAAGATGTCTCAAAAAATTGATTGCTTCTTCCTTACCCTTTTGGGTTTGTGAATGTCTCCAACTCTTCAAAGATCATAAGTCAAGTAATCCCACAAACCTGAATTGAACTACTTTGACCCTTATTGGGTATCTCTTTAGCTTCAACTTATAAAATTCATAAGATAAGTCCCCTCGTAACCCCTAAATGCACTCCTTTGACCCTTTCGGGTTTTTGAACTAATTTTACTCATGAAAATTGGCAACTAAAGTACCTTGAAAAACCTAACTTGCATTGGAACTAGCCATAGACTCTTTTGAGTTTGTCAAGTGCTCCTGCTTATTACTTGTAAAGCTTACAAGTAATGTTGTTTTGAGAACCCAATTTGATGTGTGAGTGCTGGAAAATACCAATGCTTGATGAGACAATACCTCCTATACAAAAACAACATTTCCTTGATTTTTAAAGGGTTAAGACCTAGTTTCAGGGACAAAGGTCATGAAGAACAAGGTTTCAAGGGAAAAAGAAGGGAGGTGCCCATTTTGGCATGCAGGGTTCACAAAATGGTCAATAGTGACCACCCAAACTTCCTATAGATGTAGTTGTATGAATTTGGCCCCACCCACCATGGATAATGCCTTGTAATCTAGGTTTAATCCCTTGCCTGCATTATGGTTGGCCATGATGGCATGCATCCATTGTTCCCTTATAGGACGCCCACATAATATGATCCTGATTAATGGTCTCTCATGTAGGCACTTGAGGGATCACACATATTATATGACCCTATGCCCATTTCCTCACTTGAGGAAGATGATTATTTACCACAAGAGGTAAACTCATTGGTTTTACATGGGGAACCTCTCATATATCTAGATAGAAATAAAAAGAATGGGACCAACTCAAAAACCATATGGCATATGTCATACCATACAAGGTGTCTTTCTCTAACATAGATCAACACATGGATATACTATACATTAGAACCACTCCATAAGACTTATGACACAACTCATGCATGGTCATAAATTTTATTAAGGCTTTTTAGATATTTAGAATACCTAAGATATATATTGTAAAAATTCATGGAATGAGCTTGTGATCATCATATTGATATTACCCAATAGTACACTAAGATAACTCCATCCTCTCATCTATAGTATTTGGTATGTCATGTGCCATAGGAGTTACCATAATAGGCAACCCCAAAATGGAATTGACATCATTTAATTATATAGCCACCTCTATCATGTCCCCATCCACCTCCCATTTGAAGGTGTCAGTCATCCTTTGCCATCACCCAAATAACATAATGATTAGATCAATATTGAGAGGTATGTAATGCATATCCATAATCCATCTGAACCTTAATGTTATAAGTTTATCTCTGTCCATTACTATAAATATCTCTACTAATTATAACAATTAGCTAACATCTACACTCTACCATAATCATCATCTATGTAAAATATGAAACAAAAAATCACAACTAGATTTTGATCCAAAAATCTAAATAAATATATTAAAAATTAAATAAAAATAGTAAGTAAAGTTAAAAATGGTCCCTCCATTCTCTTGTATTGGCCATTTTTATAAATTTTTATATTACATTGACCAATCATCCAACTACACTGACCATGCTTTACTTTTATATTACATCAACCATAGCCTATGTTATAGACTAAAATATCACTCAATTGCACTAGTGATACCCCATGATATCAAACATATAATTATCCTAATATATTTAACATACCCGATCCTATCTACCATGCTTATGTTTTCTACTACACCAACTTGGTATAAAATTACACTAGCCACAATTATCTCATCCAATGCTACTAGCTATACCCTATGGTATCATCCAATTAACCAATTTCATACTATATCAGATAACACATCACCTAACTATATTGGCTTGGCCAATACAATTATCCTAGAGTAGTGATTTATTTCCTTAGTCTTAATAAATTACCTTAACCCTAATTTTTACTTTTCATCGACTACCCATTAGCCATCTTAAATATAAATTTGTTTTGACATTTGTTATGGGAAATTCCACCACACATATTTACCTGGGTATCTATATTTCCTAATCTAGTTCATTTGATCAAAAATGAAAAAAATAATAATAAATACACCACATACTTATAGTGATTCATCTACAATTACAATATGTAACCTTGCATGTTCACCTTCTTACCCATAATCCATAGTCTTTAAAAAGTTCTCAATTTGAATATATAGAGATATAGTTTTCAAAAAATAGAAAAAATGCAAATGAATAGTTTTTACCTATTTATATTTGAAATTTTTAGTTATGTACAGTGAGATTTCATTTTTCACCCATATATTTGTTTCCATTAGTGTTTTTCATGAACTAAAATAAGCCTTAGAATCCTGATGAGATAGATAATTTTTAGGTGCTAAAAGATTTTTTTTGCAAGAATTTGAATTTTTATATTATTTTTAGGTCTTCATTTTGTTGTTCTCAATGGGCATATTATATCACCTATGACACACAAAACATGTTATACAATTATCAAAGGTAAGTAAAGGTTCATATTTTCATTTTATTTACTTTTATTTATTTTCAGCATTTCTTTTTACTTATGCTCTTTTGTGTTACTATGTTTCTAGCCCAAAACACTATCCCACATTACACTATTGTGACTTGTGATGAGATTCAAGCTGGGAATATGTTTATACCTAATATTTTCACTTTAAACTTTAATAACACTTTCTTTCAATGGTTTGTTCATGCATTAGTTTCCTTGAGTTCACGTTTTAAAGGGTACACTGAGAATGGGGTGGGATTAACTCATGGTACCTTACGAGAGATGTTTGTGTACTAGACAATTACACCATCACTATTATTAATATGACCTACTCTAAGTATCTCTTAGTCTTTCCTCTCTGTTTACTTCCCATCTAGATTTGATAGCTTCTATATATCTTATGGTATCATCCTAGTTATTACTATTTTTATGAGTGCACATTTTGACTTTTTTATTATATCAACCTGATTGATGTCATAATGTGTCAGTTGATATCTTTAAACTATATTGACCTGGATAATACCATTGAATTAGAGTTTAGGTTATTGTAATCTTATATATATGGGTCATATTCAATTCCTAATAAGATATATCACATTCATACACTATTTGTACTCATATTTATTCCCTAAGAAGTATTTGTGAGAGTTAATAGATTACAACCTTATCTTGGAGGTCTTATCTTGTGGTGTCAATGAAGCTCCATAGGAGAGGTCAATGGGAGTTTCTAACCAAATATATATAAGTATTCATTTAACCATCTAGGTTTGCAACCTACAAAAATATCTTGCGAAGTTCCACTTGAGATAAAGGGGAAGATTGAAGCATCAACAGGTCCACCTAAAGGTAATTATTTATATCCCTATACTCTTTATTTTACTTAGTAGGTTAGTTTTTTCTTATTATTTTATGGATGTATGCATATATCCTTAATTATATTCCTCCTTATGATAAATAAACTGGTATAGTTATAAAGTTTTTTAGGCTTTCCATTTATCAACTTATGTTATATAGACCACCATTTCATTGACCATTGCACTTTATCTTGCTTAAAATTACTTACCCATCATTTAATTTAATTTAATCCATTTAAAATCATTTAATTTACTTGAATATTTACAATGATAGTTAAATTGATTTGCCTTTATTGAGGTCTAGTGAGAGATATATCCCTATATCATAGACTTAGGCTATGGAACCCTTTCTTATTGACATTTGAGTTGTAGGTTACTCTCTACTATATTTATCGATATAATTGGTCTTTATGTGGTCATCCAAGTATATGCAGGCTCTATTTGATTGGCCTTATTCTAGTCCTAGTATATTTACATAAAGAGGATAGTTGTAGGGCATCCTAGCATGTGAATACACATAGGACCCATGAGAATCCACATTACAAATATTTTTACAATACATCTAGTCTGGTGAGTGTAGATTATGACACAGTAAGCCTCAAGTTTTTTATTATAGATGGGGAGATTGTATTTGATCCTCTGAGGTATAAATGATTGGGATATTTTCCCTAATTTATTGAAGAAGTGTCAAAGTAAAAAATTATTAACACTAAATTTCATAGACTTAGATATATACATGTTTGAGATTATAGTAGTGATGTAGACATGTATATGTGTACATGTGTGAGATGTAACTAATGTAATAACTTTGTGTGAAAATATGACAGTGTAGTGGCACCTAATGATTAAGGCCACACAACATTATATTTTGGATCGACTGTTGCCACATAGTAATACTATAATGATTTAGAACCTTGTGACACCATCATTGGGGAGACATATCAAATTTTTGTCTCATAAGAGAGGTGGTGAGATGATTTTAGAGACAAAGAGGTGAGATATTTGATATGAATAGAATTGATTCATTGAGGTAACATGCAATAGATACCTAAAAGGATTTGATGAGGGTGAAGCAAACACATCTGGCTATTGTGATAACTGAGATAAAGAGAGTGAAAATTTAGTGAGTGGTTTTTTTAGTTAAAGAGGGATTTAGCCACTACACATGAAGTGAGGATGAGTATGATGTTCTAATGAGAAATCATTGTCTTGATCCCTTGGGTTTGATATATAGGTTGTGTCTTCATAAAGTGTAACCCCATTCCCTAACAAAGGTTTTGCTGGTGTATGATGTATGTGACATAAACAAAACTATAATATGAGATGTTTGATCTTATTATATGATATCTACATGTGTATTTTTTTTGATGTGTAACATGGTAGTATGTATTTTTTAGTTTTTCATTGATATATGTGATCATATATACATATTATAATGAGAAAACTAATGGAAAAAGGTGAAATGATAATGTGGAAAAATGTGACATCTAATGTAACTAAGTAGGAAATCTAATAAAAATATGTGATTGATTTATGATAGACTGTCTCAAAGGATAACATGACCATCTAATGGTAAAACTAAATTGAAAAAAAATGTTGAAAATATATTTGATATCATAAGAGATATGTGTTTTTGAGGAAAACTTAGTTGATTCCCTAGGGTCTTACAATATTAAACTCACAAATATTTAGCTAGAAATAGTAAAAGAGGTCAACTATGAAGCATGATATATAGACAATGAATGCAGAGAATTGGGATGTGGTTAAATAGTATCAATATCGATCAAGGGTAAATTGGGATTAAATTTGGAGGGAAAATAGTGAGGTTCCATTAAGGAAATATGAAATCCTTAGTGGTGATAATACATCCTAATCTATTTGGCAAGATTAGGAGTTTTTGACATCAAAAGGGGCAGGAACCCTATTTTGTAAGGTTACGATCTGGAAAAAATAATGAAGCATAAGTTATATACCATAAAGGATATGCATGAAAATTTAACGATTTTTACCTTCATAAAACATGTTCCTCATTCCTCAAGTCTCTATAGGATCCATTAATCAAAAACAAGGATTGGGTACTTTCATTAAAAAAAAAGCATCGTAAATGATATAAATGAGGCCTTTTATCCCAGTCTACTAGCCTATCACAATCCAATAGACCTTTGAATATATTATGAGGCCAACTATGGAGTTTGATCTTTCAACTAAAAATATAGGGTTTGCTAATGAATTTGATCACATATTTTTTGTTTGTAATTGACTCTTTAATTTTTACTTTTTACTTTTTATATTTAGCTTATAAATTTTGATATTTAAGATTTTGATTTTTTTTAAATTTGTTTCCTTATTTTAATCCTTTATATATATTTAGAAAGGTTGAGAATTGTGTTTTAATAAGACATTACTAAGAGAGCTTACTCCTAGTGACCAAAGAGGAAAAACTAAAAACCATTAAGCTTAAAGAATCCTAGAATTACACCTTATCACAGGGTGTGATATTATCTCTAAACTAAGTGTGCCTCAAGTGGGAAAAGAGGAAAGGGAAGATGGGGACTAAGAATAGTTTGTGCCAATATATGAAGGTAAAATGATGGAAAACTAGTAATTGACTATGAGAGGGGAGTTTTTTCTTCATAAAAAAAAAGGAGAAAGGTCTTTTGATGTACATGTGAATGTGTATCAAGTAGTGTGAAAAGTATATGCATGTGGATACAAGTATAAGGGTGGTATTAGGATGGAGCAAATAGGCAGTAATGCCACTAGATGGGAAGTGTAAACTTATGATAAGTCTAGCTGAAGCAAAAACATAGGTAAAAGTAAGAGGGATAAGTAGTAAAATAATATAAACCTAAGAGGGAAATGGGCATACAACATCAAAAGAAACTATAAGAGGATACCTTATGGAATAAATCCATTGGGGGATACACTAAAATAAAACATCCAATAAACCAAACAATAACCTTAAAGAATAAACTTAAGAGGGAAAAATAATTTAAACAAATAAGGAATTAAAAATGAACCTTTGGGAAGAAACCCAAGATGGAAGACATAAAATGAAACAAGCAAAAAACCAAAAAACCAAAGATGATCCTTAGGGAGTAAAACCAAGAGGGGAGACAAAAAATTAAACAATCAAAGTACCAATAAGGAGACGTAGGGAATAAAATCAAGTGGGTGGGCATGAAACTAAATAACCAAGGGACCAAAGAGGAGCATTAGGGAATAAACACAAGGGAAAAATAATGAAAGTAAATTGTAAATGTTGGATAGATGAAAGTGATAACAATATGATATTAATGACAAGACATATAATAACTCACAAATTTCTCATAGATACCCAAGAGGAGCATAATGAATAAACTCAAGGGCAAACTATTAAAAGTAAACTATAAATTCTAGATATATGAAAGTGATAATAATAGCATTTAAATGAAAAGACATATAAAAGATCAAAAATTTCTTAGAATGTTATAACATACCTTGTTTATTAATTGATGAATTTCACATTTTAATTTTTGTCTTACTCCTACCATATTATTTTTTACTCTCTCAAAGATCCTCATAAGAAACTCATTGTGAATGTCTTCGACCGAGAAAGTAGGTGAAGTGGAACTATGATGTCGATCCTCTAGATATAATTTATGTGCATGGGGATGTTTTTAATTCGGTTGTGAAAATTATTCATGGGGATATTATTCCTCCATTTGTGTAAATTGTGTTATATGGTGTTGGTAAACACAACACTTGTATGTGGATTGTGAATATAAATTGTTCCAAAACCAATATCACTCCCATTTATTAGGAAAGTATGAGGAAGTTGTATTAGGAGAATGACTATTTGAGTGGTTTGAAGGAGAAGGTGAGTGGCACTATTGAGTTTGGAGTGGTTTTTTATGTTTTTATTAGGCTAAAAAAATTGTTGTAAAGTGTGTAGTAATGCCATGAAACTCATAAATATACTTAGCTGGATAAGACAAGTGTGTTTGTCATATTTATAATGCATGAGTTTATTATTGTTAGGATAAAAAATCTAGATGTTTCTTGTATTATCTACAATTATCTATGATATTTATAAGGGTATTGTTCTATTTTCAATATATTGAGGGATTATGAAAAGATAACTTTCATCTTGATGAAGTAATTGGATTTGATTAGTGAGATACCAAAGTCACGGTACTATTGGATGAAATTGAATCCATAGGCAGGGACCTAATATAAATTACCAAAGTAGTGTTAAAGTCATTGATTATTTCACTAGGAGTGATAAATTTAGATAATATATCATATTAAATCTCATCAAAATAGGATAAAATTCCATCTATTTGCTTTTTGTGAGATCTAGGTTGTAGGCTGGGGGTGATTGATCAATAAATATTTGAGGTAATTCAAAAGTTTTTATATTAATAGTGATAGCATGAGATTAATCATTGTAATAATATAGAATATTTTATGGAAATATCCCAAATAAATCAAAGAGACCACTTTAACCTTGTAGGTAATGGATGGGATAGTTGAAATGTTGGTACTCTCAATAATGTATGCATGTAAATTATTTGAGGTGGAGAGGCTTGTATTCAAATTTATCAAAGTTCAAAGGGTTAGTGTTACCTTGGACCTTGTAGATATATATTAACTAGGGGAATTTAACACATTGGTAAATGAAGGAAGCTATGGTCCTCATTCAATGAGCAAAGGGCACCCAAGAGAAATATTATATGAGAGTAGAAAGTTGAAAATCATAACTTCCACTCTAACAATTTTATAAGGTACAATGACAGGAATCCAAATGCATTCCATAGGAGATATTTGTATTTGGTCATATCCTTTAAAAGTATTGTCAATTTACTTGAGGTTATTAGTTGGGTATTCAATGCAATTGATAAATTATTAGGATGCTTGAAGCCTTAATCCATGAGGGATGCTTTGACATGGGCATATAAAATATTGACATTTATTAAGACTGAGGGTCATCACCATATTTTTTGGGATCATAGATTGGATACGAAACATAATGGAGAGATATTGATTTGTGGTTATATAAATTTTGAATTGAAAACTATTCACACTATTGCATGATGCTCTCATCTAAACAATGCAATGGGGTCACTTTCACCAAGGAGGGAGGGTGAGGGATACTTGTGTGAATTTTTTTTCATAAGTGATTGTGGTGTTTAGTATATGTTATCATGATCTTTATAAAGGGGATTTTTCTTGGGAGGTTAGATAACTTTGAAATGGGATCTCATTCATTGAAGCTAGGTTGTTCTAATTTGGATTGTACATGAGGGGGAGAAGTTATAAGGATATTAGATTTGGCCTCAAGGGGGATGAATTCAAGTATTTTTTTTTTATGATGATCCATGTCATTGGAACAATTGATAAAGGTTAATGATTCATGAAATGTCAATATCCTGACTAATGATGTTGGTAGAGAGCTATTTTTCCAACATCATCAACTTGATCAATGACGTCACATTTTTATGTATGTTTGGATTTTTATTTTTATGAGGTAGTTTCATGGATTATTTAGTTTTTTAGATAAGCTTTGATATTTTTTAACTTTTATGAGTGTCCATAGGAGAGGATTGAGTTGTGTAGCCTAAATCAATGCATGCAATGATGTGTTTTATGCCTTACATTTGGGCCATGTTTTTTCATTGGTATGAGAATTACCAAAATTTCAATCATGTTAGCTGATGGATAGGAATAAGAGGGTTTTGACTATTTTTATTATCTTGAGAGGCTTGACTTGTGATATTGGAATGATAGAGTAAGAAATTAGTATATGTGCCTAAGTTGGCATTGGCTTCGTAAATTAATTCATTTCTTTATTTTGTGTCAATGAGTTTAAAAGGATATATAAATTATTAATATCATTCTCTATCCATGGCATCATGGTAAAAGTTATTACCAAGAAGAAACGAGTACGCTAAACTTCAAATGGATTTTTTTCATGAGAATTGCACTACTTAGGATATAATCGACAATTTTTTTGCATGTTGTACAATTAATAGGTGCGATTAGAAGGATAAAATTATTGAGGATGTAGTTTGGATAATTTCTTTCTAAGTTCATCTTTACTTAGAGGCTAATGTTTGTAATATCCTAGTTAAGGGTGTGGTTAAAATGGGTTTTCCATGACTGGTTGGGAAAGAACTATGTTTTGAGAAGCATTAGGAATAATCAAAATAATAATTATTTTAGACTCAAAGCTATGATCGTAGGTATCATATACACCATTAATGGTGACATGCCATTTTTTGGTCATATAAGCATTTGAGTACCTTCTATATAGATATGGATGAATCTCATATTGTTTCATAAGATGACCCTTTCTATTCACTTAGTTGAAAGCTTCCTCTAATGTTTAAGAAGAGAACCTATTTTTCTTACCATAATCTTGGTTCTAATATGGTGGTAAAAGTATTGAAGAGGCTTTCTTTACTAATGATAGGGTCAGCTTTATGGCCAATTATTTTCATTACATAATGAATTCATGATTCATTTCATGTTTTAGTTGTTTAGAATTGAAAAAAAATTCCAAAATTATCTTTGGGTAAGTCATGATATTGGAATTCTTGACCTAGAACATTTAATAATTTTTTAATTTTGGAACTTCTCATGTCTTACATTCAAAAAATGAGTTTATAGTAAAAAAAAATGTCAGGTTGGAAATTTGTTTTGCTATTGGATTCATCCAGGTCTAAGGTAGATTTTTTCTCGATGACAGGGCTAGAAGCAGGCGAAAAGGTGCTAAAGTTGACTTCAACAAATATGAGGCATCTTACGCAGGTGGTAGAAAACCCTAAAAACACTAACAAGGTGGATGTTGGTGTGTCTATGAATAGGATATTGTGGATGTATAAGTGACGGATTTATGAAGGGGAGGCCCAAAAACTAGTAAGGGCTATCATGGTGTGCCATAGTGCCCAATCTAGATGAATGAATGCAAGGGATATGGAGGGCGAGGTAGTGGTGAAGAGAGGAGGTGGTTCATTATAAGAACTGTTAGCTAGAATGAAGAGATTATGGGTGATGAACCCTAATCCCATGGGAAAGGAAGTTAACATGGTGGAAGACATGACAAGCATAGAAGGTTTAGATAAGTTGGTAGGGGGCAAAAATACTTTATGAAGGTTTCATCCAAGATTACTTTAGATGATAGGACTAATAGACCCCTACAAGAATTAGAGAGTATCCCCTTGATCTCCTTTAGGTATGAGTTTCTTGCATAAGTACTTAAAAATGAAGACTTGTTTGCTTCTAGGGGTCTCATTTGTAGATTCAACTGATATTGGTCTAACCTTCCGACATTGCATGATTAGGTTTAAAATAAATGGCAACCTCTCATGGAGGATAACCTAGATATATATATATATATATATATATATATATATATATATATATATATATATATATATATATATATATATATATATATATATATATATATCTAGGTTATCCTCCATGAGAGGTTGCCATTTATTTTAAACCTAATCATGCAATGTTGATAGGTTAGACTAATATCAGTTGAATCTAGGGGTCTCATTTGTAGATTCAACTGATATTGGTCTAACCTACTGACATTTCATGATTAGGTTTAAAATAAATGGCAACCTCTCATGGAGGATAACCTGGATATTATATATATATATATCATTATGCTGTGGGTATATATATATATATATATATATCATTATACTGTGGGTATATATATATATATATATATATATATATCATTATGCTGTGGGGTTATTTATTATGGTTTTTAACTATTTGGAGGATCACAATAGTGTTCTCCAAGATAAAACTTGGTGTTGGGATCAATATCTCTCTTTCATGAAGCCTTGGTTTCCAACCTTAAACCCTCTTTTGGAGAAGCTAATGTGTAGGATTATGTGGATCTATTTACCACATTTACTATTATTGTTTTAGGTTGATTCATGATTAGTGAGTATTGGAAATGTGCTGGGTGAACTACTAGTAGTTGGTGCCTCCACCTCTAATTTTCACCATACTACCTTTGCTCGGATCGTGGTAGTGCTGGATATTTCACAAAATCTTCTAGCCACTATTAAAATGAAAATCAAAGACCATTGTTGGATCCAATCCCTGGATTATGAAGGAATTCTATTTAGGTGCCAAAAGTGTTTTGAAATTGGGCACCTAGTCATTAATTTATTTAGCTCCAAGTGAAAGATAGTGGCATCATGGTGGAAGGATGCTCTTCCCTCCCACCTTACTATGTTTGTAGCCTACACTCCAATCAGTCAAGATGAGGATTTGTTTCATAAATTGGCCTTTTGAATCCTATTGAATAACTAGATTAGGTGGGAACGGTGGTGACAAGAATTCAAAGTTAATTAATGTTGGTGGGATTAGTAGGAAGGAGGTAGAATATCTACAAATAACAAGGAATGGACCATGGTGAATAAAAAGAAGGGGCATTTATCTCTTAAACCAACCTCCAGAACTCTATGCTCTTGTATAAATAAGGGTGGAGGAGGGTCTTTAACATGAAATTAAAAGACCTTTTTTGGGTGATTGGATTATGGGGGTGAGCCCCATAATTTTTTAGGTTTTGACTTTTTTGTGGTGTTTTGTTTGGTTAGGTTCTCCCTAGGGAATTGTTTTGGTTCTGGGAGATTTTTGTGGTTTTTTGTATTTATATTTTTTGTTTTAAATAAAATAGGCATGGGACCCATCAACCCTTAGTCACCTATAAAAAAAACATTTTTAATTTTGACTATAAATGGATAGAGTTGATTACTCCATTCTAAATCATTCCCAGATAGGGGTTTTACTAATAGTTTGGTAGTATCATCCGTGTTTTTCTTGATCCAATATATATATATATATATAGGCTACCCAAATAATTGAAGATGTGATGTGGGATTAGTGGAGACATCATAATGAATGGTTATAGTTATTCCCCCAATGCATATGTTTTTAATATATGGAGCTAATGGCTCATTTTGTAAATTTTGAAAGAATTTGTTGGGAATGGGAGGCTTTGGGATTAAGTTCCCATGATTATAATTTAAGGGGTAATTTAATTATTAAATACACATTGAATTTGTTTCACCTTATTTGAAATTTACATTATTTTCATTTATGTTTACATGAATTATTTGGCACTTTTTGTTTGCATGTTATCCATTTTGTTGAATACCTGCATGATCATTTTAATAGAGTTGGTTTTGGAAATTTTAGTTGTTTGAGTATTAAAGTTGGTTTGAGGGGAAAAATGCTATTTGTAGTAGCCAACATGACTGTATAAATTATTTGGATTATTAAAGAGGAGGAGAGGGGAAATTCATGCCTTGATTTGACCCCATGCTTACAAAAACATTTAACCTAGGAGTAGTAAAAAGACTAGGAATCACAAGAGCTTAAATTTACTCAAGGGGTTTTCCCACTTGTTTGAAGTTTTTGATTTAAAAATGTTGCATTGAAAGAGTAACTTCAATTTACTTGCCTTGTTATCTACCATGGACACTATCCTCAAGGGTTAAGGGTTATTTATGATTTATTATGGATCCAATGTTAATGTTTTTGATAGGAAGAAGAAATACTAGTTTCTTAGTATTGGTGGAAGCCATGTTACAATCCATGTTATGTGATTGGGTGAAGGGATACCATTGTATGGCCTCTGATTTGGTATCATTAAGTAATTCCATTATGGGAATGAAAGAATAAAATTTAGGGTTCATGAAAAAGGAGATATGTAGAAAGAAAGAGATGATCAGAAAACCAATAATATAAGGGAATGAGATCAGAATCTAAAAGAAATAAAAATATGAAAATGAAACAATGAGTGGTAGGCTCAGATTTGTGTTACATTCAATAAAATGTATGTAATTGTATAACATGTTTATAATATCAAGATCCTATAAAATAATAAAAAGGTAGAAGACCATTCTAGATACAAAATACACACAATATGTCAATCCAAAAAGTGGTCAAGGGCTTATAGACACTAAACCTAAATTATATAACACCTCAATATTATACACTTGATAAATAACTATCATGTTTGTACTCTTCAGTTCTAAGACCTTCATGCTACCAAAAGGATTATGTTCATTATCTCTTGTGCCTAAATTGATTATCTCTTAGTATGACCACTATTAAACTAATGACTAGGCCTTATATATTGTGTAAACTTTTATAAAATTGATAATTATCCTTCTCTACAAATTTTGGACTTATACCTATTTTTATAATTTCCAAAACACTTGCATCCCAACCAAATGCTTATGTCAATGCAAGTGTACCTTTTCAACTTAAGTGTCAATTGCCCAAAATTCATCCAATTTGTAAATGAAACATATTCTAAAGGTTGCCCTATGTGATTTAGTGCGAGATATTTTTAAAAGGGATTGGTATATATACAAGATCAACCCTCATCCATTCCACACCTAGAAAATACCTATCAAATACTAAGAACTCACAAGGAAATTTACTAAGATCACTCGATCAAGCATTCGAGTGAGACAACCTATCATATTCATACCTATTTCCATATCAAGCATATGAGTAGTATTATTGTAGGTTTGAAGTACTGAAGGAACATCCCATGAACCATATTTTCCAATTTATAAGCTAGGTGACTCTATGTACATGATTATCACACATTGAATCCTCATGCACACATAAGTTAACATGTAAGGGAGAACTAAATAAGTCTGAGGCCCTCTTTTGAGTATTGGTTATGCAGGGAGAACCCATTGACAAAGGGGTCCTTGGGGTAAATTGACACCATGTGCCCATTAACCCATTTTTCCCATAGTCACTCCAAGGGTGAGGAAGCTAGGTTTTGATCTTTTTATAAAGAGAGACAACCTATACATGTAATATGAACACATCATAAGAAAAGTGATAGAAAACCCAAAAGGCTCTAGGTGGTCACATCCAATTCCAATCACTATTATATACTAGACATCCAATTCCAATCACTATTATATACTAGACATTTGCATCGAAGTCAGACATGAACATCGAGGCAACCATCCAAATATGATGCAAGCATCTAAGACCATAAAATGTAAAATTATTGATTTTGATGACTATTCCATAATCCTAACCTAGTCCACTTCTAGTCTGTTTCATACCAGATTTACATATGCATAGTGAACCAACTAAGTACCCTTGTTTTTAATTTATTACAATATCAATCAATAGATATAATTTTTATTTTTGGTATATCTTAGTATTATAAATTTAGGATATTTTTTATCTGAGTTTGATAATTATTTGACTTGCTAAAGATTTGTTTATCACCTTTGTGCTTATTAATTTCTATATTCTTAACCCTAGTGTACCCTTGTACCGAAATACAATTTAGGGTTAAACATTTAGCAAAATTGACCTATGTATAATTATATACAAACCCAAATTTGGCTTAGGGTTTCCTATTTTTCTAATTGTTGTAATTTGTCATAAATTATGAATCATTCAATTATAAGTAATGTAAAATGTTAATCACAAAACTCATTTTCAAATGGAAGATAAACAAGCATAGTTACTCATCTTAATGACAATAAGGGATTACTAGATGCATTTTTGTGTGTTACAAGAGATGAAATTAGTAAGCATGCTAAGGCTAAGTGTTAGGTTGTGGAGCTAAAAGCTTCACTGATGCAGACATGGAGGAGGTTGCAGAAGGGTTGCGGAGTGTCACAGACACTAGCGTCGATCTGGCCAACCGACGTCGGCAGGATTAGACAAGAAGGCAACCGGCGTCGGTCATTAGTTGGCCGACGTTGGCACCCCCCAGGTGGACAGGGACCGATGTCGGTCGCCTGTGTGGTTCGACTGCGAGTATATTACGGGCAGTTAGCTAACGAACCATGTGTTTGCATGATAAGAGCCAATTTTAGACTAATAGCTATAGATCTAATTATTGTAATTAGATGTCTAATTATTGTTTGGATGAGATATATATAATAGACTCATGGTTGTATTGGAAACTAGTGCTAGAGAGTAAGAGAGCAATATTATAAGCTCCTTCTGTGTGTGAGGTGAGCTATGGTGTGTTCCTCCTAGTGCCATAGTACCAGGTGTGGGTGATGGATTGGAGAATCAGCAGGGTTCTTCATGTATGTATGATCTTGGTCATCAGGTGAGCATGGCCTTTATAGGAGATCTGCATGGTAAGTAAGATCGT
Organism: Torreya grandis; assembly: GCA_037957365.1. Lineage (NCBI taxonomy): Eukaryota > Viridiplantae > Streptophyta > Pinopsida > Cupressales > Taxaceae > Torreya > Torreya grandis. Next base: position 1,312,830 of record JARHVA010000130.1, read on the forward strand.
TGATCTACAGGTGTATGTGTGTGCAAGGTCAAGGTTCACAGGTGAGCAGAACCAGGTTGATTTGCAGGTGTGCAAGATCAGATAGGACAACAACACAATAGGGAGCAGAATCAGGTAGGATCTACTTGGAGTACAGGTGTGTACTCAGATAGAGCAGAGAGGAAGGCAAGGGAGTTCCTTCCATAAGTATGGTCTTTTGAATTGCAGGTTGTTGCAGGTTCATGGGAGATCTACTTGAAGTACGTTGAGTACTTGTGGAGTGCGTGGAGCACTGGAGGTGAACACCAACTCTGTGTTTGAGTTGTGTGTTGGGACCTGAGAGAGAGAGAGATTTGAGGAGAGAAGTACTGTTCACTTGAGGTGTGGGAAGCCTCTGAAGAGGTGGTGGAGAAGAAGTGGCATCTTCTTTATTGTATTCTTTTCTTCAAGAGTTTTAATACAAGTTGTGTATTGTCTCTCATATTCTGTGTTATTCTGAATTCTAGTTACTTGTGATTCTAGTTAATTTCCGCATATTAAGTTTCTTGGTTTGGTAATCAATTGTGTGCTTCTGGTGTTTCGTATCCTGACACTAAGCTTTGTCATCTAGTGACGGTGAATCCTTAGGTGGTAATATAACTAATTCTATATCGATAACCATCCCCTTGAGCACATCATCACTTCATACTTATAATGGGGGCACATGTTATGTGTTTACACCATTGTTATTTGAAACAAATACTATTACTATTACATATTAAAAATTCAATGTAATTACTAGTTTTAATGCTTATATCAACTCAAATTATGGGTAGACCTCCTTTGGTGACTTCCCAAACTTCAAAACTTAGTGATAAATTTGTGTAATATCTTGTCCAAACTATATTTTTTTTGCAAACTAAGGTTATATATCTTGAAAAAACTATATGAATCCACCTTATTCTATTTATTCACAATAGGTTTTGTATAACCCTCTTACAACTGAAATATATTTTCACCCCTTTCCAACTAGTTTTGTTGCACCTAAGTTCACATTTTATTATGGCAAGAGTGATATTGAACATCATCTTTGATATTTATATGTGGCATGCCTTGATTATGCCTCTAATGATAAATTTTTGACTAAATTATTTCCAAGGAGCCTTAAGGACTATGCCTTAAGGTGGTTCTATGATTTACCAATCCAATTGGTAAAATTATTCAAACCTCATGCAGATTAATTTTTGACACTCTTCTCTATTAACATAACCAAAAAGGTTTCCTATGCCTAAATTATGAAGATCAAACAAAGAACTAATGAACCTATCAATGAATATATCTTAAGGTACAAGACAATGTTGTCTAGAATGACCAATCCAATGGCAGATAAAGAGCTTCAAGACATATTCAAGCAAATTTTACTTGTCCCATTCCATGATTCCATTGTTTTAAAAAAATTAAAATCTTTTGATGACTTATGCCATATTGTTAGTGATCGTGAAATGAAACTTATCTCATTGAACAAAATTAAGTATGTATCAAACACACCAACTACATCTAATACCAAGTTCATTATCAAACCAATTTATAAGGTAAAACCTATAAAACCTAAAAAAGACACAATTATAATTATTAATGTAGTGTCAAAACAACCTAATCAAATTATTTGATCCATGCACCAATGACATAATTTTTGCACTTACCTGAGTCTCTAGCTTTAGTACTTCCAAAGCTTATGGAGTGTCATCTCATATCTCTCCCTCATCTTCTATAGGTTGATATGAGTTGACTTCTACCCAAATAATATGATACATATGCTTATTATGATTATCACCAATGACCTGGGCATTATATGAACATCTTTTTTACCTTTAAGCATAAGATCCAAGACCTTATGTATGACCAAAAAATTACATTTTCTGATCCTCCAAAGGAACCAAGTTCATAAAATGGTAATCACCATAATTAGAAAATATTTAACAACCCTTTTCAAGACCATTCTAAGAAGGAAACATAAGTGAAAATGGCATATTATTTACATCCTCCTCCACCACATTATGGACACCCATTAGATGGGGTTATTGGTACTTATACATGGCATACACCTCTCATGATTTAGAGAGCTTATATTACTTATAATGAAAATGAGGTTGTGGATGATGACTCAGATCTCCATTCATTATTAATTTGAGCATACCTTTACCACCGACCAATACACAATGTTATGATTGATAATGGTGCTATAGAGAATGTTTTCACCATGACATTAATTACATATTTGGGATATACACATGATGATTTACACCCTTCGACCAAAGTGGTTAGAGCATTCAATAAAACCTTATAATAGTCATTGGTGAGATTGACTTACCTTTATAGGTTGGACCAACACATGTGGTCACTACATTCTTAGTTATACCATACACATGAATCATTGATATGATATTGGGATATCCTTGGATACATACACTATGCACAATACCTTTTATAGTACATTGGTGTGTTAAATACATTCATCCCAATAGGGTAATTATAGTTTGTAGAATTTAATATGAACATCCACTTGAATAAAATAAGTTTATAAATAGGTAGTTAATTATCAAACCTACTAAGGTAATCCTCCACAAAAAGGTAATAAAAAAGAAATTCCATTTCTTAGGTGGCCAATACTTGAAATACCATTGCATCAGAGATACATAATGGATTATACATAATCTTCATATAAAACTACATAACATAATTAGTTACCTAGAGAAACCAAACATGTTTTTATTTCTGCTACTACAAAGAAACCACAAATCATTCAATGTTGGGTTCCATGAACCCCCATTCCTTATATTATTTCCTCACAACCAAATAGTCCTATTATACATACGTAGAGCATCAGAGATCCTACAATTCTAGACATTACACCTATACATGATCCTTAGTAGTGCCATTAGTTTATGACACCAGATTCCAAGTGGGGATATACTTATGACCATCCCTTGGATGAGATCATATGATAGTCTTTCCTTTTCCAAATATTCTAAAAATACCAAAAAAAAAAAAAAAAAACTCAAAAATATAACAATATTCAACATTTCCATGTTTATTAACTCCTTGGCATGTATGTTGTTGTTTCCATGTTGGTAGATAACATATCATTTAATTATATATACACATATATGTTTCACACATATTTTGAGTGTGATACAAGCATATCTAGGTACATAATATATACACATACATATATGTTGGGCCTTCTCTCTACTCATGTCATTAATATGTTGGGGCATACTTCATTTTTCCTTGATCATGATACACCCAGGTTACATTATTATATGATCATTTCCATTATCATGTTTTAGCTTATGTACATACACATGCTTTTATCCATGCTTATATATTTCATAGTGTACTTGATAAACTATGTGCTTAACATTTTTTTCTAACACATATATCCATGGACTAGTTTGATATGCTTAAGTTGGTTTCTTATGATTCCATGTTTTCATTTTTGCATTCCCTTGAGTGAGTTCTTTACTTTCTATTATCTCGTATTATATTTCTTGTTCAATCATTTAAATATGTTCCATTACTTACAACCCTCGTGCCTTTGTTTGCCTATTCTGACATTTGCATATGTCATAGTTTGTTATATGTATACATTTAAACATGTATTCTATGTTTTGTGGACATTTGACTAAGCCATGCCCCTTAGATTGTGTGACATTTGAACATGCCCCTTATATTTGGTCTCCTTGGACCATTGTCTTTTGTTTTTATTTTGAGTGCTCTTATGTGCATGCTTAATTTATTATTGAGCTCGTATTGTTACCCTCTAGCTATTTTTAGGACTTGATGTGATCACATGCTATGTACCTCATTGATATATCTACCTAGACATGCTACTCCTATATGATACATGATCCATACACAAATTATATAGTTATCTTATCCTTTTGAGGTAAAGTAATTACCAGTTTATACTTCTCCTCACCAAGAGGGGACATATCTGTGGGGGCATGTCATAAAGGCATGGCTTCCACATTTCTCAAAATTTTAGAATACATTAGGGGCATGTTATGGAAATATGTTATCCACACTTACATAATTATTATATTATCTAGATTCAATGGGGGCATATCATAAGAACATGTCTTCCATAATTTAAAATTTTCAAATTGGCCAAATTTCACACTTATATGATTCAGATACACATTTGTGGAAGTATTATATACATTGGTATAATTGTTATACCCCCTTTCAGTTTGAGTGATATATGAGGTGCATATCCCATGCAAAGGGAAACTAAAATTACAAAATCAAAATCAGTTTTTAGATTTCAAATACTACTATGGACTATTATCATACCCAGGATGGTATTTTACAAACTTTATTGAGTCAATATACTATAGTAGTTGGTTCACCTTTTGGCAAGGTTTAGGTCATTAAATTAATTAATCTTACTAAGTTTATAAGTTATACTAGATTAAATCATCTAGCTTCATCAGATTTATAGGATGCAGTGATTTAATCATCCACCCTCACCATAAATATATAGTGTTATTCGATTGGATCACTCACACTCACCAAGTTATAAGTATGATTAGGTTTCATAATTGAGATAAGCTCAATGAACATGTGAAAACTCACCTTTTTACCAAAGTTGGGGGCATGGTGTCCTCATGTGTGTGTGTGTATGTGTGTGTTTATGTGTGTGTGTATGTATGTATGTATGCATGCACTTCTAGATTTCCAAATTTTCCTAATCTTAAATCCAAGTTTTCATAAGAAATAATATCTACAAATCAAATTTCCAAAAGGCAAGATGGATGCATAGATACACAAGTGTACTCTTAACATTGCTTTCTTTACGTTGAATTATTTTAAATTATTTCAATTCTAGATTATGTGTACTAATTATATACTACAACATGATCTTGGTTGTAAGTTAGTCACCAAAAAATCACTAAAGTGGGACTCATGCAAAGATTAGCTATGTTATATACACCCAGGTATGTATTTATTTCCTTTAAACTATCAAATTAATTTCTATATTAAAGTGTATGGGGGGGATGTAGACACTAAATATAAATTATATAGCACCTCGATCTTGTACACTTGGAAAATACCTATCATTATTGTACCCTTCAATTCTAAGACCTTTCTACTACTTAAAGGTTTGTGTTCATTATCTCTTATGCCTAAATTAATTATATCTTATTATGATCAATATTATTATGATGATCAAGCCTTATATACTTTGAAAAATGATATAAATTTGATAATTATACTTCTCTACCTATTTTGGACCTATACCTATTTTCTAGCTTCCTAAATACTTGCATCCCAGCTAGATGCCTACGTCAACACAAGTGTCTCTTTTCAAAATAAGTATCTATTTTCAAAAAGTCATCTAATTTACAAATGAAACATATCATAAAGGTAAACCTAATTTATTTAGTATGAGATATTTTCAAAATGGATTGGTATATATACAATATCAACTCTCATCCATTCCACACCTAGAAAAGACCTAGAAAATACTGGTAACTCACAAGGCAACTTATCAAGAGAACTCAATAAAGTATTCAAGTGATAAAACCTTCCCTATTCATCTCTATTTACATATAAATCATAGGAGAAATATCCCCATAGGTTTGAATTACTAAAGGAACATATCATAAGCCATATTTTCCATGTGAAAAGCTAGGTCACTCTATGTACTTGTTTATCACACATTACATCCTCATGCACACACCAGCCAACACATAGGTGATAAATACATAAGTATGAGTCCCTATTCAAAGTATTTTATATGTAGGTAGTGCCCATTGATAGAGGGGTTCTTGGGGTAGCTAGACATCATGTGACCACTAACCCATTTTTCTCATAATCACTCTGAGGATGAGGAAGATAGGGAGTGATCATTTGATAAAGAGAGATAACCTATGCACATAATATAAACACACCAAAATAAAGGTGATATAAAATATATAAGACTCAAAGTGGTTTCATCTAGATCTAGTCACTATTCATACTGGACACTTACATATAACTCATATACTAACATTGACACAACCATCTAGATTTAATGTAGGTATTTGAGGCCTCATAGTGTAAAATTATATAATCAGATTAATATTCCATAATCCTTATCTAGTCCACTTCCAAATTATTTTAGCCTAGATCTACATATGCACCATGAAACATCTAATTACTCATGCTATTAATTTATTTCAATATCAATCAATAGTTGTACTTTTTATTTTTGGCATATCTCAACATTATAAATTTAGAATATTGTTTATCTAAGTTAGAAATTAATTATCTTGATATATATCTATTTATCACCCTTATTCTTATTCACTTCTATAATCTTAATCCTAGAGTACCTTTGTACGAAAATAAAATTTAAGATTAACGAAGTCTATAGATAATTTTTTTATACACAAAATGTTGTAATGGGTCTTTAAGGGGAATCTACAAATAATATATAACTTATATGAATATATAAGGCTAAAAAACTTATTATATCTAGGGCATTATTGGATAGTAAAAAAAATCTAACCTAAAGTTTTTGAAGCAAGAGATATAAGTAACTATAATGAAATTAGGTAGTAAGAAAAATCTATATGAACTAAATGTTTTGAAGCAAGATCTATAAGAAAGTAAAGATATCACTTGGTGGTATGTAAGAACTATAAATTAAAATATAGAAATAAATTAACAAGCATATGCTAACCTATAATATTTAATACTTGAGACAAATGATAATCTAAAAGCACTAACCAAAATACAAAATAAAAAGTTTGGGGTTAGGGATACTTACCTTTTGTTAACTTATTGATGTATTAATATTTAAATTGATTTATAGCATTTATGATAAATCATTGTAGTTGAATTCAAGATGTATGAAAAAAGACCTAAGTATACATTATTTAGGACTAAAAATACTTGGTAAACCTTGTAGGTACAACTTCTATTCTTGCTATTTTCAAACACCTTGTGATAAATTTTTTTCCTTGTTGTAAGTTTCACTTAACTATTATTTTTATTCTTATTCCTAAGATGGATTTTTAAGTTCAAGTAGAGTGTATTGTTTGTTTCTATCTTAAGAATATGAAAAATGGTAACCTTATACATATGTATTTATTGATCACTCGAGAGGTACCTATGAATCTTAGGAACATTGAGGATAACATAAATGGGTTTTCACCCTCTCATTTTAGGACTATTGGTGCACCCTAGGGCATAAGTTATAGGTATTCTACTCTCCTATGTATCATGCATATAATATATCTCAAAGAATTAACTAATAACTTAGAGATTTAAAACCTTCTAACTCAACGTTGCAGTAAGTTTAGGAATTTTATTTTACTCTAACTACTTAATGGATTGATAAGACGTGCCTCTAAATTTAATAATGGATCAAACAAAAGAAACAACATAAGGGAGAGAGGGTAAGGTAGGAAATAGGTTATCTCAAGTCACATAAAGTTGCTTATTCTTTAAGAATACTATATGAATGTGACTAAAGTTTACCTCTATGTAGTGAGTATCACATGGGCTCAGACCAAACTTAAAGATGATAAAGAGTTTAGGGAAACTATAACAAGTGTAATCCATGCAATATTATCTCAAAATTTGAACAATTTTAAATATTTTTAACCAAAATGTTTGTGTATAATTGATTTGACAAGCAAGATAAATCACATAGATTAGTCTGGATTCTAAACAATTCATCCTAACTAAGCACATACACAAAATATTTCAAACTCATATCATAGTCCATAAGAATTAACATTCACCACTTCACCATGATAAAATTGGGGAATGATTCCACCAAGAACAAACAATAATCATGAATTTTTTTATAAGTTCCTACATTTTATATTAATAAATTCAACCTTAAAACATTATTAAAATGCATTATATATAGGAAAAATGAGACCCATCACCCTAAAGGAAAATGGAATATCAATCATAACCACATGCCTATGTTGGTTAAACAACATATACTGAAAAGAGATAAAAAAAATTGGCCTTAAAATTAGAAGACAACATTCCCACTTTGGGATCATTTAGATATACAATGATTACAATTCAGTTGGGACCTATAGTGGGACCAATACCTAGTTAATTTTAGGCTTCTTGTGTTTTTAATGCTTGGGCAATCAAGTTAGCCTCTCAGTATAATTTGGAGATATTGATAGGTGGCTCATAAAAAATCACCTCTCTACATTTCAACAACTCTTTTTGGGTCTTATTTAGGACATCTAATGTGTTCTTGACTGCATTCACCTTGTTAAAATCCCCCATGGATTGCGTGGCTAAGTCCATGGTAACATGAGATCTAGATGAGATCTAACCCTGTTAGTTTTTGGTGGCATTTTTACTAAATGCTGACTTGAACCTTTTGAGGTGCACTCCAAACTCATCATTACTGATGACTTTGTCATATAGATTAAATAATATGGTGATGTTGAATTCCTTGAAATAGGCTAATATTTTAATGTTATTCTTCTTCAAGTGGACAATTTTTGTTTTCATGTCTCTCAACCATTCTTCTAATGATGTTATCATATTCCCAATAGAGGTTTGATATAGGTTGAGATATAGTAGTGGCATGATATTTAACCAAGGAAACATCCCCTTGTTGATCAAAACCACCATTTTCTTGAGCTTATTGTGCATTATGATAATCTAATCCACATATCCATGTGCTCTTTAATAAATCACATTCCAATTTTTAAGAGCTTTTATCACTTCCTATTAGGAAAGAAACAACTTAGAGAGTGATTTTTATACTTTGTCTATCAAATCAATTGGGAAGGTGCTCCTCACTTGGGACTCCTTGGTTTTGACTTGCTCTTTTAAGTCTTCCATGATTTTCTCTATCATATCATGACAATCTCTTACAATAGGGATTGGGTCTTCTATAATGCACTCTTCCCCTATTTTCCTCCTCTTTCTAGTTAGGGAGAATAATTTATCCTCCATTTGATAGATAACATGGTCTCATTATTATGTAAACCTCTAGGTTATAACCCTTTTCATTGAACCTGTATCCTTATCAAATTTGAATTGGATGTTTAGGTCACCATGGTATATCATTTCGGGTCTTTGTAGATTTCATACCTAAAGGGAATATATCTTCTCTCCTTATTAGATTGGTTCGATGGATCTTAAAGTGGTAGTAGATGAGGATGAATCTAGTGAAATAGGTGGTGGAGTGGATGAAGAGGGTACATATGTGAGGTGGGATAAAATGGGGATAGAATATGGAGGTGGGGGAGTGGTAAAAAAAGTAGTAATGGAAAATGGAATTGCCCATGGGGTCATGTGAGATATAATTTACTCTTTTGTCATGTGGAACGAGGGTCTAATGACACTTGGGATATTGGTCATCATACTCAAATAGGATATGGGACTTTTGAAGGTGAATAAAGGGGGCCAAGGACATAAAAGAGTGTAATCCAACAAGGAGATATTGTTAGTGTAAGGTCAAATTGTTAAGAAGACCATGAAACAATTTGAGGATTATGTGCTAAAAATGATGGAGAAAAAATACTAGATGTGATATATGAATATTTGAAGTTGATTAGTCCCAAGGGTTTTAAAGCATTAGGTAGTGATTTAAATTTTTAAGGTTTATGGAGTTTAAGCCCTAGGTTTTTAAAGGGATAAGTATAGTCAATCAGGGTATAAATATACAATAAATACAATCACCAATTTGTTACATAAATAACTAAATTTGTCCTTTCTATAAATATAAATAAATAATGTAAATGAGAACTTAGCTGGAAAATGAATGATATGGATAATTCAGAGGCTAAAAATTGAGGTAGAGGCTAGTCTAAGTGTCACAAATAGGATCCAAGTATTAAAACCCATTCTAGATAGTAATGATTTAATTGGATAATAGTGTTATCTAGCACTGGTGTCCCTATTTTTGTGGTAGTGTCCTCTGTGCAAAACTATTATAAACTTCTAGGTACACTTGTGTCTGGGTCTATCAAGCTTGTTCTTACATGCATGAGTTTTGAAACCTTATAGATGACCTATTTTGACTGATTTTATGAATAAACCCTAATCCTCCATATTTCTAAGGCATTTTATTGATACAAGTAGTAAAGTGTGTTGTTAGTGGGGTAGGCTATACATCTTCAACACCAAAGTATGATGAGAGTTTCCTACATACTAATAATTTGAAGAGGGATCATGTCCAGTGTTGTAATTCTCCCCACCTAAGTGCTAGTACAAGTGCAAGTGAAGCTAGTATGATTGTAGACCTGAGTGCTTTGAATGTGCTTAAGATTGTAAATCTAAGTAATCTGAGCTTATGAATGTTGTAGATGGTTGTATGTAGAAGTAGGAAAGAATAGGGATTGATAACCTTAATTATACACAACTTATTCTAAGTTTGTATTTGTAATTTACATCTAAATTCCATCTAGTGGTTAGAGGGATAAAAGTCATGTATATACACTATTCTGGTGCTTATGTGGGTGTTAAAAGAGGTATATACCAACCTTAGGTGGTCTATATTTGAAAAGACATCTGTTTGTGGAAAAAGGGAGGGAAATGACAATAACACCAAAATTGGGACACTAGCATAATGTGGAACTATTGTCCCTATTATGGCGTTAGTGTCTACATGAAAAAACTTGAGGCATGAAGGGCCAAGATGTAAGAATGAGGGTCTATGACTGATTTAGGGATGTCTAGGGACACTTGTGGCCCACACAAAGGTTGGATAGGTGTGAAAATAGACCCTAAGATAGGTATAGGGCTAAGCTAGGGATATGTGGTCTCAAATAACACTCTTATCATTCAAGTATCACTTTTAGATGATTATAGTTGCCCCCTTTTATTATAGAAATGAAACAAAGTGAAATTACTAGGATAAAATAAAAAAGAAGTGTACCTAAACTTACCTAAGAGGTGAAGCTTGTGAATGTGGATATGAGTATGTGAAGCATGTTCCATTGTGTGTCCTAAAAGTGAAACATGCATAGATTAGTTCTTACTTAAGAGATAAAAATCAAAGAAAAAATTGAGTAAAGAAGTGAAACTGAGTAAAGAGATAAAAGTGAGTAAAGAAAGAGGAAAGGAATGAATACACTTCACTATGTATGTAAACCAATGCATAAACTTGGTGAAAACTTGTGTATGTGTGTGTATATAATTATCAATCAATGAATCAAAGCTAAACTAATCGAAAATTGGTAAATCTATAATTGAACCTATGTAAACCTGGACTGTACCTACTATAATTTTCTAGCTAATCTAGATTTTTGTAAAAATGAGGCTACTGGATAATAACACCATATCTTGGATAATAGTTCCATGTGGAACTAATGTCCCAATTTGGGTACTAATGTCTGACTATTTTGATTTTTGTGGAACTATAATTGATCTTTATGTCACTTTTTCCCACTATGCTTAATTGAGTTTGATTTTTGTAATTTGAGCATGTATGCTAAAAATTATACTTTGCATGCATTTTGATTGTCTGATCTCTATGACAAACCCATGTGAATGCCCCTTCTTTTGAGGGGAATTTTTGAACCTTTGCAAGAACTATCCTCAAAAGAAAAAGCTCTAAAAAATGTGTGTTAACTAGATCATAGATGATATCTATGTAATAAACTAATATAATGTGCATACATGACATCAAAATGTAAGATAGTATTAGTATAAATTTGTAATTTGTGATTATGTTAGGTCTAGCATTCACAAGGATGTTAAGATAGATATAACAATGTTAAATATGTATCTGAACAATAAATCTAATAAATAAAATGAGTAGCTACCTATGGGGATGGGGCATGATGTACATCAAGACACCCAAGTGGGAAGGGGAGATGCATGAGGTCCCTCATAACATCTAAAATTGGAGTGAGCAACAAGTAAGAGACAAGTGTCATGACCATGATGCATACATGGAAGCATACATATAACACACATGAGATACACAAAGTAGGCCAAAGGGACAATACAAAGGACATGGGCATCACTAAATTTGAGAAAGCAGAACTTACAAGGACATGTTCAAATTTTCACATACACAAAAACAAGCAAGTTGGCTTAGAGCCACATAGAAGGACATGTTCAAATGTTTGTATGCACAATCAGGAAGGCACGGACAAGGACATGGGCACTTGTCCAAAGTATACATATAATGAAAATAAGTGGCATAGATCCATAGAGCAATGACATATTCACATGCCCTTTAATAAAATAATCACAAAGACAAAATAAACTCTAAAATAGGAAAGCTATAAATGAAAGTATGCATGAACATGCAGTATAAATCTGTATAAGAGTAAAAATATACATAAGCTGAGTCTAGAGTAGTAGTAGTCGGTAATGAATCTGAGTAGTGTAAGATTATCAATATCCAGACATAACAATGCTAAATTTGTGATGTAGAGTTTCTAAAGATGTAATCTAGCAATCAAAACTGTGTATAAGATGCCCCAAATGGGTGAATGTATCTAAAGGAATTTGTGTATCTATGTATATGCCTTTAGTGGGTATATAGTAGTAAATATAGATTTGTGTAGTGGACATGGGTTATATAATTATCTAAAAACACTTGACAAGAATAAGTTAAGCATGTATGTATGATAAAAACTAATTGTACTAAGATATCTAACATATGTAGTATTTGAAAAATTTAAGAAGTGTAAATATGGCAATGCATACAATCTATAATTTATATTTTTTGAGTAAATATTTGAATGTTTTTATGTTTTATCATATTATATTATTTTTGTATGTTATGAATATAAGGTATGTACAAGTAACATGAAAATTAAAATATATACAAGGAGCAAGAAATAAGGAAATTATGTACAAGTAGGGAGGAACATACTAACCGATGAGTCTCATGGGAGACTCACTATCAATGTGGCCTATGTCAAAAATAAGAATGGTAATCTCTTGTGTAGTGTCATTTTCATGCTATAGTTTAATGATGTTACAATATTATTTGAGTATTATTCATCATCAAAATAATATTAATCATAATAACCTGGAATGCTAGAAGGAATTGCCTCATACTATGGAGTTGATCTTTCTAAATTATGATTTGGAATATTGATTGTAAATTTTCCCTTTGAAACTGTGCTTATTGTAGGCATATGGTGTTGTGGAGGCTCTTTTGATATAAATACTTTCTTGATAATTCTTGTTGGTTTAGCATGATTTTTAATTTACAACTTAAGTTCTTGATCTTTTTGTAATATTTCCTGTGTATCTAGACTTATTTCCTTGATGAAATGTATCTATGAATGTTTTTCCTTAGGATGTTCAATAAATACCAAACCTTGTTGACTAACATTATCAATTGCTATAATATGAGTAGTGATGCATTAGGCTTGCTTTCCCAAACCTTGATCATGATAATCAAATCATTGTATATATTTTTGACCAAAACCGTACTACTTTGAAAGTTGAGCCTCATTTTGGAGAGGTAGATTTGCATATTTTACTTGATTCACCTATGCTTTTTGTATTATTTATTCCTATGATTGTGCTTTATAAACCTTTTATCTTTCTTAGTTATGCTTTGGTAAATATTTTTGAATTTGACCCTCTTTGAATTTGTAGATGTGCCATTGCATGTTATTTAGATGATGTGTCACTGTGTGAGTGATTTGTATCCATTATCTATTGTATTTTCATTTTCAATGCTAAACATGAATTGGTGTGGTTCTCATGCATTCTATGATATGCATAATAATATCTGGATCTCACTAGGTGTAGAGGAGGGAGGTTGATCAACTTAGCTTTAATCATTTCCCTTAGTATCTCACTTAAAATCTTATTAGACCCTTATAAGATTTTTAAATCACTTATAATATATACATTGTGTTGTACTTTATGTTTTGGATATGAAATAGTGCTAGGCACAACTTTGATAGGTGTAGATGTATATACATGATAAACACTAGCATATTATGAAGAATTTTAATATGTGATTTGATTTTCCAATAATGTGACCTATTCACTTAATAACTGATTATGATTCTATAGTTATGACATTATCTTACTCATACTGATAATTTGATCACCCAAAGTCTCACAAGTGAAAACCCTAGTCGCTTTTGATTGAACATGTAGGCACACACCCTATAGGAGAGAGGTGTAGATAGGTTGAGTATGGGCATTAGTAAAAATAGTATAGGCTACTTCATCTCATGGAGTGATCACATGGACTTGGTTATATTGAAATTATATATCACCCTCATGGATATGAGGTGGAGAATAAAATTCTTTCCTGTGCATAATATATGACATTGAAACTTGAAAGAGAATTGTTAGCTTATGTACTAAATATTCTATATGTGTGAGGATTTTCTTCTTAATGGAATTCCACATAAGAGAAATATAACATGTTATGAAATATGACATATTTTTGAATTGATTTAAATCATCATGTATATATGTGTTTATGTCATTTTTTAATTCATTCAAAATGAAAGGAAACATACATGCAAGAGAAGCTAGAAAAATTTGCATTAAAAATTAATTAAATTCATTTATCATTATTATCTTGGTTATATGAAATATAAATATGGCTGAGGGTCCTATAAGCTTGGAAATAGAAACCTTAAGAGCATATAGGGTTATGGTTTGAATAGTATTTGAAGTAAGTTGGGTTCACCAAATGATTTAACTTTTTAGGGTTTATAGAGTTTAAGCCCTAGGTTGTTAAAGGAATGAGCATATTAAATTAGGGTAGAAATATGCAATAAATACAACCACTAATTTATGATAGAATTGACTAACTTTGACCTTTTTAAAAATATCTATAAATAATGTAAATGAGAACTTAGCTAGAAAATGACTGAGATCGATGATCTGGGGGGTGAAAACTAAAGAAAAGGATGGTCTGAGTGTCATGAATAGGATATAGGTGTCAAAATCCCTTCCAGATAATTTCACCCTAATTAGATAGTAGTGCCATGTGGTGCTAGTGTCCCTATTTTGGTGGTAGTGTCCTGTATGAGAAATTGTTTTAAGCTTTTAGGTGCACTTATGTCTAGGTCTATCAAGCCTGTTCTTGTGTACATGATTTTTGAAACCCTATAGATGACCTATTTTGATTGATATTTTGAACAAACCCTAATGCTCCATATTAATATGACATCCAGTTGATACAAGTAGTAAAATATTTATTAGTGGGGTAGGCTAGACATCATCAACAACCCACTATGATGAGAGTTTCCTACATACCAATACTCCAAAGAGGGATCAAGATCGATGTATTTATGCCCACCTAAGTGCTGGTGAAAGTGAAAGTGAAGCTAGTATGGTTGTATACCTGAGTGCTTTGAATGTGCTTGAGGATATACATCTAAGTAATATGAGCATAGGAATGATGTAGATGGTTATATGTAGAAGTAGGGCAGAATAGGGACTGATAACATTAATTGTGCACAACTTATTTTAAATTTTTATGTGTAATTTTCATCTAATTTCCATCTAGTAGTTAGAAGGATAAAATTCATGTATATATATTATTCTAGTACTTTTTAAGGTGTTAAAATAGGTCTAGGCTAACACTAGGTGGTCTAAGATTTGAAAAGATATCCATTTGTGGTGAAAGGAGGGAAAGGACAATAATGAAAAAATTGGGACACTAACGCCATATGGCACAACTATCCCTATTATGGTGCTAGTGTCCAAGTGGCTAAACCTAAGGCACAAGGGGCCCAGATATAAGAATGAGGGTCTGGGACTACTTTAGGGATGTCTAGAGATGCATGTGGTCTACATAAAGGCTAAATAGGTGTGAAAATAGGCCTTAAGATAGGTCCATGGCTAAGCCAGGGATAGGTGGTCTCAATTATCACTCTTAGCAATCAAATGTATTTTTTAGGTGATTACAAGTAGAAAACACAGAGTGTGCTTAGGTGAAGAGCTGGATATGTGTGTGGTGGCTCTTGAAAGTGGATATATTTTTTGGAGTCGATGCCATTAACCAATGCCTTGTATACACCTTTATTACATTTAATGTTGATGTATTACCCAAAGTAATGGAAATTTAACTCAGTGGGGAAGGGGAAATTGAATCAATAGGAATTCTAAGATCTATGTAACTAAGATTTGGAGCTCTTGAGATTGTAGGACTATAAATTGGATCATTGGGAAATGTATAAATGATAGGAGAAACATGATAAATAAGATTCATATGAGGAATAAAAATTATAGGGATATGAAATGAGACACTATGGAATATTAATAACAACAGGGGAGTTGGAGGCTATTATACAACCTAAAATTGGCACTCTAGAAATTGTATGACTAGAAACACCAATAATAATAGGGTAAATTAAAGAATTATGACTCTGATCAGACCCATTTTATGAATAAAATACTTGTGGATTAGGCATTTCATAATTAGGGGTCACTGGCTCTATGGACACAAATATTTGAGCCTCTAGGGAGTTCTATTGAAACTCAGAGTCATTATAAATATGTAGCGCTTCTTCAAAAAATGTAGACTTACTAGGGCCATTTCTACAACTATGGAGTAGTAGTGAATACAGATGGAGGGAAAACTAGAGGATTCCCTTATAGGATTATATATTTAAGCATATTTATTATTATTGGGGTATCCTTTAATGGTTAGAGTTCACTAGGTTTTTCATCTAACATTTTATTCTTAGATTATTTCCCCTAAAGTGTCTTTTTAGCATTCATCTTCCAAATTACTTCAGTATCGTCAACTAGGTATAAATGATATTTATCATCTTCATGAGCCTCATGATGATATGTGATGTTTATCCTTGATCTCAATACTTGTACCTACTTGTGAACATTATAATAAATGTCTTATTTCCTATCATTATGAAATGGTAGGATTAAATATGACCTATGCATTGCCAATGTTGTCACTGTTATAATGCACTTGGACTCATGGTGGCCAATGATGATAGGTAGATATAGGTAGGGTCCCTACCTCCTACTAACATGATGACCTACCACACCATTAATGTATTGATATGTTTTTTCATGTTCTATAAGCTTATCAACCACATAAAAGGGAAGTTTGAAAGGGGGACCCCAAATTCATTCAACTCTTATCACTATGAAATCTTGGTAATACCAATAATCTTAAATAGTTATGATGGAATATCTAATATCCTTAGAAAACTTGGGAATATTATTCTCATTGATAATGAAATACAATAGAGGGTAGAAATGGTTTCAAATATGTTCAATGTGGGATCTGAAATGATTGATATAAAAATTATAATAAATTAAATGAACTAGCAGACTAGAAGGTGTCCATGGGAGAAAAAAGGCATGCTTGAAATGCACAATATCAAAGCATGACGCCAAAAGATATGAAATCATGTATAAGTTCCCCTAATGCTTTGATTTTTCCCTCTTTCTGAGAAATGTTGAAGGTGATAATCCCTCCTAAAGATATGACCTATTTTCATTCAATAATTATGGTGAGGAGGGGACCTAGAACTTGTTGACATGCACAGTATCACTCACTCTGAATAGCCAATTGAGAAACACCATGCCAACCTTGAATCCCTATTTCAAGGTCTTGATTATGTTGTAGGAGTCAATATCCTCCTTGTTAACCTAGTGGTTTATGTCTTTTTCCTAGACCTTTAGGTTGTCAAGGACATCATGAGTTTTCATCCATTTCATGACAACATCCTTGATATAGGGGATGTTGGGATCTAGGAGGTGGAAATACTTCTTGAAGGTAGCCCCAAAGATCAAAGCTATCATATTCTTCCCATTATTTATTTTGATAAGATAATTTATGCATGAATATAACTTAATTAGATTATAAAATGGACCACCACATGGGTATACCTCTAGTTTTGTAGCAACCTTATAAAATCTTGATTTTTGGATGGATAATAAGTTATCCAAGAATTGAATATCATCCTAAGTAATGAGAACTGAAATAGGAGGAAATTTAATCAAATATTATTCAATGTAATCATATTCATAGTTACAAAGACAACAATCTTTTTATGGCTTACAAAAGTGGTTGGCAAAACCAACCAACCAACAACGAGTTGTAACCAACACAGATAAATAAAAAATAATAAAAATAAACAAAACAAAACAAAAGCTTTGGATCATAAATGACCCAATAAACTCCACCTTAATCCAAATGGGTATGTAATATGAAAGAACTGGAGAAATGACTTTGAAGTCATCAAAGAAACTCTGAAGCAATTGTAACTGGTGTAATGTACATCTTGGTACTAATTAGAACCAATGTTTCTCCATATAGAAGCCCACCTTATGAGTTTTGGCATAAAAGGTTGATGAACATAATCAAATCCTGCTCATCCCCTATGATCATCATATCATACTATAATATAACACTATCAAATCCTACCCAACTACATCAATTCACATAAGTCTCCTCCTAGAAGCATGTCAAAGTGACCAACCTATACTATGTATAACACATCTCCATGATATCCAACAAACACTAATGACCTTTGCTCAACATTGAAGGTGCTATAAACCCCTATAAACTTATGTTGTCACTGATGATTGATCGAATACCAACCAATGCTATATCTTCTTCCCTTATTAGGTGAGAGGTGGGAATCTATGAAATAACAAAAATAAAAGCAAACAATCATACCTGATCCATGTCATGGATATCAGGTATAGGAAACCAAAAATATAATTGAAAGCAAAAACACAAGCCAAAAAATTGATACTATAATAGATCCTAGTCATGAGCTTAGTAGCTTGCACAAGATGGGTGAATAACTGATCACTCAAAAAAAGTTGTCAGGTCCATTAGGACCATAGACCTCAGCCATATAGGATGCCTCTTGATCAAAGGAAGTGTCATAATAATAAAAATAACTAGAGTAACTATAATATATACATCTATAATGATCCACATAATTTGCCTCAAGTTTTTTTATGTGGAGAGCAGGGTCATTGAGAAGGACATACATATGCAAGATGTCCAATACCACCACATTTGAAAAATTTAGGCTCTTTCTTATGGTGATGAGATATACAATAAGATGAATCACTAGAAGAACCATGAGAGTGAGAAGAATTCATATGGTGATGTTTGCATTTTTAGGATCTTGGAGATGTTAATGAGAATGCTGTAGAGACCATCTAGAATGGTGTGGAGAGTGTCTTCGAGAGTCTTTCAGAGAATGCTTATGAAACTATCATTTTACATGGTAATGATATCTATGATGGGACCTGTTCTTTATATAGTGATCCTCTTTAGTAGGTGCACTCTTCTTCTTAACAAACTATCACTCATGCTGATTCAATAATTCATAAATAGAGTCAAATATGACACCATTAAGCTTATCACTAAGCTGTAGCATTTATAAAAAATTAGTGTATGTATAACTAAGGCCATTTAATGTGATGCAAATCAACATTTCATCATATATATTGCCACCAATTGTGTAATATTCTTGTTTTAATTTTTTCATGTGAGAGAGATATTCATATACCTATTCATCAATGCTAATATTGTTATTAAGAAACTAAATTAAGAGATCGATCTTCTTATAGGCAAGTTTTTTGTCATATAGATCTTTTAATTCTTTCCAAGCTTTACATGTGCTGATTTTAATATATTTAATATGAATAATACCCTATGTAGAATATGATGATTTTAACAAAGCAAGGGCACATTTATCTCATTTTTGATAATAAATTTTATAGCTTTAGTTGGTTGCATAGTGTCTTTCTCCATTATTTCCTTTAAATCATTAAAAATGAGCATATTTTCCATGTTCATGCTCTATTCCTTATAGTTTTTAGATGTTAAGCATCCATTTTTAGAGATTAAGCTCACAAATTTTGCCATGGTGTTAAAAATCACAATCAAGTCAGAAAAAGGGAATGCTAATTAGGTTTCATCTTTACCCATAAATAGCTTCCAATTACAAAGATTTTGGGAATTTAAAAAAAAAAACGCAATAATGACACCTTAAATATCCTTTTACATCATTAATTTCATACAAAATATGGTAAACAAATTGACCAAATGTAATTTAGGGGTTTGAAACCCTGAACCTCTTGTTAAGAAGTGATTTAACAAAAATATTTTTATCCAACTTGCCTTTTACAAATTTGAAAATGTAAAATCAATATTTTCCACATAACCTAGATTTACGAGAGGATAATTCTTAAAAAAAATTCACCATAATATTTATTGAGTATTTACTTGTATGTGAAAAAGTGACACTTTTGTAATCTTTTATGGATCCCACATGAAATTAGGGCTTGAATGGCTTTGTGGCATTTATAAATTTTATCTTTATTAGATGAGACTATGCCATCAAATTATGCATCACACTATAGGTACTGTCATCATTCTCCATTGCCTAGCTCCTCTTTACCCTTCTTTAAGAAGTGGCCTCAAGTGTGATAGAAGCTATAACTAGATGTTGCTCAGGAGTATAATTATAAAACAACTGATGGTGTATGAAATCATAGTAAGCTTATTTTCCATGTTAATGAAGGATTTGTTTGCAAACCTATCACCTTAAATTTCATGCACACTTTGTTTTATTATGCCATAAATTGATTTCTAAAAATAAAACTCATTAATTCTACTTTTAAGTGCCATAGAGTTGGAGTTTGAAGTAGAATAAAAATGTAATTTGAACTCTTGTGAATATAGATTGTTGGCCGTACAAAAACATATAACTATGTTATTCTTTAATCCTTAACCAAAAATAAAAATCATCCTTCTACATGGCTCTGATACCACTAATGAGAATCAAAATAGGAGGAAATTTAACCAAATATTATTCAATTTAAGCATCTACATAGTTACAAAGATGACAATATTTTATGGCTTAAAAAAAAATGGTTGGCAAACCAACCAACTAACAATGGAATTTAACCAACCCAGGTAAATAAAAAATAACTAAAATAAACAAAAGCTTTGGATCATAAATGATCCAACACTAAGTAGCATCATCACCATCATTTATCTTTCATATTTCATCCACTAAGTTGAATATCTTATTGTAGTGTTTATATCTGAGTATGCCCTGTCTAAAGGTGGCATCCCTAAATGGTTTCACATGCTTAGGGTTCAAAGATGTTTCCATGGTAGCTATCAATTTGAAGTATGATATGAATTAAATCTAAGAAACATGAGCTCTATAGATAAACTGCTTAGGATATCATTTGATTGCTTGATACTCTAGGCTTTGATAATTTAAGTCGTGAGGGTAACATTTTAATTTCAATTAGATGGGACATTATGGATTTGGAATCAAGATCATAGTAATGGTGATATAAGTTCAATAATGTATGTATTAAATTTGAGTTGGTGGTGTTGTTCAAACTAGCCACCTTTTAATCTACCATGAAATATTTAATTTGGCTTTAAAACTATTTTTGATGATGTGACCTATCCAAGTGTCAACCTCCAACTCATTTGATTGTCTCAAGGATGGCACCATGATATCCTAATAAATGTTGAGAGTGTTTTATTAATTCACCCATAATTTATTTTTGTGGAATTCATGGGGAGTTTCTATAGTCTTTTAGGTGTCATTTGTGTGCTGAGGTGGGCTCCAAGAAATCCCATGATGGTCTTATGTTGAACACATGGCCTCAAACATATGGATCTCTGGCATATGGACCTCTTAGTATATGAAAAAGACACATGTCATGATGTGATTGGGTAGAGGTTCTCAATCCATACCATTTTATGATATCCTTGGAGGTATATAAGTGCCATGTGGGGATCTCTAATCAGTTGAAGGGTCCCAAGATTGTACATTTCTATCAACATTATAGGACTCTAGGAGTACAAACATGACACATGGCATCTTATGATTAGTTGATCATTCCCATGTCATAATAATTGAATATCATCTTGAGAGATTGATCATCACTATGATCTATAAGTATGGTGGAAAGGTGATAGGTTATGATTGGGTGGGGTCTCCTATGTCATACCATTTTTTGACACATTGTTGGGCTACAAGACGCTTAAAAATATTAAGTCAATTCAAAGCAATTTGTACAAATAAAATCATGATTACCTATTACAAATGAGCCTTAGGAGGTGGTTTGTTGGACTCTGAGAATATGGATCATGGAACTTTGGGAGCACAAGAATTACCACATTAGCATCAACCTTTACCAAGGAAAAATTAGTCACCAAAAACTAAGTATAAAACTTTGAAAAACATAAAAGGGACTAAATTTTAATATTATAAGAGAACCACTAAAAACAAAGAGAAAATTATTATTTAAAAAGAGATCCTCCCTAACAATATTTCATGAAAACATAAAGGCCAAATTAAATTAATTATTAACATATTAGAAATAGGCCCAATTTTCAAAATATTAATACACGCATTAAAGGGATTGATATTAGACTTCACCATAAATTGTTTGGGGGGATACGGGTCCCATTTTATTAAGTGAAAATAGACATGTTGGTCACAAAAAATGGTGACTATGATGGGAAAACATGCCCAAGTGGTTATAACCCATAATTTCTAGTTTTACCTTAGACAAATTAGATAGATCAGGAGAAACAACTTCATAGAACCAAAGAAAAATAAAGTGCTTGGGTCCAGTTTAGCACATATATACTAAGTTTTAATCCTTTTAAGGTGTCAATGTGTGTGGAAAAGTGATATACATATATTATCCTTGAGATTCTAGTAAATATTGATAGTAGATTTGGTGATTAAAACTTCTTAAGGGTGTTGTGTTTTACTCATGTTGGATAGGTAGGGGAATGACTTATGATTTTCTTGAGTCATTAAATTTTCCATTTTATCTTTTAGGTTTTGTTTTATTTGATCCATGAGGGTTATGAACCAATGTATCCAAGGTGGCTATGCAGTTTAGAAGGCTATTATCAATGTGGCTTCTTAATGTGTTTAAAGTGCATTGTTAACCTATTATTAACAAGAAAACTATTCTTGATTTACATGCTAAATATTGAAATAATGCATTCATTCCTTCTTGGTATTATGAAACTATTTGTTATGCTATCTTGATATCCAAATTAAAAACCAACTTTCACAATCGTCAACTCTTGGACTGTGCTTTCAATGTTTTATCGTGTTTGGAGAGACCAAATTAGGGACTTAAATGATGAAGAAAAAAAGGCTTACTACTTCATAATGGGACTGTAGAAGGTCACCCAAGGTAAAAAATTCAATAAGCAACAAAAGAATAGAATCATAAGAAAAGAAAATAAATAAAAAAGGTGACAAACAAAAGTAAGCAAACAAACAATCAAGAAACAAACTATGCTAAACCTACACTACTCCTAATCTAAACCTTATAGTCATTCTGAGATAATTGTGGATGGCACAACCAAGAAGTAGTGATTTAAAAATTGTCCATTCATAGGTAGAGAGAGGTCATTTCCTTTTAAATACTTTAACTTGAGGGCATTCAGTCCTGATATTTCATCTAGTAAGGACCAATCTAGAGGGGATCCAATTTAGAATGTTGTCCTTTTGTTTCATGAGCCTTATCCCACAATAAGTCCAAATTAGATATTATAAAAGCTTTCACTTTTGATTTATTGTCAAACCACCTCTTGATAATATCTTGATGCTTACTAAAATTTTGGAGGGATTTTTTGCTTGTGTCTTCCTTCTAAATAATGTCTAGCAGCCTCAAGTTCACTCTCTCATCAGTTTCCATGTACTCTTGCATAAATTTGTATGTAAGCAACCTGATTGCCATGGGGAATTTTGGTTCTAGTCCATATACTAAGATAATAGGATAGATTTTGAGGACTTATTTATATCTAATGTGATCAGCCTAAATCACATATTTTAGTAGTGAATGTCAATCTCTACATTGCTTCCCAGCCAATTTTATGATAACATCCACTATGTTTTTATTTTTAGACTTAGCTATCCCATTTTATTGTAGATAGTAATTACATGATACCTTCAAGGTGATACCATTTTCATAGGCCCATTATGTGAGTTATTCTGATTAGAATGCTAGTCTGTTATCATAGACTAAAAATATTAGTGTACTAAATGTTGACCAAATTTTGCTTGCAGGTAAAATTTTGGTCCCCTTCCTCCCTTACTGTTCATTCCAGTTATATTGCAGGTTGTTCAGGTTCAAAATTCTCCATTTCAAGGCAATTGGTCCAAGTTAAAAGCTCTTTTCAAAGGGTTGGGCACGTTTAAAGGCTTAACATCATAGCCTGGTAGCTGTCCAAGCAGTCCATGCAACCCGCCAATGACAAAAGAAAAGGGAAAGGCCACAAAGCAGCCAACATGGACCCGACTGCCACGTGGACCCGATGACGGCCGTGAGACCATCAAATTTAAAGAAATAGAATAGCCATTGGCATTCAAAGAGATAGCTATTTGCTTTCAAAGTGAAAGAAGAGCTAAGTATTGCCAAGGAGCCAAAATTGAAGTGACCCGCCAGACAGTTCATTCCTAGGAAGCCGAGCGAGCCAGATAGAGACAAATTCGATGAAAGACAAGAGGACACGCATGAAATAAGTAAATAGTAAGTCCAAGCAGTGCCAGTTTGAAGAGGCGACTCCAGTAGGTGAAACAATTCCTTCGAATTGACCACAAGAGGACGCAACAGCTGAGAATGTAATCGGTTTCTTCATTTTTCATTTAATGGGTGGACAAACTGCATTTTGCCATTAAAAATGTGGACTTCAAAGCAGAATAGAGGACATGGCTCATTAATATTTAGAGCGGCCTATTTCTTCTCATGAACAGCTATTTGTAAAAAGAGCGCCAAATGAGCCTCTCAGATTTTGCTTATATATTTGATACTTGTCATTTTGTAAAGATCTTTTTTGCAATTTTGGTAAGGCGCAGCCCTGCTGAAATTTCTACCTGAATCTATAAAGACTATTTTTACCTCTTCTTGGTCAAATTTTTTTGTGTGTCTGAGTGTTTGCATTGTGTCCAGTCATTGTCTTTAATGCTCTCACAGTTCCAGCATCAACACGCCAGTTATCCATAAGGTGCCATTATCTGTAGGTGACAGGAGGAGAGTTCCATTTTGGAGACACAAAACAGAGGAAGTCACTTACAGTATGTATTCCATAGCATCTCGGTGAGTCTCTGTTCCTGTGCTTTCATAAGAACCTCCCTGCCATTTTCTTGTAGCCTGGTTTCCCTGCTGAGTCTGAGTGTATGTCTGTAGTTCTTGTTTGATTCTGAGAGTAGGTGCGAGAAGGTCACTTTTATTTGGTGTATCACCTCCTTAGGGTATGCTGTTTTTTTTCTTGCACTTTCTTCCCTTTTCATCCCCCCTCCCAAGTTTATATATATATATATATATATATATATATATATATACTTGTATTTAGCACTCGTTGAAACAAACAAGATACATCAGAGGGAACTAGCCCATATCTAGAGACTCTCCTCTCCTGCTTCGCCATCCCATAGGCGAGAGAGGAGTTTCCATGTTGTGGGGAGAAGGCAAGAGCTAGGCCTCCTTGCCCTAGGTGCAATCTCTAGCGTCAACAGTTTTGGCATGCCTGATGGGACACAATTTGATAATGCAGTAAGATATCAGGATTGATGCTGGTCCTATCACAGTAATTTCAAGTTTTTCAGCATCTGGCGACTCCAATGGTAAGAACTTCATTTTCCATGTTAAGACCAGTGTCTTAAATTCTCTATGCCTAAAGTCACCACTAGGTCTGCTTCAAAAAGGATTCCTTTTGAATTCATTAAACTACCTATTAATTATGCTAAAGGATTAAGGTTTAGGAAGACTCATCCTTATCCAACAAGTCATCCTCCTAGACCTGTTAAAAGAGATACAGTTACAACAAAGCCTCAGTTATGCCCCATCCTAGCTATGGCCTTACCATTTACAGCCTTTCATGGAGAGAGCCCCTTGAACCTCCCACAGTATGACCCAATTCCAGGGGTAGCTCTAAATAATGTACCTTCTTTCGATGGATTGGGACCCATTACAGTCGCTGAGCACATCAGGAAAATTTCTAACCTTTGCAATATTCATAATATCATAGAGGAGAATGTCGCAGTCATATTGCTGGCTCTGTCTCTTAAGGGCAAGGCTCTTGACTGGTACGAGACCTTGCCTATGAATTCAATCCATTCTTGGAATGAGCTCAGTATTCAGCTAACGGACCATTTTGGGGAAAAAAGTGATGACCTCTCGCTTGCTGAGCAGCTGACGACCATAAAAAGGGCTCCACACAAATATATGCAGGACTTCAACACACGATTTCAGAAGACCTGGCAGAGGATTCCCATCTTGGTAAGGCTGACTCCCAGCTATGCTTTTTTATACTATTTAAAAGCATTAAATAGCGACATTGTAGTCATGATACAATCTATGGGAGGGCATATATTGCCTAGTGCTTATGACATAGCCATAGCAGTAGAGAAATATTTAATATAGGCTGGGAAAATTGCCCCTAGACCCCACATGCCAATATTCCTAGAGATGCCACCTCCAATTCAGACCCCTAATCCCACACTGGCCCCTCTACCTGCCATCGAAAAACTAGCTGCCACCCTGTCAAATGAGTTTTAGGAGGTTAAGAGTATGTTGTAGGCCATGACCAACGAACTCGTTGCCATTAAAAGGCAGCAACAAGCTCAAGGTAATAGGCTGAATCAATGGTACCAGAATTATGGTCAAGCCCCTAGACCCCCTTTCCAGAATTATAATCAGGGTCAGGGGTAGCTCACTACAACCAGGCCATTTCAAAATTACAACACTGGTCCCTCTTCATCATCTAAGGCCTTAGTGCCTATTCAGAATAATCTTGTACAAGAGCAGCCTAGCTGTTCGACCATGGGGTATGGTCAAGAATAGGTTGTGCATAAAAACAAGATGGTGAATTATTTCTAGAATATAGAGAATTAGGCTACTACTTTTTCCCAATTTTTAGAGGCTCCAGCACAAGTAGCAATTAGGCTCAGCTGGATTATGCTTTTATGAATTACCAAGAGGGTGAGTTTTGTGCAATCAACCATGGGGGCACCACAGGCAATCAGGCTGATTGTGTTACAACCAATACAAGATTTAAGAGGAGAGCAGTGGAAGAGGTGCAAGCTACCACTCAGGCAGCAACTGCACCTCCTCCATCACACTCATTTCAAAGGGCCCCAATTTCCAAGCAGTCATTTGCACCTTCAACACCTCAGCCTACAGCTTCAGTTGGGATCAGCCCAAAAGAAAACGTGAAGGGAAGCAGTCCCCAAGTCAACATAGTGGACCAGATGAAGAAGTTGCATGTGAGCATCTCTTTATGGGACTCATTGTCTCTTCTAGGACATAAAGACATATTGAAGAAAGAATTGCATAAGCTAGATCAACAAGCTATTCCAGCAAACATGGATAATGTCTTGATGACAAATGGATAGCCTACCCCTCCAGAGCAGGTAAATAAAGAAGAGAAGACTCCCCCTTTCTACATATCCTTGATCATTGGGGACTTCTTAGTGCACAATTGCATAATTGACAGTGGGGCCAACACCTCAGTGATGCCCAAGTGCATTGTTGATAAGATGGGACTGAGGTATGAAGAAATGAAAAAGGGAGTCCTGTAGCTAGATGGGACACCTACAAAAATAGTTGGGATTTTGAAAGGTCTAGACTTGACATTGCATGCTTGCCCAACCTTCTCAATTCCCCATGATATTATAGTAGCGGACGTTCCTCCATTTTTTGCAATGTGCTTGTCTAGGGACTTCACATCCAAAATAGGTGGCTATCTAGCAGCAAATTGATCACATCTAGTTTTTTAGAACTAGGTATGGGACCAAGGTGAAAATTGAGTCTGAGCCACTCTGCAATGACCATCTAGAATCATATACTCCTAAGGCAGTGAATGTCAATTACACAATCATCGACTTAGAAGAGTCCCAGATAGACCAAGCTCCATCCTCTGCTCTTGAAGGAGTCACAGACCTACTCTTGGATGAGTGGGGAAATGATAACTTCGAACATGATCCATACAAGTTTATAGAGGAGACAGACCTTGGAGTCTATTGCATGCACGAAGAGGGCGTCTTCATGCCAAATTTGATGAAAGCAGAACAAGTAGACCTTGGCTTATGGCAGCTATATTTTGACAGATCCAGAAGTAAGCTAGGCACTGGTGGTGGAGCAATTTTGGTTTCCCCTTCCAAGGAAAGGTACTTTTTAGCTTTTTATTTCCAGTTCTCTTGCACCAGCAATGTTGCAGAATATGAGTCTTTGATCCATGGGCTGGAATTTGCAAGGAAAAGAGGGATCAAAGAGTTGCAGGTCTTGGGGGACAACAAACTAATTGTGAATCAAGTAAGAGACCTGAATCTGACCAAGAACTCCTTGCTAAAGTCATACAAACATAGGGTCTAGGACCTGATGGAAGATTTCCTTGCCTTCAACATTGCCTCAATTCCCAGAGAGCAGAACAAACACGTAGACAGGCTGGCAGCAATTGGCGCTCAGTTTGATATTTCAAGAGAAATAGGCCGAGGTTGTGGTTCGCATCACTTGAAGGTGGTAGTTTAACCCTCTGTCCCAAATAACATTGTAGATTGACAAGTTTTTGAAAGTGACCAGCAGATAGGTCTCTTCTTTTGGGAAGAAGCTGAGTTTGCAATACACAACTAGGTGAAGTTGTAGCAGCATTATGGAGATCAGATCGTCCAGTTAAAGAACAATAAACTCCCTAAAGTTTTGGTCACACTTGAAAGCATTTTCAATGGAGATGACCAACTGAGAAATGAAAAAGCATGCATCACGACCAAAGAGGAAAATTATGAAAAAGTTGAAATCTTTAAGGACAAGCTGCTGGCACTTGGCAAGGTCTGCACGTTTCAAGAAAAGCAAGCTTTCATTCTACTGTGTCAAGAGTTCACTGATGTGTTTACATGGGATTACAGTGACTTGAAGGGTTTCGACCCAAGACTTGCTCAGCACACCATTGAGTTAGAGGAAGGTGCCAAACCAGTCACACAAAAGCAAAGGCCTGTCAATCCTACAATTAAACCCCTCATGCAAAGGGAATTGGCCAAATTGATTGAGTCTAAAATTATACTTCCAATCAAACATTCCTCATGGATGGCCAACCTCATTCTTGTTAGAAAGAAAAATGGGGAGATCAGGCTGTGTGTCGACTTCAAAGACCTTAATAAGGTCTCTTTAAAAGATCATTATCCCCTTCCAAGCATGGAGTGGATTCTTTAGAAAGTGACTGGCAGCGAGCATTTCTCTCTCCTAGATGGTTATTCAGGTTATAATCAGATTTTGGTGCAAGGCTGTGATCAGTATAAAATAGCCTTCACCACCAAATGGGGCATGTTTGCCTATAAGAAGATGCCATTCGGGCTATCCAATGCTGGTGCTACATTCCAATGAGCCATGGACATGGCTTTTGATGGCTTGATAAATAACAATGTGCTGGTATATCTCGATGATATAACGATATTCTCCAAAGAAGCGAGCCAGCACATAGAACACCTCAGGTAGATTTTTGAGAGGTGCAGGGAATTTGGCATCTCTCTTAATCGAAAGAAGTGCGTGTTTGCTGTTCATGAAGGGAAGCTCCTTGGTCACATTGTGTCCAAGGAGGGTTTATCTATTGACCCTGAGAGAGTTCACTCCATTCTGTAAATGCCCCTACCAAAGCACAAGAAAGGCCTACAGAGTTTCTTTGGAAAGATAAATTTTATTCGGAGGTTCATTCTGAATTTTGCTGAGATAGCTAAACCCCTGACTTCTATGTTGAAGAAAGGTGAAGAATTCAAGTGGACAGCACAAAGAAGGGACAAATTTGAAGCCATCAAGCAGGCTTTAGCCCAGGCACCTGCTCTGATCAGCCCCAACTTTAGTAGAGACTTCAACCTCTATACATTCAGCAACGAAGAAGAAAAATCCACCATGCTTACCCAAGCAAATGGTGAAGACCTCGAATATCCACTCGCCTTCTTCAGCCAGGGATTAGAGGATTTTGAAGTCAGGTACATGTATGCAGAAAAGCAAGTCCTAGCAGTGGTGAGGAGCCTAAATAAATTTAGGTATATGCTATCTAACAGTAGAATCCACCTTATGGTCCCACATCCTAGTGTTAAGGATTTCTTAACCAATCGAGATTTGAACGAAAAGAGGGCAGGGTGGATTACCAAAGTGATGGAATACGACATAGACATCAAGATCACCAAGCTGGTGAGGGGAAGAGGCATGTGTGAATAGTTGGCTGCAGACTTAAAACAAGAAAGGAGAGACAACTTGTTAATCCATGATGCAGCCACAGTAGAAAAACTAGCTGTCATAAAGGATTGGACACTGGACATGAAGCATTTCCTTCTCACAGGTGAGTGTCCACAGGGTCTTGATAAAGCCAGAAGAAGGTATTTTAAGCTCCAATCCCTCCCTTATGTCCTGGTTAGCAAAGTATTATTTATAAAGGATATCTCTGAGGTCCTTCTAATATGCATTGATCCCAATCAGGCTGATAGGATACTGGCTGAGTTTCACGATGGGCCAGCTGGTGGCCATTTCACCCCTAGAGCTATAGCAGCAAAGATAATGAGAGCTGGCTATTTTTGGCCTACTCTTTTCAAAGACACTCATGCCTGGGTGAGAAAGTGCCAGAAGTGTGCACTTTTTGATGGAAAACACTGATTAGCTGCCATGCCTCTACAGCCCATTCAAGTTGAGCAACCATTTATGCAATGGGGCCTAGATTTTATAGGGATGATTAATCCTCCCTCTAGTGCTAGGCATAAGTGGGTATTGACTACCATGGATTATTTCACCAGGTGGGTAGAAGTAGTCGCTTTGAAGGAGGTAAATGAGAGCACAGTCTTGGAGTTCTATGAAGATCTAGTAACAAAATTTGGAGTCCCAGCCACCATAATCTCAGATAACGCCTTGGCTTTTCTGGGAATCAAAACCAGTGAATGGGTGCTAAAGTATGGCATATACCTCAGCACTTTATCAAATTATTATCTATAGGGGAATGGGCTGGCTGAGTCCACCAATAAAAATTTGATCAGAATTATAAAGAGGACTGTGGAAGAAAATCAGAGAACTTGGCATACCAAGCTAAAGACAGCCCTATGGGCCGACCGAGTTACTCCAAAGAGAGCGATCAGAAATTATCCATATACACTCATGTATGGAAGGGAAGCCAGGCTTCCCATATCGCTTGAATTTCCAGCATTAGATCTCACCCATCAGCTACAGTTAGAAGAAGGGACCAACATGGAAGTTAGATTGTGTGAGCTAATGGAGCTCCAAGAGGCGAGGGATCGGGCTATGGCTTCTCTGACAAGTCACCAACAGTAAGTGAAAAGACACTTTGACAAGAAATCCTTATCAAGAGATTTTTTTGAAGGAGACATTGTCCTAAAATGGGATGAAGATCGAGCTAAGCCCAGGAAACATGCAAAATTCAACGCCCTATGGAGCGGTCCTTATGTGATTACTCAGTGCAAGCAACACAATGCATTCCAACTTTCAAGGTTGGACGGTGAAGAACTATGTATCCCAGTTAATGGGATACATCTGAATCATTGCCACTGATCTTTTTGGGTTTGCCTATACATATTTTCCCTTGTTTTCTTTCCTATTTTTCCCTAAGTGGTGTTGCATAGTAGTAGTTTTCTTAGTCTTGTGTGTGCTATCTTTTCGTGGAGGTAGATTTGGGTGGCTAGTCTCAAGTTTTGACAGAGCTCTTGCTAGTTTTCAAAGTTATCATTAGACTCCATGCCCAATAGATTGCAAGGCAACTAGTCTCTAAGCATAGCAGGCATGCTTCCCCTGGGAGTCACCAATTTGTTGACCAAATTTTGCCTGCAGGTAAAATTTTGGTCCCCTTCCTCCCTTGTTGTTCATGCCAGTTATATTGCAGGTTGTTCAGGTTCAACATTCTCCATTTCAAGGCAATTGGTCCAAGTTAAAAGCTCTTTTCAAAGGGTTGGGCACGTTTAAAGGCTTAACATCATGTCCTGGCAGCCGTCCAAGCAGTCCACACAACCTGCCAATGACAAAAGAAAAGGGAAAGGCCGCAAAGCAACCAACATGGACCCGACTGCCACATGGACCTGATGATGACTATGAGACCATCAAATTTAAAGAAATAGAATAGCTATTGGTGTTCAAAGAGATAGCTATTTGCTTTCAAAGCGAAAGAAGAGCTAAGTATTGCCAAAGAGCCAAAATTGAAGTGACCTGCCAGATAGTTCATTCTTAGGAAGCCGAGCGAGCCAGATAGAGACAAATTCAATGAAAGACAAGAGGATGCGCATGAAATAAGTAAATAGTAAGTCCAAGCAGTGCTAGTTTGAAGAGGCGACTCCAGTAGGTGGAACAATTCCTTCGAATTAACCACAAGAGGACGCAACAGCTGAGAATGTAACCGGTTTCCTCATTTTTCATTTAATGGGTGGACAAACTGCATTTTGCCATTAAAAATGCAGACTTCAAAGCAGAACAGAGGACATGGCTCATTAATATTTTGAGTGGCCTATTTCTTCTCATGAATAGCTATTTGTAAAAAGAGTGCCAAATGAGCCTCTCAAATTTTGCTTATATATTTGGTACTTGTCATTTTGTAAGGATCTTTTTTGCAATTTTGGTAAGGCGCAGCCCTGCTGAAATTTCTACTTGAATCTATAAAGACTATTTTTACCTCTTCTTGGTCAAATTTTTCTGTGTGTGTCTGAGTGTTTGCATTATGTCCAGTCATTGTCTTTAATGCTCTCACAGTTCTAGCATCAACATGCTAGTTATCCATAAGGCACCATTGTCTGCAGGTGACAGGAGGAGAGTTCCATTTTAGAGACACAGAATAGAGGAAGTCATTTACAGTATGTATTCCATAGCATCTTGGTGAGTCTCTGTTCCTGTGCTTTCATAAGAACCTCCCTGCCATTTTCTTTTAGCCTAGTTTCCCTGCTGAGTCTGAGTGTATGTCTATAGTTCTTGTTCGATTCTGAGAGTAGGTGCGATAAGGTCACTTTTATTTGGTGTATCACCTCCTTAGAGTAGGCTATTTGTTTTCTTGCACTTTCTTCCCTTTTCATCCCCCCTCCCAAGTTTATATATATATATATATACCTGTATTTAGCACTCGCTGAAACAAACAAGATACATCAAAGGGAACTAGCCCATATCTAGAGAATCTCCTCTCCTACTTCGCCATCCCACATGCTAGAGAGGAGTTTCCATGTTGCGGGGAGAAGGCAGGAGCTAGGCCTCCTTGCCCCAGGTGCAATCTCCAGCGTCAACACTAAATTGGGTAACTATGTTCATGCCCAAGAACTTGGTCACTTCCTTAGCTATGTTATTTTTTTGTGGTAGTGGCATCTATCCATCTTGTGCAATAATCAGTAGCTATCATTATAAACTTATGGCTAACTAAAGAATTAGGATTGATGAATCCAAAAAAATTTGATCCCCATTGACCAAAGGGACATCCTTCTATCACTGATTAGAGTGGTATTACACCATGATTATCTTTATTATCAAAATTATTTCATTCATGGAAATTTTTATGTGATTATACAAATATTTAAATATGGTCAACCAATAATATTCAACTCACAAAATTTTATGATTTGTTGTTATCAAAGGGTGACCACTACCTTAATTCTCATGAAAGTTAGTTATAACTTCTCCAAATTATTTTCTTGAAAAACCATATCACTCCTTTCTTAAACATGTAATGGGACAATTTCAATTGGAGAGCTCTCTTTTATTCCTTGCTCAATTTTGGAGGTGACTTTTCATAAAAAATATATATAAATATTAGGTTATACCAATCTTAGTTTGTTATTCTTACCTTATCTAATTTCACCATAGTGATCCTAGTATCAACTTGTATCATTAGTTGTGTGAGGTGTTGTCCCCTCACCATTTTAATAGGTTTAATTTCTAGGTTTTACTCTTTCATCTTGGCCATTCATCAACCTTTTCACTCACCAAGATCATTTTGTTCAAGCATAAGTTTTATGGTCAAGTTAGGGACAATGGAATGAACCTTATTCCCAAGCATATAGTGATGAATCTTCTTCATATATTTCACTAGATCATAAGCATGCTTATCTAAGGTGTAAAACTTCAATTATGTGTCCTTCAAGTTGGTGCTCATAAAGACTATTGAGTGATCTTATTCATCAACCTTTTATGTGATTATAATGGATATAGTATGCTTTGAGGGGAAGGAGTAGAGGTGGAATTATTTTGTGTAATTTGAGTTGATTAGGACTGGTGCCTACATGATGATGTTCTTAATGTCCAAGAAGGTTGTTTTAGCTTGAGGAGTCCATTCCATATTTACTTACTATTTTGACATAGGATTCAAAGGTTTACTAATCTCAATAAAACTAGATATAAATTTACACATAAAGTTAATCTTTCCAAAGAAGTATTTTAACTCTTTTTTACTATTAGGGAAAGGTATCTTAGAAATTGCACTAGCTTGTTCAGGGTCAATGAAAATACCTTAATTTGTGATGATGTGACCAATAAGTTTACCTTTGGTGACAAAAATATGTTTTTATTTGTATTTAGTGAGATACCATACCTTTTACAGATTTTAAATATTTTATACAGATGATGAATGTGGTTAGACTTGTGCTTTGAGAAATTAGTTAGGTCATACATACATATTATAATACATTTGCTTGTTATAACTTGGAAGGAAAAATCCATGGCTCTTTGGAAATAGCCCCAAAGTTAATGAATCTGAATGGAATCCTTTTGTAGGCAAAGGTGCCCCACTTCTTGGTGAAATCAGTCTTGACTCTGTCCTCTTGATTGAATAAGACTTGGTTATAACCTAAGAATCCATCCAAGAAAGAAATCATTTGGGAACCACTAACGATATGAATCACCTCATATAAGTAGGGAAAATGGTATTTGTATTTATTGGAAGCTTGAATTATATATTTGAAATTAAAACAAAGTCTAATTTATCCAATTTTCATGCGAACAAACACTAGATTGAATGCCCATGTAGAAGGGAAAACTAGGAAAATGATTCTAGTTGAGAGCAAATTATGGGCTTCCTTATGGATGAGAGCCTCCAAGATGGGTTTCATAGGTCATTGTATTTCCCTAAAGGATTTTTTACTTGCTTAAGTAGAATAATGTATAGTATCATATTGGGATTGAAGACATTTAGGTCATCGTAATTCTGATCAATTGTGTATTTATATTACAAAATTCATTGTTTGAGTTCTTATACTTCAAGCCTAGTACAATCAAGACTGATGTTGGATTTTTTAGGTTCATTAACTAACCCTATGTTAATGATGTTGGATTGATGAAATACATAGGCTAGTCTCTTAGGTTGGCCAACCAACTTATCCAAGTCAAATATTATTTAGAGTGATATAATACTTTTTGGGATGTGATTTTCTTTCAAATTTGTGATCCCATCCTCATCATAGTCATTATCCAAAATATTGTCCATCTCTTTTTCATCTATTATTTAGGTGATGAATACCCCATATTTGTTTATGAAATCCAATATATGGTGATCATCATTGAAAAATTTAAAGATTTCAATGTTTATTTGGGACTAAGGGGTAAGGTACTAACTCTATGGAGAAATGTTGTAGCTTTGAATCATTTATTGGAGCTAGATTCAAAACAAAGACTACTAGAGAGTCTGTGACCTAGTTATCCTCTCTAGGAATAGGGATAATATTGAAGGTGTTGAATCTTTCAATTAGGTACCATGCTCAGTGCTTGTATTTATTTAGATATGAAAAATTGCATTGGAACTTAGCCTTGACCTAGTTGATCACCAATTTAGAGTCCCCAAACACTTGAATCTCTTTGAACTTCTTATTTATAGAAAATTATAGCCAAAGGATCAGGGCTTTGTATTATGCGCTATTATTGGTACAAGGGAACTTTAGTCTATATGTGGCTGAATGTCACTTTTCCATAAGCCTAATGATTCATAAGTTTTATCAATTTTGTATTTAATAGGTTCTATAGAGAGGTTATAAATACCAATGTTAGTTGATACTACATTCACTTATCATTTATGACATTATAATTAATGATCATATGTTTCATCTGAGGCTCTATGTTACTTCATATTTGGTTAGAAATACCTCTCTAAGGTAGCCACATATGATAACAATCTATGGCCATGTACCCATTTAAGGTTTGAGACCAATCTCTACCCAGTGACATCTTATATTATTCAAGTATTTATGCTACCTAACTGTCTATAATCTATAGGACTCTGGGTTCAAAATCTAGATGCATATGTAAATTCAACATCTCACCTAAAAACTAGACTTTAGATTTGTTTAGTTGGACTACTATTTTATCAAACATGATAAGGGTCAATCTTAGTTTTTTTTCAAATTCTAATGGGCATGACATTTGATAAGGCTCTTGAACCAAGTAGGAAGATATGATATTTATTTCCAAATATTGAAATTGTGAGTATTAAAGGGGGAACCTCGACCTTGTTTTTATGTATTACAATATTGGTGTGGGCACCTTTCTACTTAGGTTGGACTAGTTTATCAGATCAAGTATTTTAAGAGAATATCACATTGCTCAGTGATCTGAGATACCTCATGTAGTGGGATATTCACCTTAATTTTATTCATGTCCTTTACTATGTTGTAAAAAGTTTTGTTGAGGATAAGAAGTGATTTTATAAGGGGTATTTGGTCACTACCATTTGTAGGTGGGGGATCGTTATTTGCTTTATTATCTAGAGGCATATCACCATTACTTAGGTGAGTGAATGTTGTGAGAGTTTTTTTTTGTGTTTAACTCCTTAACACATAGTTATTTATCTTGTACTAATGGAAATCATGAACCTCATCCATAGATTCTTTGGGATCATTACCCTCTTGACTAGGGAATTAGAGGGATATAACACCATGAAAGTACTTAGGTATCTCAATCTAATAGGGGCATCAAATAAGGTGGTTATGTTTTTATGATTTGAGACCATTTCATATCCCTTCATCTGCTTTTATAAAAATTCAAGGGCATTATAGAAGTCAATACAGTCCAACTCCCTATGTTGGGTAGTTTTGTGTACTCTACACTAGTTCAAAAAGGACAAATCATATATGTTGATCTTGGGTAACTTGTTAGACCAAGGTTATATTTGTTTATTAGAATGATTGAAGGGATGAATTTATCTTTGGTAATTGAATTTATTATTGTATATTTCCCCACTAATGGTTCAAACCTAACTTTGAAGGTTTAAGAAGTAATTACTAAGATTTTTCACCATACACTATATAACATCTAGCTCATTCTTGGTAGAGCCTTGGGGCATATTCTAGACATTATTTATTACAAGGACCAATTTTTAGTTATGTATTTAGGTATAACTTCACCATTAGTTAGGCCAATGAAGCCTAAGTGTTGGTTGGGTGTAACTTGACTTAAGGGTACTGATTAATAATAAGCACGTGATTAGGCATTGGTATGTTCTAATTCTATTAGGGATATAATTCAAGGCATGTAGATTCAAGAAAACATTAGGAATGGTAGTTATCATTTGACCTTGGGTATTTAACTACCTATCCACCTTAATGGCCTCAACATATGCAGTAGTAAATCCACTATGAGAGGATCTCTTTGTACAAACATAATTGTCCATGGGTCCAAAGTGTTCTTTTACATTTGCAAAACCAACTGACCATTTGGTCTATATAATGTTATGGTTTGACTATTTTGGAACCCACCATTGAAGGATATAATGGGATCATTAGGTTCCCTCTTCATAGTAGTGAATTTTTTGTAAAGCACGCTAAGGTTTATGACTTACTCAAATTAGGCTAAGAAGGTGTTGTTGAATTGGTCCCAACTAGTGATAGATTCCTTAAGTAGGTTTAATAACCAATCGTATGAAATTAATTGTAAGGTAAATGGGAAAATTCTATATGTTACATATTTATATTCAACATTTAGGAGATTAAGGGTGATTTTATAAGAGGTAATGTGCTCCTCAACCATTCATCCTCCATTGGGTGTGAAATGTATAAAGTCTTTCTATGTTCTTAGGTAAGTTACGGAAATATCCAATGATGTTAATAGTAGACATGGATAGCCAAGTCATTGGTCTAGTAGGCTTAGGATTATGAGGCTTGGATGGATTAGGCTATTCAACTGGGGCTCTTGGTCTCTCTTTGTTGGCTATAGGTACCTTGAATGTTCCTAATGGTGAAAATAACAATAGGAAACAATTAGTTTTGGACCTAGTGATACATGAGATAGGATCCAAGTTGTTCTATATTCAATAAGTAACTTGAGGATGGTAATTATTACATGTGTTACAATGTTTTGGGCTGCCATCCTTCTAGTGCTAGTTTCTTTTGTTGACCACCTAAGAGGTAACTATGAAGCTTAGGCACACCAAGGATAACATACATGAGATTTTAACCTCTCATTTATGACTACTATTGGTGTTATCTAGGGCATGGGTTATAGGGAAAATTTATCCTATGTAGCCTACATTTAATAGATCTCAAAGAATGCATTACTACTTTAGAGAGTTCAAACCTTCTTACTTAACACTGTAGTAAGTTTAAGAATTTTGTGTCACTCTAGCTACTTATGAGATTGAAAATATGGGACTCTAACTTTAATATTGGATCATACAAAATAAACAACAAAAGGGAGAGAGGGTAAGGTAGTAAATCAGTTCTATTAGGTCAAATGAATATGTTTATGCTTTAAGGATACTCTATGAATCTGACTAAATTTTACCTCTATGTAGACAGTATCACATGAGTTCATACCAAATTTAAATATATCAAAGAGTCTAGGGAATGTATAAAAAGTGTGATCCATATAATATTATCTCAAAATATGAACAATTATAAATATTTTAAACTAACACGTATGTATACAATTATTTAGATAAGCAAGATAAATCACATAGATCGGTCAAGATAGAAAATAACTCATCCTAACGAAACATATACAAAAAAAAAAAAAAAATAGACTCATATCATATTCCATAAACATTAACATTCAACACTTCACCATGAGAAAAATAGGGAAGGCTTCCATGAGGAACACATAATAATCACAAACACTTTTACAAGTTTTTGTAATTTCTTGCATTTTTTGTAAATAAATTTGACCTCAAAATAATTTTACAATGCAATATATAGGAAAAATAAGAGCCATCACCCTAAATGCAAATGGAATTCATTCATATCCTTGGGGCTAAGTTGGTTAAACAAAATATATTCAAAAGAGACAAAATAAAATGGGGTTGAAAATAAGGACACAACATTCCTACTTTTAGATCATTCAGATATACAATGAATTCCATTCAATTGGGATATATGTTTGGACCATCACCTAGTTTCATATGGGCTTATTATGTTATCAATGCTTGGAAAATCAAGTTATCCTCTTATTTTAGTTTGGAGAGACTGACATGTGGCTCCCATAAAAACACCTCTCCATGTGTTAACAACTTTATGTGGGTATTCTGTGGGACTTCTAAGGTGTTCTTGACTACATTCACCTTATTAATACCCCTCATGGGCTGCATAGCTAAGTATATGATGGCATGATATCCAACCCTATTAGCTTTGGTGACCTTAATATTAAATGATGACTTTAACCTTTTGAGGTGCACTCTTAACTCATCCTTGGTAATGACTATGCCATCTAGATTAAACAATATGGTGATGTTGACTTATTAGAAATATGATAACATTTTATCTATATTATTATTCAAGGGTAAAGTTTTTTGCTTTCATGTATCTTAACCATTCTTCTAATTATGTTTTCATTTTAATCACATATATTTGATATAGGTTGAGATCTAATTTAACCAATGGAATATCCCCTTGTTGATCATAACTATCATTTATTGAGCTTATTGTCCATTTTAATAATCCACTCTAGGTATAATTTTATTCTCTGATAAAGCACATTGCATTTTTCAAGATCTTATATCACTTCCTCTAAGGCAAAAAATAAATCAAAGATTGCCTCTTTTGCTTTATCTATCAAATCAACTGGGAAGGTAATCTTCACTTGGGACTCCTGGGTTTTAACCTGATCCTTTAAATATTCCATGATTTTCTCTTTCAAATCATAAAAAAATATCACAACAGAGGTTGGATCTTTTACAATGCACTCTTCCCCTATTTTCCTCCTCTTTTTGGTTAAGAAGAACAACTCCTCCATCTTATAGATCACAAGGTCTCCTTGTGTAAACCTTCAAGTCATGACATTTTTCATTTGGCCTATATCCTTATGAAATTTGAATTGAATGTATGGGTGACCATGATATATAATTTTAGGTCTCTACATATTTTATACCTATAGGGAATCTTTAGAGTCTTCTCCTTGGATTGGTCCAAAGGATTTTGAAGTGGCAACAACTGAGGATGTAGCTAGTCAATGGGAGTGGATGAAGAGGGTACAAATGTAAGAGGGGCTTGAATGGGCATGGAAGATGAAGGTGGGGAAGTGGGAATGAAATTAGGAATGGAAAAGAGAGTTTATCATGGGGTAATGTGAGCTCTAAGTTTATCTTATGTCATGTGGGCTAAATGTTGAATGACACCCAAGAGATTGGTTATCATACTCAAAGAAAATATGGGCTTACTGAAGGTGAAGCCATGGAGCCCATAGACACAAGAGAGTGGAGTCCAAGAGGGAGATATTAATATTATAACACTAGGTTGTTGAGAAGAATAAGAATCAACATGAGGATTATATGCTACAAATTATGGAACATAATAACTAGATGTGATAGATGGAGCTGTGAATATGCTTAGTCCCAAGGGTTTTAGAGCAATAGGTTGAAAATGTGGAGTATGCCTAGGCAAAGAGATGGTTGCATGTGTGGTGGTACTTGGAATTAGATATGTTTATGGAGTTGATGTCATTGAACCATGCCTTGTGCACAACCTTGTTACATTTGAATTTTATGGATTATGCATAGGGATGGAAATTGATCCCAATGAGGAAGGGGCACTTGAAGCTTTAGAGTACCAAGAGTTGGGTAACTAGGAGTTAGAGAATTTGGGATAATTAGATTAGAAGTTAGAGAAATGGGAACATAAAAAGTGTTATAAAAAGTAGGAGAAATAGGAATTATAGGAGCAACATAAATTGAAGGGCTAGGAACTGAGCCACTAGGGACTATAATATTGGAAACTATGGAAATATTAGTAACAATAGGGGAGCTAAAAGGTATTGGAATAGTTTAAATTGACACTATGGAATTGTAGGACCAAGATCACCAACAATAATAAGGGAGACTAAAGTATCTTAAATCTTACCAAACCTAGTTGGTGAATCAAGTATGGTATAAATAGGGATCACTGGCTCTAGGGACACATAGTTGAGCATTTAGGGAGCTTTGTTGAGACTCAGAGTCACAATAAATATGCAGTGCTTATCTGGAAGAAGGTGGACTTACATGGCCATTTATCTAATTGATGGAGTATTAGAGGATGTAGATGGAGGGGCCACTAGAGGAATCCATTACAAGATTACATATTTAAGGCTCTTGTTTATTCTTGGGATCTCCTTCAAGTTCTAGGGCTCAATGGGTCTTTCCTCCAAGATTTGATTCTTGAATTATTTCCCTTGAAGTGCCTTTGCAACATGTAAATTCCCAATTACTTTGCTATCATCAATTGTACTTAAATTATATTTATCATCTTCATGAGCTTCATGATGATATGTAATTTTTAGTGTTGATCCCAATGCATCTATGTGCTTATGAACATTCCCATAAGGGTCCCAATACTTGTCATCATGGAATGGTAGGATGAAATATTACCTATGTGTTAGCATGGATGCCACTACTACATTGTGCATGTATTTATTTTGGCCAATGATGATAGATATTTATACGTAGGGTATATTCCTCCTACTAACATAGTGACCCACCACACCATTAACATGTTTATATGTTATCTCTTGCACTACGAGCTTATTAAGAAATTAATAAGGAAGTTTGAAAGAGGTACCCTAAATTCATTCAACTCTTATCATTGTAAAGTCTTGGTAATACCAACAAGATCCAATAACTTTGATGGAAGATCTCATCTCCTTAGACAACTTAGGCATCTTCCTCTCATTGATAAGGAAAGAGAAGGGATGGTATAAATGGTTGTAAATATCCTCAATGTGGGCTCTGAAATGATGGATTTATAGCTTATAGTAAACCACATAAATAGTACATGCACTAAATTTACATCATGTTCATAACATGATTCAATCCCTAAAAGTGAAAACTCAATTTTAGGCAATATCATCCACCCAATTGATGCCAAATAAATAAATCACCTCAATCGATGACATCAACTAAAGTGGTGGTTAATATAAGATTTCATATATAGGGTTAATAACATCTATTTAGTACATAAAGGAAAAAAAGTGTCATAATGGGGAATAACAACCTCATAGGACAAAAACGTTGATGTCTTGGTGATTATAAGGTGGTCATAGGAAATATAACATATGTCAGAATCTCTCACAAAGTTCCATGAGCCAACCCACCCCATTCTCAGTGTATGCATGAAAATACACTCAAGGAGATTATTTCTATGACAATATCTACAACATTTAAAGTGCCAGTAACTAAAATTAATCATTACTACATGAATCATAGTTTGTGCCACAAGTAGGGTCATATTTGCATTGAAAAATTGACCCTTTTTCATATTTTAGGATGTGAAAATCTAAGGAATTTACATAATTTTTTGTGGTACAAATGTGGCATAAAAATGATAGAATTATGAATTGTTATTTGCATTACATTTAAGCTTATTTTTTTTCCATGTATTACTGCTATCTTTGTACCATTTTTTGTGTTGGTACGAAATTAAAAAAAAATTAATGTAATATAATTCTTTGAAGTTTCAAATAATTATATTACATTTTTTATTTTTTTATAAATATATATATTATAATATTATAAATATAAAAATATATATTTTCAATTTATTTTTTATAATTATAAATATATATTATGATTTTATTAAACATTACATTCAAAAAATTAAAAATATTACAATTTGAAAGAAAATAACATATTTTAAATATAGATAAGTATTCTAAAATAAAATATTAAAATCACACAAAAAAATAATTAAAATATTAAATTCATAATATATTAAATATTACCATTTGAAAAAAATAACACATTTTTAATATAAACAAGCATGCTAAAATAACATATAACAATTCCATACAAAAACTAATGTCATAAGTAAGTTAATAACATGGATGATAGTATAATGTTGAAGATAAGACATTAAACAATTTCTCATCTGTAATACAATAACATGAGTTGAAATTAAAAATTATATAAAAACTATGACTATGAGTTATCATCATGTAATGTTCATCACCATCATCAT
This sequence comes from Torreya grandis, assembly GCA_037957365.1. NCBI lineage: Eukaryota > Viridiplantae > Streptophyta > Pinopsida > Cupressales > Taxaceae > Torreya > Torreya grandis. The sequence continues at coordinate 1,356,128 of JARHVA010000130.1, forward strand.
CATCATCATCATAATTTATGAGTTCATTTTTTGTACTATTTGGATTGTACTCCACTCCATGCAATGATGGGTTATCGTAGTTGTATTTAGGATTAAAATCAGCATCACACTCCCTAAAATTAGGATCATCGACTATAATTGATGGTTTATTCACCTAAAATTATATTATTTAATAATTATTAAAATATTGCCAACGACTTCTAAGTGAGTTGGTTAGGTGGTTTAGTTGTTTCGAGCCCTACCCAGGTTCAAATCTCAGAAATGGCATATGGGGTTGGTTGTAGCCATTTAAATTCTCATATCTAGTTGTGGTTGTTGTTGGTGTGAGTCTTGGGGCCGTTAATGGGTGTTAATGTGATTATCGAGGGCGTTAGTGACTAGTGGTGGTATAGTTGGTATTATCTTGTTATAGCTAGTATAGGTGGTATTTTGTTGTTAATAAAATAGGATTTGGGCCCCAATTATGTCCTAGATCAATTTCAAGCTTGGGTCAAAATCCATCACTTAGTAAATAAAAAATAATTAAAATATAAAAATTTAAATTAATGTTAAATAACTAATTTCAATTACAAATTAAATTATTACTAGATACAAAACAATGTCTTACTATCACAAACCCTCTAAAATGTACTAACTCATTGAATGTATTGGTGTTCCATCCAAGGGATTTGAGCACTTGTTTAGTGGCCTTACATTCATGCATATTCTCTTAAAACAAGTGTTAAAATATTGAGGTATGAATTAAAATTTTCAAGATACATTATTTAAGTAAAATTATGAAGTTAAAAGAAGATTTTTTCTACACTTATTTTCCCCAAATGATGAGTCACCAACTTCCCCTAACTCATTCTATATTGGTGGGTTTTTTGTATATTCTTTTGACCTTTGTATTAATATGAAAAAATTAAAAAATGTGTAATTAATAAATATGAATAAATAACACTTTTTTTCATGCTATGGTTTTTAAAAGTACAATAAGCCTATTTTATATCATGTTTGTGCCATTGTTCACATAATTTTTCCACATGGATACATTCATGCCTAGAGGTCAACACGTTACTCTTTCCTCGTGCATATTACCCTTATAGTTCTTCTAAACATTAAATATTTTAGAAACTAATATGAACATATAAATATAGAAAAACATTATTCAAATTAATTATGTTTTCATGCCCATATATGTCACCTCATCCTCCTAAGCACTTCTACCACAATTTTTTTCATATATATTCATATTATAGTAGGTGCAACAACACTCTTTCTAGATAGAAGCAATAAACATTTCATACACTGAATATGTTTATATTTTAATTCTAGGTAGTAATTTTATGGTTCAAAAAACAACTCTTTCAATTGTAAGTACCTAAAACAAAATAATGAAATTAAATTAAAATTTTAATATAATTTTTTTGATAACATAAATAAATTAAAATAATTGATTAAATTAAAAATTAAAAGTAAACAAATAATTAATTTCCTCAAACGTCTTTTAATATTTTCATTTCATCATTGACTTAGAATCTTACCTACAAAGTGTGTGACACTCAATCAATGTACCCATCTAGTGTTTAATGAGATTATTGATCAAATTTAGAATCATGTGGATAATCTATATACCCTCTCAAAAATTCAAGAAACACCTCCTCAAGGCTTGTGGGGGTGGTGTCCCATTATTTTAATTGGTAAGCATGTGATTGAGGAGGCTGTAAGGAAGGCACTAAAGATGAAGATCTATAATTATGCAATAAAGTTAAAAAATATTTAATAGAAAATCCAATGAATTGTAAATTAAATTTAATAATATGATTATAGGTATGATAACATAAAATAAAATCTTTTTCTCCTTGTCTCCCTTGAATAAGGTGAAATATGACAGGTTATATTAGGAATCTCACTACACATAAATCATTGAATCAATTGAGGGATGTGGTAAACATTTGAATGTCAATGTACATGTGATTGTTGAGGCATGAAAATAATGTGGTACTAATGGGTATGATAACCCTCCTATAGATATCATGTGATGGCTTCATGAAAACTAGTTCTGCCACACCCTACACTATGCACACCATTTTCTAAAAAGATGAACTATGGTCATAGTTTTTTTTTTACATGCCTAATATATCAAAAAAATTGTTTTTTAAACTATATATCTTTCATTAAAAAAAACTTGAATAAGGAATATGAGAAATACATTATGTTGCTATATTTTTTTACTTTCTATGCATTTTAGAAGTTTGATAAGGTTTATGCTTCTTATTTTTTGCAAGGTTTTCTACATATTATGTTTGTTATTTTTTCTAGCATTTTAGGGTTTAGGGTTTCTACCTATTGTTTTCCATAGGGTTTATGTGTGTTTTTTTGGGTTTATATATATATATATATATATATATATATATATATATATATATATATATATATATATATATATATATATATATATATATTTCATCTAATTTTGAGGTTAATGTGATTTTTAACCCTAATTAGATAAAACTATTGGAAAATAATTCATATTATAATGATATACCAATATATGCAATCTAAATGTAAACTAGTTAAAGCTAATATAACACATGTGATGTACAAATATATTAAATAATATAAAGGATGAGTGACGATAGGGAGTTATTAGAAAAGGTTGTAAGTGAGACTAAAGGTCTCTTAAATCAAGTTATGGATCTTTGTGTGCATCCAAATGATATCATCATCCTAAAATTAAAACCATCATAAATTATACATCAAATGGTTATGTATGTATGAAATATGTTATTTATTTTAGCACATGAGGTGTATCTACTTCTATTTTAGTTCTATATGCAATCCTGATGTATGATTATATGTGTGACTGATAGAAATATTTCTCATTCACCTATAACCTTTGGCTTACTTGTATGTACTATTTTAGTGCCTAAAAAATCCATCCAAATATGGGTTAATATTGCCTTAACCAACCCCTATTTATGTATTGAGCATTTCCTACATACCTAATACTCCAAGGAGGGGATACAATTGCACATAATTATCCTTAGTTAGGTTATTATGTGTAAGTGTTTATTCAATGAATGCAACCTATGAATATTAGAACTTAATACTTGGAAATAGAAAACTTAGCGAATGCTTAAGACTTGGTAAGACATGCTCTAATCTTGGAATCTTGGGTAGTCCTCTTGCATGTACAGTAGTTTTTAGATGTGTGCTTGGTAAGTTCTAGATGATTGCTAGATAGATAATAGGTCTATGACTATTTTTTATTTATAGGAGACTCTTTGGGATAATTTTACACACCACTAAGATTCTAGACATATGAGCTGACCCATATGAATGATTTAAATTTAAAATATGATTGTTGTGCATAGGATGGTAATGTTAGATTCTGAAAAAACCATCTAGATGGCATGTTATGAATTTGATGTTATTTTCTAGAAGACAAGAAAACTTATATGATGATTTGGAAATGTATAGGTAGGACAGACAATTTATTTGACACATATTGTGGGTTTCCTATAGGTTGTTATTTAACAACTTTGGAAGGTTAAGCCATATTAGGCATGTGGATGTGAGAGAATGGTGAATAAAATAAAAAATGTGTGCACAATTCATGTAGGGTAAATGTAAGAAAAATTATCATTTTCAAGTATATCACATCCAAATTATAATATCTATAAATGCTCTCATTTTATTATACTATTATAATGCAATAAAAATAATAGAGTAAAAGGATGAAGAAACATACCTGAGCATGTACACACACTTTGTCTTTGGGAGAAGCTCAAAATATGCAAGCTACTCCAAGAAAACCTAAAATGAAAATGTGGTTGTCAATATACATAAGGGGAAAATCTAAAAATATGTAATTTGGTAAATTAATAATTAAAATTTAAGAGCAAAGAAAGATTACACATGTATGTGGGTGAAACATGATACCCTATAACTTAATAAAGATGGTGGTTCCTTATTGAAGCATTGGATAACCATGTTTCCTCATTGAATCACTTAGATACCTTGGAAAAATTAAGGGTGATAAATCCCCATTCCCCAAACCCTCTCATAACTAATCTATCAATGATCTTGTAACCCTAATATAGAAGGTGGGAGCCACATAATGGTCTTGATAATTAATTCCTATGTCATTGAGTGACACAAAACTTGAACCACATTACTCATTTAAACAAAAATCAAGCACTTTAGATGAACTTATAGATTCATAGGTGTTCACTTCTTGGTAATATTTGAGTGTGTTTAGAAATAAATGCATAAGTACAAATGTGCATGGACCAATTCCATGACCCACAATATGAATTTCTTGATTTCAACATCGGTAAACTTTGATAATGTGTATACATATTCTAAACTATTTAGTGCTAATATGATATATAATTTTGTGCATTTATATGTTATGTGTATCTTTGTTAGTAGAGGTTTCTAGAAATTCCCATAAAAACATGCTAAGGTTTGAATTGTGTGGTTTTTGATAGGTTAATCATATTTGAAATAGGGTGAAGGTAATTAAATTCATTTTTACTCAATTATATTCTATTATATATACTTTATTATCTAAAATCACACATCTTAGTTATAATAGACATATAGGATTCAAACAGAATTGGGAAAATTATGTGCACAAAATAACACATAAAATGTTCAATGGAACCATCAAATGATATCTATATTATACTTCTCAAAGTTAGAACTGTTTCTTCTTTACACTACAAGTATCTATAGAACTTGTAAATAAGATCTATTGCTTTGTACTCTAGACCTTTTAATTCCTTCATGAATGAATATTTTCATATTAAAAAGCCTTTTGGTATTCAAACACATGTTAAATTACATCCAAAACATTATACATGGCACAAAATAATATGCATCACACACATGTTAGATGTACAAAACTCTACAATTTTACACTTCATAATCTAATACTAACACTTTTCTGGACTTACATAGTTATCTCATCCTAAGATAAAGTCATAAGAAGTGTGTCAAAATATATAGATAATTAGGTTTCATGCACTAATCTGATGGGTTGATCTATTAAGAAATGATTGCAATTATCACTCAAAGTATCATTTACAAATTTTAACCTCGTACATACTATGTAGACATCCTTTTTTGGATTTCAACAAAGTAGTGTACCAATCTATCACCTTTAAAAGTTTTTAATATATTGACTTAAGTCATAAGCCTCCCTTTATAGGTTTTTAACCTTACTTAACTCATTCCTAAGGTTTATGGCCTTCCCAAACTTTTACACTCTTCAAAATTTTCAAAATTATGCATTGACATTAACTACTAAGAAGGTGGAGGAATTAAATATAAAGGTGGAGTTGACTTAGGATGCAATGATTTTGACTCTACTAAATCTATTGATAAATATGATGTTGTTTTGAAGTCAGATGCTTGTGGGTTTTGTTGTGATTGAGGCACTTAATACAATTCCTAGGATTCTTTATTTTCTCATAGTTCTTGTATAAGTTTCCTAAGTGGAATGAACTTTGTTTATTCAACATTGACTTCAAATGATGTGTCTAGATATGATAAATCATGTTTTACTACCCCCAATATTCCAAGACATATTGTACTATGATAATAAAAGTGCATAGTGAAGATTGGTTGTGCATGATTGTTTGTATATCTTCATCCTCCATAGATATAATGATCAACTTATGTTGTTTCACCTTATGTTAGATATACTATGTGACTTAGTCCATCATATCCACATATCTCTATGTATGGATGTCAGTGAATGTATTGTGAAGAATTTCAAGCTCCCAATTATGCATCTTTTCCATGAAATTTTCTCTTAGAACAAGAGATTCTTGGAGCATAATGTAAAGCTCAACAGGTTTGGATGTGTGACTCTCCATTATTTCTTTGGATTTATAAATCTTGGAGAGGTTGGCATTATGTCCTTCTATGCATCCAATTGGTTCTTCCAATCAATCATATTGTGAGAAATATGTAATTTTTGGTGCATCGTAGTGTCAACTACTTGTTCATAATATCTTAGGAGTTTGAAGATCCATTTATATTCTACTTGCAATTTTTGAACTTGAGCTTGAAATTTTTGTAGCTTATATGTAACAAACCAATCTTTAGTAAGCTAAGTTCACAGGGTCATGAATTGGTTCTCCTTAGAGATCACTTGTTCTCCCAAAACTTGGACATCTAGTGGTGGACAAATTTCATGCATTATTTTCACACCTTGGTTATCTAGTTGATGAGGGTTGTTATGTCTTCATTTAATCAACTAAGTTAATTTAATGTCATATCAAACCAAGGTTAGTGTCCAATGATAGTTAGTAGTAAGGTATGCATGATAGTGGCTAACAATTGTATGTTTGGGAGTTATTGTGGATCATTTACTCCTAAATATCTAATATATTTTATTGAATTGAAAACTAACTTATTGCTTGTGAAGAAAACACACTAAATGAAAATTCTTTTCAGTGAAACACACTTTTTTGAAATCAAAATAATTTTGAAAGAAACACACTTGCTGAAATTGAAAATGCTTTTGAAATAAACACACTTGCTAAAATTGAGTTTGCTTTGAAAAGAAACACACAAATAATTTAAGTTACTATAATTGAAATTGCTTTGAAATATAAATGCTTTGAAATTAAAATTGATTAAAGTAAACTTGATTGAAACATATATACATAAACACATAAACCTATAGGTTAAAACATATAACACAATAATTTGCATAAAAGAATGAATGATAAAAACACATAATAATATAAACATATAAATACCACAATAGATATTGATTCCTTGATTGAGTGGACCCTTGCTCTCCCTTGAAATATGATTAGAAAAACATTCAAATTTGTAGAAACTTCATGAAATCAGATTCTCATTACTTTTAGAAATACTTACAATTTGAAAATGAAGAACTTTATGTCTTTTATTTAGTTCTTCATACTTTCTACTAACTCTCTATCATTTCCTCCTAATTCTCTATGAATGAGAATGTTTTATTGATAATTCAACTTATTCAACAACTTTTTGTTTGAGTGTAACAACTTAGAAAATTAGTTTGTAACTAATTTTATAATCTTAACAACCTAAAAAATCAGTTTTGAAACTGATTCTTATTTTAAGCTAATAACCTAAAAAATAGCAATATAACAAATTTAGTTTTTACATATTTTAAAAAATAACAACAATATCCATTATTAAAGAAGAAAATAGTGGGAAATGTTAGATTCACAAATCCAAAATATTTTGATTTATTGAAGAGAATGTAGGTTCTTTGTCTTATTTCCAATAACTTTTGATTTTGCTAGAGAAAATCAATCACAATCTTGGCCAATTCAGTTTCCTCCAACAACTTAATGTTTGAGATATTCATAGTATTTGAATTACTATATATATTGCCTTCTTATAAATGCCTATGTTTAAAAATATTATAAAAATATTTCATAAAAATACTTTTTCAAAATAAGTAGCAATCATCTTTAGAGTTCTTTGATTTCATGTTTCCACAATTGTAGAACCTTATAGTTGTTGATGTCTATTTTTAAAACTTCACACACACACACACACACACACACACACACACACACACACACACACACACACACACACACACACACACACACACATGTACATATACATACATACATACATACATACATATGTACATACATATATATATGTATGTATATGTATATATATAGAAAGACTATAAAACATGTCCCAAAATATTCTCTCATTATTATTTTGGTGTATTAAACCCCAAAATAAATTATATAACTATTTAGAGTGAATTTTATGCATCTCCAAAGCTAGAATGATGGACTCCAAAGCTAGACTGATGGACTCTAGAGCCAGAATGATGTAATTATAGAGCCAACTAAAATGTTCATAACTTTTACATAGGACTCAGATCAAAATGATCATGTTTTGAAATTTTATAATTTTTCAATAGAAATCCAAATATAAAATTAGATTCAAGTTAGAGATGTTCTTAATGATTAGTTTTTATATTTCATAGAACCTATCCATTTTATCCTTACACCTTCACATATAAAAATAATAAACAAACCAGCACAAAACACAAGGCCTATTTTTTTATATACAAATGTGTTTATATGCCTTAGATGATATTGCATCAATAGTACATATATCTAAATATCAATTGAAGAAACTTGGAGATGATTTATATGGGACTCTGAAGCTATTGAGGATATTTGAAGCTACATGAAGGTTGTTATTAATTTGGTATTTATCACTTCAAACTTTTCTATCTATGTTGATGTCTTATTTTAGCCTGTATATACAACATTTAGCATTTATTCTCCAATAACTTGTTATAAAATAGTAATAATGTAGACTGCAATGACTTATAAAGAATAGACTAGATATATATACCATATTTCAATATAAATAATCATAAGTTATTAAAATACATCTAAGTTCAATTTAAAAAATGAATTATGCAAGATAAGATGGTATTATTTATTGATATAATGAGTCATTTAATGGCCTCATCACTAGTCATGAATGTTTGCATTCTCCTCTCGCACCTAAAGGTTGTCATGATTTATGGCAAATGTTGTTTGTGTAATACACTCTTATAATGTTGTAGCTCCTTAAATTCATTTTGATAATGTGATATGGGTGACATTGATACTTCCTAAATTTTTTATGCCAATGTGAATGAGGTCACAATAGTTGTTGACAGTAGTGACTAGTGTTGAGTATGTGAGACAACGAATGTAGATGTTGTTCATTGTAGAGGTGGAGTTTGGATATCCTATAACCATTGAATGGATGTCTGAAGTTTTTACTATGATGCTTCTTCATGAACTCCTCCCTCAATTGATCATAATCTCGTATATATACTTAAAGGATATTGGGCCTTAAAGATTAGGTCTTTATTTACCTCAACTTCTTGATGTGTAGCTTACTCTTATTCTTTAGCTCTTCATGTTTTTGTTACTAATTCATCAGTTTCATTTCATCTCCAACTCATATTTTTATTTGGAATCTCTCTTTGCTTGCACCTTTGATTACTTTTTTGATTGTTATTTTTCTAATTATTCAACCTTTTTATTTTTTTTCAACATATTTAATTGCTTACTCCTTTATGGCTCTGTTTTGTAATTCTTCCTACTTGTGCATGCCTTATTTATTATTTTCTTTGGATTCCTTGGTATCTACATCAACTTGAATTTTATCCATTTTCTCCTCTTATTTCTAAAACTCTTATTTATATTTTTTGAAGCATCCCTGCTCCCTACTCAACCTTTTCTTTCTTCTTTTGTTCTTCATGTGCATCTTTCTCTTGTTATTCCTATTTATTTTTCTCTTCTTCCTCTTGTTTATTTTATCTCTTCTTCTTCCTTCTTGTTTTTCTCTTTTTATTATTTAATCTATTTCTATTCCTCTTCTTTTTGGGCTTGATCTAACTCGACCTTTTCATTTTCTACTTTAACCTTGTTAACTTATTCCTTTATAGTTTTAGCCTTCACAACTTCATGTGTTTTTTGTTTTATAAAGTCACTTTGTTTCTTAGGTTACTATGGTTGTTTTTGTGCTAAAGGTTGATCCTCTAAAATTTTTTCTTGTGCACTTGTTGCCTCAAACTAAACTATTTGAGGAATTATTGGTGCAGTTAGGGAATATGGAGTCAATAGGGGTGAATTTGGTGAGGGTGGTGGAGTCAAATATTTTCTACCTACTAAAAGGTGTTTTTGATTGGGCTAGCAGGACCAAGGTTTTATTTTGGTGCTTAGATGCATGAGTTTGCACTAAATTTTTCTTCTTTTGTGTTTTTATACTTTGGATTCTTCCTCAACATATTATCTTATTATAAATGTTCTCATGCACTTTATGATGGCTAGAGACGTCCTTGCAGTACCACGAGTGCATGGTTTATGTGTTATTAGCCTTTATAGACTTTACTGTTACATCCCTACTTGTTCCAATACTATTTTTGTGTGGCTATCTGCATTGTTGTAGTCTCTATAGTTGATGGACCTAAACATAATGCTTGTATTTGAAATATAGTCTGTGTTCCTTTTTCCTCCTCTATGACTATGTATACAATTATAAATTCATGAGGTGTAGGTATCTATAGTATAAACATAGCTATGATATTATTTCATATTTGGAAGGTGTGCAATGATTACCAAAAGAATAATTATGTGTCCTCCAACATAAACTTGTAGACCTCTTTTGTTATGACCCCAAAATTATTCAAGTCATATTTTATGGTAATATTTGGCATGCTCTTGTCAATAAAACACATATTCACATTGTGAGTTCTTCAGTAGAGGTGAGGCTCTATGAGATGGTAAATTATTATTTCTTCCTTTCAAATGTCCTCCAACATGAACTTGTAGACCTCTTTTGTTATGACCCCAAAATTATTTAAGTCATATTTTATGGTAATATTTGGCATGCTCTTGTCAATCAAACACATATTCACATTGTGAGTTCTTCAGTAGAGGTGAGGCTCTATGAGATGGTACATTATTATTTCTTCCTTTCAAATGTCCTCCAACATGAACTTGTAGACCTCTTTTGTTATGACCCCAAAATTATTTAAGTCATATTTTATGGTAATATTTGGCATGCTCTTGTCAATCAAACACATATTCACATTGTGAGTTCTTTAGTAGAGGTGAGGCTCTATGAGATGGTACATTATTATTTCTTGTAAATGATTGTGAAGAAGGCACAAATGTTTCTAGTTGTGTTTATGGCTAGGAATATGATTTAGTTTGGGCTTATGGTAAAGGTTTATTTACTTTAGGTGGTATGGATAATAATGGTTACACTAACATTACAACCAGGGCCTTTTTCATTATTACTTCTACCCTTTCATCCATGATGTTGATGAAGAATGAAAGATGCATGGCTAGTGGCTTGGTGAGTTTGTAGATCTACACTTGGACTGCATTATACATTTTTATCATTATGGCAATTGACCCTAAACATTTGAAGACATATAGAGGTACCCATGGTGTGAGGTAATCAACCCCTAAATTTCAATCCACCATTGGTTAAAATGTTTGAGGTGCACATAATGGTATACAGTTCTTGTCCATTTGAGGCTTACAAAGGAATTGGTGGGCTAATAGTCAACATCTAATGCGATCAGGCCATTGGGTGATTTTCACTAAGTGAAGTAAAGTAACAATACAAAAAAATGGTATTGAAAAGTCTACAATGCATTCAAAATGACCTTTTCAATGTTGGTGATCACCTTGGTTGCTAGGAACTCTGGAAAATTTAAATATTCCCTGAGTCTATCATGTGATATGTGATTTCAATGACTTCTTTTGTAATTTGTCATGTAATTTTTGTGGTCTACCAATATCTATCTATGATACATTATGTGAGTACTCTTACAAGGGAATAATTTATTAAATCTATTAAAATTCTCTATATGCACATTCATATGCCTTGTTTATGTCTGAATGGATTAGAGGGGTCTTGGTTTTATATGGTGCCAATGATTTTCCTCTTGCTATTAATTTGGTCACCTACACCATGGTGGTGACATTGATGTAAATTATAACATAATTTGACAAATGGATAGCCCCTTCAATGTGTCTACTCAAAAAAGTCATCACCAATTCTTTTATTTGTCAAAAAGTAGGTAGCCTTATGAGGATTCATGCATATGATCCTCACAGTTTATCTAGTATAGCTAGGGATCCTTGTAAAATTGATTTTGGTGCTTAGGGAAACCATTCAACATTAGCAGTGTTAATGAATTTTAAGGGCTCATGATCTTGATATCTTGTTTATCATAGTGCTAAACTAATGCCCATATCTTCATTCTTTGAATATGACAATGGCATGAGAATATGAGAAATATCCATTTTGATTTGTTATGTGGTGGTGGTGATGACATATCTCTGCTCGATTGGATGTCTAAAGCTCAAGTCATAGAAATATATTGTTTACTATGAATTGCAAGTGCATTTTCCCCTATTTTTCTTGCCTTAAATATATTTTTCTCCCTTTATTTTGTTTGACACTTTGCATTAACTTCACTAAGTTATTTCTGTGTCATTATGCTATTTTCCTTGAATTTAATTAGTTATTAGGATGTGACCTTTCCTTTTCATGGCATAGATTCAATGTTTCTTTTAATTGTCTTGGATGATGTGACATGTAATCTTTTATCTTATAAGTCATTTCTTTTATTATGCACTAACTTATTCTAACAAAACCATATATTTTATAAATGACACAACATTTAAAATTATTTATCATTAACTACATTGGTATTTACCATTTTCGTACCACTTTTTCATACACTTTCTTCTCCACCTCATTCTTGGACTTATTTAGTTGACTTTTGCATTGACCAATTTATGTTTCTTTAGTGTTCTATTGTATCCTTTTTGTGCTCTATGACTTTGAATCTGGTATATTATCTAAATGTCTACGATATATAGACCACACTCTACAAATCTACACTAGAACCTATAAAATACAAAGAAAATTATAAAATAAACAAAATTTCATAAATACATGGTGTTACTCAACACTCATTCTTATTTGGCATGCTTTTGAAGATATCATTGCCATTACAAATCAAGCCTAAAACCATTGAATTTACCATAAATAATGATTCCTTGAAGGTCTATGATTGTAATAGTACCTTTTTTAACACTTCATAAATAATATATAGAACCTTCCAGTTGGTACACAATTTTCTAAGGTTCATTCTGAACTTGTTATCATATAACAAGACTTTTTGATTATGCAGAAATTCTTTTGATTATAGGTTACCATCATGCCAAGATTTTTAGATATTTATATGAATCTCACGTGTCCAAGTTTCCCTTTGTATATTTTATTCCTTTCTAATAAAATCTAGAAATCGTGCCTAAAGTAATTTTTGATCCCCTAGTCACATTATGAGTGTGACTCATAGACTGGGAATTAGGTATTCCATATGCATGACTACATCCATAAGATAAAACAATTGAAATGGAGTGAATATCATCACTCATTTATAATTGGTTATGTAGGCCCATAGGATAACATGTATCTAATCCTCCTAGTCATCCCTCTGAACATTATATATTTTCATAAGCATATTTTTGATAACCTTATTTGATGCTTCAACATTCCCATTAGCCTGAAGAAGATAAGCCATGATTTTATGGAGTGATACAATGAATTTATCAGTTAGATTTTTGATAGTAATATTCAAGAAGTGTGTTCCTATGTCATTGACTAGCTTATAGGACATGCAAATCTATTTACAAAGTTTTCCTATAATAATTAGCTATTTTTGGCACTACAACTTTGTCTTGCAACATATTTCACCAATATTGCTAAGTAATCTATCACAATGATTTTAGACATTCCATTTTTATCATTCCATGTCAAAATCACAAAATGGAATGACTTCCTACAAATTATACATAAACTAATCTAATATCATTTGTTCATCATAATTCATTTGTTCATATATTATATGAGTTTGAATTCACCTTGGGTTATCTCTAGGTGGGATAATTCACCGTATTAAGTCTGTTTAATTATCATTCTATTCATTTTCTCTAATCAATTCATTAATTCTCCTTCGTTGATCAATTAATTCAAATATTTCTCCTTCTCTAAATCATTCTCCTGATCTAATTTTCCACATTATATTAATTAAATTTATCTTTAATTAATTGAATTATTCATTCTTATAATTATAATTATATGGATATGGAATTATAATTATAATTTCCTTTCAATTATTAATTCTTTCTTTTCCTCCTTTTAAAGGGCATCTTCATTCAAGAAATAATCTTGAGATCCCATGAAATATTCTTTTGTAATCTCACTAATTACTAAATGAATTAATATTAAGGATTACTCTCCACCCTTCATCTCAAAGACAATATAAAGGGCCCATAATGAATCTTATGAGATATATTAGGAAGCATTCTCAACCCTTCATTTTGGAAACAAGATGAAGGGCCCCTATTGATGATCCATGTGGTTATCCATGTGCTTTCTTGGAAATGATTCTCCACACTTCATTTTGGAAACAAGATGAAGGGTCCACATTGACTCTTACAAGGATATTTTGAAGATAATTCTCCACCCTCCATCTTTCATGCAAGATGGTGGGCTCATATTAATTCCCTTTTGATAATTTCAAGAGCTATCCTCCACCCTTCATATTGGAAAAGATGAAGGGCTCATGTTATCGATCCATGTGATGATCCATATGCCTTGTTGAGGATGAATTTTCAACCATCCATATTGGCAGCAAGATGAAGGGTCTTAATTAATTTTAAATTTATATAAATAAACCTCTTCTCTTTTTCAATTAACATACTCAAGTTAGATAATGAAGTGTTGTTAGATTCTTAAGTCGTCTAGTCTATCACATTCCACTCTTCATCAATTCAATAACCCAAGGTTTCAAAGGAGATGTTTCATCATGAAATGGCATTGAAAAAGACCTATTGAGACTACATCTGAGCTAATACTCTTACAACAAGGTGAAAAATCCTGAGTCATACACTTTTATCTTTTTTTTTTGTTTTTAGTTTTTTAACATCTTGTTTACATATTTATACATGCCAAAGACCCCATTACAAACTATTAACTATTTTATTATATGTCCTTTTTTCAAATAAATGGGGATACATATTAAAATAAGAGAATTTTATTTCTCCCACAATTTTCATTTGGGCATAAAAAGAACACATATTTCTTTTGGTATCTTAAAAAATATTTATTTCTAAAGCTATTTACTTTCTTATTTTCCCTTTCTGACATGTGTTTTTGGTCTAAGTTTTATGAAATTCATTCACATGTATGCTCTCCCCTTTTTTAGGGTCAATCAAAAATGTGGAGGTGATCACTTATTTTTATCTCGATATATTTACTTATTATGCTCTTCACTTGCCCTTAGTGGGATTCTTGTAAATCAAAATGACAATACCCTTCATTTTTATTTTGGTCATGTGATTAGGGTGTTAGTGCCTTCTCATCAGTCTTTAGGGTGTGATGACTAGGATGTCATTACCCAAGATTCATACCAACCTTGTTATCTGATAGGTTATACAAATTTAGGTTACATCAATAGTATCTTAGTTAGAAGTTCCCTCAGAGTTTGATTTTTTGGCATCACTTCAATGAAATATTACCACTGGAGTGGTCACAAAGAGATAAGACTATATGATGAATGGATTTTTAAATATTGACATATTTTTTGTGCCCATATACCACAAGGTATATCAAGATCATCTAGAAATCCCACAAAAACTTTAGCATAGGACCTTTCACCCAAAAAAAATTCATCAACATAGGGTTATAAAAGTAACCACATATAAAGATATATTTTATGTACAAATATTTTGAGAGAAGGGTGGGATTAAAACACCACCAATAACTAAATTAATTACTTAAAGAATCTTAAATTTTATAATCCTCTCTCAAGGGAAGTATATCAAAAGAATCAGTGAATGTGTAGTATTCCCATGTCAATCACTAAAGTAGATTCATGGGCTTGAATGATTGGTTACTTGGATGTTGTGTCAAAAATGTATCATAATATACATACACATTTATATATAGGCATTACTCTAATTAATTTATGGGCCATAATTTCATATCCCCTAAAGGTGTTATGCTATCAAAATTGATCCACCCTACTTATTTCTAGCCATTATGTTAACTCCCTCCATTTTCTAAAATTAAACCATTATGCTACCCATTGTGATTTATCCCTAATTCCAATCGAATTATAAATTTCAATTTCAAACCAAATACAAATTAGGTTAACTATTCATAGTCAAACTATTTTGAAGTCAACTCTATTTTGAAGTCAACTCCATTTGAGTCAAACATTCAATTCTCTTTTCCAAATCATGTTTCAAGATTTATTTCAAATCATGTCCAAACCTAATTCACACCAACCTAAAAAAATTAACACTTAAATTAGGTTAAATTTGATCAAGGTCCATTAATTCTAATTCAAATCATTCAAATCCTATCCTTATCTTTTCATTCAATCTCTTGCACTTGTTGATTGGGAATGATGAAGTCATGACATCCATACTTTATTTCATTTGAATCCAATCCAACATCAAATTCCAATCTAAAATTAAAATAATCTAATCAATTCTACCCTATTTAGGTCCCAATCCAATCAAATCAATTCTAGCCTATTTGAGGCTACTTCCATTTCAATCAAGTCAATTTCACCTTGATTGGGACTAATTCTAATCCAATCATTCCCCTTGCATGTATCCTTGCTTAGGGAAATCCTTTGATCAATATTCTATTACCTTTCCATTCAATTCTATGACATTCACACCAAATCAAGACAAAGCCTATGAATGATATATGTTTTACAATAAGGATGATATTCTTTTAAAACTCTTAGAAACAAGAGCTTGACTATTTGTTGGTCAAATTTCACTCCCAAGTTTACATCTTTCAAATTTGTCCAAGTACAATATTTAGAAATTTTCTTCAGAAGGAGTATTTATCATTGAGCGACAACAAAAATACCAAGTGTTATTTCATTCAGAGACTTTGTTTTGATCTTTTGGTTGGGTGTTATTTCCTTCAGAGGTTTTGTTTTGTTTTCTTTTATTTTTGACTAAGTGATTATTTCTTTTGGACTTTTCATTTGGCCAAGTGCCAAATTCTTTCAGATAATTTGTCTGAGATAGACTTTTTTGAAGGGGTATTTTAAATTTTTTTTGAAGGGCACTTCAATTTTTTTGAAAGGCACTTTTCAAATTTTTTGAAGGAATTATTTCTGACATTTTGTTTGAAATAACTTTTTCGAAGGGCACTTCAGTTTTTCTAAAAGGCACTTTCCAACTTTTTCGAAGGAATTGTTTTAGACATTTTATTTGACACAACTTTTTTGAAGGGTCATTTAGAGTCCTGAAGGTCCACTTTAAATAAATTCAAAGGAACATTTCAAAGAAACAAATAGTCCATTTTCAAAATCCAAAAGGTCATTTGATATCCTAAAGAAATTAATGTGGAAAAAATAGCTGAATGAATTCTCTCAGGGGAAAATGCCGAAACAAAAAGTTTAAAGGAATTTATTTGAGAAGATTATCCACAAAAATGGTCAAAATAAGAAATCCCAAAGGAAAAGACCTGATCCAAAGAGCTAAATGAATTCTTTTTGGAAAATTACTGAGACAAGAAGTCTGAAGGAAATAAAAGTTTGAAGAAAATACCTAAAGGATGATGGCCCACAAAACATCAACTTTAAATTATGAAAAACAATCATTGGAGTCAAAAAAGACTTGGTAGGAACCTAACAGAAAATATAGAGATAACAAATGGCAAGACCTTGAGCATCTGGTGTAGACAAAACAAGTGAGAAATAGACAAGTCGACAGTTCAAGTTATTGCTAGCATCTAACCCAAATCAAGGAGATTCCACAAAATTGACAAACACAGGTGTCCAAAGGATAGCTAGTAGTTAGAAGGAACATTTTATAACTATCACCATGAGTTCCATTTCCTTCAAATAGTGCTATGTTTTGACTCTCCTATTTTTAGTTTCAAATGTTCATGGATGATCTTTGATGGAGGCAGTTTCTTGTGCCAATTCTAAAGGTTTTATGCCACTTTTCACCATTCTTATGTCTTTTTTTGGACAAGTAGACCTCTATGACATGGCATATCTCTCCCTACATGTCTTCCACATGCAATTGCAACTAATTCTCACATGTGGACACATGTTTTTGTGCCTCTTCACCTTATCTTCTCTCTTTCTTCCTTAAAGTTCTATAAATTGAGCCATTTTTGGCTATTGTAAGTGACCACAATTTTGGTATGGAAAAGCCCTACTCAAATGTTATTACACTTAACCTTTGAACATTGAATACAAGTCTAATTCTAAGTTATGAACATTTTGTATAAGTGTGTGGGTGATGTATAGTGGAGCTAAGTGATAGTATCATCCTTACTTCCTTTATCCTTCATGTTTAAGTAAGGGTTCTGATGTTAGCAGGTCATGTGAAGTGTGTTGAATGTAATAATCTCTCTTTCAAGTATGCAATTTTATCTATGGTATGCAATCTGCCCCTTAGGTTAAGTAACTTGTTGACTGTCCCAAGCATGTTACCCTCACATTGAAACACTATGTTAGGATCTTTCAATGCATGGAATTGGTCTTAGAAAGAATTTTTGCATAGTAGAAGTATGATATTCTATGGGATATATTATTGGTGAATCACCTCTCTAGCATAGTTTCCATTTAATGCAAACTCTTAACTCTTTTCATGAACAAGTATTAAGATCGATGATAGATACTTAGAGAAGAATTTAGGGAGTTATCCCTTTCAATTCTAGAGATTAATCTCTCCTAAAAGTTCCCACAAACTTGAGAGATGATTCAATGTTGCTTCAAATTGAAGGAACTTCATAGAGAGTCTTAGGGTGCACAATTTGATAACAACATTTTTGGCACGTCTAGTGAGACAACTAGTCCTAATTCTTTCCATGTCAAGGTGAATGTTGGCTTTGACAAGTCCAAGGTTGTATACGTGTTCTTAATCCATCATTTGGTGACTCCAAAAGGTGAGAATTTTTGGTTATAGATCAAGTTCTTCACATTATACTTCATGGTCTTCACTAGATCATCTTTTAGTAGAGCCTTTAATCAAGTCCTTCTACCTAAAAATCCTCTTGAAGAATAACATATTGAACCATTTTTAGCTATTATATATCTGGAATAGGAAGGTTTTGAAGAGGAAGAAGAATAAGTTGAGGAAATAGAAGATCAAGGGGATCACAAAGAGGAAGAAGAGATGGCTAGAAGATATCCTTTCCCAACCTTCAACACCCAAAATCTAATTAACCTTCCTGCATATGATCCTATTCCTCCTAATGCTACCAAAAGTCTCCCTAATTTCAATGGAGAAGGTCCTATTACCCCATCCAAACACGTTAGTAACATTTCAAACTTTTGCAACTTTCACAATATCACCCAAGCTCACATAGTTATTAGATTACTTGCCATGTCCCTAAAGGGTAACTCACTTGATTGGTATAGAACTTTCGAAGGTGGTTGCATTACCAATTGGGATGACTTTAGAGAGATGTTGGTGAATAGTTTTGAGAATAAGAGTGACCATACCTCACTGATTCACTAGCTAAATGTGATAGAGAGAGGTCCTAATGCTTCCATGGGAGATTTCAATGAATGGTTTCAAAGGACATGGCATAGATTTCCACCTATTATGAGGCTTCTTCCAAGATTTTTATTCCCCACCTATCTCAAGGTTATTGGAATTGATGTGGTAGTAATTTTTCAATCAATGGGATGATTTACTTTACTTGAGGCATATGAGATAGCCATTGAAGTTGAGAATAGTTTGATACAACTGAGAAATTACCTCCAAGAGTTTTTATGCCTTTGTTGTCTCATAATTCAGTTGAAGCCCCAAGCATATCACAAGTTCCCAATACCAATGTCAAACCTAAAACCACTCCCAAGAAGGTAGATGATGCTATAGATAAGGATGAGATGATTTGGTCTTTGCAAGCCCAGCTCAAGCAAGCACAAATGTATGCAAGTACTCCACCCAATACTCAATACTATCCTCAACAAATCTATAGACCTCCACCCAAATACACTAACCAAGGAAGAGGAAAAGGTCAATAAGGTTTCAATGGGCAGCCCAATGCCTATAATCCTAATTCCACTCCATCCACAAAGGTTGTTGTTCTAGTCCACACCAATCTAGTTCGAGGAGAGGAACATTTGGATCATTGGGGGAAATCTCAAGGTCAATTTATGCATAATGGTGGAGAAGGAAATTGAGCTTTGGTAGCTCAAGAAGGAGCTACTCCTTATGTCACATCAGAAGAATTGAATCTCATGCAAAGGGATGTTCAAGGAGAAGGTAACAACCAAATTACTAGTTTTATGAACTTCTAAGTACAAGACAATTATGTGATGAATCAAAATACATCAGTTATAGATAACACAAGGGATAAAAAGAGGGATTTATGAGATACTCTAGTAGCACAAGTGAATCCAAGTAGTGCCTCTCCAAGGTCACAAAGTACAAGTACCAATGTAATAGATCCTACTAGTCACACTACTCCTCAAAGTCAAAATGTGAGCAAGGCTACCAAACCTCCAATACAACAAGTTCAAGCTCCTTCATTGCCTTCAATAATGGAAGACAAGGTGAATACTTCCTCTCTAAACATTATTGATTCTTTGAAGAATACCAAGACAAGCATTTCTCTTTGGGAAGTATTGCATATACCTGGCCAAAAGGAACTTCTACAATAACAACTCTCAAACATTCATGTAGCCCCTCAAGTTCCAAGACACAATGGTATAGCCCTTACCAACACATGTAATTATGTCCTATAACCATCCACAAAATCTGAAAATCTGCCACTTTTTTACCTCGCACTCATTGTGGAAGACAAATTGGTTCACAATTGCATTGTGGATAGTGGAGCCAGTACCACAGTTATGCCTAAGGTGGATGCTGACAAGTTGGGATTGAAGTATGAGCCTCATAGTAAGGGTGTATTACAGATTGATAGAACTCTATCCAAGACTATGGGTTTGGTTAAATGTTTAAAAGTTTTTTTCATGATTGTCCAAGTTTCCCCATCCTACAAGACATTGTGGTGGTTGATCTTCTAGCTCATTTTGCTATTTGCTTGTCAAAAGACTTCATGACTAAGATTTTAGGGTTCCTTGTAGCTGATTGGTATTTTCTATATTTTAGAATAAGATATGTAGCTAAATTAACTATAATAACATATCCCTTGGCAAGGTTCCACATTGAACCATATGTGGAGACAAATTCAAATCAGAATTGTATGATTAGTGAGCAAGAAGGTGCCATTGGTGGTGAAACATCCTTTCCCCTTGAAGGTATTTCTAACCTCTTTCTTGATGAGTATGGTATTGAAAATTATGAGCATGACCCCTATGCATTCATAGAAGAGACTGAATTATGGGTATATTGTATGCATGAGAAGAACATTCCTATACCATCACTCACTAGTGAGGATCATGAACTTGAAGCGATATGGGAAATATTTTTTATTGGATCTAGAAGCAAGGTAGGGGTAGGATTTGGTGTCATGTTGGTTTCTCCCTCAAAGAACCAATATTACTCTTTATATAGATTCCATTTTATTTGTACTTGTAATGCAGTAGAATATGAAGGCTTAGCCCATGGTCTTCAATGGGCAAAGAGAAAGGGAATCAAGAATTTGAAGGTATATGGATATAGTGAATTGATTATACATCAATTGAAAAACTAAGGTACAACCAAAAACCCTTTACTTAAGTCCTAAAATCATAGGGTGTGGGATCTAATTAAGGACTTTGATGCTTTCAATATCCAACCTATACCAAGAGACTCAAATAAACATGTTGATAGGTTGGCTGTGATAGGAGAACACTTTGATATAGTTTTTGATGTAAGTAGAGAGGACCAACCTCACATTAAGGTCATTTTGAGACCTATTCTAGATAATGAAGTGTCTTAGAAAGTGTTTTATAATGATAAACATATTGTACACTTCATACAAAATGAATCAGAATTTTCTTCAAAGAACTAAAAGAAACTTCACAATCAATATGAAGAACAAGTTATTCAGCTGAAGAGAAACAATATACCAAAGAGGATGGTTAATTTAGAGAGTGTGTTCAATGAAGATGATTAAATAATGAAGGAAAGGGTAATCATGTCTACAAAGGAAGAGAACTATGAAAGAATCTTGATATTTAAGGATAATTTTTTGAAAATTGGTAAGATATGTTTTCTTTCTAAAAGGTGAGCCTTCATTAAATTGTGTAAAAAATTTCATGATATATTTGCTTGGGAATACAAGGATTTTATCCAAGTCTAGCTCATCACACCATTGAGTTAGAACCTAGATTTAAACCCGTTAGGAAAAAGCAAAGGCCTATCAATCCCAAGATAGAGGAACTAATGAAAAAAGAGCTCACCAAATTGATTGAGTCTAAGATTATTTTTCCTATCAAACACTCAACTTGGGTAGCTAACCTTGTACCCATTTGAAATAAGAGTGGAGAGATCAAAATTTGTGTGGAATTTAGGGATCTGAATAGAGTTTCAATCAAAGACCATTGTCCACTACCTTCCATGTAATAGATTTTGCAAGTGGTTTTAGGTTCTCAATGCTTTTCACTACTTGATGGCTATTTAGGTTATAACCAAATATTGGTGAATGAGGAGGATTAGTTCAAGACAACATTCACCACAAAATGGGGAACATTTGCATATATAAATATGCCTTTTGGTTTGTTTAATGATGGTTTTACCTTCCAAAGAGCAATGGACATGGCCTGTAAAGGTTTGATCAATGAGTTTTTGCTTGTATACCTTAATGATATAACTATTTTTTTTGAGGATGCTAATGACCACATGAAACATCTAAGGCAAATCTTTGAGAATTTTAGAGAGTTTGGAGTTTCTCTTAACCCAAAAAAAATGTATCTTTGTTGTTTATGAAGGCAAATTATTGGGTCACATTGTGTCAAAAGAAGGCTTGTATATTGATCCTAAAAGGATTGAAGCCATTCTAGGCTTATCTTTGCCTCTACACAAGAAAGTTTTGCAAAGTTTCTTAGGCAAGATCAACTTTTTAAGAAGTTTTATTCTAGGATTTACTACTTTGGTGAATCCTATCACAACCATGCTCAAGAAGAACCAAGATTTTGCTTGGAAAAAATAAGGTAAGAATAATTTTGAGGTAATCAAAAAAGAAATTACCCAATCTCCTACTCTCTTGAACCCAAAATTTTCTAAGGATTTCATACTCTATACTTTTTCTAACTTTGACACAATCTCAGCTATGCTTATGCAAAATAATGATGAGGAAATTCAACAACCCATTACATTCTTTAGTCAAGGATTGGAAGATTATGAGGTCAAGTACACATTTTTTGAGAAGCAAGCTCTATCTTTGATAAGAGGTTTGAAAAATTTTAGGCACATGGTTTCAAATAATAAGATATATGTCATGGTCTCTCATCCTAACACCAAAGCGTTCTTCCTAAGCAAAGACCTCAATGAGAAGAGTGTTGGATGGATCACAAGGGTAATGGAGTATGATGTTGATATCAAGGTAACAAACTTGGTAAGAGGAAAGGGGATGTGTGAACATCTAGCTTCAAATCTTCAAGGGCCAAGGGAAGAAGTCTTAGTCAATCAAGCTCATCCCCAACCAACTAGTCACATACCAATTCAAAGTTGGACACAAGACATCATTGGTTTCCTCTAAAATGGTGATTGTCCTAATGGTTTGAACAAGTCACAAAGAAGGTATTTTAGAGTGCAAACCATTCCTTATTGTCTTGTAAATGGTATTCTCTTTTATAAGGATGTGAATGGTGTACTACTAAGGTGTGTTAACAATGATCAATTTGGCATCTTGCTGGAAAAGTTTCACAATGGTGTAGATGGAGGTCAATTCTCTCTAAAAATAATAGTTGAAAAGATAATGAGGGTTGGGTATTATTGGCCTAGCCTTTTCAAGGATTGCTACTCTTGGGTTAGGAGGTGTCCTCAGTGTGCCTTCTTTGTAGGCAAATAGAAACTTACAACCCTTCCATTGAATCCTATCCAAGTAGACCGGCCTTTCATATAATGGGGCCTTGACTTCATTGGTGTGATCAACCCTTCATCAAGTGTTGGACACAAATGGATATTTACTACTACTGACTACTTCACAAGGTGGGTAGAATTTGTTGCATTGAAAGAGGCAAATGAAAATGCAATCTTAGAGTTTTATGAGAGTATCATAACAAGATTTGGGGTTCCCTATACTATCATTTCTGATAATGCACTTGCTTTCATAGGTGCTAAAAATTTTGAGTGGGAAAATATGAATGGAGTTTACCTGAGTACCTCATCCAACTATTACCCTCAAGGTAATGGATTGGCTGAGTCTACTAAAAACAATATCATCAAGGTCATCAAAAAGACATTGGAGAACAATCAAAGAGCATGGCATACCAAGTTGAAGACAATTTTATGGGTTGATAGGATTACTCCTAAGATATCAATTGGTAACTCTCTGTTTGTGCTTGTTTATGGGAGAGAAGCTAGGTTGTCCATCTCTCAATAGCTCCCTACTTTAGGACTTACACATCAACTAGAACTGCTTGAAAATACTCCAATGTATGTCAGATTGATAGAACTAATGCAATTGCAAGAAGCAAGGGAAAATGCACATAAGACCATGGAACACCACCAAGTACTCATGAAGAAGTCTTTTAAAAAAAGATAAAGTACAAGAGTGTTCAAGGAAGGTGACTTGGTTTTGAAATGGGACGAGGATAGGGAAAAACTAGGGAAACATACAAAGTTTGATGCTTTGTGGAGTGGCCCTTACATCATCAGTAAGTGAAAGTAAAACAACTCATTTCATTTGACCAAGATGAATGGAGAAGAATTGCTTATTCCTATGAATGGGATACATCAAAATTTTTGCTATTAATCCTTGCAAGTCTATTTTGTAAATAGTAGCATAGGTGTGTGTGTTTAGTCTAGTTTTGTTTCAACTATTGTGTTCCCTAAGTGTTCTAGTTGAACACATGTGTGTTTCCTTTATTTTTCTTTGTGTTCCCTAAGTGCTTAGTTTTGACAATTTTGATGCCATAGGTCAAATTACCACCCTTATCATTCAAAGCTCTTCATGTCATTGTCAATTTTCTTTTACTTAGAGTAGTTCTAAAGGGACAATCATAATAGTTCAAGTTTTCACAAGCACAAGAAATATTTTGATCTTTCATGGAAGGAATACTTTAGGTTTTGTCTAAGTATCAGAATTGTTTTGGACTTTTTGTCCAAAATAACTTTTCCAAAGGATCATCACATAGTTTCCCAAAGGACACTTTCATTTGCCCAAAGGGCAATTTTCAAAATCCAAAGGACCACTTTGGAAATTCAAAGGGCATTGACAACTTTTTTGAAGACATTTTCAACTTTTTTTAAGGGTTCTCCTTGTCTTCAAAGAAATCAATTTCAAAATTTTTGACAAGACCATTTCACTTTTTTTGAAAGGCTATTTTTATTTGGCAATGGTCCACTTACATTTTCTCAAAGGGCAATTTTCATTTGCTGAAGGGTTCATTCATTTGCCAAAGGGTCATTTCATTAATTCCAAAGGGTCCTTTACAAAAATTTTGAAGGGAAAGTGGACCATTCCAATAAGTTTGAAGGGCTCTTTTGGAAGAGTTCATTTCAAAGTTGATGAAAAGGACCATTTACAAAAGCATGAAGGGAAGTTTTCATAAGTTGAAGGATCATTTTAAAAAACCAGAAGGGTAGAAACCCTTCAGGAAAGTTCTTTTTCAAAAACCCAAAGGGTAGAATCCCTTTGGGAAAGTTCACTTCCAAGAATTCCTTTAGATTTTTTGTCCAAAGGAATAGTCCATTATAAAAAACCTAAAGGGTCACTTAAAAATGCTGAGGGACACTTTATAAATCTCAAAGGGTTCTTTCCCTTTAGGAAAGTTCATGCCACAAAAGCTAAAGGGTAGAATTCCTTCTAGAAGGTTCACTTTATAAATCCTGAAGGGATCTTTCCCTATGGGAAAGGTTGTGCCAAAAATCTTGAAGGGCTATTTAAAAATGCCAAGGGGTCACTTTCCCTTCAGGAAAGTCCTTGTCAAAAATCTCAAAGGGCAATTAAAAAAAAAATCTAAAGAAAAGGAACATAATGAATTCCTTTAGACTTTTTGTTTGAAGGAAATGGATAGAAAGTAAGCCAGAAATAAATACAAAGGACCAAACAAAATAAGGAAACAATTACTTCAAATAATTTATTCAAAGGAAATGAAAGAGAAAGAACATCGAAAGAAAAATCCGAAGGAAAGGTTCATAAGAAAAGTCTACGAAAAAGACAAAAACAAATTATGTGGGAAGGAATACATGCGGAAACAAAGCCAAAGGCCAAAAGAAATGAACATAAATAATTTCAAGGATAAATATCCCAAACAAATAAATGCCAGATAAATGCATGCACAGAAGCGAAGAACTTGAAAGGAAAAGGTAGAGAAATAAAAAGGAGTTCAATCTGAATGCACCTCTTACTCATCAAGGTCCTTTCCATGAAGGCAAAGGCTATATATAGTTGATTGGTCAAATATTCAATTGATTTTTTGTTGAAGTCATGGTTTTCTCATCATTTCCCTCAAGCTTTGATCACAAGATAGAACCTTTTAATGAAATATTGATGCGTAAGGAGTCAATTGGGGTTAAAAATTTAGTCTGTTTATTATCTGATCAATATTTTCTGAAGCTCAAATTGAGTGGATCAATCAAAATTTATGTGTATCACCATCATTAGGTAGGATTTACATTCAAGTTTCTTTCTTCCCTTTTCCCTAGCAGTTTGTAGTGTAGAGTAGAGATCCTTATGATACACCAAAGGGAGTTAGCCCTTACAATATAGAGATTCGATCCACTAATTAGGTTACCCATAATGTAGGATTGTTTCCATGTTTCAGTAGACTTTGAAGGCCTAAAACTTCCTTCACAAGGGTGTGATTCTGATTGACAACACTTAGTAGCACAAGTTTGTCTTTGTTTTGTGTTTTGATTTTGTCTTATGTGTGTTGATCTTTCCTTGTGTTTTGTGTAATGTCAATTATTTTATGGTTAATCCAAGGTCTATTCATGCCAATCTGAGTGCTCATATGTGTGACTCCATACCCAATGGAAGGATTAGGCAACTGGTCTTAGGCATAGTAGGCATGCCATCCTTAGGAATCACCAAGAATGTTTGTCAAATTTCACTCCCAAGTTTGCATCTTTCAAATTTGGCCAAGTACAGTATTCAAAAAATTTCTTCAAAAGGAGTATTTCTCATTGAGTTGCAACAAATATACCAAGTGTTATTTCATTCAGAGACTTTTTTTTTGTCTTTTGGCTAGGTCTTATTTCCTTTGGAGTTTTTTTTTCATTTTCTTTTATTTTTGACTAAGTGATTATTTCTTTCAAACTTTTCATTCGGCCAAGTGTCAAATTCTTTCAGATAATTTATCTGAGAAGACTTTTTTGAAGGGTTCCTTTTTAGATTTTCTAAAGGGCACTTCAATTTTTTCAAAAGGCACTTTTCAAATTTTCTAAAGGAATTGTTTCAAACATTTTATTTGAAATAATTTTTTCAAAGGGCACTTCAGTTTTTTCAAAAGGCACTTTTCAAATTTTCCAAAGGAATTGTTTCAAACATTTTGTCTGAAATAAATTTTTTGAAGGGTCATTTCAGAGTATATAAGGTCCACTTCAAATAAACCTGAAGGAAAATTTCAAAGAACCAAATGGTCCATTTTCAAAAGCTGAAAGGTCATTTGATAGCCCAAATAAATTGATGCAGAAAAAAGAGCCAAATGAATTCTCTTGAGAGAAAATGCTGAAATAAAAAGTCTAAAGGAATTTGTTCAAGAAGATTGTCCATAGAAATGGTTAAAAGAAAAAATACCAAAGGAAAAGACCTGATCTAAATCGCTAAATGAATTCTTTCAAGAAAAGTGTTGAGACAAGAAGTTCAAAAGAAACAAAAGTTTGAAGAAAATACCTGAAGGATGGCAGCCCACAAAACATCAATTTTAAACTAAAAAAAATAGCCATTGGAGTCAAAAAAGACTTGGTGGGAACCTGAGAGAAAATATATAGATAACAAATGGCAATACCTCAAGCATTTGGTGTAGACAAAATAAGCGAGAAATAGACAGGTCGGTAGTTTGAGTTATTACTAGTAGCTGACCCAAATCAGGGAGCTTCCATGAAATCGACAAACACAGGTGTCTAGAGGATAAATAGTAGTTAGAAGGAGTATTTTATAACTATCACCATGAGTTCCATTTCCTTTGAACAATGATATGTGTAGATTCTCCTATTTTTAGTTTCAAATGTTCATGGATGATCTTTGATGGAGGCAGTTTCTTGTGCCAATTCTAAAGGTTTTATGCCACTTTTCACAATTCTTATGACTTGTTTTGGATAAGTATACCTATATGACATGGAATATCTCACCCCACACCTCTTCCACATGTAATTTTAACTAAATATAACATGTGGACACATGTCTTTGTGCCTCTTCAACTTTTATTCTCTCTCTCTTCCTCAAAGTTCTATAAATTGAGCCATTTTTGGCTATTATAAGTGACCATTTTTTTGGTATGGTAAAGCCCTGCTAAAATGACATTGCACTTTGCCTTTGAACATTGAATACAAGTCTAATTATGAGTTGTGAATATTTTATCTAAGTGTGTGAGTGATGTCTAGTGGAGCTAAGTGATAGTATCATCCTAACTTCCTATCCTTCATGTTTAAGCAATGGTTCTAATGTTAATAGGTCATGTGAAGTGTGTTGAATGTACTAAGCTCTCTTTAAAGTATGAAATTGTATCTATGGTGTGAAATCTACCCCTTAGGTCAATTATCTTGTTGATTGTCCCAAGCATGTTACCTTCACATTGAAACACTATGTTAGGATCTTTCAATGCATGGAATTGGTCTTGGAAAGCATTGTTGCTTAGTAAAAGTATGATAGTCTATGGGATATATTCTTGGTGAATCACCTCTCTAACATAGTTTCCATTTCATGAAAACTCTTAACTCTTTTCATGAACAAGCATTAAGATAGGTGATAGATACTTAGAGAAGAATCCAGGGAGCTATCCCTTTCAATTCTAGAGATTCATCTCTCCTACCAGTTCCCACAAACTTGAGAGATGATTCAATTTTGCATCAAATTGAAGGAAATTTATAGAGATTCTTAAGGTGCACAATTTGATAACAATACTACCTATAAATTTTGATCCAAAAAACTAGATTCTATCTTAAGTAAGAATAGTCACACCATTTGACAATAACATCCATCAAAAATACTATCGACTAGTTACCCACTTGGTTATGATCATACTAGTAAAGGCAAACATATTTTATCACCTTTATCTAATGATTATCTAGATTTTGAGTTACAAAAACCAAATCAAACATCAAGTATAAGACCATTTTTAATCCAAGATATTGTAGACCAACTCTTTCAACTTAACTAAAACTTATCTTGAATTATGTATATTATTACTCTAACCTTAGATTCACATCCAATAAGGCCATCCAATTATGTCTTTTCATTACCATTCCAAGGGTCATCATCTATTGAGGATCCAAGTAAACCCTATTCTAATAATCACTCACTAGGGATATGCCAAGATCGCCTTCTTAATAATAATCATACTCATTCACTTTTAAGTCAAGATAAAGACAAATCACCAATTTTTGACATTCTCATTAAATCACCCATATTTGATGAGTCATCCTTTGACCATCCTCATATATTTGATGAGCCTTATTTTGAAGACCCTCTCTATGATTGTTCACCTATCTTTGATGAAACCTTATTTGATGATCTCATCTTCGAAGAACACATCATTAACTAGTAGTATATCTTCCATCCATTGCCAAACGTTCCCTATTCTTAGAAGTCCTTGCATCCCTAAGCCTTCATTGCTCAAAAAGAAGTGAAAAATGTACTTGTAGATAACTCAATCCAACATACCATACATGTAGCCAAATATAATCAGGATCAACATTAGAATCGAAATCAGATTTTCAATCAGAATCAAGATATTTAACATTAGCATCAGAATCAACATCAACATTAGAATCAAAAATAGATTTCCAATTAGAATCAAGATATTTACCTTTAGCATCAAAATCAAGATCAACATTAGAATCAGAATCAAATTTATAATTAAAATTAGGATATTTACCATTAGCATCAGAATTGAGATCAACATTAGAGTCAAATTTACAATCAAAATTAGGATATTTATGATTAGCATCATAATCAAGATCAACATCAAAATTAGGATATTTACCATTAACATAGAATCAGAATCAACATTTGATTTAACATTGGAACAAATATCATAATTAAGATATTGTAATATCAACTACACACCTCCTGAAGATCAGTTTGAAGCCATCAATGGTCCTTTTATAGTTTTTGAGGAAGTTTCCTTTGGCATTGGCATAAGTTTTCCTAGTAGCCTCTACGAGGATGAAATAACCTATTATCCTTCCATTATTATTCCCCATCCTTTCACATCAATCATCCAATCCATTACCATAACATCCAATTTTCTTCACTTATCACTTGGGGCCAATAAAATCACACATTGTTGGAGTTTTTTCAAAGTGACATATTGGTGGAAGAAATTTAGTCAGAAGTAAAGATCCCTAGTAAACCCTTATTTGAGGCACTATAAGGCAATTTAGCAAATTAGAGTCTAAAATTAACATCCTTTAGTGAAACCTTGCTTAAGGTGCTAAGGGAAAATCAAAATGAATTATCAACATCCCTTAGTGAAACCTTACTTGATGAATCATTGGAAAATAAAAATTAGAACAATCAAGAAGAGACAGTTGGTGAAAACCTTTTTGAGGCACCAACAAATGAACAAACCAATTCTGCATCACTTGATGAAGATAGTATTAAAGTCAATATTGGACCAAATGGCCCCGTAAAATCCAAAATCACATTTCATTCATAATCAAGAACAATGGTGTGTGTGACTGAAAGTCCTAATTTTATTTGGCCTTCCAATATATATCCTTCCTTCCACGATCATACCTTTAGGATAAACCCAATATTCCCTTGTAAAATTAAATTTTTTATCTAATGCTCATCATACTTCACCCTCTATAGAGGTAATATTTATCATAAAGGCTATGAAGATACCTTGTTTAGAGGTTTAAAGGGAATTGAGTCAATGACCAATGAAGATCACTTCGACATCAATACAAACTACATCAACAATAAAATTATAATAAAGAAGCTATTCATAGTAGGTATGGGTTAGATATCAAACTTTCAGTATTATGCATATTGTCATCCTCTATTGAGTTGAGATGCTAAAAATTAATAAAAAAATGAAATCAAAATCAAATCAAAAGAGAAATATAAATAATTCATCCAATGGTGAAAACCATGCTTGTGGTACCTTGGGCAAGTACCATGATGAAAAATAGGTTTTTGGCTCATGTATAAATAATTTGTTTTCTACAAGTACTATGACACTTGGAGGAATTCTTGTCTATAATGAAATTCATTCCATTCCCATCATATTGACCATTTTACCTCATCCCATCTCAGTGCTAGAGTAGGTTTTTCCCTTTTCTAGTGATCCCTTGTGGGTATAATGTTCAAAAAACTCCTAAACATTCCCATTCTATGCTCTTGCCATTTTATGAGTTAAAAATTCTCCATTAACTTCTATGCAATCTCAATCATGATAATATAATAATCATAATCATATTTCATTCCCTGTTCATACTTATCACATTCTACTCCCATATTTGGTTGAACTACAGTGGCTTGAGGTCTATGCAGGCAACACTCATTTTTATGAAATCAGATATGCCACCCTTAATTGTATGCTCTCACCATTTTATAAATCAAAATATTTAAAAATTTATAAAATCCTAAATGTTCATAGCATTAAAACATCCTAAAAATTAGAAAATGCCAAAATCTCAAAAATATATATAAATCTATAAAATCCAAAAAACATTTGTCTTGTCTTAAGTATCGTCAATATTCCTTGATCAATCTCAAACTATTGGGATGTGTCCTTTCCAAATCTGCCCTATTTGGGGCAAAGTCAAATCAAATAGCTCTAATTCAAGCTTACCACTTCCATCTCATTTAACACAAGTTTAAGTGTGTAGATTATTCCAAAATGTTATATTCCCACTTATTCTCCTTGCATGTATCTTTGTTTAGGGGAATCCATTCCAACCATCAATATCATTGAGCCTATCATATATATTTTGAATTGTTTCATGACAAGACACTTTATATTGCTTTTTTCCTATTTGTGTTATTTATTTTTTTCTTGTTTGTTTGCTTTTTGTTGTTTCCTTGACTTAGTCTATTATGCCAACAAGGTCATCATCATGTTGTCCCTTGTCATACAAATGTACCTGAGTCTATCTGTTGGCATACGTCAACATTGTCATCATAGTTTTTATGATTGGTGTGTTGTTTTGATTTTTTTATTAGATTAGGGGTCAATCCTTACACACATTATGGCTAAGTCATCATGGTGTTTTATATCATGATGTATATTGTCACGTGTAAAATTAAAAATCAAGTACCAAAGTCTTAAATCAACAATTTCATAGTGGTAGTATCTCCCTTTAAATCATCATATCTTATCAAATCTAATCATCTCGGTCATCTTTGACCACATCACATCATCACATTTTCCATGATAAAATCACAAACAACTACACATTATGGTTATATATATGTTAATAAGGATGTGCATCTCCAAATAATAATGTAAAAAAAAGATTCATACACATTGATCATCCATTCTTCTTCTTCTAATCATCTAGTCCATTATTCATCATATTCACTCCTAATTTATGGGAGAACTACATTAGTTCAAAGTATTTTAAAACTATGTAGGAAACATTCAGTACCAAATAATTTTTGAGATCAGCTTGGTCACCCTTATTTTATGTGTATCAACATCCATTCTTCCAATTTGATCATATCATTCTTCAATATTGTATTAATTATATTAAGAATGATACAATATCAACATCCATATTATTTTGTGAGCTCACTAATTAATAAACAAATTAATTTGAAGGATTTTTCTCCACTCTTAATCTTGGAGACAAGTTGAAGGGCCCACAATGAATCTTGTGAGATATTTTAGGGAGCATTCTCAACCCTTCATCTTGGAAACAAGATGGAGGGCCCTTATTGATGATCTATGTGCTTATCCATGTGCTTTCTTGGGAATGATTCTCCACCCTTTATTTTAGAAACAAGATGAAAAGTCCAAAATGACTCTTACAAAGATATTTTGAAGATAATTCTCCACCCTCAATATTGCATACAAGATGTAGGGTTCATATTAATTCCCTTTTGATATTTTCAAGATCTATCTTCCACCCTTCATCTTGGACAAGATAAAGGGTTCTTGTTATCAAGTCATGTGTTGATCTATGTGCCTTGTTAAGGATGAATTTGAAACTATCAATCTTGGAATCAAGATGAAAGCTCCTCATTGATTTTAAATTGCTATAAATAGACCTCTTTTATTTTGTAATTAACATGTTCAAGCTCAATAATGAAGTATTATCAATTTCTTAAGTTCTCTTGTGCATCACATTTCACTTCAAAAATTTAACTAACCCAAGGTTTCAAAGGAGATGTTTCATCATGAAATGTCATTGAAAAATACCTATTGAGACTACATCTAAACTAATCCACTTACAATAAGGTGAACAATCCTGAATGGAAGGTAATCATAGTTTGTATCTTTCCTTTATTTTGGTCTAGTTTATCTTTGATTTGTTCTCACTGAGGTCCTAAGCTCAATTTTATATTTCATTTTCTTTATTTGATTAACTTATCTAACTTTGTGAAAATATCACTTGTGAACAATCCTATAGATATGATAACTATATATCTCACATTACTATGTTTTATGGGGGGATTAATGGTCCCTACAGAATCAATTTCCCATTGTTCAAAGGATTGCACAACTAGAATTGTATTTAAATAAATTTTATATCATTGGTTCATTATTCCTTGATGATATACATCACACTATTTTGTGACTCTGTGTGCATCCTAAAATAGAGTAGGCCGCCACATACCACTTTTTAATATTTTCCTCATAGTAGACTCACCTAAGAATTTCCTTCCTACAACTCCTTGGTAGGGTTCCTATATCAACTGTGGCCTCTCATGATCTAAAGTTACTCTTAAAATAAAATCATCCTTACCCCATATTGGAGAGGAACCCATATATAATTTTGAATGACAAAGCTCAAGTGACTATCTAATTTTTATCCTTTCTCCATAGTGTGCAAAGAAAATAACATGCTCCAAAAAGTTTGCTATGTTTTCTAGATTTTCTTGAATCAAAGTGAATCTAAATAAATGATAATTTGGTGACTCATCTGGTATCTCTTTTGTCTCTTTCCCATTTCATATGTGACTGAGATGATATAGCCCCACATCTTATCTACTTAGTTTCACATTGATCTTAAATTTTAATTTTTGGAATAACATCAACCACCTAGATATCCAACTTCATAACATTAGCTTGTTCACCGAATATCATAATGCTTGGTGATCATTAAATAATTAAAATGTTATTTCCAATAGATATTGTATGAAATGTTGTACTACAAATACCATAGCCAAATATTCTCATTTTATGGTGGTGTAATTATTTTCTATCATTGAAAGCTTATGATTTGCAAAGTAGATAGAGTGGTCTAGCCCCCATATCTCGATTAAGATAACATTGTGCCTAATTAGATGCCAAATAGATCTACATGGAAATAAAATAGATTCTTCTAATATTAGAAGACCAAGATTGAAACTATGACTAATCTCTCCTTTAAGTCAATGAAAGATAATTGACATTCTATAGTCCATTAAAAATTTGTATCATTACACAATAATATTTTAAATGGTCTTGATATCATAGTATATCTTGTATAAAATTATGATACTATTCAATTGTAGACACTAAAATTAAAATTTAAGCTAAAATCATGTACTTTTGACCAGTCAATTACACACTTAGCTCTATACCTATCTCAGGGCCCTTTTTGATCACTTTTGACCACCTTGCACTCTCCTCTAAGATGATAAATGACCCCTAAATTTACTCATCCCTATTATTATCAGCCTTAGACATTGTTTAGGATCTACCTAAAATTCATCATGATGAAATCACCCATTGGACAAGAGCACCATAGGGGACTATAGTGCACCGCTCTAGTGTCCTTGTCTCCTCTCCTATCTTCCCACCAAATAACAACTAATTTACAAAATCAAAATCTATAGGAAGGTCGGCCTATGTACTTAATGAGCCCCTTTCAAAGTAAATTCAAGGATATGACTATATAAACACATTTCAAACAATTTTTCACATAAGAGGCTTCCACATAAAAAAAACAAAATCATAATTTCACATTGAGAGAAAAGTACTTATTTGTTTCAATTCTAATAGTATACAACTCTAGTAGCCTAAATCTCAAGTTTGAATATATTTTATATGTCACAAGTCACGGTTAAGACATTTAATCACATTAATATTACAAAAAAATATATCATATTACACTAGGTATTCACACACCACCGTAGCATGGGAGAACTACATGAATTTTGATCCCTTTTTGAAATATTGATATATAAGTAGCGCTCAACACATGGGGTGTTGAGGTCTAACCAAAATTCAACCAATGAACCATTTTTTATTATTGATTGAATTTTTATTCACATGTCAAATAAATATAGTTTTTAAAGGAAAATCAATCATATAGTAGTCTCTACAAGTGATCACAAACTCCCACACTAAATATAGGCACTACAAATGAAGACTAAAAACCTTGATTCCCTCACTGTAAGTGGATAGGAGTGATACATAATGGATAGTATCACCACCCCTATAGTGTCCTACCCATGGTGCTATTATCTAGGCCTAGATCCAACTATTGATTCATGTTTCCAATCATTAGATCTCCTTACACAACAAGTTTTAGTCTCTGATTCCTCTAGTAGATATAGTTTTCAGCTAAGTATTTTATTTCTCATTACACTTTATTATGTTTAGTAACTTTACAAAATATAGTAGTTACAAATCAATAAATGCTATTATTTTTATACTATTCTCCTCATTTTTCACATTAGTGTTGTCACTTAAGGTTTTTATACAAATCCCAATTTTGATAAAACATATTGGTGAACTCATTTTATTATTTAAATATTGCCAAACCTTAACCATAGATGTTTCTAGGGTTTGTATCCCTTTTTTTTATTCCACTTATTGTTTTTTAATTTCCATATTGGATATATTTCATTATAACAAAAAATATTCATATTTTCATATCATATTTACACAATCTAAAAAAAATATTTCTACTCCTTCAAGAAAAAGTGCTACATTAGGTGGTATTTCGATTGAGTATATTCAAATTCCTCTTAGTCCTAATATGGATAAGAATAAATGTGTACCAAATCATTTGAATGTTCTCACTCCTAGTGAATATGTGGACTTCAATGATACTAATTTTGAATATGAGCAATATGATCAAGATAACAGTGGTCCTCAAGGTAAACATCAAGATATACTCCCTATTATAAATGGGGAACAAATAAATTACAATAAATAAGATGTTATATAGAGTTTTAGATAAAGACTTCATGAGCAACCTCTTGATCATACTATCATTTTAATGTTTTTTGGATATCAAGAATGAAAACATGACCTAATATTCTTAGATTACTTCTCCATTGGATACAACTTTTGTACCACTTATCATATTAGGGGAAACTCAAGGGTTTCAAAAGATTACCATGTCGATTATAATCCATAATTGGGAACACAACCTTTAGTTAGCACATATTCCTCTTTTCCTAATGTATAATCCCTTATGAAAGAGATCCAGTCTTTGAAAATTAAGGGGTTACAATTGGAGCAAGGTGATTCAAAATCTAATAAGGCACTATATTATCATGTTTTATTACACACTCCATTGGCATAGTATATAGCATTATAACCTCTACCTATAGGGTTTGTGGCACCCAAGATTACACTATATGATGGAAATCGTGATCCCAAACAACATATCAAATCATTCCATGCAACCTGTTTGAATTATGTGTCCAATGATAGATTATTGACAAAGTTATTCCAAATAAGTCTTAAATACTATGCATTACAATGGTTCTATGATTTACCACACCAATCAATACATTCATTAATTCCATTAGCTGATATGTTTCTAGCACACTTTTCAATCAATATTAGTAAGAAGGTTTCCTATGCTCAGATTACACTACTCAAATAGAAATATAATGAGCCCATTGTAGAACATGTTTTAAGATACAAGACCATATTTTACAAAATGATAAACCCTATGGTAGATAGAGAATTATGGTATGTATTTAAAAAAAATCTAATATCATCCTTACATGAATCCATTAAGTTCAAGAAGTTCAACTGATTCACAAATTTATGCCATAAAGTAAAGGAAAGAGAAGTCAAGTTACTATAAATGAAAAAGCTTGGTATGCAATCAATTCAGATGCTAACACTAAGAGTTAAAGAAATCCATTATATAAGGTAAGGCCAATTGATAATAAGAATGATTAAAAAAAAACAATACATTTAGTTTTAGAGTCTAGTCCACGTATTTTATTATCATCCCCTCCAAGATGACACTTCACTAATCTATTAGAAGGTCAATATAAGGTTCTCAAAACACCATTGGAATGCAATGTCATATTTCTCCCTCCCATTAAAGAGGTTGATATGAATTGGCCTATTCTAAAAGGTTTTGACCATAATGCCTTTTGTGACTATCATAAATCACCATGCCATACTACTAACAAATGTATCAGTTAGAGACACAAGATTAAAGATTTGATATATGCAAACATCATTGATGTGGGCACACCAAAAAAGAGTATAATAGTTTAACCAAGTGAAACTAAAGTAATGAAAATACTAAGTGATATTTTTTCTAAGCACATGAGTAATGAGACAATAGATACATCAAGAATGCACTATGAATATAACATGCACCTTTCACTAGTTTCTCACCATTCCCATGAAGAGGAACAACATCCTTTGAATGGTATCATAGTTATTTATCATACTACAAGGCCATATAGACCACTCATCACATTTTAAAAACATGAGATAATCAATAATGACTCAGATTTACATTATTTGTTTGTTCGATCTCACATTAATCATTAACCTATTCATAATCTTATAGTCGATAATAGTTAAAGTGTGAATATTTGTATCAACACACTTCTTTATCACCTTCGATATATATATTTAGACATGCTTACCACCACCATGGTCATAAAAGGATTAAATGGTCACATTTAGAGCTCTATTGTGGAGATTACATTGCCATTACAAGTTGGTGTCATACATATGGCCATTACATTCATAGTCATACCCATTGTATGGGTCTTTGAAATATTACTAATATGCCCTTGGATTTGATAGATTCATACATTTCCTTCTACAGTCCAAAAATGCTTGAAATACATATATGATAATGAGGTTATTATAGTTTTGGGTATCCTTTATGAGTATTGTCTATCATAAATAAACTTGATTACCATGAAAAATATTTCAATTGAGACACCTAAAATGGTATAACCTACTTAGATATTTCCACAACAAAGATATACACGTGTATAGAGGCCTATCCTAGAGAGTCCCTTCAATGGTAGTTGTCATAGGTTCTAGGGAGCCACTCTCTACTCCTACACATCCTCAATTGATGTTACATAGAATTATGGGTACTTCACATCAGACACCCATGCATGATTCACATACTTCGATATGGTTTCTTAAAATCTCCATAGTTCATCATGATCAAGGCAGAGATAATATGCTATAAATTATCATTATCACAATGACAATTATAACACAATTGGTGTTCAATATTTAGATTCTCCATTGAGATAAGTATAATTACCACAACATAACCATTTCCCTTCTTGAAAGTTCACCATTCCTTTTCTTAACATATAGCCAATTGATTGTGAGTCCCTTGCAGGACTAATCAGTTAGTTTATCTCTTTTACTTTGCACATACTCTTTACCTACATATGAAAAAATACAAAAATAGTAAAATATTTTAGAAAATAATAAAACTAGAACCTATGCATGCTTATATTACTTTTTTATACATTATTTAAATTATCTAAAATTATTTGATACATCATTGACCTAGTTTTATATCACACACGCTTCACCAGTGTACAAGAGTGATTGCAAATTACATAGAACATAATTTATAGATTTAGTTGCAAGTACTTTAATTATTACACACTTAGAAAAAACATTTAGACAAGAGCATTATGGAGGATATGAGCACAATGCACTAATGTCCCTCACCTTGTTATTGTCCCAATGAGGTCATAATGCTAGCACTTAATCCATACTACATACAAGCTTCGTACAACATGTATATTCATTAGTGAGATCACTTGGGGCATGATATACATAGGTTCTATCCTATTTACCCACATTATCTTACTTGTAGGTCAAATTTTTACATAGCATTACATATTTAGATATTAATCACTTACTAACATTGTGATATACTACTGTTTATCTTAGTTATTGAATATACATAGATTACAACTTCACTCTTGTTGATCAAATTACATAATCATGCATAATTTTATATTACTTTTTCTAGATCCATCTATTGTATGCATTTCCTACTTTCTTTGAGTACAGTTGAATATGTCATTTCCAAATGGATCTAAGCCTCTATGTCTTTGATTTTATGTGTGTGAGGACATTTAAACATGTATTTTTATGTTTATGTTATGTGTACAGACATTTGAACATGTCCTTCTATGTGGCTCTAAACCTCCTTTATTTTCTCCTATGTATGTGAGGGAATTTGAACATGTATTTGTATGTGCTTTCTATTTGATTGAGTTATATTTTAATGTGTTATTTGTATGTGGCCCCTTGGCCTTCTATTGTGTGTTTGGTATGTTGTGAGTGTATGCTTTGATTGTATGCATCATGGACATGACACGTTGATTGATTATTTTCTTAGATTTAGATGCCATGATGGACATCATGCATCCACCTTTCCTTTTTAATGCCATTATGGATATCATGCATTCCTCCCCAAGTAGTTATAATAAATTTTATATACTCGGTTGATAAATTATATGCATGCTTCATTGTCACATCTATCTAGACACATTTCCTTATTTCCACATGCATATTACATTATTAATATACTCAATTTACATACACAATCATGCCATGCTTTTCCATGTTGTCAATATTACTCATATTTATATTTGTAATCATAAAACTCTACTACATAACTTTTTATTTTGAGTTAAGTTCTTGTGCAAACTGAGTAACTCATGTTAAAATAGGGGCATTCATAGATATTTGTCTTATAGACTACACTTCCCAGATCATCAAATAGATAGGATTTAATAGGATTATATGACATAAATAAGATTTAACAAAGATTACACAGTTGACATAGTCTTAAACTCAAAAAATCCATAGAAAATTAATTTAGATAGGAATGTTGCATTGGAAAAGAGAACACTACTCTAGTGTCCTTCCAAACACTATTATCTAAATGCCTTAAAAACATGCATAATTTCCATAATATCTCAAAACCTTAATTTAATCATAACAATACTCATTTGTTTCCTAGTCTCAGTTCTTGAATTTAATTAGTTTGTCTCATATTTAATCAATTTTGGGGAAATCATGCATGAAATGTTGTTCCAAGTTAGCACATAGGTTTACTCATAATCACAGTTGTTTTAACCAATCTCATAATCTATATGCATTAGATATAATTTGGGGGCATGTGTGTGGCACATTATTTTCCTCATTACTTAGTTTTTACACTAGCTTTATAGATGGAATGATAATTCATGTCATTCTCCACATTGTATACAACAAATCTAGATTATAATGAGTATTTGCACTAGTTTTTGAACCAATTTCACACTAGTTTTGCATCATAAGTGAACCTTATTCCATCTGTAATGGTTGGTTTGCTACTTGTACCAGTATTTACACCAATTTTTGTATCAAAAAAATATATTAGGATTCATATAGTGATTTAAAATTGATTCACTAATTTGGGTATGTAATTATGGATTCAAAAACACTTTAATTTATTAATCACACCCATTTATCTATTCAATGTTAATGAAACTACAAGCGTACAACCCACCATAGTCACCAATTTTACACTAGTTTTTGCACCAAGAAAAACATAATGGTTCACATACCCAATAAGGTGTATTCATTACCTGTCACTCTCTAGTTCATTTTATTTCACTTTTTTATATTCATCTTAAGTAAATACTGATATTGTATATGTTTCAATGCAGGTTTTTGCATGGAGCACAGTTCAACATTATGACCTACATCCAAGACTCCTCTTCATAGGTAAGTTTAGGTATGCACTCCTTTTATTTTTACTCTAGTAATTCCACTTTGATACATTACTAGAATAAAATGGGGGTAAATTTAGGGACATAAATTAACATTTAAGCTAAAATTATGCACTTATGACCACTCTCTTACACACTTAGATCAAGACCTATCTTAGGGCCTTTTTATCACTTTTGACCACTTTGCACACTCATATAAGTTGATAAATGACCCTTGAATGTACTCATTCATATTATTATCAACATTATATATCATTTAGGCCCTACCTAACACTCATCATTATTAAATCACCCATTGGATAAGAGTGACCTAGGGGACTATAGTGCATCACTCTAGTGTCCTTGCCCCCTCCTCTATCTTCCCACCAAATAACAGTGAATTTAAAAATTAAAAAGTTATAATAAGGTTGGCCTATGTATATAATGAGACCATTTCAATGAAATTTCAAGGACATGACTATATAAACACATTTCAAACCATTTTTCACACAAAAGGTTTCCACATCAAAAAGTACCAGAATCATCATTGCATATTGAGATAAAAGTACTTATTTCTTCCAAATTGATTGCATATATCCATATTAGTCTAGAGATAAAGTTTAAATATATATTTCAAGTCACAAATTATGGTTAAGGCACTTAATCACATTAGTATTGCACCAACATCTAACATATTGCACTAGTTTTTCAAGTTAGCAAATTTTTGCTACCATAGGTGGGCTTAATAAAAAAATTGTCTTTTTCACTAGGTATCCATTTCCAAGGGGTATAAATGAATGTCTTATACACGTTTATCATTTTTAAGGTATTTTTGAGGAAATTAAGGTAAAATGTTTCCTTGGTGTTAAGCTTGTTTTAGTCATCTCTAGTGCAAACCCTTGTCAGAGGTCCTTTATGTCTAAGTCTAACATTTTCATAATATTAATGAATTAATTTAAAGTAAAATAAAAGGTTATTATATATAATAACATGTGTCAGATCAATTTAAGTTAATTTCAAATGAGAAGAAGTAGTTACAAGAGGTTTTCAATGCCAAAAGGAGGGTAGTCATTCAATTGTATGGATTTGGAAGGATCATTTGCAAGAGGAAATGATTAAAGAGATGTATCTTCATATTCCCCAAGTAAAATACATGCCCAGTAATATTTCATATGTTGAAATAATGAAAATAACACTTCCTTTCTCCCATTGATCTCATGGCAAGCTCACAATGGATAATTTCAAATGCATGGTACAAATATGAGAGAGAGAGAGAGAGAGAGAGAGAGAGAGAGAGAGAGAGAGAGAGAGAGAGAGAGAGAGAGAGAGAGAGAGAGAGAGAGAGAGAGAGAGAGAGAGAGAGAGAGAGAGAGAGAGAATGATATTGGGTGTCTATATGGGTCCTAATTTCATTAAAACCCATGGACATAGTAATTATATTAATTTATTCTCATTTATGAACAAACATTAAGAGATTAGTGTGGTCTAAAACCTTAGAAAAACCTCACTAGCTCATTTTTTCCTTGAAATGGCATTTTAAAGCTAGTTGGAAGCATGAATGAAATGAAAAAGGATTTATGAGATATATAAATCCATTACATATCTTTTTAAAATCTCCACTTGGCATGTGTGAGATTAGAGAAGAAGAAATCTTAATGTTTGAATTAGTGTGTAGGTTAAAGACCATGGTTTCTTGATGTTTTGGGGTTTTAAACATCTGAGGGTATGTTGATAAAGATACCATGTCATATTTTAAATAATTTATTCTATATAGTTCCATTAAATAGTTATTAATGCCTATATACACCAAAAATATTCTCAACATGATGATAACCTATAGTTTTCCACAAGTGCTCATCATTGATAAATGTGAAAGCAGAGTCCTAGTAATTTGAGAGTATTGTATTGCATGAAATGAGTGATAAGTGGATATTATTGAGTGTTTGAGTTATTATAATCCATTTATATCTCTTCAAAGCATTATTATAAATCAAAAATTCAAAGAGAAGTTATGTTCTCATTACTCATCAAAGGACTATGTAGCTTGCAAGTATAGAAGATCAACATGGTTTTGGTTGTGAACCTCAAGAAACCAATGAAGGAATTGGTTTCATATAAATTTAAATATTATGATAGGACTCCAATAAATCCAAAATTATTGGTCACTTCCACACCAACTACTCTAAAGCAAACACACAATCAGGTTAGAAAATGATGTAAAAGTCTGCTTATGCAAGAATGAATCAAAGAGACAAATATTGCATTAAATGAGAAGTATTAAGGTCTAAAAGGAAATGAATATTTTTAGGAGGTGGTTATAAATTGATTTTAGGGTCAAAATTATTAAATAATGAAACAAAAATAGCTTAAAATGATTAAAAATGTAGAGCTACAAGTTTGTAGACTTGTAGGTCTCCATTTCTAAGAAAGTGCAATGGATATTTTATGAGAAGATGAGGTTTGAAGACCAAAATAGATATGAGAGATATGGGAAAGCAATGTGGAGATGTGTTCAGGTTAAATGAAGGATAAAAAGTGAGTAGAAGACTCAGTTTTGAGCTTTAATAAACATCAAACAAAGAATCATCACCTACAAGTCTACACCTTGGATATGAAGAAGAAGTGTATCTTTGTGTTAGCTATGAGTTTTGGAGGAACAAGGAGATTTTAATAAATATGGATATGGTTCCGAGGATACTTGAACCTCCTATAAAGAAAATAAAACCATGAATATGGACAAAGATTCTTTGAAGAGAGTCCAGACCTAATGAGACCTACTTACTTTTGCATTTAGAATTGGGTTTTTTATGATAATTAAAGGCATGAGGAGTCTCAATAGAGGTTTTCAAAAAGGTTAGATGTAATGTCCCCTTTTTAATTAATTTGATTTTTTGGGAAAAATACCCATTCCAATATTGATTTGAGCTTAGAAATAGGAAAATGAAAGTCAAATTTAGTTATTTGGGCCCATATTATTCATTAACCCCAAATTTTGATAAAGGAGGCCAAGTAATTAGTGGAATATTTTTTTTTTCTTTTTCCTAAGTAACAACTCTGAACTACAATGGCATTAATCTATGTAGTTATTATGACTAAGCTTAGTACTCCAATGATCAAATTATTTTATCATTACCTTTATGTAATATCTATTTAAATACATGTTTAACATAAATAATATGACTAAGTTAATGTTATTGTGCAACAAAACCTACAAGAACCAATATCTAGTTATGTGCTTCGAGTGATCATGCAAGACCACAATCTTACATGAAAGGGGTAACACGCTAGTTCATTAGGGTACACTTCAACACTAAAGTTATAATAAGAATAAAAACCCAACATTTTGGTTCCATTTTTGGGACTTGTATCACTTGATGCACAGTCATGGAGATGTTTGAGCATATCACCCTTGAGAATATTGAACAATGGATTACTGGAGTTGAAGATAATTTTTTGGTTCCTTACCTTGAATAATATTGTATAAAACTTTCTTTGCTAAGATTTTGGTTCATTTGTACACTTGTCTATCTATGTATGCTCAAGGATAATCATGAAACCTTAGGAGAAGACAGTCTTAGACATTAGAACAACAAAGATATTTAGCATGACTTGGAACTATATAGATGAGATATGTCAACATTTGGTGGAAATTAGTTTTGAACAGCTACATTTCTGGAGTATACTATACCTACTTATTCATGTCCTAAAGAATCCAAGTTATAGTTCCTCAGAGAATCATGTGGTCATTAAATTAGACATTTTG
The DNA here is from genome assembly GCA_037957365.1 of Torreya grandis. Lineage (NCBI taxonomy): Eukaryota > Viridiplantae > Streptophyta > Pinopsida > Cupressales > Taxaceae > Torreya > Torreya grandis. The sequence goes on from JARHVA010000130.1 coordinate 1,400,883, forward strand.
CTTTAGAAATCAAGAAGTTATTTATTGACTATGGAATTGAGATTATGCCAATGGAGAGATAAATCCTTCTTTGCATGAGCTACACATTTGGAAGGGGAGTAGATAAGAGATGGTAAAATATTATGGGTTTGGAATGGTAGCCAATTAATGGGCATTGCAAAAGTAAAATTATGATAAAGCTCGATAGAGGATTACAAGAGTCAGCAACATGAGAAGAGACCAAGAGAACTCAAAAAGTGTTGTTAGGATGCACACGGAAGCATAAACACACAAAGAAGACCTCATCACTTTTGAACCATTCCCCATGCCTTTGATATCATATAAAGGAGAAACTAACTAGACAATAGGAATTAAAGAACCAAGTTTGAACCAACTAGGCTTACCACCCATAGTGCATGCTCATGCTTTTGAATCAGATGAAGTACATATACATAATTGGGATACAGATAGTGTGGAATCAGAGACTGAACCTGTAAGGTGTATTAGAACTAAGCCATTTGACACTTATATAGATTTAACACTTCCTTCCCTCTTCAGGAATTTTAATTTTTTGGTGCAATTTGAGATGCTTAGAGGACCTAGCCTTCAAAGTGGATAGAGTATAGGCCCAAATTTAATTTATGAACTAGTTACCACACCCCATCTCATGAGCACTACTACTAGAGGCATTAGAGGTAGACTAAGTGGTGGCACAGGAGGAAGTGGTGGACTTCCCCCTCAAGGGATAAGATATATAGGTTCTCAATAACCTCCAATTCAAGCACCTTAGTCGATAATAGTATATTACAAAATGACACTCCACTTACCTAAATATTGAAGCATGGATAATGCAACAAAACATGTCCATAAGTGTGAATTCATCTGGAGAGCATGAGGCATCACTTATTTTGAAAGAAAAGCCACCCAATTCATAAGTACACTATTGAAGTGAGCACAAAATGTTTTATAAAGTTAAATCATAAAAAAGTGGTGGTCAACTATGACCAACTTAAAATGACATTCCTTTAAAAATTTGACATTCCTAAATTTGAACAACATAGTTGTACTAAAAGACATAAATCAGAACTTACTAAAAGTGTATGACATAAGGTTCAAAATAATATTTTCAAATATATCATTTAAAATAAATGCTACTCAACATGCACAGTGGTTTATGGGAGGATTTTTACTTCCATTTTGACAAACATTATCTCAAAAGACCTTCACTAGCCCATGCGAGGCTTTAGAATCCACCCTCTACATTGAAGTGGTTGGTAGTATTGATAATGGGATTAGTATTTTAATGAAAGCATAGATAAATTAAATGGCATTACAACTTGAGAAATTAATTACAAATAATGCACATGATACTTGTAGCGGTCTTTGGTGCACTGATTATGAGTTTGAAGGACATACCCTAAGTAACTAACCGCATAAGAACATCCATGTTGTATTGAATCAATCATGTGAAATCTTTCATGAAAAGCATGATGTATGCTATTGTCCTCTTTTATAGTGACCAACACACTCAAAGGTGTTTGAATATTGTAAAATATTCAATGTCTACACTCATGACACTAATTATTTTTGACTAATTAGTGAGATCTATGAAACACATGCATGTAGTACATGCCAAACATCCATAGCCAACAATCAGGATAATGGTGGCTATCATGGTTGAGATAGAGGATGAGCACAAGGAGGTGGTCATTTCCAACCTAGGACATGTTACAAATGTGGATCCTTATACCACTACCAAAGAGATTGTCCAGTCTACCTTATATGTGCTTTCTGTAAAAAGGACCACTGTATGGAAGAATGTCCTAACTTGTATATGGCTATCACTAAGGAGAGAAATGAAAAAGGCATCAGTATGATTCAAATTAAGGAACCCAAAAAATTTAACAAGTGAATATTACTAGATGTACTAGAGCAAAATCTCAATCTAGCTCCAATCCTATTGAAAAGGTACAACATGAAGAGCCACAAGTGAGAAGTATCCTATGCCCAACGATAGAAGGATGTGCTCTGGGACACTATGACATTGGTGTAATAATTCCAAGGAAAAATTCAAAATTTCAAAGATAAGAAAGTAATGTAGTGTGTTGATATGAAGAAGGCAACTGAGCCTCAAAACATGGTATGCAATGACTTCTAAGAGTTGTGTAAGCGTATGCTAGATGAGGACATTATCCCACAACTAAGCATTTGGCTTAAGAATTAGGTACAATCACTAAATTATTCTCAACCTCAAGTCACTTGATATATTGAAGATCATCATCTAAATCATGCTCGGTAGTAAGATACCCCTATTCCCCCTTCTCCCCCATAATATAAAGAGATATTAGTCAATGCTACCTTCGATGGGTGCATAATTTGGGACATACTATTTGACACTAGTGTAAAAGTGAATATCCTTACCAAATATGCCTAGAAAAAAATGGATATTCCAACATTACATCCATCATTGCACATATTTTTCATGTCTAACAAGACTTGTGCTTTAATGATTGGTGTCCTCAAGATTGCCATGGTTGATATACTTAGAGTACCTTTCAAGGTGGATTTTGAGGTTCTTTAACTAGCTGAGGCAATGACTTCCCAGCTCTATTGGGATGACCTTGGTGTTATGAAAATAATGTAGACCTAAGTTTTAAGAAGTATTACATTAGTTTTGAGAATGCTGACCAGTGCATTGTTATTCTCCTAGATCAAGCATAGGGCGTTCCTTATATAAAACCTGCCAATGTGGAAGAATATATTAACCACATATATAATGTCACTGTTAGGAATGATGAGTAAAGGGATCCTACTCCTGATGGCATTTTATGATGGTTGGATACTTAGTCCCTTTTTGACACTATAATCAATGCTTACAATTGTTGGGCCCATGGTGACTATGACCTCACTGAGTGCGTAGTACCATAAAAAGTTAGGAGAATTTTCCACGCTAGTACAATAAATTCCACAAGTTAATTTTATTTATCACCAACCAAGTCATGAGGGGACCAATGATAGATGCACCTCTTTAAATACATGATGAGGCTCCATATTTCCAAGACAGATGGAATTTCATGACTTTATCCAATGCCTTGAAGAGTTTTATCACACTGACATGGACCATATTTGATCCTTAGTTCACCTCTTTGATGGTATAGCTGCAAGATGGTGGTGAACCCATTATAAATGAATTCTCTAATGGGATCAAGTACACTCAATCTTACATTATCAGTTCCATCATGACAATAAAGTCAAGGGAATAGTTATCTATAGTGGAATATAAGCACTTAAACCCCACATAGGAGCCTACGAGATAATGTGGAGAGTTGAAGAGTCTTATTTACTAGAGTACTCATGAATGCATGCATTCTATGGGACTTTACACACATAGGCACAAGAATGATATGTTCATGAAGAGCAACACATGAGCACCTAGTTCTAGCATCTATTGAAGGAAAACATGAACTCAACACTATCTTATTATTCTTCAAGGATGGATTTGTGCCTCACTCTCTAGGCCATGCATGAAGCTATTATTGGTGACCCCAATCCCATTGAGGAATACCTAAGATATAGCCATAATGTCTTTGAAGAAGGCCTAATTCTCTTTAATGAACCATCATCACAACTTGTTTTTATGCCAAGACTACTCCTTAATCAAGACCGATGTGAAGAGATTCATCTGGGGAAATAAAAGATAGTGTTCTAAGTAGAAGAAGGCAAAGGATCCAATCCATTTGACCCTTTTTCCAATCATTTGGATGTTCGTACAGACTATGGCACATGAATTTTTTGTGATATGGGAATCGATATAGATAAACCCTACTTCAATCCCATTTAGATTATCCATCACAACATTAACATGAAGCAAGAACCAAATATGGCTACTGTAGGTAATTACTGGACTGACACTGAGATTTTAAAAATATTTGAGTTATTAAAGGAATATCAATATGTCTTTCCTAGGAGATATAATGAGATGAAATGAGTTCATCCATCCTTAGGAAAGATGCATATCAAACTGATTGACGATACTCAACCAGTCAAAAAAGGCCATATAAGATGAATCCTAATCTCCAGGTGTGAGATAAAGAGGAAATTGATAGTATGTTATGTGTTGGAGTAATCACCCCCATTGATGAATCTAAATGGGTCATTCCCATGGTGATTAGTATAAATAAAGTTGGACACATCCATATTTTCATGGATTACTAGGTACTTAATGCATCTTATGTCACTAATCCCTTACCAACACTATTCATAGAAGAAATCTTTGAAGGTGTTATTGTATGTGAGATATGTACTTTCATAAATGGATTCTTAGGATACCATCAAGTATAGATAACTGAAGAGGACCAAATAAAGACCATGTTTACCACTGAATGGGGATCCTTTGTGTATACTGTAGTACCCTTTGGGTTGAAGAACACACCAACTATGTTCTCATAGATAGTTGTTAAAGCCTTTAAGGATTTCATCCATAAGTTTTATCAAGTCTACTTGGATGATTGGATAGTTTATGGCTTGGTTAAGGACCATTTCTCTAACTTAAGACTTATACTTGAGCACTATCAAGTATTACAAATATCAATAAACTTTTAAAAAAAGCATTTTTGCTACACCCTTCAATGTGCTCTAAGGACATTATTTATAAGGATGGAATTTTAGTAGACCCGATGAAGGTGTCTGTTATTATTCACCTCCCAACACCCAAGTCTCAATGTGAGGTTTGCACCTTCTTGGGCCATATCGCTTACTATATAAAATTCATTTTTGGATATACAAAGATTATCATACCCTAGGAAGATCTTTTAAATCATAATGAGCACTTCATATGGACTTGCTCCTATAAAAAAGCTTTTGAGACACTAAAGGACAAATTTGTTACCACTCCTATCCTCCAATTTCTTGATTTGGAAAAACCATTCCATATCCATGTTGATGCATTTGGAATGGTAGTTGGTGTAATCCTTGAAAAACTAGGTGAAGTTCACCTAGATCACCCAATCTACTTTGTTAGTAGGAAACTCATTCTAGCTGAGAGAAACTACACAACCATAGAGTATGAAGCACTATCAATGGTCTATGCTTTGCAAATTTTTTGATAGTAATTATTGGCCACTCCCTTTATCTTTTATATAGATCATGAGGCCTTAATGTACCTTATTAAAAAACCTTTATTATGTGGATAGATTTACCACTGGATAGTGTTGTTCTAAGAGTTTCAATTTTCCATCATGGTCAAATATGGAATTATGGTCCTGATCATCTATCCCAAATTGAGTTTGGAGAGCCATTGCATGCTATTGAAGATGATTTACCTAATGTTTATCTCTTTCATGTTACTCATGTACCTGAGGAGCTGGAAAATATTTTTGCCTTTCTAACCACTGACTTAGCACTTGACTATTTCACTCCTCAAACCAAAAAATAACTTGTGGTCCATACCACACCTTTTCACCTCATAGGAGGGGATATTTACAATCTTCGCCATGATGAGGTTATTTGACATTATGTTATGAAATATGAGTGTTCTAAGGTACTACAATAAGTTCATGAAGGCATTGTTGGAGGACACTATGTTGGAGAAGCTATTGCATGCAAAGTTATACTAGTTGGATTATGGTGGCCTACTCTTTTTCAAGATGCTAAGGTATATGTTAGGTAGTGTGACATATGTCAGTGCATAGGGAAACTGAACCGATGAGATACCATGCCTCTAAAGCTAATTCCCTCTCAAGAACCATTTGAGAAATGGGCCATTGATTTTGTTGGCCCCATCACTCTAGCTAGATGATGAATAGGTTCTTGGTATATCATCATAGTAACTGATTACCTCATGCATTAGGATGAAGCTGCACTAATGAAAGATTGTATATCTATCACTACTACACATTTCATTTGGGAACATATCATAACTCAATTTGGATGTCCCCTAAGATTCACTAGTGATTATAGCACCCATTTCCTAAATGAAACTGTTGGCATCTTATTGGATGAATTCATGATTGCACACCATAAAACAATGTCATATCACCCTGAAGCCAATGGCACTTTTGAGGCCTTCAACAAGATCTTAAGCACCCCTTGATGAAGATTTGTAATATTGGTCGAACTGACTAGGATGATAGGGTATCTATGGTACTTTGGGCTTACCGATAACTTATAATCACCCGAACAAAAACACCCCATTCAATTTAGTATATGGCAAAGAGGTGGTCCTTCTAGTTAAATTTTTGGTGACATCTATATGAAATAAAAAATGCATCATGTCTATAAATCAATATTGGCTCGAATAAGTTAGAACATACCTATACTTTCGATTGAGAATATATTTTTTAAGTGGGAGCATGACCAATATGGGGATCCATTAGACTTGATTAGGGGATCATTTATCACAATACACTATGATAAGGAGGGTTTCAAATCCTCTAGTATAACACAATCACACAATAACCCTAATGGGGTCCTAGGTTTTAATATTTCACCTATGCTAATAATAAAAAGAAAGCAAATTTAATCTAGTGCTCACCAAATCTTGTGGCACAAAGTGGGGGTTAGAAAAAATAAAACTAAACATGCATAGAAGACATATACTCATGTCAATGCATACAAAATTCTAATACATAGAAGAAAAACACAATTGGATTATCTATCTACTCTTACAAAGGAGAAATAAAGTTAGAAATACTTATCTTGAAGATGAACTCGCTGAGCCTTAATCTCTCCCTTGGCCAATGTGCTTCACAAGAGGTTGTTGTGGTATGTAAGGATGATAAGGATAAATCAACTATAGGATAAACAACCTATCAATGCATTCAAAAGACTTCTCCATACGATAAGATTTGTATCTCCAAAGAAAGTATGGAACCCTAAGCTTTGCTTCTCAAGTAGAATGGTCAATAAATAGATGTTTGTTCACACTTACTTCTTATTCACTTATTTCTTATCAAATGGTGGAAAATGAACTTGTATATATAGGTAGATCTTTCCCTAAATGCTTTTAAATATGTCATCCAATAGGGTCAACCCAGTCGATCATGTACAATTATGGTTAATAATTCACTAGGTCCTGAGCTAGGTCAGCCAAAGGTCAAAATAGATCCTAAGTGAAAATAACCTGAAACTATACAAGGTCGACCCAGTCAACTCTATATAGCTAACTGATAAAATGGGATCAAGGTAAGGAAAAGGAGGATAAAATGTGTCAAAATTTTTGAATGGGTTCAATCAAGAAGATCAAGCTTAGGTTTAATAGTTTTAGGAAATAAATGTGTAGATAACATGTGGCAAAAGGGACATTAATCTTGTGAAGCACCAATGGTCTGCCCACCCCTTTCCTAGTGTACCCCTTAAGACATGCACTTAGAGAGATTGAGACTCGATGAGTTCTTACAAGATACAAAGTGTCAATAATTAATAAAAGTTTTAAAATATTATGTGTATATATATGCCCCACTCGAAGCTCATCACGTGTCATGTGAGTGCAACATGGAATGGTGCTTTGAGAACTAAAACATGATAACACATAATGTTAATGCTAAGTAAGATTCAGTAAGTAGAAAATAAGATAAATGAAAGGACAGAATTGAAAAAAACATACCTTTACTTACCTTAGTGTTGTAGATAAAGAAATAAATTGTAAGAAAGGTGAAGGTGTCCAATGTGCAGAACACTAGGCAAACATGTAGAAGTTAGTGCAAAGAATAGCCAAAAATTAAAAAAATTGGAAGATAGGCATATAATAGTGGAAAATATTCTTTATGGTGTCATGAATCCAGAACATTTTATGGTTTGAAAAATGGATGAGTAAAAATAAAGATAGAGGCAAAACAAGGAATCTGTGGAAAAATAATTGAAAGATTTGAATTTGTGAAAAGTGGTTTTAAATAAGATGAAATGAAAGTCATTTGTTATTTTTGACTTGTGAAGGAGATAAAAAGAGATCTAATAAACCAAATGAGCTAGGATGGTGAGGAGACAACAGGCTAGGTGAGAGGGACCTCCAAAGATAGTAACAGGTGTAGGATAGGTGAGCAACTAAGAATCTTAAGCCAATTTTTGAATATTGTAGTGTTTTAAGTGTATTTTTATAAATTTGTAATTTTTAGCATATCTATATGTTAAAAGGAAACCAAATTGGATGCTATGGGTAGCAAAAATTGATTAGAGAAATGGGTTTGAAGGATTTGGGGAGAAAACTACCAAAAGATACTTTTTTTGTAAAATGTAAGGGGTTGACAGGGAAAAATAACTAGGTCAACCCAGTCAACCCAGTAGACTAAAAATTGGTAAAATCTACACTACTGACCTAGTAGGTATGTGCCGACCCTGTATATTTTATATACTACTGATCTAGTATAGTTTGCTAACTGATCTAACAAGTCCAAAATGACAACATAGTACTGGGGGGAAATAAGAGGGTTGACTTAAATTTTTAAATCAACCAAACTAAAAATAGAGAAATTTTGGTCAAACTAGTTTGACCAAAGAACTAGAATAGTACGAAAATGTGTGCAAGTGGTCGAAAGAGTGCTGAAAGGACCCAAAATGACCAACTAAGGGATGAGAGGGATGAGTAGGATAAAAATAAGTAAAAATCAATAAATTAAAGTGATTTAAGCTTGTTTTTTATTAAAATTTGCAAAAAGAATGTATTTTGACTATGCATGACATAGAGGATCTAATACATCTTTTATTATTTCTTGATTATAGGGACAACCTAGATTCTGGTGATTACTAGATGTGTCATGGCTATTAGATCTACTAGATCATCTAATGATAGAGGATAGGGCGAGATTGATCTCTGTAGGCCTAGGTGGCATAGCAGAGATGTGCAAGATACCTTTGAGCTCGGATCTATTAGTCATGTTCTTGGGATGCTAGAAATGATTGACTAACACCTTTAGGTATGAGGTGGAGGGGGATATGATAGATGTGGATATCACCTTGGAGGATATACATGCCATCATGGGCTTGTTGATAGAGGGGACACATGTGATGACTAGGATATCAAATAGTGATGAGGAGAGGAGAGCCTTAGCCATGTGGGCTACAGGATCCAAGATGATAGATGTAGGCCAGAGAGTGAGTATGTTTAACATATATACCTCATATATTATAGAAATCCAAAAGGTTGTGATAAGAGTTGTGACAACATGAGTTCTATACCATAATTCAGATGGAAAGGTGCCATTATTCATGATAGTCTTGAGCTAGATGATACTAGAGGAGAGAGTACTCTATGATCTAGGATATGTAATCTAGGTCCAGCTCATACATGACATGTATGGAGAGTTGGTCAGAGGGTAGAAGTATATTCAAGTTATTATTTTACTGATGACATAGATCTACGAGAGGTCTCCCATGTATCAACCAAATACGTTTCCCCATGCAGTTGATGATAGGTCACTTTGAGTATTGTGATGGAGATAGGACTAGGTAGCATAGGTTGTGCCCCACATGTTAGTGTTATAGATAGTGATATGGGTAGACATAGTATGGCAGCCTTATGGGCACATAACAACTACATGGTCAAGTTGGGACACAATTACACCAAATTTAGCATGAATAGAGGTGATAAGACATTATGCTTGGTGGACAGAGCCACATCTAGTGGCATGAGTACCAAGGTATATGGGCTTACCTCACCTAGTGGTATTGATAGTGGAACCCATGGTTTGGGCTTGACATGTTAGAGAGTTGCATGGGAGAGGAGGGCTAAGGCCACTAGTGGTGAGGCTAATGCTCACGTTACATTGTGAGAGACCATAGACTGGTTGAGCATGACAGGTAGTAGAGTAGGAGGGGATAGATGTGGAGGTGAAAGCACCAGAGGTACCATTACCATCTCTATAATAGGATGATAAGCAACCACTGAGGACATGACATTGATGGAGGCAAGAGGAGAAAGAGATAGTAGAGACCATGGATATCTCAGATGATCTAGCAGTTGGGTCAGGGTAGAGGTGGACTATAGAGAGGCCACTCAAGCATAGGATGAGATGGACTTGAGCTATGACTATAGGATTTGTTTCAGGAGGTGATCGATAGAGGAGGTCCTCAGAGGCTATGTAGATGGAGAGACTATGCTCGACAGTCACACAGATGGCAAGATAGTGGTGACTGACACACAAATAGGTAATAAAAGATGATTAAATTGTTAATTAAGTTTATTTGAAAATATACTAGAGATATATAGATTTTGAGATATATTAGTGATCTAATATCTATCTAGTTTGCTTTTTATAGGTGGAGTAAATAAGGAGATTATATGGGGGTCCCTAGTGAGAGGAGCACTTTATGATGTCCTGGATGAGACATTGATGCCATATGACCCCATGACATTGGAGGATCCTAGTGTACCATCTACCCTAGCTCAGGCGAGTTGGTTTAGACTAGATGGAGAGGTAGTAAGAAAAATATGAGTATACAAAGAGAGGATGAAACCACTAATAGAGATAGGTGTAGGAAAGACATGGGCATGACAAGCCCTGGCAAAGGAGAGAGTTGCACATTTGACTACAGTGACACATATGACATAGGAACATGCTTAGGCGAGAGTGATAAAGGAACAAGATAGAGTGACACATCTAGAGACCCTAGCCTAGTTAGCACAAGTGTAGGCATAGGTAGCTCATTTATAGGGGCAAGTGAAAAGATTGATATCTTAGACAACCTTGTTATAGTTTTCTATTCAAAGGGGTCAGACTAAGGCATCTATAGGCAACATGGCTAGGCCACAAGATAAACAAGATGGGTCCCAACCATTGAGCTGGGGAATTGTATATGATTGTATTATTGTATCAAAACTCATGAGATGTATATATATGGATCATTTTGGCATTCTTAATATTGATTGTATATATTGTCATTATGGTTGTGGATGTTGATGCTTTAGATATATTTCTTTCTAGCACATTTATTTATCTGTTTATTGTATATGCTATGGGAAATATATGAGGTGTGGTTTCTTTTATATAATTATGTAGGACACATGCATGGTTAAAAATAAACAGACAAAAACTTGACAAAATATAATCAATCAAAAAAATGTACTACACACTAGTTCAAGTTGGGAAATGTGTAATACAAAAAAATGACTAAGTATAAAGAACCAAAGGGTGGTAAACAAGATGATAATAAGGAATAATTTTTTTTTAAACCAGGCAAAAGATTTGGCATGAATTTAAAATAAGTAAAATCACACTAAATCACATTGGAAAGTATGAAAATAATGTAATAAAATGGAAGATCATATAAAAGGAAAAAAATGGTACAAAAATAAATCAAATTAAGTTATTCAATCATACTAAATCACGTTGGGAAGTATAAGAGGAAAAAAATATCAAAATTGGTCTTAAATTTATCACACTAATTTAAGCTGAGAAGTATGAAATTTTTAAGAAATGGTTGGATTCTTACATGTAATCAGAAAATAAGAAGATTAAAGTGAAGGAGAAATGAAGTAAGCATAAAACATACTAAATCAATTTGGGAAGCATGTCAATGATGTGTAACTTCATAATAAATCATATCTGGTCTCATTTTTGACACATGTAATTTTGATTGTGACTTGGATTATTGGAATTTTTTTGTGAGGAAGGCCAAGTCCTATCCATGGTCTTACATTGCAACTCACAAAGGAACACCATTGAGGTGGAATAAATGTGAAAATTGGGTAAATAAATGATGTGGGTAATAGGAAGGTATGATGTGGTAATTTTTGAGGATGGTCAGGTCCTATCCATAGTCTTACAATGTAACTCACAAATAGAATCCCAAGGGGAGTGATTAATGAAAAAAACAATATTTCTCAAGAGGAAATATGAGGAATATAGGGAATGTAAAAATAATAACTTAGACATCTTATGAGAAGACGTTAGGAGATGGAGGCAAAGTAAGGACATGAAAAGACACTAAGTGACTAATGACCATCAATGTATAAAGGAAACCTGTTCTCTATAGATACTAAGCTATGCAAGAAAATAAGTGTGATACTAAAATAAACTAATGAAGGTAGATTGGTACAAAAAATGTAAAATGGACCTACCTTCCCATATGTGTTCCATGTTCCTTAGGACCCCTTATAGAGCCGTCAGTCTACTATGAAGATTGGGTACTTGCATGAAAAAGTAGGTAGCACTAAAAGTTTTTTTTATTTTCCTTTTCTAATCTACTGATCAACTACACCCCAATGAACCTCATCTCTATCGTGAGGCCAACTGTGAAGTTTGAGCTTTGAATGGAAGAAGGAGATGTGCTTTGAATCACGTATTTTAGTGTGATTGAACTTTTAAGAATATTTTTGCCTTTTGTATCATTTCCTTTTATTTAAATGATTTGGATTTTGCATAGTTTTTATGGTTTTTTAAGATTCCTCCTCCATAAGGACTTGGAATGACCAATAATGAGAGATAGAGTGATACACATGAATGAGCTATAGGCTTAGGCTAAAGGAAGCTAAGTAACCAAAGAAAAGACTGACTAGGATACTTAGGCTTAATAATGAACCATCATGTTATCTCAAGTCTCAACCATGTATATGCTTAGTTTTCAAAAAAGGGGAATAAAGGGGAAAAATAAATCCAAATTGAATCGGTGAAAGAAGAATATAATGAGATTAATTATTTGCTAATTGATCACATGGTAATAGGAAATGACTAAAGGGAACCATGTTTGTATAACCAAGTCACAATGATAATTATCCATGAAAAATAGAGATGAGAAAGCAAAAAATCATGAAGACACAAGAAACGAATGTGAAAAAAAGGAAGAAGGAAAAAGAGAGAAAATATAAATAAATATATCTAAAACACAAATGATAATATAAGTAATATAGAGTGCAAAAGTAAAGTCACTATGTAATATAAATAAGTCAAATGATATAACAAATAGATAAATATAAGATTGGAGCACATGTCCAATCCAAATGTAAATGTAAAATCACCATGCATGTGCTCATAAATACTGATAAATCTACTCACACACATTATCCAAAACATCATATAGATCTCTATGAAGCTAGACATGAACTACTACTAATGTCTTATCTATCTTCAATAAAAATTGGGAAAATACCTCTTGTCTAATCTCCACAAAAAAATTAGGAATGTTGGATGGATCATGTTGAGGAGGGAAATTAGGTAAGGGATAATTGGGAGAATGTATGGGAATAGGATCTATGGGAGATGTAAGAATCACCAGTGGAGAAGGATCCATAGGTGATGGACTCACAAATGGAGAAGGATCCACAGGTGATGGAAGATCTTGAAGTGAAGGAATCACGAGTGGAGGCATAGAAGGTGATGAAAGGACCATAGGAGGGGATGGAACCACAAGAGGTCGAGCCATGGGAGAATAAGGAGGATCCTTCTTACAAGATTGACCTATGGGAGGAATAAAACAAGGTCTAGGAATAAGTATAAGGTGATCCTTAAGGGTTATTGAAGGATATAGTAATGATCAATGTGATGGGTGCCACATTGGTACCATAGATAATATACCTCTCCATTCTTAGGCATATATTTAGGAAGTACCTTCGAGGGAGGCATGGTCATGTCTAAGGACTAAGGGGAAGAAGGACACAAAGTATCAATATATTGTCATAGATTACAATAATGGGTGGATGAATGATTATCTGTTCCATGGAAGAAACATATATGATTGTGAGTGATCTTAATAGATGCACTCACAAGAGGAGTAATAGGAGTGGAAGAATATAGAGAAGACTTATTGGCCCATTTCATGGGAAATGGATCCATCTTAGGCACTGGAAGTAAACCATCACCAAGAGAGGGTGGTGGTGGTGAAGGAACTAGATTAGGCTCAACAGAAGGAGTAATGTGATCAAATTTAGGGATAGAATCAGTAACAATGGAAGCAAAAACATGTACAACTATAGCAAGAATAGAAATGGGCTCAACTATAGCAAGAATAGGAATGGGTTCCAAAGTGGGTTCCACTATGAAAGGGGCAAAATTTACATAAGACCTAATAAGGGTTACACTCATCTCAAGGGTAAACCAGGTATGATGGTCAATGTACCTAACAAAGTGGTAAGGCCCAATCATAGCATGATATATGAGCATACTCCTACAAGGAAACTTAAAAACTGGAGGTGTTAGTGCCATCTCTACCCTGTGATAAAGAGAAAAAATATTAAAATTAGGAACTACAAATGAGGAAAGATGAGAAGATGAATGAAAAGACTCAAACAAAGAAGAACAATAATGAACAATATCAGCATTATGAGCTTGTACAAGATGGCTTAAGAATGGATCATCTAAGGAATAACCATCATCATAATCTTGTGTGTGAAGGTCAATGATGCAAGTAGGGATGACCTTGTCATCTAAAGAAGTATGGTGAATAGAATTCCTAGTCTTGGTCAAGACACCAGGAATGTCATCGTAAGGAGGTTTGAAAGAATGACATTGTAAAAAAGTTGAAAGTTGTAAGATGAGATGAGGTGAGAGATCAATTTTTTTAATATTTAGGTTAATCTCATCAGGCTCATCATCATCAGAGTCTAAGAGGTTAGGAGGGATATTTTCAATGAGTTTAGGGTGCCCGTTGTAACCTCAAGTTGAATTGACAGGGAAATTAAAGCATTGAGACTTACATAATAGAACACTAGGCAAATGTTCAAGAGTAGGAATTTTAAAACACCATGGTCTTGGAATTGTTTGAAATTCCAAGGGTTAGTATCACCTTGAATCCTATAAATGGATCCATTATGAGGAAATTTACTATATTGGTAGGTAGAAGAAGTAATTGCTCTCATATGATGAGTCTACGGCCTACCAAACAAGAGGTTATAAGAGAGAGGAAAATTAAAGATCATCACATTCACATGAATGGTGATAGGTGAGATGATAATGGGAAGCCACACACAATCGAATAGAGGCATTTACCTTCTATCATATCTTTGGCATGTGCTCATGTGGACTTAAGATTTCATTTTGAATATCTAAGGGTCTTACTAAAATCAAGAGAGGTAACACATGTGCTATAACCCTCATCAATCAATGCATTTTTGACTTAGATATCACCTATTTGAACACTAATGAACAAAGGAGGATCATTCACATGAAGTATAATCTGATCAAGAATCATAGAGGCTATAGGAAATTTTAAGGAAAGATAAGTGTCCATAATTTTATCAATATGGATGGACATCTCTTCACATTGTTGTAATATACTATCCTCGGATATAGATAAGGCTGCTTCACATCCTACTAGAGGAGGACGAGGGACGTTCATCTTGAAAAAGAGTTGCATAAGATGGTTTTTATGATGTGGAGAGGTCCTCTTAAGCTCAAGAAATGGAATTTGGGATGGGAGATCAGTGAGTTCCATAATGGGATCCCACTAATCATAACCCATAAGAATGTTGTTAGATATAGATGAATAATGATTAAAAAGGTCCTCAAAAGGAGGAACCAAAGTGCATTAGAATTTTTATTGATAAGAAAGAGAAGGTTTAGAAAAAGTTTGTAAATTATGTTACGAATATGAAATAGGTTGTTCATGTTGGTTTTGAGAGTTGGTAGAAGAAGTGTTAGTAGAGGCTTGATTATCATTATTGTTATAATATGGATGAATGGTAGAAACATAATGAGAAGTGTTAGTAGAGGCTTGATTATCATTATTGTTATAATATGGATGAATGGTAGAAACAAAATGAGAAGTGTTATCCAAGGGAGAATTGGGAATTTGATCATCAAAGGTTATAAGGTCATCTTTCCCCAAATCATTTAAATGAGTTAGAGAATAATCCAAGATAACACAAAATGTTTGAGACAAAGGAGGATTGTAAATAGGTTGAGGATCAATGAAAGCAACAACCCTTTGCATATTAGTCATGTTAACCACATTCTCTCCAAAAGTGGGGTCAACAAAAAATTATACACTATTGGTGGAAGGGGTGGGTTTATTTTGGATGTCTTGATTAGATTGATGATTAGGAAGAGGGTATTTGTAGACATCCAAATGAGCATTGGATTGATTTAAGGCTTGAGTTTTAGTATGAGAATCATGAGCCTTAAAATCAATGTCATAGGTTTGTTAACATTTTTGAATGATAGAATCATGATCAAAATTAGGGCCAAGAAGAAAATTCATAGCTAAATTACAAAGCTACCTACATGTCTCATGAGAATGACCCCAACTAGCATGAAACCAACAAAATTTATTAGGATCATACCAAGATTTCATAGGATGAGTGGGATCAATTTCTCATGGTAGAGGCTTAGGTAGATGCTTAAGTAATTTAGCTAAGGATAGTGGTTTATGAATATTAATGTTATTTGGTGAAGATAAATGAGGATTGGTATATTGTTGAGAAGGGGGATCTAGTTCCAAAGATTGGTTAGGAATGACATCTTGAATAGTGTGAATAGTGTCATAAGAATCTATGACACCATCATTGGTATCATTACGATTATTGTTCTTAATAGGCAAGGACCCACAGAAGGTTGGGGTGGTTTGAATTGATGCATAAGGAAATATTGACATTTAGCTTGAGTAATAGCCTCCTCTAAAGTATGTGGAGAGAGAATACAAACCTGATATTGTAATTTGGAAAAAAGAGCATTAGTGAAGAGATAGAAAAGGTTATCATTGACCATGTTATGTTCACACTTGTTTGACAAATTTTTACACCTTTTAATAAAATCTTGAGTTATTTCATTTTCATGTTGTTTGCAATTTATGAAGTGGGCTAATGTATTTTTGGGAAGATCACTAATTTGAAATTCTTGAACTAAGGATTTACTAAATCTTCCAAACTAGCAAGGGAATGAGTTCTAAGTTGATTGTACCAATCTAAGGCATCACCCATGAGGGTTTTGGCTAAGATTTTGGTAGTGGTAAAGGTGTTCAATCTAACCCAATCCTTATAAATATTTCCAAATGTTTTAAGATGAAGGGTAGGATCAGTTTAGCCATTATAATAAATTTTAGGGATGATATCTCCTATATCAATATTAGTGATTTGAGTGGTAAGAGGCTCATTTTGAAGATGCTTAATGGTTTTGTTGACTAAAGGAGTTTGAGGAATGAGATTGCCTTGGGAGTCTTGAAGAAGAATAGGGGGAACATTTTGGTTATGCATGCCCCAAGTCATTGGTTGAGAATGAGTTTGAAGATGGAAAAAGTTATTTTGCATTCTCATAATTTTATTATTGTTATGAGCTTAAAAAGTATTCATTTTATTAAGTGTTTGTAATAATAATTGGTGGGTTTGATCGGCATTATTTAAAGCATTAGAGTTAGTATTGGAAATAGTATTAGTGGCTTGGGTACCACTATTGGTGTTGATAAGAGCTTGAGAGGAACTATGAGAATGTGAAACACTAGTGGTAAAATTTGCTTGTGTAGCAAAAGATGGACTAGTGAAGGGATGAGAAGAAGAAGCATTAGAAGCATGATTACCTTGGATAACAAACAATACAATAGGGGGAGGATTAAGGATAGTGGATCTTGTAAGAGGCCCATTATATGTATAACCTACCATGTTAGTGGAGATACTAGGCATGGAGGTGGAAGAAGTTAAATAAGAAGTCATGGTATGAGAAGGGGTCATAATCAAGGAAAGAGGATGAGAATAAAATAAAGTGGTCATTCCAAATCCATTTGAGAATGTAGGAGTAGGTGAATGAGGTTATTCAAATTGATCACTAATCATAAGATGGTAAATGGTAAAAGGATCCTTTCTTCTATGTTGAGTAAATTCAGAGATAAAGAATAGCATTTTGAGGGTATACTCTAATTTAGGTTGGTCTTCTAGGGAAAAGAGAGGATTATGCGATAAAGAGGTATTAGGAGGGGTCCCATAGTTCATTATGCGAGTGGTTGTGTGAACATTACTCTCATATAAGAGAGGAACCTTACTATACATATGGGAGACCTTATGAGGGTTGGTAAAACTAATCATGTTTGTTGAATTTAACTCAGTGTTGTCTTCAAATAGAAAATTCATAATGAAGGATAAGGACTAAAACTAGGTAATAGAAATGAAAAATTAAGGAGACAAGGGATGGTAGAAATAGTACAGGGTCAACTGGTTCAATGTAGTATAAAAAATATGGCGTAAAATAGTACAAGGTTGAGTGGGTCAATCTAGTATAGTAAATAGAGGCTACAAAAGTGTACAGGGTCAACTGGGTCGATCTAGTATAGTAGACAGGGAAAATTAGAAGGTCTATGATAAATTGTGTTGACTAAAATGACCATGCACTATAACAAGAATAATTTTTAAAGTACTTAGAAAATCAATAACTTAAGGGAAACAAACAATCAATTAGATCAATGAAGTTGATCCAATTGAGGCACACAACACAAAACCTTGCACCAACATTGGCCAATGTAAGTTTTTGAAATATGAAATACAATTGAGAAAATAACAAGAAATCAACTTGAAAAGTACAAGATAACTAGATGGTCAACTTCAATTTTGTTAGATTATTAGAATATAGTTTTAAATGTGATAGGAAGTTGGCTATAAGCAAGGAACTAAAAATCTATCTAAGGATGGTTTCAAGATGTTTGAGTTGAAAGGGATATGTATTGGCAATGGTATAAGTTTGGTATTGGGGCCTACCTCCTCACTTCACACACCATAGTGATAAGGGTGTCAGGTGCTTAGCCAAAATATACCATTAACCATGTATTTATACTTGGCCAAAAAACCAAGTTAGCTTCCTCGTTGGTGATGAAATCCAAGTAGGTTAGACTTGGGTTGATAATTGTTAAAGTACTTGTTTAATATTTTATGATTTGGTCATGTGTACATAAAATAGAAAATAGTGAAACTAAATGGTAAATTGAAAACCACCAAATTAGACTATGTGGACTATTCTAAGCATGCAAGCAATAAGGAATGAAAGTGTGAGCTAATTACTATCATATAAAGGTTAATTTTAACTTTGAAACATGGTATAGTGTTGATGTAGTCAATAGTGTATGCATAAAATATAGAATAGGGTCAATAATGTCACCTCTATACTATGGAAGCAAGGTCTAAAAATGAATAGGGTTGACAGAGTCAATCCATTTATCTAGATAACACACATAATACAAAACTTGGTCGATAGGGTCGATACAGTTAACTGTATAAGGGAAATTTTAAATACTACAAACTATGAAGGAAAGACTATAAGGAAAGAGAGAAATAATAGAAAGGTACCTTGGTGGGTCTGAAGATGTAAAGAAGTGAGATTGCTATAAAAATACCTTGATAAATGCTTGAAAATTTTGCTAACAGGGTCGATTAGGTCGATCTAGCTTTGCAGAAGCCTATTGATGATTGCTTAAAATGTACAAGGTCAACATGGTTGACCTAGTATGTTGAAAAAAATGCTTGAAAATGTATAGGATTGACTAGGTTGATCTAGTAGTCTAAACTGAAGTCTAAAAATCTATAAAATTATGTTGGGTCGATCCAATAGCCTGTACCTAAAAACTTTCACATAGAAATTAGAACTGGGTTAATGTAGTCGACCCAGTATGGTAAATATATGATAAAAATAATGATAAAATAATGAAATAAGTGAATAAATATTATAAGGGTTAGTTCACATCAGGTTCACCATAATGTATGCAATTAGAAATGTATCATTTCTATAAATCAATCATGGTTCAGAGAAGATATAACATACCTACACTTCCAATTGGGAAAACATTTGTTAAGCAAGAGCATGACCAATATGGGGATCTACTAGACCCGATTAGGGGAACACTTATCATAATACACTATGCTAAGGAGGGTTCCAAAGCCTCCAATCTAACATAATCATGCAATAACCCTAAGGAGGTCCTAGGTTTTAATATTTCACCTATGCCAATAACAATAAAGTAAATCTAATCTAGTGCTCACCAAAGCTTGTGGCACAAAGTGGGGGTTAAAAAATTAAAACTAAACATCCATATAAGACATACTCACGTCAATGTATACATAATTCTAATACATGGAAGAGAAGCACAATTTCATTATCTATCTACTCTTATAAAGGATAAATAAAGTTAGGAATACTTACCTTGAAGATGAACTTGCCGAGCCTCAATATCTCCCTTGGACAAGGTGCTTCGTAAGAGGTTATTGTAGTATGTAAGGATGATAAAGGTAAATTAACTATAGGATACACAACTTATCAATGTATCCAAAAGACTTCTCCACAAGACAGGATCCATATCTCCAAGGAAAGTATGGAACCCTAAGATTTAATTCTCAATTAGAATGGTCAATAAGTAGATGTTCATTCATACTTCTTATTCACTTATTTCTTATCAAATGGTGGAAAATGAACTTGTATATAAAGGTGGATCTTTCCCTAAACCCTTCTGAATATGTCAGTCGATAGGGTCAACCCAGTCAACCCTATATAATTTTGGTCAATAATTCACTAGGTCTCAAGCTAGGTTGGCCAAAGGTCAAAATAGTTCCTAAGTGAAAATAACCCAAAACTATACAGGATCCACCTAGTCGACCCTATATAGCCAACTGATAAAATGGGATTATGGTAAGGAAAAAAAGGATAAAATGTGTCAAAAGTCAAGAATGGGTTCAACTAAGAAGAGCAAGATTAAGGTTAATGGTTTTAGGAGACAAGTGTGTAGATAACATGTGGCAAAAGGGACAACAATCATGCGAAGCACCAATGGTCTACCCACCCCTTTCTCAATGCACCCCTTAAGGTGTGTACGCATAGAGATTGAGACTCAACATGTTCCTACAAGATACAAAGTGTTAGTAATCAATAAAATTTTGAAAATATTATGTGTATACACCATCTTTTTGTATTGATCATATAAGATAAATGGATGAGGAGTCATCCTTGAAAGAATTCCTAGATACTTGGTTATAACTTGATTAGGCCTATTTCCTCACTCATTGGAATCAAGATGTGAAAAGTGAAAATAGAAAGCATGACATGATCACCACATAAAGCATAAAATATTTTCCCCAAGAATGAAAGTATTGATATATGACTCCAATTTCATGCACTATTTTGGAAAACTTTGGATTTACTGGGATGGTCCTTTTGTCATTCATAACATTTAGCCTATCAAAGCTTGTCAGTTACAAAGGTTGGATGATCAGTTCCTTCCTAAGCATTACAATGGAAGCTAACTTTGACTGTATTTCACTTTTGATTAATTTAAATATTATAAAATAATAAAGCTTATGCCATTAGTTTAGGATTTCTTGTTTTTCAATAAAAGCGTTGCCTTTGTGGCATGAACATTTTTTTAATGTAATTATCTTTAAGTTTGTATTTGTATTTTTGTGGAGGACCATGACTCAATTCTAGTGTAGGGTGAGGGATATATGGATTCATGATTAAATATAGGTGCATAAGATACTTAGGAACGTAAGATACCTAGGGCATACAAGGAATTTAGGGCATGCAAGGTACTTAGGGCATGAAAGTCATTTAAGGAATGAAAACTAAATAGCCTAAGGATAAGGTATTCCTACCATTAGTTTAAATTTTGAAAGACACAACTATATTCCACTCCAAGAAAAGTGTAGGACATAGTTGTCTTCCACTTCAAGGAAAGGCATAGGACAAGACATGTTATTAATATGGAAAAGGATAGTAATTGAAATAAATGTGCCAATGGTGTGATAAGACAATACATTTAAATGAATTTATGATGAGAAGCGATAGTCAAAGAGTGATGGCCATTGGAAAATTCATTAATGATGAGAAATGATGAATGAGCTAAAATGGAATAGTAAATGTGTACCACCTTGTTGAGCCTATAAATAGACAAGTTAGCTCATTTTTATGGTTTACTTTTGTGTTTATTTGAAATTATAAGAGCTGAAATCTGAGAACAAAGAAAATACTATATCCAAGAGTAAAGAGAGCAAGATCAATTCCAGATTTAAAATATGAAACATAACGAGTTGATATATAGGTATTAAGGTGAGTGTTAATCCATGTAATCAAGGCATAAGGGAACTCTAGAACATGGCTACAATAGGGAAAGCTTATAGGTTGTAGGTTGTAGAAGTATGCCATTAGAGGGCACTTAAACTCAAAAAGTTGAAGTCATCAACTATAATCACGTATTCATTTGGGAAATTTGGATGGTTGTGCATCAAGATTTGGGCTCCTTAGAGGGTGATGTAGCCTAAGAAAAAGGCCTTAAGGATGAATCCATTACCTACTATACTAGAGGAAGAGGAGGTAGTTGGAGGAGAGACGGTTTTCATTAAAGAAGAGACACTAGAGGATCATGCATAGTTTATTAAAAGGGGAGAAACAAGTATGGCATGATAAACTAAGAAGACTCAATCATCTCTGCCCCCACCTCTAATGATTGAGGAAATGAAGTATCTTGAGTTGGTGTTGTGCATGGAGAATTGGGTCTCCAAGATGCCCTCTTGTATGATTTTTGACTACAACCATTGTCAACATGGGAATGAGGTTGAGTTACAGATTGATTATAGATTCAAACATTAGAACACCAAGGATCATTTGGTCAATGATCTTAATATCTTCAACATGTTGAATGCTATGGGGTTATTCCAACTTTTCAATTTACCTTACTTTAGAAAACCCATGGAAGTGATCAAGTTCCTTATTTTTTGCATCCATGAGGACTATCTCTTTTTTGTCAAGCATAACATGAAGATCATGTCTGAGAGGATAAGTAAGGTATCGACACTATATTATTTAGGGTTAGATGTGGTCAATGACTTTGCCAAAATAATGAGGTCCAAAATATAGCCATAGTGTTGATGTACCATAAGCAGGGCCATGCCATGAATATAAAGAACTTGTCAAATCCTTCCCTTCAGGTTACGATGTAGATCATCATGACCAAGATCAATAGGAATAATCATTTGAAGGAGGTTAACATGTCTCACCTCTACATCACCCATCAAGTCACTCAAGGCTTAAAATATAATTGGACTATGTATTTTAGCTAGAAAATTGTTGAAGACATAGATAAGATCCATCAAATACCCAACCATAGTTTTCCATGGGGAGTAATTCTACTTTTGATGGTTTTTGATGAGATTGGCATATGAGAATACACCTAGAGAGAGCTAAAGTGGGCATACCTACCTAAGAAAAATTCCCCTACCAAGTGCTATAAGGCATTCACATGCCCAAGGCACATCACCCCCTCTTATAAAATAAAGATGAAGTATTGGTTTGATGGCATAAAGGAGGAATTTGAGAATGAATGATGCATCTTGAAGGATTTTCCCATCTTAGATTCTAAGCAAGCATAACCTATAGTGAATCAACCCTTATCTCTTGCATGCATCAGGATGGTCCCTTCCAGAGAACTCTTTGCATGGTTAAAGTTACTGTATGCCTTTTCAGCATGGTAATTTTTCAATTCTATAAACTAGATCTATGACACATATCCTATTACACTAGAGGTATAAAATATTGATTTGGAGATTCATACCCTCTAAAAGATGTATTCCTATCTAGGTAAGAAGGAATACAAGGAGAAGGAGATGGGCCTGACAGATATAAAATTCAAAAAAATACTGGTGGGAGAATAGGTACACAATTTTTTTTATATGCGTCAACCCAAGAAGGAATAAAATGGCATAAAACATAAGGAAAATCTCCCACCAACACCTCCATTGAAGAACAATAAGAAATTTGAGCATGATGTTAGTGAAAGTGGTCAGCAGGCTTCACAAAAGTGGCATAAGACTACCCAATCACCACGGCCAAACCCCTCACCACCTAGACCCTCACCTACTTGACCATATTCACCACACCCTTCTCCACCTCTCCCTTCTCCTCCCTGACCTTCTCCACCTAAATTTCCACTACTAAAAATACCTTCACTCCCACCTTCTCCTCCACACATTTTTCTAACTCTACCTCCACTCTATAAAACAACTCCATAACCATCTCCCCCAAAATTTTCATAATTAGAAGCTACACATTAACGATTCATAGAGAAAGCACCCAATCAGGAAGTCCCTACAATCTAGATGGAAGCATTAGAACATTATTTTGAGAAGACACCCTCCTCAGTGCGAGAGGAAGAGGCCACCTCTAACAACTCACCACTTAACATTGGGCACCTTTATGATAAAGAGGGGGATGGTGAATAGCAAGAGATGAGTGGAATGGCCATTGATAGTAATTACTTAGCTACCAATGCAAGGGTTAAGATCTTAGAATGTAACCTAAATAAAGGGAGGGAGTTGGTTGGATCCATAGAAGAGCCTACTATTGATGCATCTACCAATGTGTGTGATTGTTATCAAGTAGGCATCCCTAATAGGATGTTATATCTATGGTCATACTTCCTTCCTCATGATGTAACTCTAAAGAAAAGGAAGTAGGTGTCTTTTTTATTGGACATGTACAATGAGGAGAGTGCCTTTGAGCTCACCCAAAATAGCCTTTCTTTAGGTCTTGATGCTCCTACATTGCCCAAACCACCATGGGTGGATCCCCAAAATATCACCCATCTGCAAGGCAATGTAACATTCTTAAATATGGCCTTGGAGGTCACACACCAAAATATTTTATTGGATTCTAATGCATGTAGTGTATAGAAGAAACATATCCAGGTGGTGGGTGCATATAATATGGAATTTTTTACCAAGAAGGCACTCATCGAAGAAGTGGATGCTTTAAAACAACACTTAAAGGAGGCCATGGAGGTAAAATTTAAAACATTAAATTTATGTAAGACAATTTTGGGATAGGATCTAGTACTGGTGGATGGCGTACCTCTTGATGGGGATGCCATAGACAAACTAGAAACCTTGGTGAACCTCCTATTAAAATTCTACAAGGAGTAGGTTGTGTTGAGAGATGAGGGCCATTAGATAATAGAGCAATTCACTGAGGTAGTTAAATTTTTAAATCATGCCCTAAAGAGATTTGGGGAAGTCATCCCCATTTTGGATGGAATTTTTGAATGGTTGGCATGCCCAAATAAGATCTTGGAGGCCTAAATCCAAGCAGAAGAAGCCCAAAGGTAGCAGATAGTTGATGTTGTACTCTTAATAAGGAATCGTGCCGAGTGTGCCAAAACATTCAAGGATGTGGAGATGAACACATCATCAACAATTGAATGCTATTTTTAAAACCCTATGAGGATAGATTGTCAAAGAAGTCTCAATACTTGAAGACATCTAGATAGATGTCAGCATGTCCCTGGATGAATTGGTCAAGAAAGCCAATGAGACATCTAGACAACTTGAGGAGATGAAGAAGTCTAAAGAGGCCATTAAGGTAATAACTACTATGTTGCTTGACACATTATCACATTGGGATAATGTCAAGAATCAAATCAAATAGATGGGGCCTGAATTTTTGGTGGAGGTCGCCAGAGAGACTTAGTCCAAGATGGACTACGAACATAGTGTGGGGTGATGTTGGACCCCAAATTTTGGCCAAGTGTTTTGAAAATTTAGAACAAAAATAGCATGACATGGAAGGATCTTAGATTGAAATACTATGGCATGAAATTTGAATGGTAAAGAAGTACTATGACATGAAACCTATAGGGCATGGAAGCACTAAAGCATGGAAGCACCAGTGTGAGAGGACCCAGTCAAAGGAGAATTAGTCATGAGGAATCTGAGAGCATAAGACTCAAAACAATAGAATAAGACTTGGGGACCACATGGGAAGTGGGAGTAGTTAAGGAGTGATTCATAAGGGTCACCCAGATTGTATCCATTAGAAGATTTATACTAGCCCACAAGGAGATAAACACATGGCAACAAGAATCTATCATAGAGAGAGTATATAGGGGGAATAATGACCTGAGTGCTTAGGAGAGGTTAGTTGATAGGGCACCATGACTCTTAGTTTATTTTTAATTTTTTGGTCAATTACTCCTATCATTAATTTTGTAAATACCTGGTTAGGGATAAACAAGTACAAATACCCCTATTATAAAGCACTATGACGATGAAATTTGTTTGATAAAACTTTGTTGATGCTTAATATATTCATTGCAGATATTATAAACATTATTGTGTTCATGTTCAGTTGAATAGATAAGTTGTGTATCTATGATAGGTTGAGTTGAGAATTTGGTGATTGGAACTTAGTATGAAATCTAAACTAATCTTTTCTTTTTCTAAGTAACAACTCTAAACTACAATGGCATTAATATGCATAATTATGGTGATCGAACTTAGTATTCCAAGGATCAAAGTAGTCTATCTTTGCCTTTATGTAATAACTATTTAAATACATATTTAACATAAGGAATATGACTAAGTTAATGCTACTACGCAATAAAACCTATAAGAATCGGTCTCTAGTTGTGCACTTTGGGTGAGTGCATAATACCATAGTCTTGCGTGAAAGGGCCATCATGCTATATCATTGGGATACACTTCAGTGCCAAAGCTATAATAAGACTAAAAACCCAACAAGACCTCTTCTTACAAATTTTTAACAAAATAAGAGCCACCAACCTTCCTAGGAGACTAGTCAAGAATTTACATGCACTAATTTATATCTAAACGTTATTATATCTTATTTTTAAATTATATATATATTAACTTTTGGATTTAAAAACTTAGCCAAGGAAGGTGGGGCCAGGTTTGCTTGTGGTAATTTTGATTTTAATAAAAAAATTATTTATTAAATAATTTCATAGACATTATAATAAACATTTCATGCTTCTAAGTAGAGATATGACACTCATGTAGATGTAATAGTTCTCATAATAACTTGAATAGGTCACCAAACTGCATGAAAATTTTTCAACCTTCTTGAATCCTTGACACAAAGTAGATTACACTTTCAAAATCAAAAATTTGATGCATAATTTAGATTTCTCATTTTATCAAGTCATACTATGGCACTTGAGGTGGAGATAATTTTTTTTTTAAGAGCTTTGAATGGCCTTCTCAAGGTCTAAAATTTTGTAAGAGGTCTTGAAACTCCATGATGATATAACCAAAACCTTAAAAAAATAATTATGGATCTAAAAAAATAATTTTTGAATTTGTCTAATGCCACAAGCTTGTACAACCATGCCTAAGCAACACAAATATTCAAAAAAACTAATTCTAGTTGCTTTAAAGGAGATTTGGATTGCTTGAATGGAGATTGTAAACCCAAAATGTCTTCTACTAGACTCCACAACATCAAAAAAATGAAACAATAGGGATTTCAAACTTCTAAGGTCATATTATGGTTGTATAACTCCTTTACAAGGATGAAAAACCTGAATTTGACTTTGAAATTTAATATTAATATAATAAAAATTGATTGCCAAACTTGTCAATCCTCTACACTCCCTCTAGATTTAGTTCCATGAAAGATTGAATAAAGCAATACATATGCAATAAAAATACACATGAGGTCTAGAATGTAAATGATTAACAAAGGATAGAATAATTAGATCACATAGATCAATGTACACATGATACAAATATTAACATGATAAAACCTCAAGAGGTAAAAACCCACAAAGATGATATTAATATAATCGAGAAATTATTCCTCCAATACAAAGCCTTTAACTTCTCACTTCCTCTTAAGTAAAACTTTACAAAACACTGTAATATATTTGTCACACTCAAATATAACTCAATCGTTGATATTCAATTGAGTGTTTTATAATTCACCAAATATGTATTACAATATGGGTAAAATTGTATTTATAATGTGGATGAAGGGAGGTGACTAACCAATGGGTACATCCATCCCAAGAATCATCTAAATAATTGATAATAAATAAAAAACTATGTTTTATTATTTATTTACACAAGGTTTTCACCTCTCATAAATAAATAATAAATCATTATTATTTAATTATACCAAACTATACTAAGGTTCTAAAATACCCCACTCAGTCATTAAATATTCTAACAACATTTTGGCATTCATGTCAGCTTTACATGTGTTTGAATTTGATGGTTGTTTGATCCATCAAGACTATCAATTATCAGAATTCATTCCCTTTGGGATAAAATGTTTTAGTTTATTTAAGCCTATCAATTTTGGGTCCTTTTCTTCTCTCAATTAGATTTAATTGGTTGTTTTATATGATTTTATCTTGAGACTTTGTCATGCATCTTTTAAAGGGACTAGGGGTTCACATGATTTCCTTTTTAAACCTGATCATTATATTAATTGATCGACTAGATTCAAATGGAGAGGTTATTCAATCACGTAGTTTTTTCCTCTAGTTTTATCATATTTTTGACATATTTCAACTTAAAGTGGTTGATGGTCTGTACTTTTTTATCTTCTAGACTTAGTCATTTTTCCTAGAAGTAAACTAAATTCATTGTACTTGACAAAAAACCCCTTTTTATTTTTCTAATATATTGGGCTTTGTTTCTTTTGATTTGATTTTGTTAGTCATTTTTATTTTGATGCTTTTAGACTTGGTTGTTTTATTTTAAATTCAAATTAACTTAGCAGTTAGTTTCTTTTATACAGACCCAAATTCATTGAGAAGCTACCACCTATCAAGGTCTTGGGCTTCTATTTCTCTAGAGCACTTTAGACAAATGACTCACCCAAACATCCTCTGGGTATCCAATATTGTGTCGCATATTACAATCATATTTTTATGGGCCCTTAGAATGGTCCGTATAAGGTCAATAGGTAGTAGACCCTTCAAGTGAATGAGATGATTCCACATGGTAATATCCCACTTCTCTATGCCCCCAAGTCAAAAAAAGTACTATGATAAAGTAAAATCAAGTTAGAGTTTGGGATGAGGCAACATGGCAACATCTTAAGACACATGGTGAGAGTTAGGACACATTGAACATCAATAAGGTCTTGTAGAGATTCAGGTGAGTAGGATCTTGCCACTTTTCAAGATCTCACTACACCATAGCTAAATAAAGGTCAAGATGATCTGGACCCTCATCCAAGCTATGAATTAATATAAAATCACCATGTAGTAGGACCTTGATATATTATAGACATAATGGATTTTTTTAGCAGTGAAAAGTGGGCACATCAAGTGACCTTTTCAAGGTTGACACATAGACCTCCATGAAAAGAATCAAATTATATGGCCATCAAGATTTGGAAATTAAATTATGAGTGTAATCATATTTATATGGTCATGGAATATCTTATTTTCTAGTGCAATAAAGATCATGGGAACTAATTTATAAGTATGTTAGATAGTGGGTTGAGTTACATAATGGTGTGCACACCATGATTAGGCAAGCTAAGATCACAAAAGATCAAATGAATGCCTTAATCTAGCATTGGGGTTTTTCCATAGAACATGTTCTAAAGACTATCCCAAGGATATTTCCTTTACATTCAGGTGCCCAAGAGAGTTTGACCCGATATTTAATATAATGATAATCCATTAAAAGGACCAAGATTCAACTTGAACCAATGTAAATTAAAATAATGCATTATTCCAATATTGTCATATTACCAACATTCAATGGGAAAATGTGCATTCCAAGGAAGCATTGTTATTTTGAAGATGAACACATTGAATTTGTGTCTTGGTTGGTACCTATTATTTAATGCTGTAACCACCTAGTGGGTGAATTATATTGGATTGAAAATCTATATAAAACCAGCAATCAGACTTAGGAGAGGCTAGTGTTAGGAATAAAATAGCTCTGATACTACATGATAAGATCAATAATATATATCCTAGTATGCAAGTAAATAATGTGGAAAAATAAGCTACAAAAATAATGAAATAAGAGGGAAAACATTACACAAGAGATTACATGGAAAACCCTTGCAAACAAGTAAGGGAAAAAATCACAGGGCAAATGGCAGCTTCTAGACTTCATTACTTCAGTAACTCATCTCTTACAATAGCTCCTTTAGCAACTCCTTTCAGTAATAACAAACAAGGACTCAAGTGATCCAAGAATACAATGTCTCTAGGATCTAACCTTCAACCTCAAGGATAACCATGCTTCTAACAAAGCATATAATGCATCTAGGTGAGCGAAGCTTACATAGCCTCTAGGCTCTACCTATCTACAAGCATGAAAGCTCAATATTGCAAGGATCCAAGAGTGATCCATATAAGTATGAACAAATATAAAGAGAATGCATGTTATTAATAGTATTTACAATGAGAAGAGAGGGGAGAGAGAAACATCATAGTGTCCCCAAAACATTCACGACATTTGAGTGGGGGTGTCATGTGATCTTCAAATGTATTTGTCTTTATGTGAAAAGTCATAAAATTTGATCCTCCATTAGAAAAGATCATGTGACACCTCCATGTGGATCCAAACCTATGCCCCACTTCCATAAGTGAGTCCAAACACTCAATAGTGTTATTCTTGTCTTCATCACCAAGGGTCAACAAAGTGGATGCTCCACTTTAGACAAGATCCAAGCCACCCCATGTGACTCTAATAATTTCACCCCACTCACACATGTGAGTTCAATCTACAATAGTGCATTATTGTATTCATATTCACATGTGAACACATGAGTCCAAAAGGTGTTGCAATCACCTTTTGACTCTAACTAGACATGTGAATCCTAGGGCCCCTTAGAAATTTGACCCATACATGACCCCTTGTGTTTTGCATACCAAGAAAAATAACCTGTGAATACTATGGACAAAATCCATGTCCTCTAGTAGAGTATTATGCCCCACTCCCCATCACATCATCCTGATCACATTTGGGACCCTCCATTGGGCCCGACCACATCACTAACCATCCACATCATCAACATGCCACATCATCATGAATAGTGTCCATGAATAGTGACTATGAATAATGCTTCATAAATAATGATTATGAATAGTGACTTCACACCTAACATAATCCCACTTGAAGTCAATATACATAGGTTTTTACCACACTTGAGTATTTTATAACCAACTATCCATCAATGCCCACTACTGCCCTAATACAAACCTAGTATAAGTATTCTTGCATTACTAAAACCTATTTTCCCTGATTTGCTTTGTCAACATCTACTCCTCCATAGCATATTACAACACTGAAGTGACAAATCACTTATCAACAACACATATTGATCCTCTAATTAGGATTCTACCATGAACTTCTCATAACTCCCACTACTTGAGAATATCTAGTTTAGTGCTCACCATGGCATCATGAGGCCTCTTACTCCTGATGAATCCAATAAATAAGATACAACATGTCTTATCCTCTTCTAGGACACTCCTGGGAATAAAACTCAAAATGCAAGAAGTGGGGTACTTCCTTGCTTTCCTATCCTTGTGCATCTCCATCCTTGGTTTGCTCCTTCTATCACCTTCATCATGTCTTAGTCACTGATCCAACACACTAGTGATCATGTTGGGGCTTGCATCCAACATGTCAATGACACATATCAACAACATCTACTAATCACTTTGGCTCTCCATGAAAGTAATGAATATCATGTACTCCCTCAGCACATCTAATGGAAACTCATGAAATAATTTCTTCAAAATATAAACCAAAAACACTTTTACCTCATCCATCTATCTATCTCTCCCTAAGAGATATCACCATGTAGGAATCACACTACTCTAACTCCTTGAACATCAAAAAGTTCAAGTATCACTCTTGATAGTAGTTAAGAGAGAAGATCTCACAAAATTCAAAACTAGACTTATCCACATAGCCACCAAGCTATCAACATGGCCTAAGTTTACTGGACCAATAACAACTATTGGGAAGTCATAGTGGTACTTGGTACACCAATGCACTTACCAATTTTTTAACCTAAAAAATACATCCAAAATACATCATTGATCTACCAATTTTTTTCAAAACACCAACTCATGTGCCTCCAATATTACTCTATGCATTAGTCTACCTAGCTACTCACCACAACCATATGCACAACACTCCATCAACCCTGAGTTATATGGTCAACACCAACCTTATATTTTTGGGAACACTATGTTTCACTTGCTCATCTACATCTTCATCTTCCTCATCCTTAACTACTTCAAAATAGGTACAACTTTATGTTTATTTGTACCTCCTTCTTTCACATGGATTTTTGTCTTCAACATCTTGATTAAAAACATGTGGTTAGTAGGATACCACATCATAAACCCCTTCCTATTTTGTTTCCAAGAACCACAACAAAGTCATCACCTTGTCCTCAACCTCCTCCAAAGGAGACCATATTACTTCTCAAGATGTATAGTTGTTTCATATTTAACAAGAACACTATTTAGTCTATTGACTTGTCTAGAAAAGTTTTTTCATCTTTTTCCTCCACTCATATGTGGGCTTATCTTCAAAAACATGAAGACAATAGGATATTCACGAATATATCTTCCACCTTGATCTTCAAAGAGTTACCTACCAAAATAAAACTTTATTTTTCTTCTTCAACACGGTCTCTCCTCTTTTCATGGTAGCTTTCACTTGTACAAACCAACCAATAATGGAAAACACTCACAAATGAGGTTTTTCACCATGGCTATAATACCAAATGTTATATTCATACACAAACTAACCAAGGATTTTCTACTAGATATTAGGAATAAAATAGATATGATACTACATGACAAGATCAATAAGCTATATCCTACTATGCAAGTAAATGATGCGAAAAAATAAGATAAAAAAATCATGGAACAAGAGGGAACACATTACATAAGAGATTATATGTAAAAACCTTGCAAACAAGAAATGGAAAAAACCATAGGGAAAATGGTAGCTTTTAGACTTTATTACTTCAACAACTCCTCTCTTACAACAACTCCTCTAGCAACTCCTTTTAGTGATAACAAACAAGCACTCAAGTGAGCCAAACATACAATGCCTTTAGGCTCTAACCTCCAACCTCAAGGATAACCATGCTTTCAACAAAACATACAATGCATCTAGGTGAGCCAAGAGTACATAGCCTCCATTCTCTACCTATTTACAAGCATTCAAGCTCAAGCTTGCAAGGATCCAAGAGTGATCCATCTAAGGATGAATAAATACAAAGATAATGAATGATATTAATAGCATTACAATGAGAAGAGAGATAAACATTATAGTGTTCCCAAATAATTTTCCATAATTGAATGGAGGTGTCATGTGATCTTCAAATGTGTTTGTATTTATGTGTAAAAGTTATCAAATTTGATCCTCCATTAGACAAGAACATGTGCCACCTCCATGTTGCTCCAAAACTTGTGCCCCACTTCCATAAGTGAGTCCAAACACTTAATATTTTTCTTATTATCTTCATCACCAAGGGTCAAATAAGTGGATTCTATACTTTAGATAAGACCCAAGCCACCCCATGTGATTCCAAGAATTATACCCCACTCACACATGTGAGGTCAATCTGCAATAGTGCATTTTTGTCTTCATCTTCACATGTGAACACAAGAGTCCAAAAGGTGTAATCACCTTTTGAATCTAACTAGACATGTGAATCCTAGGGCCCCTTATAAATTCAACCCATACATGACCCTTTGTCTTTTACACACAAAGACAACCCACATGTGACTACTAGGGACAAAACTCATGTCCTCTAGTGGAGTACTATGCCCCACTCCTTATCACATCATCTTGATCTCACTTGGGGCCCTCCATGGGCCCCTGCCACATCATTAATTAGCCACATCACTAGCCATCCATATCACCAACATGCCACATCACCATGAATAATGATTTTTTAATAATGTTTATGAATAATGACTTCACACCTAACAACTAGTTGTTTTTGTATTAGAGAGTAGAGTAGAGGATTAAACACTTATTTCTTACAATTTCTCACTTAATTAATTTTTCTTGTGAGCAATGTTATTGTGAGGCATTTTATGTACTTTTGATTATATGGATCCAAACGTTATTTTTCAATCAAATATCTATCAATTTAAAGGTTGTGAAGAATTTTCATTATCTGCACATGTATATGGTGATTTTGTCCATATTTATTTATATCTAAACACTTTAGACTCTTGATTCATCTTTATTTATGGTTGTGTGTATATTGGTCAAACAACAAATTGATTTTATGGATACCATTTAATTGAGTGGATCATATTTATCTTCACTACAAAACAAGCTTACCTCTTTCTCTTTCCCTTTCTCTTTTGTTATTTTTAATAAATTTGATAGAGTAGGTATATTATATTTAAATTTGTAATTTGTGGTTACATGTTTATCTTGATTGTAAACCATGTCATTGTTATTAATGCACCATTGAATCCATGTATGCAATGAAGAATAATTACATAATTTGTACTCCCATGATAAATCCAAATTGATAATTTTCTAGGAAACTAATCCACAGTACCAATATTACCAATCATTTATCCAAGAATTATTCTAAATGTGCCCCTTCAAATGGAACAATTACACATCAACCACTAGGTTACCCAACAATACAAAGACCTAGTGATATAGGCCTTGAGGAGATTTCATCTCTTTTTAGGAAAGGTCGAGTAAATCCCCACCCTACTTAAGTCAGTGTGCCAAATAACCCATTAATAGATTGATGATAGAATGAGGGTCCAAACTAGATTAAGATCTATGATTGATTACGGTTTGAAACCAAAGTATTAGTTTTAGTATTGAGGAAACATTGCCTACACTGAGGCATTCCAAGTTTCAAAGCTGGAAAATAGATGGATTATCATGAGGTCAAAGCTATCATAATAAATCAAGTACAACATGAGGATGTGGATTTCCACTTATATTTTTATTCCTTAGATGAGACGACTCATGGTTGATATCTTTATTTTCCATATTAATCCATCCCTTATTAGAATGATCTAGTAGCCATGTTTGTTAATCACTTTAGAGTTCCTATTGATCTTACCATCTTGTATCATTACTTTGTTGTTGCCTATAAAGAACCAAAATGACTAATGAGTATGTTTAACACCCATTTCCATGAGCTATATAAATTTTTTAAAGACACTTATACTCAAACAAAAGTGAATTTTATGCAAACTTATTTAAGAACATTAAACCCAATAACATCTATGTTCCTAAGAAGAACTCAAGTAACTCTTCCATCTTTGTATTTAACTTACAACCAAACCATGAATATTTAGTGACAAATTATGCCACACAAATATGGTGCACGTCCATTAACATCTCTAGGATAACTAGGATCATACAAACAAATCCCAATGATTAATCAAGCACTTATAAATAATACACTAGTGATGAACTCAATTCTAGGAGCCATGTACCCAAGTCAAAACATGACTTAAAGTTTAATACCTTTGAATTAGATGCTTGGTAGCCATTTTTTATTCCAAACCATATGTTGCCATAACTATGTAACCAACTTCTTCCTATGCCCTACAACAACCCTATTTTTACACCCAATACGACTGGTCCTGCTAGTCCAACTCATAATCAGTAAGTGGTCCCATCATTTTTAAATAATAAGAAACCTCATAATATGGTTCATGATCCAATAGAACCTTATGTACCTACATTTTTTAATATTGAAGCACTTGTAACTAACACAAATTAGTAGAATGATATGGGGAGTAATCAGAATACTAATGTAAGTCTTGAGCTAGAAAACTTGTAGCAGTTGGTTATAAGGTTGACCAATGATGTAGTTGATTTATGAAGATAGGTACCTAAAAATTATATTACCAATAACCCTCCTCAAAACATAAATTCCAACTTCCAAAATACTAATCTCCAATAGAATACCAAGCCTAACAATAGAGGTGTAACTTCTTTCCTTGACAATGCAAATCATACTAACAAAAATGCTGAAAATTTTATAATTTGACTGATTTGGCCTTACCCACTTGGTGTAGATTGAATAATACAATATATCATGTTGATTTTATGTCAGTCTCAAACATATTTTAGAAATAAATGGATTTTTTTTCAAATAGAGCCTACATCTCAAAATAACCAAAATCAAGCTAGAATGAACCTAAGTACATCCTTAGTTTTAAAAACTTATAATTCCCAGGTGAGAGTGAAAAAAATCCAAAAGATAACTCAGATGAAGTTTAGGGATTTAGATAATTTTAAAGAGGAAATAATTACGTATTGAGGATCAAATTGCAATCACCTTTGACAACTTATGCTTGCCTAAATAACATGCACATTCCACTTGATGAAAACTTGAATAATAATCTATTTCCATCAAAAGGGCCTATCACATCTTCACAATCAAAGAACAATTACACTCCCCTACAAGTTGATAAGTCACTAGAATAAAATAAAATTGAATACAACATTGTAGAAGACTTAAATAAAACTAAAGCTAACAAATCTATGTTTGAACTAATACAAATCTTTAATTAGAAAGAATTGTTGTTGAAAGCTTTATCTCCTCTAAAAGTAAAATAAATTAGTAAATCAATGGATGCACATGTTTTTATCTATAAAGAAAAGACTAAAACTCCTTTCCTTCTGAAAATTCATATTTTTGATAAAAATTTACATAATTTTTTGGTGGATTCAAGTACTTCAGGAAATGTGATGCCATTTTCAGTTTGTCAAAAGCTAGGATAAACTTCTACCAAGTCAAACATGAAGGTGGTGTAGTTTGATAAATCATAGGTTAAAGTGGTTGGTGAATTAAACCTTATTCACGTAAAACTAGCTTCAGATCTCATAATATAACACTTTATTGATATAGTTGATATCTCTGATGTGTATGGTATGTTCATGAGTAAATATTGGTCTAGGACCTTAAACATATATACATAAATTGATTTTTCCCATATATGTCTCCCGTGGTGTGGTATACTAAATAAGATGAAGATCAAGATGGAACCTAGGATGAAACATTTAGTCAATACATACAATAAGACCAATGAGGTATTGTATGAAGAATCTAATCTCAATGTTTATATTATTGCAAACAAAGATAAATAAATCTTGTTCACAGGTGTTGTGTCACCCATTGAGCAAGAGATGATAGAAGAGGATATCAATGGTGGTGATGATACTAATAGAATATTTTTTATAATGATAATGTTGGAAATTTAAAACACATTTAATCTCAAGTAAAGTACCACAGCCCACCATTCCTTTCAGTACCAAAAATAATACTAATGTAGACAATGGGTAGTTCTAAACAAGATAATCCAAGTAAATATGAAGAGTTAATAGTGATCAAGGCTGAGAATATCTCTACACTGAACAACTCTACTCATACTTATATTACTAAAGAAATAACTAAGGGGGTGTTGTCAAGAGAGGAACAATATGTTTAGTTTATTGATGTCAAGAGTGTAAATAATGAAACTAAAATTGTTGCAACACTCATATCTAAAAAAAATTACAAACAAAGGACATTCAAATATGGGTTTTAATTTTTTATGGTTCCAAATTCAAGAAAGGTTGTGGTGTAGGAATTGAACTTGATTATCCAATGGGGAATGATTATTTGGTTGCATTCAGGTGTAGTTTGCATGTAAAAATAATGTTGCTAAATATAAATAATTGATTCTTAGACTTTAATTTGCTTTCAGGAAGAAATTTAAATATCTGAAAGTGTTAGGTGATTCATAGTTTGTGGTTAAGCAAGTTAGAAGTCACTATGCTTCTAATGATAAATGTTTGTCAAAGTAACAAAATAGAATATGGGATTTGATAGAGGGATTTGATGCATTTAACATACAAATAATACCTCTTAGGGGGAATCACACAACAAATGTTTTAATAATAGCTACAAATACTTTAGAGACAATTGTTAATTCTCGCTTGGAGAGGTTTTTAGTAGAACTAGTTTCCATTCCTTCCATCCTGGATAATATCATAAATTTTCAAGTGTTTAATGATGCATTTGAATCTCAAATCATATTTGAAGCTAATAGAAATGAGTTTGGGCTAGATGAATAAGGTATGTTAAACCTAAAAGAAAATAACATCACAAAAGATATGTTCACTTTAAAAAGATTGTTTGACATGGATGATTAATGTAATATATAGAAGGCATCCCCTTCTAAATGTATAATGCATGAGCCATATAATCTTGGAAATGTATATGATTCATATGAAGTGTTATTAAGCACAACTTATACTAAAATAAAGAGGCGTGAACTTGCATAAGATTTAAGAGACTAAAAGGATGTCATAAAAGGTATTTGACACTTCAATCCTCACTCATACCATTCCTCTCAAGTCAGGAGTTAATCATTTCTATCAAAGATAGAGGCCTGTGAGTCCTTTGTTAGAACCTTTAATCTTCAAGGAAGTATAAAATTTATTATCAACCAATATTATTTTTCCTATTAGGCACTCTACGTGGGTGACAAACCTTGTTCCATGTGGAAAAATATTGGACAGATATGCTTGTGTGTGGATTTCAGGAATCTAAATAGAGCTTCAAAGAAATATAATTACCCATTGCCATATTTGGATGAGGTGTTACAACTTGTGAATGGTTCACAAATGATGTGTTTTTAGATGGATATTCTAGTTACAATTAAGTATTGGTAAACCATGAGGATGGAATAAAAACAAATTTCACCAAAAAATGGGGACCTTTGCATATAAGAGAATGCCATTTGGTTTAATTAATGCAGGTGACATATTTCAATGTGTTATGGATATTGCATTCAAATATTTGATTAGTAAGTATATTGTGATTTATATGGATGATTTAACCATATTTTATAAAGATCGAAGAGATCGTGTGAGAGATTTGATAATGGTATTATAAAGTTGTATGGAGCATGTTATCTCCTTGAATCCAAAAAAGAGTATATTTGGAGTTAATGAAGGCAAGTTATTGGGCCATGTTATTTATGAAAGAGGCATATCCATAGATCCAAATCAAGTAGCAATAATTTTAAAATTTTTCTTTCTTGACAAAAAAAGAGTTGAAGTTATTTTTTTATAAGATCAATTTCATACGCAAATCAATTTTAAGTTTTGCTGAGATAGTTAGACCATTAAACATGCTGAAAAATATGCTAAGATTGAATGAACTCGTGAAGTGCAAGCTTTATTTTCTAAAATCAAGAAGTCTATTATGAACATGCCAGTACTAATTAGTCTAAATTATATGCAATGTTTCTACATTTATTTCTTTGCCTCAGAGCATTCAAGTGTTGTTATTCTAACTCAAAGAAAAAAAGTTAGAGATGAGAGACCAATGTATTTCATGAGTTCTCCACTCAAATTTTTTGAACTCAAGTATTCTACTATTGATAAAAAAACATTTACTTTAATTAAATTAGTTAAAAAGTTTAGGTATTGTATTTTATGTAGCAAGGTGTTTGCCATTACATTTGATCCTAATGTAAAGACAATGTTGACGTTAAATAAGCTTGGTGAATGCAAAGATAAGTGGATGATTATTTTACAGGAATTGGATTTAGAAACTGATCCAATAAAGATAATAAGAGGTCAATAATGAGAAAAATGATGGTTGAAGTTTATTCTCAGATTGTATGTCAATAGTACACAGTGCATTCCATAACCAATGATGAGTGGTATCAAGAAATATTCTATTACTCATTAAATAATAATTGTCTCAATTACTTCAACTCCACTTAAAGAAGAACATTACACTTAAATAACAATAACTTCATGATAAAATAAATGATTTTATACATAAATACTCATGATGGCATTTATCTAAGATGTCTAAATAAATTTAAATCAACTAAAGTACTTAAATATTTTCATGAAAAATAAATTGAAATGGCCATGGTTTAGGTGATGTTACAACTCACCAAATCTTTTAGGTAGGTTACCACTGGCCACATCTTTTCAAGGATACTCATGCACATGTGAGAAGCTACCATACTTGTTAGATTGTAACACACATACAACCACCCTACTATGCATTTTCAACCCATTATTGAGGTTCAACCTTTTGTAAAATGGGCACATGACTTTGTTGGCACTATCAATGTTAATTCATTAGTTGGACATAAGTTTATCTTGATGGAAACTGACTATTGTACTTATTGGACTGAGGCTCAAACTTTCATATATTGTACAACATAAGTGGTAATCAATTTCCTTGAGGAGCATATCATCACTAGGTTTAGAATGCCATTTACTTTGGTATGTGAAAATGGTAGCGTAGTCTTTTGCTTTAAATTCATAGAATGGGCATACAATAATAAGGAAATCCTAAAGTTCTCTAATTATTATCTGCAAGATAATGGTGTTGTTGAATCCAAAAATAAGAATTTACTTGATGTGATTAATAAAATCTTGGATAAGAATCATCAAGATTGTCATAACATTTTGAAATTTACATTGTGGTCTGATAGAATTAGAATCAAGTCCTCCCTAGGTACTTCTCCATACCATTTAGTATATGGCCAAGAGCCAATTTTCCCTATGTATTTGAAAATTCCTACCTTAAAATTCATGACAAATTATCTTGAAACTGATGACAAGATTGAAGCTAGGCTTATGAACTTAATACAATTAGAAGAAACAAAAAATGCAACCTTATTGAACTTTAGCAAACATCAAGGAATTGTCAAGTGATGATTTAACAAGAGAACAAAAATAAAAGACTTTAAGATGGTTGATTTATTCTTGTTATGAAATAAGGCTCATGAGAAAAAAGGGACGATATATTAAATTTGATGCCCTTTGGTTGGGTATATTTCAAATATTTAAAATATTAAGCGAGAATACTTTCAGGATCAAGAGTTTAACTAGTGATTATGTCCCACTACTTGTTAATGAGAAATTCCTTGAGCACTATTTCTAAGCACGAGTCAGCCTTTTATGGCCTTGTACATAGTTTTTTACATTTTTATGCTTACTATTTTGGTTTAGTTTGTTATTTTATTTCTTTGTGTTTGTTGTACATAATCTATTGTTGGTTTTTCTTCAACCTTTACTTTAATTTTGGTCTTGTCTAGTTCTAAGTCATGTAGTTCATGATGATCATAGAAAATAAAAAGGATTTATCACATTTGCTAGTGTTTTATTGTATTTGGGGAAACTAAGATTTAGTTTCTAAACAATAAAGGGGTTAGATTAAGGGGTAAAATATAGTTAAGTGTAGTAAAATATAGATTTATACTAATTTGACCAAATTAATTACATGGGAAAAGAAATGACGTATTTGGGCAAAACAATCATCTACAGGTTTTATAACAATCTAAAAATAGTCAAGAATAGTCAGGAATAAGGATTCATTTCCAGATCTGCAACTCAAATTTATTCTAGACAGGAGCACCGAGTTTGGTTAGGA
Organism: Torreya grandis; assembly: GCA_037957365.1. NCBI lineage: Eukaryota > Viridiplantae > Streptophyta > Pinopsida > Cupressales > Taxaceae > Torreya > Torreya grandis. The sequence goes on from JARHVA010000130.1 coordinate 1,441,928, forward strand.
GCGCCCATCACTATTGTTCGAATAGGAGCATTCGTCACTATTATCCAATTTTGGCACTGTTGTATGTTTCAATTTCTAACTCTAGATTATGATGTGGTCTAATTTCAAGGTCCTATAGGTGTCTTTATTTCTTTGTGATTTCCTATTTGTGCCACTATATGACCTATTTTCTTCTCAAACCCTAGGTCTACCTACACACATGAAATAATAAAGACATTAAAAGCCAAAAGGGAAAATTTGGGTTAGGATAAGTATGATCACATGATCTAGAACCCCTATTTTCCTGATTATTGCCTACATTAACCCTTAAGCTAGGATCTCAGATCAAATGTAGTTCTCTCTTAAGGAATGTGCATAATCAACAAGCACGGTAGATGCAAGAATGAACTTTCGCCTAGGTCCTTTCTTGATCAAGCATCAAATTTGTGTGTGATGCATAATTCTAAACTATAATATTGATTGATTTTAATTATTTAGTGTGTCAAAGTAGGAAGTGCAGATATAACATGCCTTGTGAAGTTATTTATATAAGAGACTCTTTATTTTGAATTTGGAAGCTTTATTCACACCAGTTGACATTAAAAAGATAAATAAAATTTAAGGGAGGGGCTAAGAAGGGTTCAAGACCTGTTAAGAAAGGAAAAATGACCGTTGGACAATAGTGTCGAAGAGGACAGGAGCATTGGGTGCTGTAGTCCACCAGAATTTTGTTGTTTGGGACTCAAAAAAATAAGTTAGGACCGACATAGGCCAATTTTGGGGGTCTCTGTAGGTATAGATAATTTGACTACGATAGTGAAAAGGTGAAAAAAGTGAGAAATATGACCAAGACAAGTAAAACAAAGACATGGCTAGTGCGAACAAGGCTTGTATTATCTAATCAGAGTCTCCTATGAAGAGGACTATGAAAAGACATGATATGTGTTGTTTCTTGACTAATTTAGGGTGTATACATTTGCCCTTATTTTCTTATAGTGATCCAATGAAATTAAATACTAGAGTAAAATAAAGAAGAATAAAATGCATACCTGAACCTACCTACATGGAGGTGAATGTGTTTCAAGGGTCCAACTCACTTCTTGGCCAAAAAAGTGGATGGAGAGCTAAATAGTGCTTGGAAAGAGAAGGAATCCATAGAGTGGATGCCCCCTTTACTAAATCTAAATGTAGAATATATATATTATGGATAAGGATGGCAATGCTTTCCCCCTATGTTGAATCTGACTAAAGATGAAGAATGCTCAAAGGCCCAAAACCAATATCTATCCTCGATCCCACATAAACTCATGTAATATGGATGTGTGTATAAAATTTGTATGTTGTGAAGAGAAATTTTTTTCATGCCCCCACTCTGAATATCTAAATTAGAACTTAGAAGTGTTTAGAGGCCCAAAATAAATGTCTATCCTTTATCTTGGACAAACTTGTGTAGTCTAGATCTGAGTAATACAATGGACCAACCGCTATAAATGGTCATGCAGTCCAACCTGGGTATAACTGGGTGTAATCTATGTTGTCCCCCAAAAATATCACTCATTTTTGGGACAACCTATGAATTATTTTGGTTCAACAAACCAAAATTGTCTCTTCCCTTTTCAAAATTTGTCCTGAGCCTTCAAATCCTTCATTTTTCAAGCTTTTCAGAAATCTATGGACTCTACAGGCTTGAATCTATGGACTCTACAGGAAAAAATCTATGGACTCTACAGGCCAAGTTCTACGAGCTTCACAAGTTGATTTCTATGGACTCTACAGGAAAGAAGCAAGCTCTCAACACTTAGGCGATTTCAAGGTTGTTTCAATGACAAAGTTCAATGTCATCAACAAGATAAGAAGGCTTGAACCATTGAACCGTTGAACCATTGAACCACTTTGGTTCGAAGGTTCAATGGGTTCAAAGGTTCAACAGGTTTAATGACCAAATGGTTCAACAGATTTGGTTCAAAAAGATCAAAAGGACTTGGCCAAATAAAAAGAATGAACCGATTGAACCGTTGAACCTTGAACCAAAAGGTTCAACGAGTTCACAAGTTCAAAGGTTCAACCAATGCGATGAAGATCAAAGAGCTTAGAAAGAATAAAGAAGTGACAGAGAAAGGATGAACCAATGAACTAATTGAACCTTAAATTGAAATAGTTCAAAGTTTAATGGTTCATGGGTTCAAAGGTTCAAAGGCAGCCTCAATCAAGGAAAGAAGCAGCAAATAGGTGGTTCAACAGATGGTTCAACCAAGGAGCAGGAAAGTGATTGAACTAGGAAGCGATGGAACAAAAGAGATAGAATGAACTGATGAACCAATGAACCAATGTACTTTCAGCAGGTTCAAAGGTTTAAGGTTCAACATGGTTCAAGCAACTAGCGACCATTGATAGCCCCGTGGATGTCAAATTTAAAGTAAGGGAATATTCATTGAAATTCAAATAAAGCACAGAACTTAAAGGAAGAACCAAGTGACTGACCAAAAAGATAGAATTCCTTTGGATTTGTTCAAAGGCCGACAGGGAACATTTCCTTTGGACTTTTTATCTGAAGGAAATTATTAAGTGAAAGAGTCGTTAGAATTCTTTCGGAAGTATTTTCCATGGGAAAATGACTAAGGCAAAGCTCGAAGGAAGTCCTTCAGAATTTTGTCTGAAGGAAATAAGCCTAACCAAAGGAATGCCCGAAAGGAAAAATCCCAAGAGCGGAGCGCTCCAAGTGTCATCGTCTATGTGATTGCTAGATTACGTGGAACATGCCGCGTGTCCCTTGAAAAGCTCGATAGAAGCCACCAAGTGTCAACATCCATAGTCTCTTCCTTTCATTTCGTAAAGACTATGGTGGGTCTCGGGTGAGTTGATAAAGTAAGCAGTTGCCGCCACATGTCATCTTCTATAGGACTCTCAAAAGCAGAAAATGCCACATGTCACTTGCTAAGATCAGCAAAAAGTGGCCAAGGCAAGTGGGAAAGACATGAAGGGATTGCTAAGGAGGATGATGGACCTGAAGACATCATATTTGTGGCAATAAAATAGCTATTGATCTTTGTAGGCTTCAGTGCGGGCTCGAATGCATTCAAAGGCCAAAATGCCAAAGGGAAGAACTATTGATGGAAGAGCGTAAAGAGCCAGCAAGGCCGAGAATATAGCCCCGAGGGCTTAGTTTCTAAGAAAAGACAAAACTAGGAAAAGACAAAGAAGGAAATATCTACATAGAATTTATTTTGGTAGTTGGAACAGTCTACAGAATAGATTTTTGAACTTGCAAACATTAAAGACGTGCCCTATTTTTCTTCCATGAAGTAATGGAAAATTGGATAGTTGCACAGACATCAGGAAAAGGACCAGACAGTCCATACTAAGGAAGGGACATATTAGATGGATGGACATGCCATAGTTATGGCAATGCACTATTCCCATCATGGTCCCTCCAGGTAGAACTAAAGGTGCATTGAAGGCATTCAATTCAGCATGGGCCTTTTTCATGAAAACAAGCACCCAAGTCTTTCTTGGAGTGTTATATATTGTAATCTCTCATTTGTTACAAGGGAGATCTTCCTGTTACCAAAAGCAAAACTCTGCCCAAATTGAAAGGCATTACTGAGACTTTGAGCTCAGGTTGTTCATCATATTTCTTTGTTTGAATCAGAAAGCAAGTTACTTTCAAAATTTGTGCTGTTATAGCTTGTATCATTCTAGGAGATTTTTTTTATGTCTATTTCCTAAATGTATTCTTGTTTATGCAATTTAACAAGTAGAGCTAGTGGAAGTGACAAGGAAGGTGTCCTGAAACCATTTACTTTCAGACTTTGTGCTAACATAATTGTTTTTAGTGTGTGTTTTTAGTTTATTTCTATGTAAAGGACCTTGGGACAACTTTATGCCCCCATTGTTCTTAGTATCTCACTCTTTGGGTAGTCGAGGTAGAGACTTTGTGCTACATCTCATTCTGTTGGTTACTACACCCTTGTTACTAGTTTTTTTTCATACCTAAAAGAACTCATGTTGTTTCCTGCAAGAACACTTTTGAAAGAAGAGAAGTGCCTTTAGTGTTTCCACTAGGATTTTCTCCTTTGTTTGTTAACATCATCTTTAAAAGAAGAGAGCTGGATGGTGTATTCTACCCCTGACTATTATTTTCATCTTATATTTCTATAGTATATAGCTCTTGCATATTTAATATGGAACCTCCCCTTGATGAGAGGAGAGATTTGTCCCCTATTGATATAGTAAACCTACACACCTAGCCGACCAATCTCCCTATGTTTTGGTTGAAGAGACCTATTTTGCTCTCCAATTAGCTGTTTGACAAAATATTCACCCAACAGTCTTTTTGGCGACTCTGTTGGGGATTTACGTGCAATCTAAAGCCTCAATTTTTAGATTGAAGCAGTCCCCACCCTTATCCATTACATATTTTGGCGACTCCATTTTGTGTCTTACCCATTATCATTATAGCCTTACCATCTTCCTCCATCTCTGTTATATTATCTGGTCTGTAAACTAGAGCTGTTGGGGAAGAGCGCATAGTTTGAAGTCTCAAGCTTTAAGCTGAAGTAGACCCTACTCTTTTCCATTTTTTTCTGTAATCTGGCAACTCCACATTATACCAAAAGCCAAAAATCCCAAGGTGTTGTTGACCCTACTTTTGAGTTGGTGCAGCAGAGTAATTTTGAGTTGTTTCCTCCACAACCTCACCTTCAACGAACTAGGAGTCTTCCTCCTAGCCCTACCAGGTCACCAACACAAGGCAGAGCTTCTTTTTTTACTGCTAGCAGAGCTTTGCCTATCCAAATTCCACCCAAATTTTTTATCCCACTTTTACATAATTGAATCATGGTTTAAGGCCTCTAGGGTAACTCATTTGGCCCACTCAATTTGACTCCACCTCTACATGAGCTTTCACGCAGTTCAAGGAAAAATTTCCCCAAATTTTTTGGTGATGGGAAAGTTCACCCTAATGAACATATTACTGCCTTCAGCATAGCCTGTGGTGTAATAGGAGTAGAATTTGAAGATGTGGCAGTCAAGATTTTCATGGAAACACTACAAGGTGCTACTACATACTAGTTCTACCATCTGCAAGCTAGATCAGTGACTGACTGGGACACGCTTAAATTCAAATTCAAGCCTGTAGAGGATGCACATGCCTTGCTAGCCCAGCTCACATAGATGAATAAAGAACCTCATGAGCCTATGAGGGATTTCATAGCAAGGTTCGACAAGCTGAGGCACAGGATTCCCATGATCGCCCAGCTGGCACCTCAGAATCTCAAGTGTTTCTTCATCAACTCATAGCTGCCTGAAGTGAGTTTCTTGCTAAAATAGGATAGACACATAGACCTTTTTGTTGCTCAAAACTTGGCTACTGAGGTAGAAGATGACCTTATCTTGTCAGGAAAGATAAGGAGAGACCCAAACAGAGCTAAATCTTCTTCATCTTCTAAGAATTCATCTATAACCACCACTGATCAAATGGTGCAAAAGCTAGAAAATAAATTGCTAACCTTGAAAAGGCAAATGGCCCAAGGTATGTCTGCTCATCCTAATCAAGACATGCCAAGGAGAACATTTCAGAATCATCCATATCAAGGCAATGTTGCCAGGAATCAAGGGCAGCCAAATTGTCTTCCTCCCCCACAGAGGAACCTTGCCCTTAAAGCGCCTCCAACCAACTCAGCAATTGGATATCTAGAAATTGAACATGATTTCTCTTTCCAACCTGAGTTTGATCAAAAAAATGATGCTAATATCTTCACAAAGGGTCAAGAAGAGTCAGCTAATGACTCCCACATTGCTTTCCTAAATTATCAGGATGAACCTAGAAGTGAAGGTAAAGTAGATGAGGGATCATATGATGTGTTCACCCAGTCCAAAAATCAGTCAGCCTAGCAAGCTGATAAAGAGAAGACAGAGGAATGACCTCAACCAGTAATTTCAATTGCTAAGTGTGGAACCACTCTACCTTTCTAGCCAAAGGACTCAATAGTTGCTAAAAAAGTAAGTACCCCAATCATTTCTACACCTTCAACTTCAAATTCACAAACTAGTCCTCCCCCTCCCAAAAACCAAAAGGATGAACTCCCATCTTCTCTTTCTAGTCCATTTCAATCATTTGACATAATTGATCATGTCAAGAAATCCAAAATTCAAATGACTGAATTTGAATTCCTACAAGCCAATCTTGAGCAGTTGGACATTGGTGGAGAACTAAGTATAGACCTGTCTAAGGCAAGGATCCCTGTCAAGGGTGTAATGAAGAGATTGCTCCCTAAAAATGAGGCAAAATATGTGGTCACCCAAACGTCGACCCCTGCAGCTCAAATTTTGTTTGAGTCTTTGGGCAGGGGTAATTATTTCTTGACCTTAAAGGATGTTCATGTTTTTGCAGATAAAAGTCCTGTAGCTGGAAATCTAAGAATTGATCCAAACAAGAAATCAAAAGAATTGGTAGGGCACAGTAAAAATGAAGAAGGATCTTCCATCTCTAATGAAGATAAATCTAATAGAAGATCAATTTTTGATGATGCTTGGATCTTGGAATCTGATGGCAGTAATTCTTCTACCAATGCTAGAGTCGGGACTATGTTGATATCTCCTCAAGGAGATATTCTTCCTCCTTCACACAAGTTGTAGTTCAGCAACACCAACAAAACTACCAAGTACAAATCTCTGTTACTTAGATTAAAGGCTACTCAGGATGAAGATGTCAAACTCCTTTATGCCAAAGGAGATGCTGAGTTGATGGTTTGTCAGGAGTTTGATGCTGACAATCAAAACATGTGCTAGACTGAACTAGTAGAATAATAAGCTATGGTAGTGGACCATACTACTGTACTCCAAAGTCAGTAAAAGGAACTCTTTGCCAAGAGAGCAAGGAGTTATGGTTTTCAAATTGAAGACCACATCTTGCTATGGAGCAAGAAGAGAGAGCCAAAAGGAGTGCACAAAAAATGTGATTCTTGGTGGAGAGTTCCATTGGCCCATCACCAATTCTAGGGATAAAATGGTTTCCTACTAGTTTATCAGGATGGAATGCCATCTTTATTTTCTCACAATGGGTAGCGTCTGAATCACTTCAATTCTTGAAGTATCAGATAAGTTCACCTGTACATATGTATATTTGTATAGTCTTTAGTTCTATTTTGTGCTTTTTATTTTCATTTTTTGGAGCCTTTCTTTTTGGGTAGCATGACTCCATAATCCAATGGCATACTTTAAGGCACTGGAGATTCTAGTTTCTACTCCCCTTAGTTGTTCCAAGTTTTCAACTGAAGGAAGTTCCCCAACTGGAGCCAGTTGTTGTCCCCCAAAAATATCACTCATTTTTAGGACAACCTATGAACTATTTTGGTTCAACAGACCAAAATTGTCTCTTCCCTTTTCAAAATTTGTCCTGAGCCTTCAAATCCTTTATTTTTCAAGATTTTTTGAAATCTACGGACTCTACAGGCTTGAATCTACAGACTCTATAGGCAAGTTCTAAGGGCTTCACAGGTTGATTTCTATGGACTCTGCAAGAAAGAAGCAAGCTCTCAACACTTAGGTGATTTCAAGGTTGTTTAAATGACAAGGTTCAATGTCATCAACAAGAGAAGAAGGCTTGAACCATTAAACCGTTGAACCATTAAACCACTTTGGTTCAAAGGTTCAACGGGTTCAAAGGTTCAACAGATTCAATGACCAAATGGTTCAATGCATTTGGTTCAAAAAGATCAAAAGGACTTGGCCAAATAAAAAGAATGAACTGATTGAACCGTTGAACCTTGAACCAAAAGGTTCAACGAGTTCATAGGTTCAAAGGTTCAACCAGTGTGATGAAGATCAAAGAGCTTAGAAAGAACAAGGAAGTGACGAACAAAGGATGAACCAATGAACCGATTGAACCTTGAACCAAAAGAGTTTAAAGTTCAATGGTTCATGGGTTTAAAGGTTCAAAGGTAGCCTCAGTCAAGGAAAGAAGTACCAAATAGGTGGTTCAATGGATAGTTCAACCAAGGAGTAGGAAAGTGATTGAACCAAGAAGCGATGGAACAAAAGAGACAGAATGAACCGATGAACTAATGGACCAATGTACTTTCATCATGTTCAAAGGTTTAAGGTTCAACATGGTTCAAGCAGCTAGCGACCATTGAAAGCCCCACAGACATTAAATTTAAAGTAAGGTAATATCCATTGAAATTCAAATAAAGCATAGAACTTAAAGGAAAAACCAAGCGACTGACCAAAAAGATAGAATTCCTTCAGATTTGTTCAAAGGCCGACAGGGAACATTTCCTTTGGACTTTTTGTCTGAAGGAAATTATTAAGTGAAAGAGCCATTAGAATTCTTTTAGAATTTTTTTTCGCGAAAAAATTACTAAGGCAAATCCTGAAGGAATTCCTTCAGACTTTTGTCCAAAGGAAATAAGCCCGACCAAAGGAATGCCCAAAAGGAAAAAGCCTAAGAGTGGAGCGGTCTAAGTATTATCATCCATGTGATTTCTAGATTATGCGAAACATGCCACGTGTCCCTTGAAAAGCTCGATGGAAGCCGCCAAGTGTCAACATCCACGGTCTCTCCCTTTTATTTCGTAAAGACTGTGGTGGGTCCCAGGTGAGTTGATAAAGTAAGCAGATGCGGCCACATGTCATCTTCTGTAGGACTCTCAAAAGCAAAAAACACCACATGTCACTTGCTGAGATTAGTAGAAAGTGACCAAAGCAAGTGGGAAAGACATGAAGGGATTGCTAAGGAGGATGACGGACCTGAATACGTCACATTTGTGGCAATAAAATAGCTGTTGATCTTTGTAGGCTTGAGTGCGGGCTCGAATGCATTCAAAGGCCAAAATGCCAAAGGGAAGAACTGTTGATGGAAGAGCGTAAAGAGACAGCAAGGCTGAGAATATAGCCCCGAGGGCTCAATTTCTAGGAAAATACAAAACTAAGAAAAGACAAAGAAGGAAATATCTACATAGACATTATTCTGGTAGCTGGAATAGTCTACAGAATAGATTTTCAAACTTGAAAACATTGAAGACGTGCCTTGTTTTTCTTCCATGAAGTAATGGCAAATTGGACAGCTGTGCAAACATTAGGAAAAGGACTAGACAATACATACTAAGGAAGGGACATATTAGAGGGATGGACACGCCATAGTTATGGCAATGCACTGTTTTTAGCATGGTCCCTCCAGGCAAAATTGAAGGTGCATTGAAGGCATTCAATTTAGCATGGGCCTTTTTCATGAAAACAAGTGCCCAAGTCTTTCTTGGAGTGCTATATATTGTAATCTCTCATTTTTTACAAGGAAGATCTTCTCGTTACCAGAAGAAAAACTCTGCCCAAATTAAAAGGCATTACTGAGACTTTGAGCTCAGATTATTCATCATATTTTTTTGTTTGAATCAGAAAGCAAGTTACTTTCAAACTTTGTGTTGTTATAGCTTGTATCATTCTAGGAGATTGTTCTTATGTCTATTTCCTAAATGTTTTCTTATTTATGCAATTTAACAAGCATAGCTAGTGGAAGTGACAAGGAAGGTGTCCTGAAACCAGTTACTTTCAGACTTTGTGCTGACATAATTTTTTTTAGTGTGTGTTTTTAGTTTCTTTCTATATAAAGGACCTTGGGATGACTTTGTGCCCCCATTGTTCTTCGTATCTCACTCTTTGGACAATCGAGGTGGAGAGCTTGTGCTACATCTTAGTCTGCTAGTTACTACGCCCTTGTTACTAGTTTCTTGTCATACTTGAAAGAACTGCTATTTCTTGCTAGAACACTTCTGAAAGAAGAGAAGTGCCTTCAGTGTTTCCACCAAGATTTTCTCCTTTGTTTTTTAACATCATCTCTAAAAGAAGAGAGATGGATGGTGTATTTTGCCCCTGAGTGTTATTTTCAGCTTATATTTCAATAGTATATAGCTCCTACATATTTAATAGGGAACCTCCCCTTGATGAGAGGAGAGATTTGTCCCTTGTTGATGTAGTAAACCTGCACACCTGGCTGACCAATCTCCCTATGTTGTGGTTGAAGAGACATATTTTGCTCACCAGTTAGCTGGTTGACAAAATATTCACCCAACAATCTGAAAATATGGTCAACGTGCAAGAAGAGAATGACATGTCTTACCATTCCATTTGTATAATCCTAAGTGATAAAGAACATGAATATTTATGCCATGCCCCCAAATATGGTATGTGAGTGATGCGTCTACACAATCTAGTAATCTATATAACCACATGTGATATTACATATCTTTCCATACCTCATGTGCAAAACTAGAGACCAGAATATTTTTCTCTACACTATGCCTATAGTTTACTATCTAATTTTATAACTATGTCATGTTGTATGAAGCTGTATGTGTGAGACATGTAACATGTGCATGCCCCTAAATCTAGTATCTGAGTTGGTATCTATATCAAAATCATTATGAATCCATATAACTTGAACCTTTGTATTTGATTATTCTATGTACCTATAAACTAAAGATATATCCCTCTAAATGTCTTGAGTAATACTAAGTCACCCACATAATCTGAGTCATTGTATATCTAAACCACTCTGAATTGAATTTTATAATATAAATTTTGGATGTGTAAAAACCATGGTGTATTCACTTATAAGAGTGGATGGATATGCTGGGTAAGTGTAGAAATAAGAATAGTATGAATGATGCCCCCCTTTTATGGAGATGGACAAAATCTATGATAGAGGAGGTTGAGCCAAAAGTGATGACTAGTGGTGTAGTAATAGAAACAAGGTTGATATGTTGTGAATAGATTGAAAGGCTGTTTGATTTATTAGATTATGTTGTTGAGAGTGGAACACATTTCGATTGGCAACGACCAAGGTGTGTGTCTAGGTATAGGAGAAATATATAAATATCCATGCCATAGTAGGTAGATAAAGTAGTAAGACAGTGAAGCTTTAGTGATGTCGAAGGTATCATTATCATGATTCTATGGAAGGAAATGGTTTTAAAATTGGAGTTATGAGAAAAATGGTATTTCATTTTGAACAAAAAATTTGGTTAACATAGGAAATTGGATTGATTCTTAATTCATTTGTGCATTGACTAGGTTGAGATTTTGAGCTCTAGAGCGAGAAAAATGTCGAGGAGATGAGCACCTATTGTGACCCAGTTTGAGCAACTGGAAGTTAAGGTTTAGGCTAGTGGCAATGTGACCCTAGTAAGCAGCTCAAATGCTTGATTTTTGTCATCTTTTAGGCTTGTTTTGGTGTTTTTGAGGGCTTAAAAGTAGCTTAGGAAGTTTTTTATATTTCTGGCACTTTGTCCTATAGTCCAGTGCTCATGTCCAGTGCTTATATCTTTACTACAACATTGTTATCCAAGAGGAAATCTTTTTTTGTGATGTTGCTTTGTTGTCTACTATTGTTATAGCTTGGCTTTCAACTTGGTATTGTTGATTAATAGATTTTTTACTTATGGTGATGTAGGGTAAGGTGCATATGAGAGAGTTTCATAAGGGCCAAGTGATGGAGACATTGAGGTTGCTACCGATATCTACTGATGAGAGAAAAGTTATGGATAGGGTGGGTTTGGGTCACATGTGTGACCTAGGTATAGTGATATGGGACCAAAATTTGATGATCACCTTATGCGAGAGGTGAAACACAAATATATGTACTTTCTAGCTTCCTATAAGGGAGGTGACTGTGACTTTGAAGGATGTGTATTGTATACTAAATTTAATGGTTAGTGGTCAATGAGTGATGATATAAGATGACATGGGTGTAGATGTGATTGATCATGCATCTTTGTAATTTGTTGGTGTGCCCTCATGTACACATTGGAGAGGTAGTGATAATGATGTGCTAATATCAGTCATTATGTAGTCTAATGTTTTGTGCTTGTAGAAGTGGTTGGTTATTTTGTTAGCATCTTTTATTGCTATAGGTGGGAGTACAATATCTATTGCATATAGGATGCACATGATTGTGCGTAATGTGGAGGTATATGTCAATATATTCTCATGGGGGAGGACTATGCTAGCCCACCTACATAGGAACCTCTAAAAGTTTACACAAGAGTCATTTAGTGGTGGGGTGAGCATGATGACATTATTACATTGTTGGGCCTATGATCACATAATAGTTGTGTGGCTGATTAGATTACTAAGGGAAAAGTGGGCACCTCCATATCTATTCAAGGAGTGGTGGATGAGCACAGTGGCTATCTAATCCCATGGGATGGGCCATTATAGGTAGGTTTTAGATAGATTGGTGGCTGGCAACATCATATAGGGGCCTTTAGAGGATTTCTTAGGTGGATAGAGGATGGAGTATAACTGCAATACATGAGGGTCAGCTATTAGATACATGACCATTGGGGTGGAGTATATGAGTGCTTTTAGTATGAGCATGTTACTCGACAATTTGGGGCACCATAGGATGTGCCCCCAATAGCATGGGTATGGGTGAGGAATGCATGAGCATCTACGAGGGTAGGAGATCATGTGAGGTCTACTAAGGCTAAGCTCATACCATTACTTATAGATGCAAGGGATACAATCATAGATATTTTGGATGTGGATGATGTTGGATGCATAGATGCATATACCATGTGGTGGGCTAGGCATCGATGGGCTCTATTTTACCCTATTGAGGTAGGGGATGATCCAGAGTATGATGATCTTGAGCTAATCTAGATGATGGGGGGTAAGTAATGATTACATTTTAACTATGTATAAATTTGTTATTTAGTTTGATTTCAAAGTATATAGCTAATGTAGTGTCATATTTTGTGCATAAGTGAAGTGGGATGTGCTCAAGATGGAGTATAGGATGGGGTAGGAGGTGGAGATGATGATTACTGAGAGACAGTAATTGAGTCGACACTCTGAGGGATCACATGACATGTAATTGACAATGTGATGGAGGAGGGATTGATTGAACAAGTGATGGTCATGACCAGTATCCATGCCCATATATTTAGTAGGGATGTTATAGCAACAACTGCATATTTTAGGGTAGAAAGAGAGAGATAAGCTAAGAGATGAGATGGATAGGCATATGATGCCCCCACCTAATTTTAGATCTATTAACATGAGGATCATGGATGAGTATACAGATCTTTAGATATGATATGCACACTTACATGAGGAGCATGGTTAGTTATTGGAGTAAGAGAGTCATTGTAAGAGTCATGCGACAACTCAAGAAGGTGCAGTGCCATCGAGTGCTAGGGTAGATTATGGGACTAGCACTGGTGGAGAGAGTGAGACTTAAAATGAGGGTCTGATGCCCATTCACGACTGAATGTACTTGATATCGATGTATATCTATTAAAAAATCATTATATATATATATATATATGGATACTTATTTGATTTTGATTCATGCATATTATGTTATGGAATTTGGAGTATATTGGTAGATTTATTGCAAATGGTTGATTAAAAATAGTTGATTTGGCATTGATGTTGAGGTTGCATATTTTTGGTAAAATGGTATTTGGGATGTGATTTGATTATTGTTAATAGGTTCAAGTGTGATGCTAGTTTTGATTTTGAATCATATGTGAGTAAAAACTTTGTTGTTTTGTAATTGGAAAATTGATTTGATAAAGTGAATTGGTAAGATTAGGATTTAGATAATTTGGTTTGGCTAGGGATGGTTATTTATAACTATGAATGTTAGTTGTTAAAAAAAAGGGATGTAAGATATCACTCTGTGCATATCATCCCCATGGCTTCTATATCACTATCTAAACCTTGATGGCCAACTGAACAACTGGCCATATTACTCATGTTGTGTAGGAACATGCCCTCTATCTAATGTTGTTTGCAATGCACTAACTATAGCTATATGTGGAGACTCTGTAAGACACAACCTCAATGGATGCACAACTAAAACTATGTGTTATGTAGGAGGCTCATCTATCTATAATCGTAGTGGATTGCTACATGAAATAACACCCTGTGGCCTCTATTGTGATGCATATGACTGAGCAATATATTGAGATGGATATGTAACCTATGATGAGGGCTCATCTAATCTCAATCATAGTGGGTTGTTACATGAAATAGGTCCATAAAAAAATTATTGTAGTAAATATTTATGTAGAGTAGTAATCTATGATGTGGTTCATCTAATCTTAACCATAGCGGGTTGCTACAAGAGATATGACCCTAAAAACTCTACTACAGTGCTTTTGATTATGCTAAATATGTATATGAAACTACATTATGTACTCCAAAAACTATACTAATATATGTAGGTGGTTGTTTTTGTACTAGTCTCCAAACCCTCTAAGTAGGTGGGATATGAGATCTCCTATGAGGCTTTGTCTTAGAAATTGCATTACTTTCATGATGAGTAACTGATGATTCTTATGAAGGAATGTCCTAGGATGATTTAGTTATGGAGGAATGAGGTTTATGGATCCATGATGGAGGAGATATTGGTGCCCTCGATGTGAATGTTGTGTTGCCATTATCAACACATTATTAATGCAGTCCCTCAGTCCATAACAATCATTATCTCTATGTCCACAAATATGATGATAGTTACAAAAGGGGTGATGTGGCTATCTATGTAAGAGATGTGGATCTTGATGATGAGTAGAAGGTAATGTGATTAACCTCCTATCTATTAGTGCTAATAATATGACATATGGTATGTCCTGCTCTGAATCAAATTGTAGTGGTGCCCTACTGTTGTTATCTATAGTGCATAGTGTAGGTGGTGCTCTAGAAACTTGCTCTTTGTTCTTAACTGGTTGCTTTTTTGGTTTTGGTCTCCTATCTTGTTTGGGACATGGTGGATGCAATGTGCTAGGAGTTTTAGATGGAGGTAATGCTGTGAAATCTAGAGTAAGTTGATCAAATAAATCTAACTCAATCAATCCTATTTTTTTCTCCAAGGCTAAAATTGTATAACATAAGTGTCTAAAAGAGGACTCTGTCTGATATAATATATGCTCTAGGAGAGGTTGGTGAATCCCCTTAATAAAGATATGATAAACCTCTAAATTTTTTTAGTTTATAGATCAAGCGTAACATGCAAGTCTTAAATCGTAAGATATAATCACTAACTAGCTCTAAAGGATTCTGATGCAATATGGAAAGTTTATCATATGTAACATGAAGGCCCATATTTTCTATGTAATATTTAATAAATGCCTCCTCTAAATAATCATATGTATTCAAGGAACCAATAGGGAGTAGATGAAAGAACAAATTATGTGCATTACCCACTAATGTCTACTAAAATAACTTAAGTAGAATCAAAGGACTCACACGAGATGGAAAATCCTTCTGAAAGGCTTTAAAGTGTACGAATGGATTTCCAGTTCCATCAAATTGAGGCAATGATGGTATTTGAAAGTGCTTAGGCAATGAAGCTTTGAGAAACATCTTCATAAGAGGGTTACCATGCAAGTCATTGGCATCCATCCAAGACTTATAAGCCTTATTTTCCAAAGTAAGGAGATGTACTTGGTGTTATAATTCACCAATTGCATGCATCAAAGAAATAATCTCTTGGGATGGTATATTAGTATCTTGAAGTGGTTCATTTAAACATTGAATTTGATAATTTATTTTATCCATGGGAATACTACATTTAGCAATTGGATCATAGAGAGGAGGTAAGCTCACTTAAACCTTTGGAGGAATGGTAACTTAGACCTTAGTAGAGGGATGTGGGCTACCATTCTCTTTGGGTGGAGAGTGAGAAACATTTGCTACTGTAGTAGGAGGTGGCTTGGGAGATTCATTGGTACCTTTAGTATTTAGTGAATCACATTCTAATTGAATAGAATATGTGATGTTATCATTGACATGTGCATCATTTGAAATAAAATCATGCATAGAAGTAGAGGCAACATTTTCTAATGTATTATGTTTGAGAGGAGTGAGAGAAGAGTTAGAATCATGAGATGAATTTTATTCTTCGCTATATGAATAATATTCATCATTATTCCATGCAATATCACAATCATAATTTTGTTCATTTGAAAGAGGAGAATTAGAAGTATCAATTTCATATTCACTCTCATTGTCATATTCATTTACATGTTCACTATCATACTCATTATCACTTCTATTATCACTAGGGAGAGGGATAAGAGAAGATGTTAATTATTTTATAATATGCAATAAAATTTCATGTAAAATTGGAATACTATGTACACCTATGTTATCCTTGAATGAAGTGCATGCATTATTTTCATTTACAATATGAGAATTAAGAGTAAGAGAGTTATCATTTAGACATTGTTTTGTCATTGTTTGAGATGACAAAGTAGAGTTAAGAACATGAGATTGATAATTTGAACTATGCATTGGAAATTTTATTCTATTTCGTTTATATTTTTGTAATTTGAACATAGAAGTAGCAAAAGAGAGGGAGAAACTAGGTTCAAATGCAATCAAGTTATCACCAATGAGAGGTTCACTTGGAATTGCATGACTAATTTTTATATTTGATGTATTGTGCATAGGAGAATGAGGTGAAAATGAACTTTCCCACTTATCAAAATTATTTTATTTGGAAGAGGGAAGAAAAGAGAGAGATTTGAGAGAAGAAGATGCATCTACTTTTTATTCACTGTGACTTTCATATGCATCATCATATTCCTCATTAAAATAATAGTAATTATTTATATTGTAAATGAAATCATTTTTGGATAATGTACAATTTTTCAAATTTGTCCATTCATTGTCATAATTATTAAAAACATCTAGAAATTTATCTATAGGATGAGAGGGAAGAAGTGCCTTAGTGGCCATTTTATTGCTTTCACCAAAAAGAGTATGTAAGAGTACTATTAAGAAAATAAATGCAAGAATGACTACTAATATATAGATTTTGAAAATATTTTTGACACTCCAAATAATTTTCAAAAAAATCAAAAAATTTATCTAAAAACTGTAAGGGAGGAAGGTTTGGGTTTTGAGGACCTAGTTTGGAAATCTAGGGTTTTGGGTTGGAATTTTAGAAATTTGAAATTATTGTAATCATTTTAATTCTAAAATAAATTTGAATAAACAAATGTATAAAAATTTATATAAAAATTAGAATTTTAAAATTGAATTTTTGCACAAAAATGTGAAGGAAAACCCTAGGGGTACCTAGGGTTTGAGATTTGTTCGAAGTAAGTCAAGTTCATCAAATATTTTATTGTATTTGAAGCAACTAGGATTTAGTTTCTAAATAATAAAGGGGTTGGATTAAGGGGTAAAATAAAATCAAGTGTAGTAAAACACAAATTTATACTAATTTTACCAAATTAATTACATGGGAAAAGAAATGACTTATCTAGGCAAAATAGTCATCTACAGGTTTCGAAACAGTCTAAAAATAGTCAGGAATAAGGATTTGTTTTTATATCTACAACTCAAATTTATTCTAGCTAAGATCGTTGAGTTTAGGTATGAGTGCCCTCCACTATTATTCAAATAAGAGCATTCATCACTATTGTCCTATTTCAATGTTGTTGTCTGTTTTGATTTTTGACTATGGATTCCAGTGCGGTCTGATTTTGGGGACCTGTAGATGTCTTTATTTCTTCATGATTGCCTATCTGTGACACTGTATGACCTAAATTTTTCTCAAATCCTAGGTCTACCTACACACATGAAACAACAAATACATCAAATACAAAAGGGAAAAATTGGGTTAGGGGAAGTATGATCGCATGATCTAGAACCCCTGTTGTCCTGATCACTACCTATATTAACCCTCAAGCTAGGGTATCAAATCAAATGTAGTTCTCCCTTAGATAAAATACATAATCAATGCACATGGTTGATGCAAGAATGAACTTTTGCCTAGGCCCTTCCTTGATGAAGCATGTAAATCTATGTGATGCAAAATTCTGAGTTATATTATTGATTGATTTCAATTATTTAGTGTGCCAAAGTAGTAAGTGATAGATATAAAATGCCTTGTAAAGTCATTTATCTAAGATAATCTTTATTTTGAATTTGGGAGCTTTATTCATTCCAGTTGACATTAAAAAGATAAATAAAATTTAAGTGAAGGGCTAAGAAGGGTTTGAGACCCGTTAAGTAAGGAAAAATGACCATTGGAAAATAGCATCAGGGAAGACAAGAGCGTTGGGCATTGTAGTCCATTAGAATTCTATTGTCTGAGCTCAAAAAAATAGACTGGGACTAACACAGGCCAAGTCTGGGGGTCTCTGGGGGTATAACTTAGTTGATTGAGATAATGAAAAGGTGACAAAAGTGAGAAACAAGATCAAGACAAGCAAAACAAAGACATGACTAGTGCAAACAAGGCTCATATTCTCTAGTTAGAGTCTCCTATGAAGAGGATTGTGAAAAAACATGATATGAATGGTTTCTTGACCAATTTGGGGTGTATATAGCTAGTGTATTAGTTAGCTATTTCATCTTTTTGTGAGTTTGTCTTACGTGAGGATTTATCCCACATTGGTTAGTTAGGCTAGTTAATTATTGTACCTTGCTTACTTATCTAAGGGATTTACTTTGTACTAGCATATCTTATTTCTAAATAACACCTGACTTGCATTATTTTTAAATCAATTATCTATAACTTCATTATGTGATGTTTTTGGTGTTATGACTTTTGAATCTTGGGCTTAGAATGATTTTTTTGACATTCCTTTCATGGTATTAGAATTAGAGGTGTTGCAGCCATCCATTTACGAGTTTGTTATTGCAAGGGTTTGTCCATTTATCAAAATTTATTCTTAGTGTAGTGGAGGTATTTTATATGGATATTTGAGATTTTCTTTGGTCATTGACATTTTTTTGGGAGAAATTACAAATTGTTTTTGCAGAAAATTGTGACTCTCTTACAGATCAATTTTATCCTCTCATAGGTGTCTGATTCAGAAAATTCTTTCACTGTTAGAAAGAGGACTTAGAGAGGTTTCCAAAAAATGGTCATAATAAGAATTAAAATTAGCATCTAAGGTGATATGGGGCTCTTAAATTGACCCTACGAATCTCATTTTTTATGATTTTTTTATGCACGATCAAAAAAATGAAAAAATTAGATCTCGTATTTAAAGTGAAAAATCAGCATGGAAGATTGATATATTTGAAAGATTGTTATTTTTATTTGCTATAAATTTCCTTAAAATTAATTTTTTCCAGATCTGATAGAAATAATTTAATTTTTGTGCAATATTTACTTATTTGACCCATTATAATGATGAGAAAATTGTAAAAACTATAGCTTTTGAATTGTGACATGAAATCACTACTTTTTAAAAAGTGTATGGTTTTTTATTCTCCATCCATTGGGTTCATTTATCTTGAAAAATATATTAAAATATAAAGTGTCCACTTGTGGGGGGCTTACACCTTTTTGGGTGTTCATTATTTTTTATCGGGAGAAGTTAAATTGTAACGAGGGGATTTGTATTTTTGAGAGGGTTATTCTTCTTCTTGACTTTCTCCTTATTTTTTGGAAATGTATTATTGCTTCTTTAAGCCCCTCAACACCTCTAAATACATTATTTAGAAGATCAAAATGAAGATTCACTTACAGTTGAAAGGTGTGTGGATAATGGTGTGTAGTGACATTCCTTATTTTATAGATGAAGATCTTTCCTAGATTGCATGTATGCAAGATGAGGCTCTTTGTTTGATTCACCTCCATACTATAGATATATTGAAGTGCTATGTCACATGTGTCATATCATCAAAGGAAGCTTGGAATGATATTTTAGCATTATTTGAGAAGGATACTAGGTCTTCTAGGTCTTTTGCATCCTCTTTTATTCCACCTCCTTCTATTCCACTTCCTTCTCCTCCTATTATCAAAGATTTATCTTTTGGTGATGAGACTTATGTTGTTCAAGATTTGAGTATTTATAGTGACATGGATGAGACACTATTGGCACTTCCTTCTTATGATCTTAGTGAGGATTCACTCTTTGATAGTGACATGAATAAAG
Organism: Torreya grandis; assembly: GCA_037957365.1. Lineage (NCBI taxonomy): Eukaryota > Viridiplantae > Streptophyta > Pinopsida > Cupressales > Taxaceae > Torreya > Torreya grandis. Next base: position 1,461,811 of record JARHVA010000130.1, read on the forward strand.
ATTCCTCTTCATTTTGTGAGGACATACTTATTGATGGTGATCTAAATGAGGCATTCTTACCTCCTACACCTCTCACTATTCAATCTTCTTCAGTTGGTAGTGATGACTTATCTTTTGATGATGGTTTTCTTGAGGTCCCTATTACTCTTCATATAGTTTTTACTCCTCCCATTTATTTCATTGATCGAAAGGACATGATTCTTGAGGATGTGGCACCTTCACCATCAATTTTGGAGATCATGTATGAGACACCATCATGACTTATTGAGGATGAATTTTATTGTGACACAATTGTTGTTCCTTCATCACCCACTCCTATTTTTTTTGAGGATATGTGTTTTGATGATGATTTTTATGAGGAACCTATTATTTTTGCACATTCTAATTTGAAGCTTGTTGATACTCCTACTACTGCATTTGTTGCTTGTCTCACTTAGGATCCACCTACTTATGTGCTTGGTTCCTTTGATAAACATACTCTTGGATTTGGATATTGCATACTTCACTCTATGGGCTACATTCATGGAGGTCTTGGTAGACTCTTATAGGGTATTATATCTCTTATTAGCATCGATATTTATATAGGTGATGTGTATTTATTAAAAATTATTAGTATCACTCAAGAGGAAGGTACATTAATGGGTGGAACATTTTATTTTTGGGACTATCTCACCACCTATATGGATGATTCCTTACGTCCTTTCTATCCATGCAAGATATATAGTACTGATCTTTATGTGAGGTGAAGGAAGTTGTCCTTGGAGGGGATTCCACATGAAGTTCTTCCTTTCTTTTTTTAATATCTTTTACATCATTTTGAGGGGGAGTTTTGTTCCTACGAGTTTTCTTCATTTTTTTATTTCATGGATATATGTTGTACATGAGTACCTCATAAGGCCTTGTTTCTAGGACTCATACTGTAGATATGCCACTTTATTTCTTGGCTATTTTTGTCTCCTATATTCACATGAGAGTGGGTGTTATCATTGATTCTCATGTTTACTAGGTTTTATAGATAGTTTTTGTCTATTTCCTAGTTTGTCCTTTTGTGGATTTATCCCACATTGGTTAGTTTGATTTACTTCTTGTTTGTCCTTACCTATCTATGTAAGGCTTCTCATTTATAACATATAGAAGTTATTTTATGGATATATGATACTGCATTTATATTTGCATATCATATTTTTAGCTCTTATAAAAAAATTTATGATGATTTTGCTATTAATGCTTTAGATCTTGGGCTTGGAATGATCTTGTTGACGTTTTTGTCATATTTATTGGTAAAAAACCTCAATAATATTTTGTTTCTCAAGTACTCTACTTATTTTTTTATGTAATATTTTGTTTATGAATTTAGTTTCAAAGACATGGATTGTTTCACATGCTGAATATATTCATGGTTTGATGAGTTTAGCTAGATTGTTTGACTTTTGAAAGATATTCTCTCAAAACCTTAAACAAAATGCACTTAAATTTATTTTTAGGCTTGTTTGGATGAAACTATTGAAGCCAAAATTTAGAGTGAAATGTTGAGAAGTGTTGTCATTGATTTCAAGGTGCATCTGGTGAAGATGCATAGTGAATGGTCTATGAGATATAAGCCATGTGACAAAATAATTCGAAGGCAACCTAGTGTTTATCTGTTGAGAAAGAATTTAAAGGAAACCTAATGTATATCTATTGAGAGAGAATTAAAATGCAACTTAATTATTATTCTAAGGTTTATGTCAAGTTTTAGGTCAAGTAAAGTATTTTTGAGTACTAGTTCTTAAGTGCAAGGTGTCTTGAGAAGCCTAGTCTAGACTATGTGAGAAGGTGTACATAGTGAAGCTTGGTGAAGAAAGTAAGCATAGGATTATGAGAGGTTTTTTGGAACTATGTGATCATGAAAATAAGTGAATATAATTTTATAAGTGTTTCGATATCATTTATCAAATTTTACGTGTTTGAGAACTCTAGTCATGACACTAGTCATAACATGAAGATACCTTGTCATAAGGTTTGAACATTATGGCCTAGTCATATGGATGCACAGAGGCATAAGAGGTTGTATAAGGTTTCTTGAGCATGAATATGATGTGTTGGATCACTTAGGAGAGTTTCAAAATAATCCTACATGGGTAAGACCTTTAGTCCAAGTCTGCACCTAGACCATTTCTAGACCCTACTTGCCCTAATAAGGCATCATGAGGTGTTGTCAAGGCTTATGAAGGATGTACGTGGTGTTTGAGCATGGGATACATTGTTTGAGTTTGTAATTGAGGTGGAGAGAACATGGAAAGAGGTTTGAAGGTTAGTTCAAGACCTAATGAGGTGTGAAGACTCAGTTGTAGTAAATCAAGATGGTGAGAGCATGGTCTAATGAGGTATCAGGATCAATTTCCAAGGCATGTGTGAATAAGTGATAATTTTAAAAGATAATTAATTTTTTTAAAGCATATGTATGAATTTTCAGTCATGGTTTACAAGAAAAGGCATGAAACATAATTTTGAGGTCTCTCATGTGTATAAAATGTAGGGTTCTTAACCTAATAAGGACTTTTAGGTGTTCATTAGTACATGTAATCTATACATGGGAACCTAAGGTATTAAGGTGAGATTGGGAAGGGTCTTAGATAATATTTAAATGCATTAGTTTTGGAAATGAGGGGTATTATTTTATGAATAATTGATAACACCAAAAATAGTGTTAACCCTCTCTAAAACCCTAACAATGACCCAATGTGAAACATATTGATTAAAAGTGCTTATAATAGATTGGTATGTCTATAAAATTGAATGGACATTGTATTCAACTCTCTCAAGAAACTCTAGGTGTGATTGAGTCTTCAAGTGAGTGGACCCTACAGAAAAGGCCTTGTTTCTTAGAGATTTGTTGTAGCAGTCAGATTTGACCAAGTTAAAATTGATAAATGCATGGAGGAAAATATTGATAATTTTATTTGATATCTATGGTTGGTTTTGATCAGATTATATCCCTCAGGTATGCTAAACTGGTCATATAAGCTGACCAGTCGCTAACAGGCCTAATGGTGCAAATAGTGAGAAACCCAGGTCGAAGTGAGAAGGTGATTAGGGATGTGTTATCATGGATTAGGGATGAATCAAAGTGAATGGAGAAATTTTTAAATACCTATGAGACATTTTTATGTTTGATAAAAGTTTTGGAGGTCAGTGGATAAGATGAAAATGTTGCTCATAGTTGATCTGTTTGGTTCAGATGGGACAATGAGGTACAAGATCTTGAGATTGGTCTATAAGACCAATATTTCCATTTGACCATGTTATATTTGTATATAATAATATAATAATATCATCCATATGAATTTTTAATTCTCTAAAATTGGTCATACGGGTGTTGAAGGTCATTTTCACCATGACTGTGCTTTAAGGCAAACTGATAGTTTTGGGTAAGCAAGTAACTAATAGTTTTGGGTAAGCAAGTTACAGTGATGAGTTTGAGGATCTAAGATCTTAGTTGAAGAATATAATGTATATGGATTTATATTTTTGAATTTTATGTCATATTTATGCTTTTTATAAGGTTTTGTACTCAGTGAAATTAGTGAAAATGTTGAAGCCAAAATGGCTTATCTAGCAAAGTAAGGTCTGCAAGAGAGAAGGACAACAAATTGATGTGCAAGATAAATAATTTCCAATAGATATTATGATATTTTTATTGTAATTTTATTTTGAGTATGTTTTGGGATCATATTCATGAATTATAAGTTATTGAGTGTGTTCCTTCAGGTGTCAAAAGTTTAATTTTTCATGACTGTATTTTAAGGCTAGTTGGTAGTTTTAAGTGGGCTCTTTGTAAATAAGGGTTTGAGTCCTTTTTCCTTGAGTTGTGGATTATAAATCACATGGTGGATATCATAATTTCATGAATATTATATATATGTGATTTTTTTCTATGGTTGTTTGGAAAAATTGTGTTTATGCTTCAATAATTCAAGACAGATTTTCTAAGAATGCACAAACCTAATCGTGAACAATACTAATGGCATGATTCAAGTGGTAATTGGAGATAAAATATGTTATGTATCCTATATGAGATTAGAAGGGGTATATTTTATTGTAATATGATATGTTCATATTGTGTGAGGTGTGTTGTCCCCCAAAAATATCACTCATTTTTGGGACAACATTTGAACTATTTTGATCTTACAGACCAAAATTGTCTCTTCCCTTTTCAAAATTTGTCTTGGGCATTAAAATTCCTCATTGTTCAAGCTTCTCAAAAATATACAAACTCTGTAGGCTTAAATTTATGGACTCTGCAGGCTTAAATCTATGGACTCTGCAGGCTTGAATCTACGGACTCAACAGGAAGAGAAATCTATGGACTCTGTAGGCCAAGTTCAACAAGCTTCATAAGTTGATTTCTATGGAATCTTTCAAGGTTAGAGAAAAATATAGACTTGTTTTCTATAGACTCTGTAGGTAGGTTCATTTCTATAGGTTCAAAGGCTTCTACAGGCGGATTCAATCAAAAGAATCAGTTTCCAACACTTGGGTCATTTTCAGGATTGGTTTAGTGCCTTGGTTCAAACAAAAACCTCCATCAGCAAGCATCAGCAGTAGGTTCAATGCATTTAGTTCAACGGTTGGTTCAACATCAAATGATTCTCAGTTGGTTCAAGGATTTTTTTGAACCATTGAACCAAAACTCAGTTCAACAGTTGGTTCAATGTCTTTTGGTTCAACGGTTAGTTCATCGCTTTGGTTCATTCAATTGAACCATCAGCTTCAACCATTTTGGTTCAAAGCTTGGTTCAACCGATTGGTTCAATGAAGTGGTTCATCAACTTGGTTCAAGTATTTGCTTCATTCGCTTGGTTCAGTGACTTGGTTCAATCAAAGGGTTCATCGACTTGAACCATTTTGGTTCAACCAAGCGGTTCAATGTTTGGTTCAACCAAGCGGTTTAATCAAATGGTTCAACAGTTGGTTCATCACCTTAGTTCAAAGGAGTGGTTCAAATGTAAAAGTTCAAAGAGCCTCCCAAAGGACAAGTGCCCTTGCGGAGGGCACTTGGTTGACAAAAACACCCTTCAGAAGGGTCATTTTCGAAGAAGGCCGCAAAGGTAAATTCCTTCAAAAAATTTGTTTAAGGAAGATAAAGGCATAAATTCCTTGGGACTTTTTGTCTAAAGGAATTCCTTCAGACAAAAAGTCTGAAGGAATTCCTTCGAATAAAAATTCCGAAGGAATTTGGGAAAGCAGCTGCGGGCAGAAAGCCCGAAGAAATTTACAAAGAAACAAAGGCAAAAGTGATTGAACATTCTGTGGACTTTTTGTCCGCAGGAAATTTCTGCAAACTTTTTTTTCGTGAAAATTTGTCCCCAGACTTTTTGTCTGTGGGAATTTTCCCACGGAGAAAGCTCGGGGAAAATACCCGCAAAAATTGTTCACAGGAAAGCCCGATGAATAGTCCACTAAAGAAAAAGCCGTGAGAGACTCTAAAGAAGCCCGAAGGCTATCCGAAGACCGCCCAAAGGGTAGATACCCTTGCGGGGGGCTCTTCCTGACCCAAATAAGGTCATTTCTTAAGGCCTAAAAGGGCAAGTTCAATCTGGGAAAGTGCCAAATATAAAATCCAAAGAAGGACCAAGGGGTGACGTGCCCGAAGACATCAAATTCAAGACAACAAACTAACCATTGAAAGCATAGTGACGGGTGCACAAACGTCAATTTTAAAGCTCATAAAATAGCCATTAATCCTTTGAATCTACAGACCTAAATGCATTCACAGGCTTTAAGGCCAAGACCAGCAGAAAGCGAGGAAGGAATAGAGCAACAAATTGAATCCAGGACCCGATTCAATTAACCAAAAAAGAAGGAACGATGAAAATAGGATCAAATCTCTAGGTGGACATTAAAAGTTGCAAACTTTCAATAGCGTGACTTATTTCTCTACATTGATAAAATCAAATGGGTAAACACCCCTAAGTTCCAGCCTGTCTTCATAACAGATTTCAATGCAACATGATGTGTTACTGTTCCCGAGTCTTTCTTAAAGAGGCTATATAAGGGACTCTCTTCTATTGTAAATGGATCTCTTTTTGACAATCAGAATGAAACTCTGCCCAAATTGAAAGACACTTATGAGACTTTGATCTCAGTTTGTTTATCATATTTTGTTATTGGAATAAGAAAGCAAGTGGGTTTTCAGACTTTGTACTGTAATATCTTTGTTATTGAAGAAACTGTTCTTATGTCTTTTTATTCAATATATCTTCTGTTCCTTTAATTCAACAAGCAGAATTAGTGATAGCAGTCAAGAAGGTGCCCTGAAGAGTCAACTGTGGAGAGACTTTGTGCCCCCGTAATTGCCTTTAGTGTGTTTTCTTTTCATTTCTGTGTAAAGGACCTTGGGGCAACTTTGTGCCCTCATTGTCCTTCGTATCTTACTCTTGAGAAATTCAGGTGTAGACTTTGTGTTGCATCTCGATTTGTTGGTTATTATATCTTTTGTTACATTTTGATGTTACTACCTGGAGTATTCTTATGGCTTGCTGAATAGTACTTCTAAAAAAAGAGGAGTGCTTTCTGTCATTTTCATTGAGTTTCTCCTTTGATCTGCACACATCATCTCTGAAGAAAGAGAGATGGATGGTTTTCCCTACCCATGAGTATTATTTTTTGTTTATATATATATCCTATCTATAAGGAACCTCCCCTTGATGAGAGGAGATATCAGTCCCAATCTGATGTGGTAAACCTACACATTTGGATGACTAATCTTCTTACTTTGGCTGATCAGACCTATTTTGTTTATCAGTACACTAATCGATAAAATATTCAACCAACAGCTTTTGGTGACTCTGCTGGGGATATCGAATACTCATTATCTATTTACCATCTATCCATTCACCTCCACACTAACCGAGAAAGAACACACAGTTTAAATCCTTAAGCTTTAACTGAAGCAAGGCTAATTCTTTTCCATTTTTGTTTCACAATCTGGCAGATTCAAGGTATACACGAAGCCAAAGGGCTAAAGGTATCGTTGACCCTATATTCAAGTTGGTACAACAAAGTGATTTTGATCTGTTTCCTTCACCATCTCATCTCTAATGAACCAAGAGTTTTCCTCCTACTAAATTCAAATCTCCATTGCCAGACAAACTATCTACTTCTATTGTTGATAAAGCTTTGCCTATAATTACCCCTCTGAGATTTGTTATCCCTCCTTTCATAATCCTATAATGGCAGTTCAAGACCCCTGGGGTAATGCTTTTAGTCCTCTCAATCTTACTCCACCTCTACATGAGATTCCATGCAGTTCAAGGAAGAACTTCCCCAAATTCTATGGTGATGGGAAAGTTCACCCTGATGAGCACATTACAGCCTTTAGCATAGCTTGTGGAGTAATCAGAGTAGAATTTGAAAATATAACAGTCAGGATTTTTGTAGAAACAGTACAAGGTGCTGCTACAGATTGGTTTTATCATTTACAGGCTCGATCAGTGATTGATTGGAATACTCTCAAAGATAAGTTTGAAGCCAGATTCAAACCTGTAGAAGATGCACATACACTTCTAGCTCAACTTACACAGATGAAGAAAGAGCCTCATGAACCAATGAGGGACTTCATAGCCAAATTTGACAAATTGAGGAACAAAATCCTTGTAATTGTTCGACCTACAACTGAGAATCTCAAATGCTTTTTCATTAATTCTTAGCTACCTGAAGTAAGTTTTCTCTTGAGACGTGCTGGTCAAATAGATCTTGCTATAGCTCAACTTTTGGACACTGAGGTAGAAGATGATCTCATCTTAGCAGGGAAGATAATAAGAGATCTAAATAGAAATAGAGCTTCATCATCTTTTGAATATGCATCTACAGGCACCACAAATCTAATGGTGCAGAAATTGGCAAATGAGTTGCTTGCTCTCAAAAATCAAATGGCTCAAAGAATGTCTTCTGCTCCTTCATACAGAAGGACATTCCCAAATCAGTCATATCAGGGCAATGCTGCCAGGAATCAAGGGCAACAAAATCACCTTTCTCCCCCACAATGGAAACTTGCCCTGGAAGCTCCTCCAACCAATTCAGTAATGAGATATCTTGAAGCAGAATTAGAGTTCTCTTTCCAACCTGAATTGAATTAAGAAAATGACGTTGATCTCCTTGAAGACAATTAAGAAGAATCAGTTGGTGACTCCCACATTGGTTTCTTGAATTATCAGGATGAACTTGGAATCAAAGGAGAAGCTTTTGATAGATCATATGCAGTGTTTATCAGATCCAAGAATCAATCAGTCCACCAGGCTGATAAAGAGAAGACAGAAGAGCAACTGCAGCCAGTAGTCACGATTGCTAAACATGGAACCATTCTGTCTTTTCATTCAAAGGATCTGGTAATCGCCTAAAAGGCAAATACATCAATTTTGCCTTCCCCTTCTACTTCAAATTTACAAACCAGTCCACCTCCCATCCCTCCTAAAACTCAAAAAGTTGAAGTACCTTTCTCTATACCTAGCTCAATTTAGCCATTTGACATAATCGATCATGTCAAAAAGACAAAAATACAAATGTCTGAATTTGAATATTTGCAGTCTAATCCTGATCAATTGAATAAGCTAGTCCAATATGTTAAGAACCAAACCATCCCTGCAGGACAAAAAGCTAAAAAAGTAATTCTTTATTCTCCAAAGAACACGCCTATTCCAAATAATCTAGTCATTACTCCCCCAACTGTTCCTAGAAAAATAGAACCTTTCTATGTTTCCCTGTTAATTAATGGCCACAAGCTGAGTAACTATATTATAGACTCAAGTGCATATGATAATGTCATGCCTGATAAAGTAGCTGAGTCTCTTGGTCTCACACTGACCAAGACATTTGAAAGATGTTGCTCCATGGAGAACAAGCAAGTATCATTACTGAGGCAAATCAAAGATGCCCAATTTGCATTTGTAGCCTTTCTAGACAAGAGAATCAAGATGACTATCTTGGTGGCTGACGTCCCAACATCCTATGGCATTTTGCTTGGATGAAATTTCTACAAAGATGTGGGAGGAGAACTAAGCATGGATCTATCTGAGGCAAGGATCCTTATACAAGGCGTAATGAAGAGGTTGCTCCCTGAAAAGGAAGCAAAATATGTGGTCACCCAGACATTAGCCCCTGAAGCTCAAATTCTTTTTGAATCCACAGGTATGGGTAACTATTTTCTATCTACAGATGAAGTGCATGAAACACCTGATATAATTCTTGAAAGTGTCAACTCAAAAATTAGTTTAACTAGAACTGCAGAAGAACTAGTAGGTTGCAATATAGATGAAGAAGGATCCTCCATCTCTAATGAAGGAAAGTCTAAAGAAAAATCAGTATCAGATGAGATATGGACATTTAAATTTGATGGTAATTGTTCCTCTATTGGTTCAGGAGCTGGGATTGTTTTGATATCTCCTCAAGGAGATATGTTTCCTTCATCTTACAAACTACATTTTAGCAACACTAACAATGCAGCTGAGTACGAATCTCTGCTACTTGGAATGAAGGCTACTCAAGAAAAAGGCATCGAGTTTTTTCATGCCAAAAGGGATGCTGAATTAGTGGTTTGTCAAGTGAAGAACTTATACCAAACTAAGAATGAAAGACTACGCCACTATCGTAACTTGGTTTGGTACCAAATTGAAAGCTTTGATGCTTTCAACATTTCTACCATACTTAGAGAGTCTAATGATAGAGCTGATGCACTTGCTATTTCAGGAACTCTCTTAGTTTCTCATGCATATTTCAAAGAAGATAGATATACTATTGAGCTGGTCTATAGACCAAGTGTTCCTAACAATGCTAATCATTGGCAAGTATTCAATGATGATAATCAAATCATTGTTTTTTTGGAACGAAAAGACAATTTTGAACAACTATATTTTGAAGGCAGTGAATCTCAGAAAAATAAATCTATCTCTGAATCTAGTTCAAATATAAATGAAGAACTCTTACAGCTGAAAGGAAACAAAATTCCCAAAGGTCTGGTTTCTCTTGAAAAGCTATTTGACAAGCATGATAGATTCATCAAACAACAACAAATAAATTCAAGTTTATCTCAAAGATTCAATCAAGTGAATCTGACTACTAAAGAAAATCCCAAGATGGTCAATATTGGTAAGTGATGCACCACTGAAGAAAGATTCAAGTTCACCTCTTTACTCCATCAATACATAGATGTCTTAGCATATTCTTATGAAGACTTGAAGTCACTCAGACCAGATGAAATCCACCATGACATTCCTCTCAAGGCCGACTCAATGCCATACAAGCAAAAGTATAAACAGTATAATCCTAAAATATTAGGTACTATTCTGTCTGAGATACAAAAAATGTTAAATACTAGAATCATCTTCCCAGTCCATCATTCTACATGGATCGCAAACATAGTGCTTGTAAGGAAGAAGAATGGCAAAATTTGCATTTGTGTAGATTTCAGAAATCTAAATCAAGCATCTTTGAAGGATAATTATCCTTTGTTAATTATGGATCAAGTGCTTCAAATAGTGACAGGTTCAGAGATGTTATCAATACTAGATGGCTTCTCAGGATATAATCAAGTTGAACTTGGTAAAATAGACCAACACAAGACTGCATTCACCACACCTTGGGGTACATTTGCATATAGAAGAATGCCTTTTGGTTTAATAAATAATGGTGCTACCTTTTAGAGAGCTATGGATCTGGATTTCAAAGATGAGATTGGTAAATTCATATTGGTATACCTTGATGACTTGACTATCTTTTCAAAGCGTCGATCTGATCATGTACGCCACTTACAACAAGTGTTGGAGCGTTGCTGCCAGAATGGTATTTCTTTAAATCTTAAAAAGTCTATTTTTGGAGTAACAAAATGGAAACTCCTTGGACACATTGTGTCCAAAGAAGGCATAAAGATTGACTCAGATAGATTCAAGTCTATTCAATAACTTAATTTGTCTACAAACAAAAATGTTATTCATTCTTTCTTCGAAAAGGTGAATTTCTTATGGAGGTTCATCCCAAAATTTGCTGAGAAGACTAGACACATTGTGAACATGATGAAAGGGAAGACCATCTTCAGCTAGACTAAAGAAAGTAAATCAGCATTTCAAGATATCAAGACCGCTATTGCTCACGCCCCTACCTTGGTTTGTCCAGATTACAACAAATATTTCATCATATACAGCTATGTGTCTAAACACACTCTTTAAACAATTCTTGTTCAATAGGATAAAGAAGGTATGGAATCTCCTATCTCTTTCATGAGTTGCCCTCTCAAAATCTATGAGATGAAATATTCAAATATAGAGAGGCATGCTTATGCGTTGGTGAAAGTAGTCAAACATTTTTGTTTCTATATTCTAAATTCACACACTACTGCCTTAGTTCCTGACACTACAGTCAAGTCTATATTAACTCAGCAGGAGTTTGGCATGAAAAGAGGTAATTGGATTGCAAAAATCCAAGAGTTTGATCTAGACATCAAGCCGACAAAGCTGGTCAGGGGTAAAGTCTTATGCCAATTAATCACTGATAATAAGCCAAAAGACACACAGCATGAAGAAACTGAAGTGGAAGAGACACCAACAGTCTTTTTTGTCTCTACTACCAATGAGTGGTATTCAGGTATCACTCATTTCCTTACTTATGGTGAATGTCTTGCTCATTTGTCTTACAAATAAAGAAGGACTATCAAGTTGAAAGCTGCCAATTTTGTCCTTTAGGACAACAACTTGTACAAGAAAAACATAGATGGAGTATTTCTTCGCTGTGTAGACAAAGAGCAACAAAGCCAACTTTTGAAATCCTTCCACAATCTAGCCTGTGGAAGACATTTTTTTGCTCCTGTGACTGCTCACAAGATTCTGCGAGCCAGGTATTACTGGCCAACTCTTTTCCAAGATGCACATAAGTGGGTGAGAAAATGTGAACTCTGTCAGCAATTTGTTGGAAGACCCAAGTTAGCTGCTATGCCTCTCAAGCCAGTGATCATAGAAGAACCTTTCCAGTAATGGGGACTTGATTTTATTGGGACTATAAACCCATCTTCAAGCACTGGACATGATTATGTCTTTACAGCAACTGACTATTTCACCAAGTGGGTAAAAGCAATCCCAACTAAGCATGCTACTTCAGAAGTTGTATGCAACTTCCTCAAAGAGAATATCATTTCCCGGTTTGGAGTTTCAATAAAAATTGTTACTGAAAATGTAGCTTGTTTCACCTCCCAGGAGATTACACAATTTTGTTTCCATTATGGAATTATACTCTCTCACTCTTATGATTATTTTCCACAAGGGAATGGACAAGCTGAATCTAACAGTAAGAACCTGGTAACTATTATCAAGAAGCTAGCAGATGACAATCAAAGGACATGGCATAAAGCATTGGTTGATGCTCTGTGGGCAGACAGAATCACACCAAAGAGGGCCATTGGTATGTCTCCTTTTCAACTTCTTTACGGTATCAATCCTGAGATACCAATCACCTTAGAATTTCTAGCCTTGAAATTGGAAAAGGCAAATGAAGATTAGACATATGAAAGCTCTCTTGATAAAAGAATCACGTGCCTGACTGAGCTAGAGGAACAGAGAACTATGGTGGTGGATAGAATTGCTGCTCATCAAATTCTGATAAAGAAACTCTTTGACCAGAAGGCCAAAAATTGTGATTTCTAGATTGGGGATCAAGTCTTACTGTGGGACAAAAGGAGAGAACCAAAGGGGATGCATGGAAAGTTTGACTCTCTTTAGAGAGGCCCATTTATAATTCATCAGCACATTGGTGAAAATAGATTTCTACTGAAATATCAAGATGGCACACTCTTTTCTCTACCTCACAATGGGCAACATCTGAAACACTTCAACTCTTGAAGTGTCAGATCATTGCATCTGTATATATGTATATTTGTACAAGTTTTTAATTCTATTTTGTTTTGTTTGTTTTCTTTTTGATGCCTTTCATTTATGGGTAGCATGACTCTGTAACCCAATGGTACACATGAAGACATTGGAGATTTTGGATTCTACTCCTTTCAATTCTTTTTGCAATTGACAGAAGTTCTCTAACTGGAGCCAGTTGTTGTCCCCCAAAAATATCACTCATTTTTAGGACAACATTTGAACTATTTTGGTCCTTCAAACCAAAATTATCTCTTCCCTTTTCAAAATTTGTCCTGGGCATTCAAATTCCTCATTTTTCAAGCTTCTCAAAAATCTACGGACTCTACAGGCTTAAATCTACAGACTCTGTAGGCTTAAATCTACGGACTCTGCAGGCTTGAATCTACGAACTCAGCAGGAAGAGAAATCTACAGACTCTGTAGGCCAAGTTCAACAGGCTTCATAAGTTGATTTCTATGGACTCTTTCAAGGTTAGAGAAAACTACAGACTTGTTTTCTACAGACTCTGCAGGCAGGTTCATTTCTACAAGTTTAAAGGCTTCTGCAGGCGGGTTCAATCAAAAGAATCAATTTCTAACACTTGGTCATTTTTGAGATTGATTCAGTGCCTTGGTTCAAACAAAAATCTCCATCGGCAAGCATCAGCAACAGGTTCAATGCATTTGGTTCAATGGTTGGTTCAATGTCAAATGGTTCTCAGTCGATTTAAGGCTTTATTTGAACCGTTGAACCAAAACTCAGTTCAACGGTTGGTTCAATGTCTTTTGGTTCAACAGTTAGTTCATCGCTTTGGTTCATTCAATTGAACCATCAGCTTGAACCATTTTGGTTCAAAGCTTGGTTCAACCGATTGGTTCAACGAAGTGGTTCAATAGTTGGTTCATCGGCTTGGTTCAAGGCTTTGCTTCATTCGCTTGGTTCCGTGACTTGGTTCAATCAAAGGGTTCATTGGCTTGAACCATTTTGGTTCAACCAAGCAGTTCAATTAAATGGTTCAATAGTTGGTTCATCACTTTGGTTCAAAGGAGCGGTTCAAAGGAGTGGTTTAAATGCAAAAGTTCAAAGAGCCTCTCAAAGGACAAGTGCCCTTGCGGAGGGCACTTGGTTGACAAAAATGCCCTTCGAAAGGGTCATTTTTTAAGAAGGCCGCAAAGGTAAATTCCTTCAAAAATTTTGTTTAAGGCAGATAAAGGCATAAATTCCTTCAGAATTTTTGTCCGAATGAATTCCTTCGGATAAAAACTCTGAAGGAATTCAGGAAAGTAGCTGCGGGCAGAAAGCCTAAAGAAATTTACAAAGAAACAAAGGTAAAACTGATTGAACATTCTGCGGACTTTTTGTCCGTGAGAAATTTCCATGGACTTTTTTTTCGCGGGAATTTGTCCCCGGATTTTTTGTCTGCAGGAATTTGCCCGCGGAGAAAGCCCGGGGAAAATACCTACGGAAATTGTCTGCATGAAATCCCAATGAATAGTCCACTAAAGAAAAAGCCGTGAGAGACTCTAAATAAGCCCGAAGGCTATCCGAAGACCACCCAAAGGGTAGATACCCTTGCGGGGGGCTCTTCTCAACCCAAAGCGGGTCATTTCTTAAGGCCCGAAAGGGCAAGTTCAATTGAAGAAAGTGCCAAATAGAAAAGCCAAAGAAGGACCAAGGGGTGACGTGCCCGAAGATGTCAAATTCAAGACAACGAACTAATCATTGAAAGCATAGTGATGGGCACGCGAACATCAATTTTAAATCTCATAAAATAGCCGTTAATCCTTTGAATCTACAGACCTGAATGCATTCACAGGCTTTAAGGCCAAGACCAGTAGAAAGCGAGGAAGGAACAGAGCAACAAATTGAATCTAGGACCCAATTCAATTAACCAGAAAAAAAGGAACAATGAAAATAGGATCAGATCGCCAGGTGGACATTGAAATTTGCAAACTTTCAATAGCGTGACTTGTTTCTTTGCATTGATAAAATCAAATGGGTAAACACCCCTAAGTTCCAGCCTGTCTTCTTAACAGATTTCAATGCAACATGATGTGTTAATGTTCCCGAGTCTTTCTTGAAGAGGCTATATAAGGGACTCTCTTCTATTGTAAATGGATCTCTTTTTGACAATCAGAACGAAACTCTGCCCAAATTGAAAGACACTTTTGAGACTTTGAGCTCAGTTTGTTTATCATATTTTGTTATTGGAATAAGAAAGCAAGTGGTTTTTCAGACTTTGTACTGTAATATCTTTGTTATTGAGGAAACTGTTCTAATGTCTTTTTCTTCAATATATCTTCTGTTCCTTTAATTCAACAAGTAGAATTAGTGACAACAGTCAAGAAGGTGTCCTGAAGAGTCAACTGTGGAGAGACTTTGTGCCCCCATAATTGCCTTTAGTGTGTTTTCTTTTCATTTCTGTGTAAAGGACCTTGGGGTGACTTTGTGCCCTCATTGTCCTTCGTATCTTACTCTTGAGCAATTTAGGTGTAGACTTTGTGTTGCATCTCGATTTGTTGGTTATTACATCCTTTGTTACATTTTGTTGTTACTACCTAGAGTATTCTTATGGCTTGCTGATTAGTACTTTTGAAAGAAGAGGAGTGCTTTCTATCATTTTCCTTGAGTGTCTCCTTTGATCCGCACACATCATCTCTGAAGAAAGAGAGATGGATGGTTTTCCCTACCCTTGAGTATTATTTTTTGTTTATATATGTATATATATATATATATATAGCCTATCTATAGGGAACCTCCCCTTGATGAGAGGAGAGATCAGTCCCCTTCTAATGTGGTAAACCTACACATTTGGACGACTAATCTTCCTACTTTGGCTGATCAGACCTATTTTGTTTATTAGTACACTGATCAACAAAATATTCAACCAACAAGGTGTTTTAATGTTTTCCAAGGAAGGCAAAGTGTAACGTATCTTAAAGTAGACCTAATGGGATTAGGTCTCTATGAGACCTAAAGATGAAATGAGGCCTAAAGGAGATATGGAAGACCTAAAGGGAATAAAAGTATGTTTTATCCATGTTTATGAAATGTAAAAATATCTATTCCATGGCTGACCTAAGAGGGTAAGGGTGTTTGGCCAACCAACAAGGATATGAACAAGAGACTTGTATAAATACAAGGCAATTTTAGTCTTATTTGTGAGTGTAGAAAGCAAGTGAATAGAATTAATATAATGAAAATTATAAGGAGGTATAATATACCATTATACGAGTGTTGAATATTTTTTATGAATATTTTATAGAGGTTCTATGTGTGGAAATCAAGGTTATATGACCTAATTAATCTTGAAGAGACCTAGTTGAGTGAAGAAATTAGAAGGCGGTTTGAGAGGGATAAAAGTGTGTGAAGAGTTGAAGAATGAGATCATCATTTATTGTATGAGAAATAAGGTTTTCTAAAGGTGATGAAAGGCTTCAGGGGGCTAATTTGGTGCTGATTCATCTAGGGGGTTGATGCCTCCTTGTAAGTTGGTGCTTGTTAAAGCTTAGTTGAGTAAGTGCTTAGCTAGTTGGGGTTGGTGCTCCATGTGAAGTGGGTGCTTCACTAAATTTGATATTTGTCCTATAGGACTATAATCTATTTGTATATATCAATGGTTTTTCTTCTCCTTGAAGTTTTCCCATATATATGGTGTGTTGACTTGTGTAATCTTGTTTTATGCTTGTATAGTTGATTGCTTATGCATTTTTTGATCTATATGTTGATGTGATGGTTCATGATTGCTTAAGTTGAATTGATATGAAAGTTTTTGAAGACTGATTCAAACCCCATGTCATTAATTTTTATTCCAACATTTGGTATTAGATCATGGTCCTTTGAAGAAGTTTTAAAAGTCTAAGGAGATCCTAGAAGTAAGGATGACTAGTCATCAATCTCAAGGTGGTTTCTCTACTAGTAAGGATATATTATTAAATGGATCTAATTATTATTTTTGGTATATCAAGATGAATATATATTTGATGTCTTAAGGTCATGATATTTGGCAGTTAGTTGTGGATGGATATAGTGCTTCTCCTAGTCCACCAACTAATGTAACAGGTAATAAGGCTAGTGAAAACAACTTCAAGGCAATGAATGCCATTTTTCGTGGCCTATCAGAGGTAGAGATTGTAAAAGTAATGCATTATGTATCAGCCAAAGAGATATGGGACAAATTTAAGACTATTTATGAAAGAGACACCAAAGTGAAGATGGGCAAGTTGCAGACCCACCAGAGACAATTTGAAAGTTTTGATATGAATAAAGATTAAACCATTGCATCCTACATATTGAAGGTTGATGAAGTTGTCAAAGTCATCAGAGGATTAGGAGAATAGGTAAAATAATCTATAGTTTTTCAAAATGTATTGAGATCATTAACTCCTAAGTTTGAATCTAAGGTATTTACATTAGAAGAGATGCAAGATTTGGATAAGCTAGAGATGGATGGGCTTCATGGTATCTTGACTACCTATTATATGAGAACAAATGAAGGAAGACCTCCTAATAAGGAAGTATCTTTCAAAGTTGAGAAGAATTCAAAATCCAAGAAGGTCAAGGATGAGAAATTTTTATATGTTGATGATGATCAACTGATAGCCATGTTTGCAAGGAAATTAAGGTTTGGCTCTAGTAAGTATAAGGGTAAGTTTCTATTCAAATGTTTAAACCATGGTAATATTGGTCACTTTGCATCTCAGTGTCCTAACAAGGATAAGAGTGAGCATGATGAATATCATGAACATCATGAAGATTATAGGAAGGTCTATAATATTGACAAGAATAAGAAATATTTTAGTAAGTATGAAGGTAGGAAAGAATCATTCAAGAATAAGAGAAGTTTCTATACCAAAGAAGATAACACATCTGATATAAGTGACACAAGCACATCTAATAGTGATGATGACAATAATGAACTTGAACATGACAATAATGAAACCTTATTCATGGCCACAAAAATAGACAATAAAGGTTGTTAAAATGGGAAAGGCCTTATAGTTGATGTAGAATCAGATGAAGAAGAATCTGAAATAAACATTGAGGCATAATTGGTAAGTTTCCTAGAGGATTTGAAGTTTTAAAAGAGAAATAATCACAAACTAAGATCATTAGTTAAGGAATACAAGGATTAGATTGGCTTGTTTGAAGAGAGACTGAGTAACACTTTCAAGGAGTATGATGAGATCATCAATCAAATTGAAGCACAAATAGAGATAGTAAATGCAAACCTAAATACTAAAGAGAAAGAATGCACCAAATATGACACTGAAGTGAAATTCTTGAAAGTTGAGTTGTATCAAGCATTTATCAAGGTGAAGATCTTTGCAAAGTTTGAAAAGAGCACTGAGGCTCTAGATGACATCTTGAGTATTCAGAAGTCTACAAGTGATAAGATAGGTCTTGGTTTCAAATAAGACCAAAAAGAGATAGCTCAAATCAAGGAGAAGGTTATTGAAGACAAGGTCAACATGAAAATACCTATCAAACAACCTAATTCTATGAGGTATTATAGTTCATTCAATGGATATTATTTTTTATGAAGTCAATTTGGTCATAAAGCAAGAGAGTGTAGAAGACCTTCCAAGAATGAGTACTCATGAGACTATGGAAGGAATCACAGTTCACATCAATTAATAGGTATGTATAAGGTGGTTTGTTATAGTTTTCATAATGTAAGACACATTGAAATATTTTATCTTAACAAAATTATAAGGTCATCAAGTCAAAACAAGAGGTTTGAAGCCCCTAGAGTGCAAGAAAGAAGGCAAATGAATGTGTGGAAACCAAAGACATTAAAGGTTAGTCATGATCAATATACAAGTTCAAATGGAATGTTTGATATGGTAGAGCATATTTCAGATGAGAAATTAAGTTAGGAATGTTTGTTGTTAGCACATATTGATGATCAAATGGTTGATGAAGAGGTCAAACCTATAGTGCCAATCAAGTCCAAAAGGATACTAAATGATATTTAGTCTTGTGAAAGCATGGAGATATGGGAATATACTAAAATTGTGTGGTTTGAGTGCTCTATGTAAATAGGTGACTCCATTAGGCTTCATGGAAACACTATTTAGTTAGTAGAAACATGGTGGATGCTTGGTTTGAGGGGGAGCTATTCAATTTGTTCATAAGCTCTAAGTGTAGTTGATGACAAGAACATAGTGGCCTAGTGTGTGATCAAAGACTTGTATCATATCAATCATGACAAGAACAAGGTGAGTGATATTGATTTATAAGTTCATTTGAAGGAGGTATGCATGGAGTATGTTTTTGAATATTTCATACTTTGTGTGTTGAGTTCCTATTGCAAGAAGGTGTGGTTCCAGATGGCAGCTTGTGGAAGACCCTTTATCATTAATGTCAAAGGGGGAGAAAGGTCAATAAAGAAGTTTGACCAAATTGGGGGAGATGAGAATGTTAATTTGAAGATTTTTTTCACATCAGTGACAAATGGGGAGTTTGTTGTGAAGTTTTGTCATTGATGTCAAGGTCGATGTTATTGATGTCAAGGTGCATACGGTGAAGATGCATAATGAATGGTCTGTGACATATGAGCCATGTGACAAGAGATAATTTGAAGGAAACCTAATGTATTTTTATTGAGATAGAATTTGAAGGCAACCTAATGATTTTGATGAGGTTGGTGTCAAGGTTCAAGACAAGTAAAACATGTTTTAGTACTAGTTCTTAAGTACAAGGTGTCTTGAGAAGCCTAGTCTAGACTTTGTGAGAAGTGTGCATAGTGAATCTTGGTGAATTAAGTAAGCACAAACTTTTGAGAGGTTTTTTGGAACTATGTGATCATGCAAGATAAGTGATGATACTTTCAAAATTGTTTCAATGTTAGTTATCAAGTTTCAAGTGATTGAGAAGATTAATCATGTCACTAGTCATATCATGAAGAGACCTTGTGAGAAGGTTTGAGCATGGTGGCCTGATGAGATGGACGCACATAGGCATAAGAGGTTGTATAAGGTTACTTTAGAATGCATATTATTTGTTTTATCACTCAATATAGTTTCAAATTAATCTTATAGGGGTAATACCTTCAGTCCAAGTCTACACTTATACCATAGCTAGACCTTGCATGGATTAATAAGGCATCATGAGGAAAGAGTTTTTAAGTTCAGTCAAGACCTGATGAGGTGTGAAGACTCAAGTGTAGTAAAGCAAGATGGTGAGAACATGGCCTAATGAGGTATCCAGATTAGTTTCCAAGGCATGTGTGAATAGGTGAGCATTTAAAAATATAATTGAAGTTGTTTTAAACAAATTTATAAAGTTTCAAGTCATGGTTTACAAGAAAAGGCATGAAAAGTGGTTTTGAGGTCTCTCATGTGCACAAAATAAAGGTTCTCAATCTGAAGACTTTTAGGTGTTCATTGGCATGTGTAACCTATACATGGGAAATTCAAATATTGAGGAAAGATGGGGAAGGGTCCTATCTAATATTTCCAATAATTATTTTTTCAAATGAGGGGCAATCCTTTATGAAAAATTATTAACACTAGAAATAGTGTTAACCCTCTCTAAAACCCTAATAATGACCGAATATGAAAGATATTGATCAAAAGTGCTTAGAATGGATTGGTATGGATATAAAATTGATTGGATGTTTTAGTCAACTATTTCAGGCACCTCTAGGTGTGATTGAGTATTCAGATGAGTGAGTGGACCCTAAAGGAAATGCCTTGTTTCTCAGAGATTTGTTGTAGTAGTCAGAGTTGACCAAGTCAAAATTGATAAATGCATGGAGGAAAAATCTTGAAAATTTTATTTTATGTACATGGTGGTTTATAGGTAGGTTATATCCCTCAGGTTTTTTAAATCGATCATACAATTTGACCAGTTGCTAACATGCCTAATGGCGCAAATAGTGAGAAACCCATGCAGAGGTGATAAGGTGATTAGGGATGTGTTATAATGAATTAAGGATGAATCCAAGTGTATGGAGACATTTTTAAAGACCTTTAATACATTTTTATGTTGGATAGAAGTTTTGGAGGTTGGTGGATATGATGAAAATGTTGTTCATAAGTTGACTTGTCTAGTTCAGATGAGACAATGAGGTACAAGATCTTGAGATTGTTATACAAGACCAATATTTTCATTTGACCATGTTATATTTTTATCTTATAATTATATAATAATCTCATAAGATCATCCATATGCATTTTGGATTCTATAAAAGTGGTCATATAGGGGTTGAAGGTCATTTTCACCATGATTGTGCTTTAAGGCAAATTGACAGTTCTAGGTAAGCAAGTTGTTGTGATGAGTTTGAAGCTCTATGCTCTGAGTTGAAGCATCTAATGTACATGGGTTTATATTTAAGAATTTTATTTTCCTATTAATGCTTTGTATAAGGTTTGATACTAATTAAAATTAGTGAAAATTTTGAAACCAAAATGGCTTGTTTGGCAGAGTAAGGTCTATAAGAGAGAAGGACAACAAATTGGTGTGCCAGATCAATAATTTCCAATAGAGCTTATGATATTTTTACTAGAAGTTGTTCTAAAGATGTTTTAGGATAATATTTATGCATTTTAAGTTCTTGAGTGTGTTTTTTTAGGTGTTAAAATTTCAAGTTTCCATGATTGTGTTTTGAGGCTAGTTGGCAGTTCTAAGTGGGCTCTTTGGAGAGAAGGGTTTGAGTCCTTTTGCCCTGATTTGTGGAGTATAAAGCACATGGTAACGATCATAAGATCATGAATCTTATATATATTTGATTTTTTTACATTTTTTTTGTCAAAATTATGTTTATGCTTCAATAGTTCAAGATAAATTTTTTGGGTATACACAGACCTAATTATGAATAGTACTAATGATGTGCTTCAAGTGGTGATTGGAACTAAAATATTTAATGGAACATAGATGAGATTATAATGGGTATATTTGAGTGGTATGTGATATGTTCCTACTATGTGAGGAGTTTAAATGTGTTCCAAGGAAGGCAAAGTGTAATGTTTCCTAAAGTAGACCTAATGGAATTAGGTCTCCATGAGACCTAAAGATGAAATGAGGCCTAAATGAGATATGGAAGATCTAAACAGACTCAAAGCACATTTGATAGATGTTTATGAGATGTCATAAGATCTAATAAATTTATAACCTAAGAGGGGAAGAGTGTTTGGCTGACCAAGAAGGATATGAACAAGAGACTTGTATAAATACAAGGCAATTTTAGGCCTATTTATGAGTGTAGAAAGCAAGCAAATAGAATTAACATATTTCAAAGTAGAAGGAGGTATTGTAGACCATCAGAGGAGTGTATAAGATCTATGATGAATATTTGATAGAGGTTATATGTGTGAAAATCAAGGTCATATGACCTAATCAGTCTTTAAGAGACCTTGTTGAGTGAAGAAGCTAGAAGGCAGGTTGAGAGGGATATAAGTGTGTGAAGAGTTAAATAAGGATATCATAATCTATTATATGAGAAACAAGGTATTCTGAAAGTGATCAAAATTTTTAGGTGGATGATTTTGTGCTGAGTCATCTAGGGGGTTGGTTCCTCCTTGCAAGTTGGTGCTTGCTAAAGCCTAGCTAAGTTGGTGCTTAGCTAGTTGGGGTTGGTGCTCCATGTGAAGTGGGTGCTTCACTAAATTTGATGTTTGTCTTATATTACTATAGTATATTTATAGATATCAGTGGGTTTTCTCCACATTGATGGTTTCCCATATATATAGTGTGTTGACTTGTGTAATCTTGTTTCATGCATGTATAATTGATTACTTATGCATTGCTTGATGTATATGTTGATGTGATGGTTCATGATTGCTTAAGTTGAATTGATAAGAAATTTTTTGAAGTATAATTCACCCCCACCCCCCCTCTTAGTCATTTTGCTTCTAACATGAAAAATATATAATTTTACCTCTTATTTTCTATGGTGGTGCCCAACCAGAATTGAGATGCTGAGAGAGAGAGAGAGAGAGAGAGAGAGAGAGAGAGGAAAATAACATAAAATCTATTACTCAATTTTTTTGGTTGATTCAAGTAACCTCTACTAGGACTATGGAAACTTGACTGGCAATAGAATAATGCTTTGAGAGGAATCAGAGACAACTCCATCGGGGCTATGGATACCTGGGTAGAAATGGAAAAATGTTCAGGTATTCATCCTAAAGTAAAATTAATTAGCTTGATAGTCTCAGCTATAGTAACTAGTCCTTGTAAATTCTAAGAAAGGGAATGAAAGTATTTACACACAATAGTCAATGTGAATACCTAACTTTATTTTACAGCTTTTTCCTTATCCTTTATGAGTTTTTTATATTCCATACATTGTCTTAATCCAAATATTCAAGTTTCATAGACACATTCATTTTAAAATGCCTATGAGTATTTTCTAGCAGAGTTGACATTTGTTATTACTTGCACAACATGCCTTAATTTTAGTACTGAAATCATGGAACCTATTTTACTAAGGAGTTTGGTCTTCTAATTTAATGAAGTTTGGGTTTGCTTTATTCATTACCTAATTGAAAAGAGTCTTTAGGGTACTTTGAAATCATCCTGACAAAGCTTGTTTTTTTATTATTATTATCAAATCTAAAACATAGATTTTTATCTTATGTGCATGGTCTAAAAGGATTAAAATCAGGACTTCATTGATGCAACTATCCGAATTTACCTAAATATGATAAGTTTTGGTATGTTTTTAATTATGTTTTCAACTCCATTAAAATTTTCATTTCTAGACCATTTTTCCTTAAATTAAATTATTTGACTATTACAATTTTTTTTGTTGTTTTCCTTGAATATTTTGGCCTAATAATATTTACTTTTAGTTTATTTGACTAAGTATTTACATTGTTTAACTTTTAAAACTCAATGGCTTTATAGATTTTTAGACTAAATTTTCTCTAAGTGTTGATCAAATAAAACTATTTTATGTATTGAATTTATCTCTATTTGGTCTCTTTGTTCCTTTTGAATTGATTTGACTAAGTTTTTTCAAATTTTTATTTTTAAAACTTAGTCACTTTTGGAAAATGGATGAAAATGAATTGGCTTCAAGATTGGTAAAATGTTTGTGTTTATTAGTTAACTTTATTGCATTTTGCCTTTATTTTTATTCTATCTTTTTGCCTTTATTTTAGATTTGTACTTAGTCATTTTTCTCAAAGTTCAAATTTGAAAGCTAACAACTACTGTCCTTTTTTCCTAACCAACAGATACTTTTCTTCTTGTAAGCCTCAAGCAAGTGAGGAGCTACCATTTGTTTCTTGCTCGCTTCCCTAAGCCTATTTTAACTTAGTCATTTTTACTGGATATTTTAGGTTCCCAGGATGAGGAGGCATGGTTCAATCAATTTTGCCATTTCCCCAAGCCCACTCAGTTTCATTAATAGACCAAAGACATTCTATATGCACAAGATCATATCCTATGGTGTAATCCCATTTCTCTAGGTCCCCTGGATGGTCTATATACTTTTAATATATAGTCAAGCCCCTAGATGCTTGATATTGTGCCATGTGGCACAATCCTATTTCCTCACTCCCCAAGATGGTCCATATGTTTACAAGTCTTAAGCGAGGTCCTGGATGAGCAATATTTTGGACAAGTTTCAAGATCTCACTTCACCAAGATCATAGAGGTCATCAGCCCATGTGAACACTAAATTAATATCCATACAAGTGAATAAATTCTATGTGGCATGAACTGCCAACTAGACTACACGCTGGCATCGACGTTTTTTTTTACATGGGCTTAAATTTGATGGTCATTTGGGACGTCAAGACCGTCAATGATCAGAATGCATTTTATTTGGGCTGAAATGTTTTAGTTTCTTTAAGCCTATCAATTTTTGGTCCATTTATTTTCTCATTTATCTTGAATTGACTATGTTATATGCTTTTATCTTGAGAATTAGTCATGCATCTTTTAAATGGACTAGGGGTTCATGATGTTTCTTTTTTAGACTTGTCCATTACACCAATTGATAGGCTACATTCAAAACGGGAGGTTATTCGATTGGGCAGTTTTGTTATCTTATTTTAGCCTATTTCTACCTTTTTTTGACTAAAATTGGTTGATGGTCTATACTATTTTATCTTCTGGACTCAATCATTCTTCCTAGAAATAGACTAAAATAGCTTGCTTGGCAAAAATCCCCATTTTATTTTACTAATCTCTTGGGTTTTGTTTTGCCTTTTGCTTTGATTTTCTAGTCATTTTTATTTTGATGCTTTTCAACTTAGTTATTTTATTTGAAAATTCAAATTAGCCTAACAGTTAGTTTCTTTTCTATAGGTGCAAATTCACCGAGAAGCTACCACTTGTCAAGATCTCAGGCCTCCACTTCTCTAAAGCACTTTGGACAAAGGGCTCACCCAGACATCCTCTAGGTCCCTAGGATAATGCCATGTGGTGCAATATTATTTCTCAGGCCCTTGGGATGGTCAGTACAAGGTCAAAATTTAGTACACCCTTCAAGAGAATGGGATGATTCCACATGGTAACATTCCTTTTCTCCACACCCTAAGTCAAGCAAAGTAATATGAAAAAATAGAGATCAAGCGAGAGTCTAAGATGAAACCACAAGGAAACATCTCAAGGTTTTGGGGTAGTCAGGACACATTGAACATCAAGAAAGAATTGCAAAGATTCAGGGGATTGGGGTCTCGCCACTTGTAAATATCTCAATGCACCATAGCTAAAGAAATGTCAAGATGATTTGGACCCTTAGCCAAGTTATAAGTTAATGAAAAATCACCATGTAGCAGGACACTAATATATTATGGATATTTGGATTTTTTCAAACAAAAAAAATTGGACATATAGAGTGACCTTTCCAAGGATAATACATGGACCTCCATGAAAAGAATCAAATCCTAAACCTAATGGTCATCTTGCCCGTTTAGGTTGTCTAGATCTTAAAATTAGACCGTGAGTCCAATCAGATCTATATAGTCATGGAATATCTTGTTGTCTAGAGCAATAAGGATCATGGAAATAGATTCCTAAGAAGGTCAGATAGTGGGCTAAGTTAAACAATGGCATGCACACTAGGATAGGCAAGTTAAGATCATAAAAGGATAAAATAATGCCTTAATCTAACATTGGTGCTTCTGCACAGGAACATGGCCTAGGGACTATCCCATAGATATTTCCTCTACATTTAGGTGCCCAAGAATTTTTGACCCAACATTCAATATAATGATAATCCATTAAACGGATTGAGATTCAACTTGAAACTATGTAAATTGGAATAATTCATTGTTCCAATAGTTTTTTGTTACCAACATTCAATCAGAAAAGGTGCATTCAAAGGAGGCATTGCTATATTGAAGATGAGCACACATTGAATTTAGAGGAGATAGATGGCTTGACATTAGTATTGATGAATCTTGTTGATAGCATACTGCTACCAGACATGAGTGGGAGACTATTTCATACAGGTTTATTATTTTTGATAGGTGATATATAGGACTTGCATTAGTTCAATTTCTTAGCTTTGTTTTATTTATAAAATTTTAGCTATCATAATAGTTATCTATGAAGCCCCAGAACTACTTTTTCACTCTAATTTTCTAAGTCCATCTTCTAGGTTTAGGTTCAATTTCCTTCTCTCAATTATTAATCATTCACCTCATTTCATTTTACATCCCTATATCACCCCAGATGTCTACTTCATAACATCTAAGATGGGCACCATGTCCTTTTCTACAACTAACATTTTCATAAGTATAGTTTAACTATAAAATATTTCCTCTGATACCTCTTAAAAGTAAATAGTGCATAGATTCAAACACAATGTATCCTTGCATGAAAAATTCTATGATGTACCTGTCAATTATGGTTTTCAACCAATGATATATCACATACATCCAATTGATATCCAAGTTTCATAATTTTTCTAACTTTTCTTCAGTCTAGACAAAATTCTTTGCTTCTCTAGGCCTAAATCAATAATATTCAATTATTGACAACCAATTAGTTAATAACCCATGTAATTCACACAAGAATATTTTATAAATATCACCATATATATTTTCAATTATGATTTCTCTTGCATAGGCTCCTATTATCCTAGCATCCTCTTCTGTGAATTTGCGAATTCTTTCATCTAGCCATCATTTAATGTCTCTTTGACCAAGCAACCATTACAACATGTTTCCACTCCATGCTTACCACACCATTGTTAGTACAGGTTCTTATAATTTTCCATCAGAACATGCTAAGGATTGAATTGTGTAATTTCAGTTATAAGTTCATCATATTAAAAATAGGGTGGAGACAATTAAATTCATTCTTACTCAATTATATTTTGTTAGATATAATTTATTAGACAAAATCATACATATTAATTATAATAGACACATAGATTTGAACATAACTGGTAAAATTATGCCTACTTAACAACACATAAAACATTCAAATGATCTCTATATTATATTTCTCAAAGTTGAAAGCATTTATTCTTTACACTAAAATTACTTATAGAACTTGTAAGGGGGCTATGTTGCTTCACATTCTAGACCTTTCACTTCTTTCCCAAATGAGTCTTTTCATATTCTATAGCCTTTTGGTATTCAAAGACATGTTGAATTACATATAAAATATTACACATTGCAAAAAATAATATACATCACACAAGTCACTTGTACAAAACTCTGCGATTTTACACTTCACAATCTACGACTAAAAATCTCACATCTAAAAAATAATGAAAATATGTAACTCGTGTCCTATAAAATGAAGCACATATTCCCTACATATGCCCCCAAAATATGTATGCAATTAGTAAATATATGTGATATAAATAACTTTGAATTTTAAATCCTATAATTTGAATCCAAAATCTAAAATTTCCACTCATGGAGGCTTAAGTCTATATGAAAAAAATCTTTACTATGCCCCCCTTTTGAGGTGAGGGACATATCCTACAAGTCACACATCTAAAAATAAGACTTAATTATTGCATGTTATGTAAAAATATATATTCATCTAAAATAATATAGCACGTGAATAATATGTCATCATAGTAAGAAATATAAAATCAAATCACCCATGTAACATATGGAATGCAAAGGCATATAAGTGGTATGTCAAGACATATATAGAAATGAAGTACATAATATTAACCATCTCTGATAAACATTATGAATAGGACTATGTGATAAAAGTGCATGATATGGATCATGGCACCACATACAAGGATGGAGATGCATGATATGGATCATGATATATGTAAACTTAGTAATCATAACAAGTTCAACAGGCTCAAAAATAAATATCACACAATAACATACAATGTCATAGATAAGGCCACAGGGCCACAAATAAGGAAAAATAAATGTCACACACACCAAGGCTAAGGAGACAAAAACAAGGGGAAATAAAATGTTGCACAACCAAGGCCAAAGATCCAAATAATGGGAAATAAATCCCACACAACCAAGGCCAAAAATCCATAAACAAGGGGCTATAAATGCCTCACAACCAAGGCTGAGCCAAAACAAAGGTAAAATAAATTCCACACAACTAAGGCTAAGGAGCCAAAAACAAAGGACGATAAATGATACAACAAAAAAGGATAAATAGCCCAAACAAAGGGAAATAAATGCAACAACAAAAATGACAAGGGGGTGCATACAATAGGCAAACAATGGATAACCTACTATAAAAGTAAACAACATTGAAGAAGCATAGAACAAGAATATTATTCTACACCATCCAAATATGTCCATGTTACAACATAAAAAATAACATATCCATGTAACATTGTATAAAATATGAGCAATATTGAGGCATGTGTAAGAAATAAAGGTAGCCCAACATGGTAAAGGTGAGGTTAGAAAAAGATATAACCTGTGGAAAAATATGTCCCTAGAATTGGCATGGCCCCTAGGTATAATAAAATTCCAACATCTACATATCCATGTATAATCAATATACCTACATATCACTCATGTATCATGTGAAACACATGTGTGTTTAAGAAAGATTATGTAATCTACCAACATGTGATAAAAACATATGTAAATATGGTAAACTAGTAATCATGCCATGCTTAGGTCCTAATTTTGTCTTTTTGGATTATTATTATTATTATTTTGGTATTTTTTAGAATATGTTGTCAAGGGATATGGAACCTATTAGCCAATCTATGGGATGGTCATGGGGATTCCTAGTGTCAAACATGGGAAGGGTCACCTAGAGGAAACAATGGTGTGAAACAAAACTGCATAAGAATATGAATTTGACTATGAAAAGTGATCTCACACTTGCTATAACTCTCATCATCATCACTCATAGTGGCATGTGTATGATGAGTGAATTGAGGATGCAACATACCATGTGAAAACTATTGAACCATAGGAGAATCATGGACATGTGTTTATTGTGGAACACATTGAACTATCACTTATTGTACTCTAGGTTGTGGAGTGAATACTAGTTATCTCAAATCCTAAATGACTCTTTGAGAATAGGTGTTATAATATTGGACATCTAGGAAAGTACACTACTCTCCTCTAATTAGTGTGAATAAAATGAACCGTAGTAGGTTATATAACTAAATGTGTATAAGGGAATTGGA
The DNA here is from genome assembly GCA_037957365.1 of Torreya grandis. Lineage (NCBI taxonomy): Eukaryota > Viridiplantae > Streptophyta > Pinopsida > Cupressales > Taxaceae > Torreya > Torreya grandis. The sequence continues at coordinate 1,491,238 of JARHVA010000130.1, forward strand.
ATATGTGGGGTACCTACCTCCGAAACATGGTCTTGAATAGGTGTAATAACTAACTTATGAGAATATTTTTGAATAGGTATAATAACTGGCTCAATAGAATAATATTGCGTAGGTGTACAAACTATTTCTTAAGAGTAATGTTTCATAGGTGTAACAACCAATTTTGGTGGTGGTGGAGGAATTGTCTATGGCACAACGGGTTATTTATGTGAAATACATGGAACCTTTACCACCTTGTTGTAATATATATAATTGATGCATTGGTACTATTGATAGTACCGCTAGGAGTTTTTGTAGATAAGGGCATCCTAAAAACATGTTTAATACTCCTGTACTTGGTAAGACTAGAAATAATGTACAATATGTCCCAAGGTTTTTTGTTGGTGTCCATGAAATCCCTTGACTATCCTTATTGTCTTAGTCAAATCTTCATGTGTGTATCAAAGAGAGTGTAAAATTTTCATCGTCCAATAATTTTCACTCGAACCATTATCAATCATGACACTCTGAATGTGCTATGAATCCACATAAGCTAAAAACAATAATGCAGTGAGATTGGAATATTGCTCCACAATCTCACTATCATTGAATGTAATCAAAGGTGTACATGTTATAACACATGTCACCATACCAATAATATTGTCTAAGGGGTTCCTGTATGTAGCATAGGAGGTTGTGCATAATATTTCATACACATTTGATTAGAATTATGGGCTTTTGTTTCTATTTGATGTTTCAAAAGACACTCAAAAAGTATTTGTAACTTTGCATTTCCATTGGTTTTCAGCCTTATCCTCTATAGGTGCATCAAGGTCAATTGTGTTGTTATAAATAAGATGTTGTCTCACATACCTAAAATTTATAATATATTGGTAGAGTGCCCAAAACATCGGTGATAATGTCAATAAGAATACGATCATATCATCTAGGTAAAGGTCTACTCATATCAATCTCTAATGGCAAAAAGAGAAATTATGAGGTTACACTCCAATAATTTTCGTAATAGCCTATGAGGAGGTTGAGGTAACCTTGAAAACTCACTCCTCGGTGGAGTAGATAGGAGAAGCTTATTTTTAGGTTGTGATACTGTGTTAACTATAGTCTTGGTCTCATTCTTATTATCATTTGATTTACTCTTGTAATTTGGCTCGCTCTAAAACTTGGAAGTTGAAGAACTAGTATTAGTAGGATTTTACTTGAGCTTATTCAATGTTATGAGCTTGACTTCTCACTCTCTAACTCTATGACATATCTCATCAAAAGACTTGAATTTATCGAATGTAATGGATTCATGGAGTGGCACAAGAAAAAGTTCCTTTAAATATCTTGAAGCTCATTATTGGCCATAGGATTAGTATTTTTTGATAAAATGGTATTATACCTTAATACATAGTCATTGAATGGCTCATTAGTCCCTTGCTTGAGTGTAGGATAACTTTTTTATTAATATTGATAGATAAGTATGCTAAAAACAAAATTTCCAAAAGATTTAACTTCTTTACTAATTAGGATGGTAGATCATAGAACCATTGGAGTGCATAATCCTTAAGAGTGCATGGGAACAACTTGGTCAACAATTTTTCATTGGACATGTAATCTAAACAATCCACATGGAATGATATGATATATACCCTTACCATCATATGATGGAAGCTTAGGAGCTAAAAAACTCATAGGTAAATGATAGGGTGACATATATAGGGCTAAAGGGTTATGAAATAAATCACAAGAATACGTAGAATGACTAGCTCTAAAGGCTCCTTGTAAGTGCAACACCTTTTTTTGAAAAGATATAAGATTTTTCTAAAGAGATCATGCAATAGGTGAGTTTGGTGATATAACATGCATATTCGCTATCGGATGTGCATAGGTTTTTTGGGTAGAGATAGACATGGAAATCTATGTGGACTTAGGAATAGTAGCAATGGTATATGTCTAAAAATCCACGGCTAGATTGGTACCTCCTAAATGTTGTTTAATAACAGTAAAGGGCTCATATTTTTTTCATTTTATGTAAAAAACCTTATGTTGGTGCTTAGAGTTAGCCTCTAGGATTAGCTTTAAGACTTTTTCCAAATCATGAGGGACTCAACGAATTTGATTTCGAAAATTAGATAAGGATTTAACTTGATCAAGATGCACCCCATTTAGTATATTTAGAGTCATTTTATCTTTATCTTTTGATTATATTGATTATCATGTTCTTAATTAGTCATGTCAACATAATCATCCATTTCCACATATTCATTAATAATCACATCATCAAAATAAGAGGAAGAACGAACATTCATTGCACTTAATTTTACCATTTTAGATGAGTTCAAGATAATTTTACTATGCTCAATTTTAGAACCAATTAATTTAACACTATGCCTTAGAGGAATAGGGAGATAGCCTTCTTAGATAACATGCGATGAAAACATGCAAGTATGAAGAAGGTTAGGGTGAAGTGATGAACTGTCTTTGATACGAGACAATAAAAATTCATAATTTGAAAAAAACAAGATTTTATTATAGATATTTAAAGCCTTAAAATAAAATAAGGAACCCTAAGGGAAACCTAGGGTTTGGATATGTTCTATATAGAATTAGGTTCACCAAATATTTTTATTTGATTTTGAGGTTGTGGTTACTAAATCTAATTAGATAAAATTATATGAAAATAATTCAAATTATAATGATATACAAATATATGCAATCTAAATGTAGAATATTTGAAGTTACAAAGGATGAGATACTTGGTGTTTGACTACTCTATGGAGGAATGTGACTGTAGACAGTTGGTATAAAAGGCTGCGAGTGAGACTACAGATCACTCGGATCAGGTTCTATATCTTTGTGCACACCTAAACAATATTTTCATCCTTAGGGTGGAATCATTAGATGGTATGTTCCAAATCAGGTGATTGTGTCTATATGGGATTTGATCTCCTTTTTTTCACATGTAGGTGCACCTAATTCTCTTTTGGCTCTGTGTGCGATCCCACATTTTTGGTTGTGTGTGAATCACAAAAATATTTCTCTTTCACCTATAACCAGAGGTACACTTATATGTACTATTTTAGTGCCTATAAAAGTGATATAAATTTTAGTTGATTTTATTGAAACCAATCCCTGTTGACTATTTGAGCATTGCCTACATACCCAATACTCCAAGGAGGGGATCAAATCACATGTAGTTCTCCCTTGTTAGGTTATTGTGTGAAAGTGACCGTTAAATGAATATAACATATCATTTTTGTCTCTTAATACTTTGAAAATGGAAATCTTACATTTACTCTTACAATGTTTCAAATTTGGTAAAGAACTGCTCTTAGTGATTGATTATAAAATTGAGAGAAATAGGGAAATCATGTTGGATGTGCAATAACTTGTAGATGTGTGTTTGGTAAGTGCTAGATGATTGCTAGATAAATAATAGGTATATTCCATTTTTTTAATTTTATATTAAAATATTTGGGATAATTTATCATGCCATAAACACACTAGACATAAGGGTTGACCCATAGGAATGATTTGAATTTGAAATATGACTGTTGATTGGCAAAATACAAAACCATCAAATTTTGACAAAACCATCTATATGTTATATTCTGAATTCGACATTACTATCTGGGAGATAGGAACACTGCTCTTATTATTGTAGATGTCTAGGTAGGATATATAGTTGGTTTGATACAAGCTTTGAGTTTATTTTATGTGATTGTTTAGCATCTTGGAAAGGTTAAGGTTCTAATTAAACATGTGGATGTGAGAGAATGGTGAATAAGATTCAAGTATGTGTGCACAAATCTTGTAGGGTAAGGGATGACAAAATTATAATTGTCAAGTATTTCATTCCATATTTAGTATTTACAGTGTTTTATATGAAAAAAAATAGTTTTGTATAATATTTTTGGTAGGGTTTTCCTAGGATCTATGATTGTTTTTTTTGCTAGGGTTTTAAAGTTTTGGGATTCTACCAAATATTTTCCTTATGGTTTCTTTATGTTATTTTTCCTAGGGTTTATATTTGTTGTATGTTCTAGTGTTTATGCTTGTTATTTTTTGGTATGAAAATAAATTGTTGTGTAAAATGTTTGGTAGGGCGTACTGGGGTTTCTGTATGTTGCTTTCAGTATAAAATAGATCTTTTTGTTCATGATATAAATAGTTTTTACTATAAAAACCAATTACATACTTCTATATTTCTATGTCTAAAGTTTTTCTCTTCCTCTTTGTTGATTGTACATTACTATTATCTCCATACCCTTTTTCCTCTTCCATCTTTTTCTTCAATTTTTTTTCTTTTTTCCTCTTTCTGCTTTTCATCCTCTACATTTGACACAGATATTTTTTAATGTTATATGGGCCCTCTTAATTTATCAACCTATCCTTTCTCTATCACATTGTCTTTTTCAAGATTTGTATGTCCCAGAAAAAGAAGAAAATGAAAGAAGGGATGGAAAATGGACCCTCTCATTTTTAATTTTAATTTTAGGTTGCAAGGTGACATAAATCTAACATAAATTTATCCATATTTTCTTCACCCTGACAAAAGTGTTTTTAAATAAAAAATAATGTTTAAATAAATGTTTAAAAATAATAAATTTAATATTAAAATTTTAACTAGATAATGACATAAAAGAAATGTAACATGATTTCACAAAGACCGAAATTGATTTTCTTTCATGAGATGACAAATAAATCACATTGTTTAAAGGGTTCCCGTATGTAGTAGAGAAGGTTGTGCATTATATGCCAAATGTGTTTGATTAGTACCTGGGCTTCTATTACTACTTGATTATTTATAAGAGGATCAAAAAATATGTCTCACATCCTTTATGGATGTGTTAAGGTCAATTATGTTATCAATAAGATGGCGTATCACATACCTCAAATTCTATCATCTATTGGTAGAGTGCATAAAACATCGGTGATAATCAAAATAAACATTATTATCATATCCTCTAGGTAAGGTCTACTCATATCAATCTCTAATGGCAGAGGGAGAGATATGAGGTTACACTCCAATAATTTTGGTAATAGCCTATGAGGAGGTTGAGGTAACCTTGAAAATTGACTCCTTGGTGGAGCAGATTGGAGAATCTTATTTTTAGGTTGTGATACTACATTAACTGTAGTCTTAGTCTCATTCTTATTATCATTTGATTCACTCTTGTAATTTGCCTTGCTCTAAAACTTGGAAGTTGAAGTAGTAGTATTAGTAGGATTTTACTTGAGCTTATTCAATGTTATGAGCTTGACTTCTCAGTCTGTAATTGTATAGCATAACTCATCAAAATAATTGAATTTATTGAATATAATGAATTCATGGAATGGCACAATAAAAAGTTTCTTGAAAATATCATGAAGCTCATTATCAACCATAAAATTAGTGATTTTTGATAACATGGTATTACACCTTAGTACATAATCACTAAATGGCTCATTAGTCCCTTGATTGAGTATATGATAAATTTTCATTGATATTGATAGAAAAGTGTGCTAGAAATAATTTTTCCAAAAGATTTAACTTCTTTACTAATTGGGATGGTAGACCATAGAACCATTGGAGTGCATAATCCTTAAGACTTCATGGGAACAACTTAGTTAACAATTTTTCATTGGATATGTAATCTAAATAAACCACATGGAATGATATAAGATATACCTTTACCATCATATAAGGGAAGGTTAAGAGATTAAAAAACCCATAGGTAAAGGATAGGGTGACATCAACGCTTGTGTCAAGTGGGTGTGTTAACACAAAATACTTTTATTATAGCTCTCAATCCCACAATTACTTGGTTTTGTGGACAATATTAAAATCTTCTTTATTCGTTCAAAATACTTTAGAAATCTATGAATTTACAGAATAATATTGAGAAGATGGTAAAAAGTCAAAACTATTACTAAATGTGTGATGAAATTTGTTGGTTGAATAAACGATTACCTTATGTTAGTTGAGTAAAAAAGGATTGATGTTTGAGGGAATTTGCACACATTGTTATGACATGCCTTCAACTTTCTAAACATTCATGGTCTTCACCTAGGCGTTGCCATAAAGCAAACTACTAGAAGGAATGAATCATAGGCAAGATAGAGTCATCATCAAAACCAAAAAATAAAATCTTTCAACCATTGATTCCCAAATGATGGAGTGCCAATTTGTGCAATGTAAGTACAAAGAATTGAGGTGTTTGAGGTGGGGCCCAAGGGATGTCTTACATGTAAATAATTTAGGTGCAACTAAAAATATATATGAACATTATTTGTAGTGTTCTTGTGATTTATGTTATAATTTTATTGTTAGCATTTGATTTTTTTCTAGTGTGTTAAATAGTGATGATTTTCATGAGAAATTTGATTAGATTATTATTTTTTATGAAATTTTATTTATATTTATTCAAAAAATAGATTATCAAAATTTATGGGATTTTAGCCATGTCTTGTAATTATCTTAAAATCATCTTCATGAATAATTATCTTCATAATGCCATTTTCTCTTATTATAAACATATAATTTTAATTTCTTAATTATTATATGTTTTGATTTATTTTAGTGTTAATAATTTAAAATACCATGCAATCTTTGTATTATTGGTCTATGCTATATTATGTTATTATAATCTCTTTTTAGTAGAACTTTAGATGACATTATAATCTTTCTTTTTAGTAGGGTTTTAGATGTTATTATAATCCCTCTTTTTAGTAAGATTTTAGATATATAATCACTTTATCAAAAATTTCCAATGATTTTTAATGGAATTAATGACTTCTCTAAATGGACTAAATTAAGAAAAAGAAGCTTTGATTATGGTTGCTCTTCAACTAAGTGCATAAATAAAAAACTTTAATATCAAATGATGAGAAAACAAACAAATTTATTTAATAGTTACAAACTATTTATCCAAGTTACAAACTATTTATTTAATAAAGTAGGGCCCAACTACTATATGGCCATCATTATTAAAACAATAGTTTTAAGATCATGAAATATTATCTTTGTGCATAATAAAAATTATTTTTAAAATCACATTTTGATATTAAATATAACAAATAATTATTTATTTAATAAATATACCAAATAAAATGATCATGTGGAGAACAATGTTGAATAGTGTACTCTATTAGTATTTTTATTTGAATATTATGTAAAGCCTCCGCAAACTCGAGGTTTTCCAATATTTTGAATTTGGGCAAGCCCTGGTGTTCAACTTACGTCACAATTTTGGTGTGATGGTGTCTAAATCAAACTTTCTAGTTTCCATAATGTTGCTTCAATGTGTGCCCCAGGGGTTCAAAATATTGCAATTCTATTTCCATGGTGTTTAAATCAACTTTCTAATTAACACAATATTGCCCCTAAATTGTGGCAAGAATTTTCTTATTTGTCAATGCCTATAAGAGGCATTTTTACTTAGCTAGCCAATTGTTGAGTTTGTCCTTCACTTAGGGATTATTTTTGAGAATGTCCAAAATACATTGACATAACTCAAGCAAGTGACCATCTTGCTTGACAAAGGACAAGCCCTCATATATGCATCCAAGCAAATTTATGACAATTTTCAACTCACAAATAATTTTATGACAACTTTCAACTCAGCTACTTGGGTTGCACACCTCTCATCCATCTCTCTAACCTCTCTTCTTTACCTCTCTGTTGACCAATTTTGGCCCTGTAGGCCAAAATTGAGCACTCCCTTTCCTTTTCCTTGCAGGTTCTGTTAACCAGTTTTTGATAAGTTTATCCCACAACAATTTTATGGGTTTTCTTTGTGACAGACCTGTTTCCATGAAAAACCAAGTGTTTCCTCCTTTTGAAAACCAAGTGTTTTGAGTCTTGCAAGCACTTGGGTTGATTTGGAACTCATTTTGATCCTAGATGTTTAGCAAGGCAAACAGATTACTTCGGGTGGGCCTTTGATCGGTAAAATGGACCAAGTTTAAAGAGACAAGGGTCTTTTACAAAAAGCCCGAAGGATAGATACCCTTGTGGAGGGCACTCGGGTGCAGAACAGGACCTTTTCAAAAGGCCAGAAGGGCCAACCTTGGGCTCAAAGTGTCCTTGTGGAGGGTAGAAGGTCTGCTTGCAAGAGGCCAAGGAAGGATTCCTTCGGGGAACATGACAAGCCAAATGGGAATTCCTTCAGACAAAATGTCCGAAGGAAATCCAAGAAAGAACGCTCAAGGCACGAATTTCTTCAGACAAAATGTCCGAAAGAATTCCTTCAGACTTTTGTCTAAAGAAATTTGACAAGACAAGAACCCGAAGGGTAGGTGCCCTTTCGGAGAACACTTGGCCATAAGAAGAAGACCTTTCCATTTTTTCTAAGGGTCACTTTCCCTTCTAAAAAGTCCGTTTGCAAAAAGCCGAGGAAATTGCTAAAGGGTAGTGACAGGGTTGCGGACGTCAATTTTAAGGTAGTAAGCTAGCCGTTGGAGTTCAAATGTCTAGTGACGGGCCCATGAACGTCAAATTCAAGGTAGCGAAATAGCCGTTGGTTTTCAAATGTCTAGTGACAGGCTTGCAGACGTCAATTTTAAGGCAATGGATTAAGTGTTGGAGAGAGGCCACAGAACAATTCTTTCGAACAAAATGTCCGAAAGAACTCACAAGTGGCAAGCGTGAAGGAAGAGTTCATTCGGACAAAGTGTCTGAAGGATTTTTTTCGGGCATTTTGCTCGAAGAAATTCAAAGATGTGTTAAGGAGGAAGCCCGAAGGCAGACTTAGCACCCACCAAAGAAAGAGCCCGAATTGCCAAGAAAAGGACAAGAAATAGCAAGAAAAGAGAAAGCAGAGTGGGTAATCTAGAACACGACCACACATAGATAAGACAAATACTCGAAACCCGCTAGGTGGCGTGGCAAGTCAAACGCAGGGACGACCCAGACCACGCCAGGTGGAACAGGAGGTGTCGACGGGAGAAGTAAATGCTTGCAGATGGAATAGTCTCCACCGAATAGCCATTAAGAGAGTTGCGCGAGCATTCAAGGGAGCGGCTCGTTTTTTCTTTGCTTTGGCATTAATAGGTGGACAGCTGCATGAGCTTTCAATGGAGAGCATGGCCCACGACATGAGGAGAGATGGCTTTGTCGGTTGCTGAGAGAAGCCACCCATACTCTTGCAGGAGTGTTTAATACACCTAGGTAGTAAAGTCAATATATGAGACACCTACAACATGGCTTTCACAAGCACGTTTAATGAGAAACAACAGCAGTATGGACGATTTCTTCGCTGCAGAAGTGTTCAATGCAGTATGGGCCTCTTGCTCTTGACTAGTCAAGGATCTTTCTCCAATTTCTCTATATATTGTAACCTCAGTTTTCAAAGGGGATCTCTCAGTTTTGTAGGGCAAAGCCTTGAAGAAATTTACCTTTAATCTAAAGAAGTGTTTTACCTCCATTTGATGTTGGCGCTTTTGCATATGCTTGTGTATTGTCTTATGTTTAGTCATTTATTTTAAATGCTTTCATAGGTTGATGCCAGTATATCTAGTGCATTCTAGATCCTCTTCTACAGGTCAACAGGAAGTGTCTAGGTTGAAGTATAGGCGTAGGTGAGCAACCGTCCAATAGTGTGACTTTGGAGCACCTCTGGTAGGTTCTTTATTATACCTCCATAAAACCCCTTGTTGAAGCATTGATGTAGTTTAGTTTCTTATTCAAATGAAGTCCCTGTCCGCTCCTTTGGTGCAAAGCGTAGGTAAAAAACTGAGTAGACCAATCAATTCTGGTGCATCACCACTTTAGTTAGGTTCTACTTTGGTAGTATCCCTTTCTCTTTTCACCTCTCCGCCTCCCCGGCCCCCCACACCCCCCTCGTCCCCCGAATTGTTAACAGTAGAAATTCAGGGCCTCAAGGTGCATCAAGGGGAGCTAGCCCTTAATCTAGAGATTCACTCTTCAGTTTTGCTACCCACAGCAAGAGGAGTGTCTCCATTGTGCCGCGTGGAGGGAAGGAGCCGAGTTTCCTTTTCAAAGGGTGCAATCCACAGCATCAACACTCCCTACACAAGATGGGGAACACCTCCATGCACCATTTACCCATTGTTTCCTCAATGGAGGATGTACCCACAATTCTCTACCCACCCACACAAGATGCAGAACACTCTCTACTCACCACGCTTCAATAATGCCCTATACCTACCCATTTCCTAATGGATGACAAACACTCGTATGATGCAATTGTATGTGCAGTTTGTCAAACCCTGCTGGCACCTCCCCTGCTATCCTCTTGATTGTTTTTTCATTTGCTATTTTTAGCAATTACAATTTGCAGTAAAATTGCCATCCAAATAGCAACCATGGTAGAGGAAACTCTAGACGTTTGAGGACAAATGATTTACCATCATTGACACAACTTCCACCAAATAATTGATAAAACGTTAATAGTGTTGGAATTATAAAAAATATAAACATGGGACACATACAAGCCTCAACCTCTGAAATAGAGGGTAGTAGTTCACAAATCTTGGCATGTTTACAACATAAGTTACATAACACAGTTTCATCTGAACCAAACCATTAATAGCATCTCATACCTTAGCAGTAAAGGTAACATCGTTTGTCATTTTTAGCGGTCCTGCACTTTATGCAATTTGATACTGTAACCTCTTGCACAATTGCATTTGGGCTTTAAATTTATTCTTGTTTTACATTTTAAAATATAACCTTCTCAGATATTCTAATCAATTTCTTTACAAAATGTGCAATTGCTTTGTTTCTCCAAGATGCCGTCGTACCCTTATGAGACACGACTCCATGATCAATGTAAAAAAAGTGAATCAAGTAAACGGCAGTGTTGGTTATTCAAAACATAAAGAATTTTGTTCAGATACTTCACTGAAAAATTCTATTAAGCTGCTACAGGTGTTCCCAATAGACCATACTGCCTAAGAAGTGCGTCTATCGAAGGTTCTCTGCCACGGAAATCCATGAAAACCTGCAGCAAAGATAAAGCATGAACTATTGTAATTCGAGAATTCTCAAGCTATTTGAAGCACTCACAATATTAAAGTGTACAAACATAGCACATATGTGTACCCTTCGGCAGACTTGTATGCATGCAACAATCGAGAGGGCTTCTTAAAATACATTAACTTGCCAACATGTGCAACGGAAAATGTTACGCAAATAGAATAAACCGTGCACTGGGTTTTACAGAAAACAAATGTGGCATGGAGGAAAGTGACTAGGACTACTCAGGTTGGTATGGAAAAACTACATAAATATATTGAACAAAAATGTCTACATGCTTACAATTCTTGGGAAAAAAATAGGCAAATTGTAGTTTCTGAACCTAGAAAATCAGGGCTTAACAGGGCACAGAAAATAAGATTAATGTGAAAGCTGAAATAAGGAAAAAAGTACTTGTACACTAAAACTGAACACTACGGTGTTCATTGTTTCAGCCTTTTCCTTAAAAAAATGGATCTGGTGTTGAAGGTGAGGAGCATGAAACTCAACCAGCATGCACAAAATCTCATTACAGGGATATGTGCACTGCATTAAATAACCAGTAAATTAACTGACATCACACAGATAACAAGAAGGTAGAGAGTGCCCACAAAGCATGACACTGAACCACTGCCAATGTTGTACCAGAGAGGGGGGGACACTAACAAATCTTCCCAGAGAGGGAGGGGCAGGACGAGGGATTGAGGGAGGACTGTTTCCAGTATGAAGAACGATTTAGCAAATCTACGACACAAGCTTCTGGACTTCCTAATACTTTTTATAACAGACTAGCAACCAAAAACAGCTTGCTGCAAAGAATATAATGCCATCAAGAATTGGATTAACTACACTAACGGAAAATGATAACTCTCAAACAAACTAGAAAAGACAACACTTAATGGAAGACTACATTATATCATAAACCAAGACGAAAATGTCTGATAGTGTGCTAGCAAGACAAATGAGGTTGGTGATGTGAAGAAATGATATGTCCACATTATCCATCTAATGAACAGAGCACATTTGAACTACTTATACTAGAGATAACTACAAGACATTGTTGACAAAAGAGTTGGTTCAAACGCACAGGCACCAAGAATCTTCCATTTCCAATAACATACTGACAAACCCAATCAAAAAATTTAGAGGCGTCTCACATTACCTGATGGGCGATAGAAAAATGTGTCTTTGGCAATATGCAACTTTATCCATTAGAATATCTGCAAAATGATTTCACCATTGCAGGAGCAAAGATTTCTTTGGGTGAACCCTATCTGAGTTTCAAATTTAAACTAAGATATTGAGAGATCCAAATCAAGGGCTAACAGAGTCAAAATGGAGGAAATTTTAAGGATAGAGTCATAGGGATTTCATTTTGCAAAACTGAACTCCCTATATGATTGATCAAGTTGGGGAAGACACATGTTATTAATTAGAGTAAGGAAATAACCGCAATTTAAATCATGTCCAGTATCTCAAGAGTCAAAACTTTATCTCGTGCAGCCTCAACAACAAAATAAATTATAGTGCTCCAATGAGAGAACTTTCACCAATAGATTGTCGGTTCACTGGTAAGGTTGGGAGCATGATAAGCTTATCCATCATGGCACCAATCTTTGGGAGGTACTCTTGCCTTCAGCAGTGCTATAAGTTTGGCCCAGGTGCGAAACCTAGGGGTATTTATTGGAATATTCAATAGACATACATTGATGTAGCTACTAAGCTGAGTGTGGTTCAAGTTTCAACCACAGTGCATGGTTGACCTTTGGTGTCCAACCCTTTGTGGACGGTTTGAGTTTGCAAAACAGGCTGTGCAAAAATTGTGTTAAGAACATCAGAACAAATTTTGAACTCTCTACCTTGAACACTCTTTTTGGAAGTAATGAACAATTATGATTAGGTATCTAAATCCCAATTATAAAGCTTACCTGCAGTGGTGGTCGGCCACCCCCAAGAGCTAGAATCGTATCCCTGAATCTCCTACCCGTTTCTTTAACAGCCTGACACATGAATTGTAAATGTAAGCCTTGTACAACTAGCATAAAACTAGCAAGCACAAGCAAAAAGGATAATAAACTAAATAACTTGAAGTTATTGGTGGACAAGCTCAATTAGAATAATTTTTCTAACTCCTTACACTCCTTATTAGATAGAATGTATGGCTGATGTCTTCCATTGTGTGCATAAAATCGTCATAATAAATCCCATCAACAAATTTTATGCGGTCAATAAGAGGGCTCAAAAAGTGTCAAGCAAGACCTCCATGTATGATTATAGATCTTGAAAATGATGTGCTGTTCTCATGCATTTATGAAAGAAGAAACAAATAACAATAACATCAAGAAAGCATTGTATGAAACTTTACTATTAATAGAGGCAAGAAATTCACGTCCTTGCATCAACAACATTTCTACACCAAGAATTGCTGGCCTACCATTGTAGATAGTTTGAACATGCTGCTAAGGAAGAATGCAGCAGAAAATAAGAAAGAAAAACACATTTTCTTAGCACAATTACTACTGTCAAAAATATCCCTCATCAAGAATATCGCTGTCAAGAATAACCAGCAACTACAAAGGTGAACTTCAAAAGGGATATGGGGTGTTGATGTAATGTCCGCCCTTTTAGCATAACTTGCTTATAGACCCTTAGCTTGGTTTTGTTCTCACAAGACTAAGGGAAAGAAAGAGGAGGGAACTATGTGGGGGCTATTTAAAGAACAAAAAGCTGAAAAGTACTTAAGTATTCTAATTTCCAGTTGAGTTATGCAAAAAGTGCTTTTTATCTAATTCACTTAAGTTAGGACCTTTTGAGGGTCACGGGCACTTAAGTCCTAAAAGTAATTTTATAAAGAATCTTGTAATATATATTTTTTAAAAAGGAAAAAATTAACTATTTTTTTTTTTTTGGGGCACCACATTTGGAGGCGGAATATAAAAAGAAATGGAAGGCTCTTTGAAAATGTATGCATCTTTTATATTGAAATTCTTGTGCAAGTATGCCAAGCTTGAACAAATGACTTAATGATGAAAACCTTCAAGTGCACCAAATAGTTTTGGGACGAAAACCTCCATTCTTCTACCAGGGCAGCTCTATTCAAGGGTTGTAATTGCATCTCAACTTTGCACAGTTGTATGCAAGTAGATCTAAAAAGGTGTCTTTGGACCCCACTTTCAACAAAGAATTATTACAAACCTTTTAGAGAGTAGAAAATACACAAATTGTACGTCAAAGAGGAGGACGATCTCGATGGAGGAGCTTAATCGAGTTTAGAGGCCATCCCAAGGGTGGTGACTTGCTTTGGGAGGGTGGCGACCCCTTTCAAGAGGCTAAATTTGTCTTTGAAACCCTCTTCTAGGGTCAAGGTAATTTTTGTAATTTATAGCTGTTGGCGAATTGTTGAGTCAATTTGCATGTGTGGAAGGTCAATCAATGCCCTAAAATATTCAAGAATTTATTATATATTCTTTTGCAACTTGGGTGACTTGATTGGAGAGATCTAGGAGGTGTTTTGAGGGGCAAATTCTAAGAATTAATATTCAGATTTATTCTTCTAATTTTTCTAAAGTGTGGCGACCCACTTGTGGATATTTTTGTGGTGTTTGGTGATTGAAAAACATAGTTGTACCTTCATATAAAAATCATATTATTGGTAGGGGTATTTTCAGTGACTTCGCCAATTCATTTTGGTTCAAAAAAAAGATACTTTGTTTTCTGAATAATTTTCAACTATTTGTGGAATTATTTTGGCATGTTTGGCTTGGGAATTCTATAAATTTTCTAGCTAGGGCTAGCTAGTTTGTGGGGTAGATTTTCAGTTGTTTGGCAAATTTATTCAAGGGTTTGTTGGGTAAAAGCCAATTAGGTCTAATCGTCCCATTTGGGAACATTACAATGGTATCAGAGCCATATTTTGGCTATCAATGGGATTCGAGATTTATATCAAACAGTAACATGGGCAAGGGAAGGATTGAAGGTATTACACAGGCCCATGATCTGGAGAATCAACGCCTCAAGATGGAGAACCAACCTTTGGTTCATTGGGATTTAATGGAGGATTATGGTGAGTACTTGACACTTGCACCTCAGTACAGTAGGGAAAGGAGCTTCAAGTATTGGCTAGATTTGAGATATGGCAAAGGGCACCATGAATACATAGCTACACAGGATGACTTGAGGAAGATAGTTCTTCCAAATTTTGATGGTGATCCAACTATTCCGGTAAGGGCTTGGGTTGACAAGGTAAGTGAGTACCTTGATTTGAGGCCTAAAGATAGAAAGGAAGCATTAATTTTTGTCATCCAACATTTGGATGGGGTTGCCCATGAATGGTGGCATCATGGATGGGAGACACAAGGGCATAGCACTATTGGGACACATGAAGAATTGTTGGAAAAAATAGTTGATAAGTTTGGTAAGAAGATGGAGCCACTTAGACCAAAATCAATAAGGGCACATAGCAAGGAATCCCAATTGGATGAAAGGTAGCCCTTAAAACAAATAATAGGGCCTAATTTCCAGTTGTACAAGGGGCAGCCACTCCACAAGTTTGCTAATGACCAAAATTTAGTCAAACATAGGTCCTTTGTGATGGGTGAGCAGTTGGAAATTAACTCAGAAAATTCAAGGAAATCAATGGCATGTAAGGTTGAATTCAAAGGGCAGCCACCAAATGAATAACCTTTCAGGTTTGGGCATAACAAATCAGTCAATTGTGGACCCATGGTGATGGACAATCAGCTGAGATTGAAGTCAGAAAATTCATAGGAATTAAAGGCATGTGAAATAGGAATAGAAGGGCAGCAACCAAAGGAAAAACAATCAGAAAATTGGGAGCAAAGAAATGAACATGTGAAGTTAAATCAAACTGAAATTGAAGGGCAAATACATCAAGAAAAAGAGGACATCCAGCAGGTGACAAAGAAAGAGATGATTGCTACCTTATCTAGCGCCACTAGACGCATGCTTTCTAGGTGAAAGGAACAGTTAAGAGGCAAAAACCTAATTGTGTCAATGGATACTGGAGCCACTCACAATTTTATAGATGCTAAAATGGTTGCATGACATAGGCTGCCCACTAATGAAAATGGTGAATTTAAGGTAACCACGGGGGATGGCTCCTCCATCTCATGCATTTCTAGCACTTTGGAGTTAAAACTAACCATGGGCGAATATACCTTCGAAGGAGAGTTCAAGGTGATAGACCATGGGGAGATAGATGTTGTGCTTGGAGCCCAATGGTTTCAATTCTTTCAATCCATTGGTGAATACACTCATAATTTGCAAAAATCAGAACTGAAATTTATGGCAGCCAACAAGGAAATTGTTCTCCATGGTCTAAGCAATGGGACACCCATGTTGGCGACCTCAAAAGGGATGGAACAAGCTTTTCATAAAGGGCAGCCAAGTAAAGAGTTCCAACAAACTATGGAGCAACCAATGGGGTTGCAAACGGTTGACATTAATGGGGAAGTCATGGAAAAAAAATAACTTCCAAGTTTGAAGCAAAGAGAAGTTCAACAACTTCACGAGCATACAAGAGGTCAAAGGGGAAGCGTGAACAAGGACATCATAATAGAAAGTTATGCCAAAAAAGGAAGTTTTTGTATTGCCCCTTTTCATGCATCATTTTCCTTGTCTAATTTCAGATTGCAAGCAGAAGTTTGGAGGAAACACTTGTTGTTATGTCTTGCTAAGGAAGCACATGTCCCAACAAAGAGGGCCATAGCAATGAGGTCCATTGAAGGAGTGATGCCAAGAAGGAAAGAAGAAGGATGCACCTTGCATATAAAGGAAGGAGAATCATATTTCTTGATGGACAAACAATTGAGTTGTCAACTTGGTAACCATTCAATGTTTTCTCTTCATGATTGGTTCTCTCATTACCTTGGTTGCAAAGCTTGTGCTATCATTGAGGTGGTGGTAAGGGACACTCAAGGAGAAGAAGTCTTCCAAGTAAATTCAAGGAAAGGACATGACAAATACCCCTCGTGGCTATGGGATCCAGGTGAACTGTATCAACATAATGTTGCCATCATGTATAGGGCCAACATGAGGAAAAAAGTAGACAAAGAAAATCATGAAACATGGATCAAGGTAGCTGTTGTTTTTGATATTTTCAATTTGTATTCCTTGAAGTTATTAGTCACCTTGGTAAGTATGGGCACTAAGAAGGTGAACTTATCACTTTCCAGCACTATGGGGATGGTCCAAACATATAGTAGTGGTTTTCCCACCACAAGAAAGAGAGATTGGGAGAGAGAAAGGGCATATACCACCAAGTTAAGATAAAGCATGATGACATAATTGTAAAAGTGTTGTTAAACACTAATGTTTTTTTAGTGTTTTTCTAACATGTTTGTTTCATGTGACGGTTCATTAATGAGAACACTTACCAAGGTTAAAAGCAATACAATGGATACGATAATTTTCAAACAAGGGCAGGTTGTTTTGCATGGTTTAAGTGATAGAGAGGCCCCATCTTCTTCTACAAACAGTATGTTGGGAGGATGTTTCATGAGCATGCGGAAGATTGAAAAGGCGGCTACCACTGGACATCAAATACAACCCCTTCATTCTAAATCGGAACCCTCTACAAGACAATTGGTAAGTGTAGCAAATTATGATTTTTGTCATGTTTGTATTGGGAGGAATGAGATGAGAATTGATTGCCAAGGGCAACCCAAAAATTGCTTTGGGCATCACCCTATTCCTTCTTGCAAGAGTGAAAATGGAAGTGTTTTAATGAAAACGAGACCCCTCTTGGAATTTGAATGGGTTAAAACTACAAGCAGCTGTTTACAGGGTTTGAATGGCAAGAAAGATTGGTATTTTTTCTTACAAAAGAATGCTAAACACAGCTGGACTTACCTATGTGTTGGGGTTTTTATAGTTATTATAACTTCGGCGTTGGAGTCTAGCCCAACGAGCTAGCGCACTGGCACTTTTATGCAAGACCATAGTCTTGCATGCTCACCCAAAGCGCGCAGCTAGAGACTGGTCCTTGCAGGTTTTGTTGCTCGGTGTTATTGCCTTAGTCATATTCTTCCCTTTATGTATTTTAATGAATACTTCGTAAGAGCACAAACAAACTACTTTGACTCTAATGTTTCCAAGCACGGCCACCCTGATTACAGATTCTTGTTATCACTAGTTAACGTTGTTACTTTAGAAAAAGAGAGGCAAATTAGATTCCATACTAAGTTCTCGTTATTACTCTTAACACATCACATTTACTTGTTTTGAACACAAGAAAAATCATGTAATATCTGTGACTCATATATTAAGAGAGCATCCAAAAATCAATCAACCAACAACCCATCGATTACAACAGGGGTATTTATACTTGGTTAACCTTGACCAAGTGTTGACATCATTAATGGCAAAAATAAATAACCAACAGACTCCCAATAGACTCAGAGTCGTGACACTCATTTAATGAACTTTGCCTAAGGACTTGGGCCTTTGCGCCGTTTATATACCCGCACTATGTTGGATTCTTGTTGCCATGTGTTCATATTCTCACGATCAGTGCAAAACTTCTGATCAATAAGGGCTAGGTGTCCCATATGAACTGCTCCTTAACTTCCCCCACTTCCCACGTGCTCCCCAAGTCTTCCTCTTACGTTCTAAGTCCTATGTTCTTGGATTCCTTGTGACTAATCTTTCTTTGCCTGGGTCCTCTCACGCTAGGGCTTCCACGCCTTTGTCCTCTTGCGCCCTGTAGATTTCGCGCCACGGTGCTTTTGCGCCTATCAAGTCCTATGCCATAGTCTCCCTACAGCGTGGTCCTTCTGTGTCATGTCGGTCCCATGCCAAAATGGACAATACTTAGCCAAAATTTGGGGCCAACACTATGGATTCTTTTAGGCATCAAAAACAATTTATTTTGCATATGGCAGCCAAGGGAAAGAGTTGGGCAAAGGTGTTTGAAATATGAATTTGTTTGTTTAAATTTTTCTGAGTCAACAAAACAAGTCCAGCCACATAAAAAAATAAAAATTTGGCACTTTGAGGGCACGCTATAGCCCATAATGGAGAAGACGCATACCAAGGTACATTCTGAAATCTACTACACAGAGAAATCTGAATTTAAAGCGCAGGTACAACAAAATGTAGAAGGTCAAAAGTCTGATTTTTTTGGTAAAATCCAGCCAATAGTGTATTTTAAAAATGTTCATGTTGAAGCATGATTTTGGCTTGATAGAGCATGAAAAACACAATCTGTAATGTCCCCAAATGGGACGATTTCATGCAAAAAAGGTTTTCCTTTAAATCCCAAAATTCTGAAAATGAAATCAACAAACTCTAGTTTGCAAAATAAGCTCAAAACCCCTTGTCAAGCCTTAAAAACCCTAGACGCCACAATAGTAGGGTTTTGTAGATGATTTTCAGTCAATAACTTGTCTCAAAATTAACTAAATACTTGCATAAAACAATCAAAAAATTAAATGCACGAAATAAGTATCTTTTTGCCAAATTATTAAAGTTCAAATGCCACTTTATGATGGTTAGAAAATCTGATTTAATTTCAAAAATACAACTGTTATTCTGAATATTTTTTCACTTCAAACCCTTGCAAAAAATTTGCCCTCAACAAATATTATTTCTTACGAATAGCTGAAAACTTCAAAAAATCATAACTCTCTCAATATTTGGAATTACGATGCAAACAAGAGCTCAAACTGATCATAAAAATAATGACTATCAAATAAAAATTCAAAATTTTCCTTCCATGAAAAAGTCACCAAAAGTTGTTATCAAATTCTGAAAACCCTAGTTTCCTGTCAAAATAATTTAATAATAATTCTGAAAATTATTATTTAATTTTCTACTTCAAACCCTTCACGAATTCCTCCAATTCCTCACACCAATACGTAGAAAATTAGTAAATAAAATCAGAATATTTAATTGGCATAAAATAGACCAAAAAAAGCCTTTAAACCCTTGATCCAAGCTGCCAAAGTGGTTTGCTCCACTTACAAAAATAGGATAAATATTTAGCAAGGTTAATATATAAGAAAATAACTACGAAACCCTCACAAAACTTCACATGAACTCCCAAAATCAAATCGCCCCACTTTTAGGGCAAGAACAAGATCTCCTTAGCAAAGGTGGTGTCAAAAGACACCTATTTTAGATTGATCAACACCAAAGTAGCGAACTTCTATTGGGCATGCATCCCAATAGTTTCTTCAAACATGAAAAAAAATTATCAAAATTCAACATGTTCTCCATTGTAGCCTCCACCATATATTTATATCTTCCAAAGGAGTACAAACCACTTTGGGAAGATAAAATACCTTTCCTTTTCCTCGATTTAGCTCCCATGCCGACATTTCTTTTTTGAATAATATATTAATTAGTTGCCTTAATTAAAATAGTAATTAAAATTACTTTAAAGCAAATAAATTAATAATTAATTCATTTAAGCATCTTAGTGGTAAAAACCACTTTTTAAATATTTAATTAATTAATTAATTAATAATTGCTTTATGATAAAAATATCTATTTCAACAATTAATAAATCATCAAAAAGGGCTCTTTTAGTCTATAAAAAAATAGACTAAATGTTTTCAATACCTGTTTATTCATGATGTGGAAATGGGGATATTACAGTGCTCCCCACTCAAAATTGCTTGTCCTCAAACAATTGCAAAATCCAAGTGGGTGTCCCAACACTCCTTATCAAACAATGTCCACATTTCTCTGTTTTCCACTGAAAAAAATTCTCAAATGGCTTCTTTATACTGTTGTTCATGTACTTTGGGGGATGCCTCCAAGTGCTAGACGTGTCCTCGTAGCCTTCCAAAGGCTTCACATATTCCCAATCAACCACCCCTTTCAATACCAAGTGGTGGCTGAGGAAGCGCCTATCCCTTATAACTTCCAAGGAAGTGATATGCAGCCAAAGGTTAGAATTAAAAACATAATAGAATTTGATTACCTTGCTGCCCCGTGGGTAATGACCCCCCAAATGCCATGCTATAACTCTCCAATCATGTAAAAAGAAATCAGCTAGGTACCATCTTGTAAACTTACCATGATGCGAGGCCTCCAAGTAGTGCAATACACCATTTATGGTCCTCCTTGTGCAAGCCACGTGCCCTCCAAAATGTGTTTACAAAACTTGAAAATTAGTAACAATAATCTCCTCTTGATACATACCTAGAGTGAAAATAGCACATAGATGCAACCTCCCTTGAGTGTACCTCAAAATACGTGGTATGCCATTCATCTTGGACTTCCTTTTATCAGATTCTTCATGCATAAGAACATTAAAATGATCAAACAAAAGCTTCAACCAACCTACAAGATAGGCTTGTACCTCCCAATCTTTATCAAGCTAAAAGCGTGCCTTATGATGAACATTTCCCGAACACACCTTAGGCTGGAATTTATCAAAACAATCAGATCTTTCACTTCTCACATGCTGTTGTACCTGCCTCTTAGAATTAGAATTTTCTGAGTGGTTAATTTCAGAATGTACCTTGGCATATGTCTTTCCAAAGATGGGCTGTAGCGTGCCCTCAAAGTGCAATTTTTTTTATTCTTTTGGGTGGTTGGAATTGTTTCACTGATTCATAAAATTTTGAGCCAAAAAATTCAGACTTCAAACATTTTCTCCCAGCTTTCCCTTTTGTAGAGGAAAAACCACTACTATTCATTTGGACCGTCCCCACAGTGTTGGAATGTGACAAGCTCATCTCCTTAGGGTCCATGCTCACCAAGGTGACTAAAACCCTCAAGGAATACAAACTGAAAATATCAAAAACAGCAGCTACTTTGATCCATATTTCATGATAATCTTTGTTTACTTCATTCCTCCTGTTGGTCCTATACATGATAGCAACAATATCTTGATAGAACTCACCTGGATACCGTACCCATGAGGCGTATCTGTCATGTTCATTTCTTGAACTCACGTGGAAGACTTCTTTTTTCCCTTGAGTGTCCCTTAACCTCTACCTTAATGGTAGCACAAGCCTTGCAACCATTGTAATGAGAGAACCAATCATGAAGGGAAATCATTGAATACTTACCAAGTTGACAACTCAATTGTTTACCCATCGGAAAATCTGATTTTCCTTCTCTTATATGCAAGGTGAATCCTTCTTCTTTCCTTCTTGGCATCACTCCAATGGACCTTTTTGCCTTGTCCCTCCTTTTAGGGCATGTGCCTCCTTAACAAGACATAACATGTGCTTCTTCCAAACTTTTTTTTGCAATCTAAAATTAAACAAAGAAAATGATACATGAAAGGGAATAATATAGGAACTTGTTACCTTGGTTTACCTTTCTCTTATGATGTCCTTGTTCATGCTATTTTTTTGCCCCAAATTTTCTAATTTGTGAGGTCCATAAGACTCCTCACTTGGCTGCCCATTACATGTTTAAAAATTAATTTTTGGTTGCCCCAAAATACTTAACATATCTCCATGTTGGCCAATCATTCGCAAAGCTTTTTTCTGCTTCAAAAACTCATTTTTTATGCTCACAATCTTCCACTCTAGGCTGCCCCAAAGTGTCACATTTTTGTTGCTTATCTCCTCTCAAATCTGATTTTTCTGTTTTGTTAATTCCTCCATAAGAATCCTCATGAAGCGCTGTCCATCCACTATTTTTGTCTTCTACTTGCAACCCTTGTTTCTTATAAATTTATGGTTCTTGTTGCACATAAATTTTGGTTAATGGCTGCGTACAAACTTCTGATTTGTCTTCTACATGCTCTACTATCAAATATGGCCTTACTTTTTCCTCACAAATATTTGCAACAATTTCAAATGGCATTTGAGCAACTGAAAATTTATTCTTTTCTAACCCAAACCTGCCAATAAGATAGACAACAATGGCTCAGAAAGATCATCACTTGCATTGAGTGTTAAGGTCATCACCTTTCATAGGGACATTATCATATCCTCTGTAGGACAAATAGTTTGTTGCTTCCTCCAAAATATTGAGCAAAACATTTTTTAAATGATATGGATACTCAAGCTTTTCCCCCAATCTGCAAAGCTTTGTTCTCAATCCATCTTCACTCATTAACTCCATGATTTATAGACTATGCATCCAAATCTGCAAACACAAACCCTCACATGCTCGCAAGATCGGTGCTCTGATACCACTATAATGTATCCAAATGGGACGATTTCATGCAAAAGGGGTTTTCCCCTAAATCTCAAAATTCTACAAAAAAAATCAACAAACTCTAATTTGCAAAATAAACTCAAAAAACCTTTGTCAAGCCCTAAAAACTCTAGACACCACAATAGGAGGTTTTTGTAGATGATTTTTAGCCAATAACTTGTCTCAAAATTAACTGAATACTTGCAGAAAACAATCAAAAAATTAAATGCACGAAATAAGTACATTTTTGCCAAATTATTGAAATTCAAATGCCACTTTATGATCGCTGAAAAAGCTGATTTAATTCCAAAAATATAGCTCCTGTTCTGAATATTTTTCTGCTTCAAACCCTTGCCAAAAATCTGCTCTCAACAAATATTATTTTCTACGAACAACTGAAAACGTCAAAAATTTATAACTCCCTCAATATTTGAAATTATGATGCAAACAAGAGATCAAACTGATCATAAAAATAATGACTATCAAATAAATATAATTTTAGAATTTTCTTTCCATGGGTAGGTCACCAAAAGTTGGTTTGAAATTTTGAAAACCCTATTTTCCTGTCAAAAAAATTAAATAATAATTCTGAAAATTATTATTTAATTTTCTACTTTAAACCCTTCACGAACTCCTTCAATTCCTCACACCAATAGACAAAAAATTAGTAAATAAAATCAGAATATTTAATTTGCATAAAATAGACCAAAGAGGCTTCCAAACCCTTGATTCAAGCTTCCAAGGTGGTTTGCTCCACTTGCAAAAATAGGATAAATATTTAGCAAGGTTAATATGCAAGAAAATAACCATGAAACCCTCACAAAATTTCACACGAACTTAAAACAAATCGCCCTACTTTTAGGGCAAGAACAAGATCTCTTTAGCAAAGGTGGTGTCAAAAGACACATTTTTTAGATTGATCAACACCAAAGTAGCGAACTTCTATTGGTTATGCATCCCAATAGTTTCTTCAAGCATGAAAAACAATTATCAAAATTCAACATGTTCTCCATTGTAGCCTCCACCATGTATTTATATCTTCCAAAGAGGGGTGAACCACTTTGGGAAGATAAAACACCTTTCATTTTCCTTGCTTTAGCTCTCATGTCGACATCTCTTTTTCGAATAATATATTAATTAGTCGTCTTAATTAAAATGACTTTAAGACAAACAAATTAATAATTATTTCAATTAAGCACCTTAGTGGAAAAAACCACTTTTTAAATATTCTATTAATTAATAATTGTTTTATGATAAAAATCACTATTTCGACAATTAATAAATCACTAATAAAATATAATTCCCCAAAAAAAGTTGCTTAGTCTATGAAGAAATAGACTAAAGGTCTTCAATATCTATTTATTCAAGATGTGGAAATGGGAACATTACAAAATCCTATATTGTGGGTTGGTTGAGGCTTCTATTTGACCAATCTAAAGTTATTCCTATGCATGAGGGAGATGCTAAAAGGAAGTCAACGAGGGATAGCATGCCACATGTATGGGGACACATTCAAAAGAGGTTACAACTATATGCTATAGTCACTCAAGGTAAGTTTTATGATGAGATTGTTGCTACTTATTTCCAAATTTTGGAAACATCTTTTGAGGACACATTGATCTCTAGGAGAGGCTACATCAAAGGCAAAACTGTATGGCATGTATTATCTCTTTTGGGTTATGAGGGGTTCTTGGAGGATGGTCATGACACATTGATCCCATGGGGGCAGCCTCTAAGATACACGTTTAAAAAGTGGACAGTTCAAGTTGGAGATTCAATTTGGTGGGAGGCCATTTCAGTCGGTAAGTGCATCATGAAGAATGTGGGGATTGTTGGCCATTTTTGGCTCACATACCAAAATTTTGCATAAGTGTGAGAAGATGGACATTCAAGCAAAAGTGGCAAGTTCAAAACAACTTCGAGCTTCCAGGAGCAGACAACAGATAGCTTCAGGTTCTTGGAAGGAAAAGACTTTGAGCTTTCTCTCAGAAGACTTCGGGTTCTTGGAAGGAAAAGACTTTGAGCTTTCTCTCAGAAGACTTCGGGTTTGTCAAGCAAGAAGATTTTGGGTTTGTGATGGCAAACTACTTATTTCACTTTATAAGTTGCAAGTAATGATAAGTCCGAAGTAAGTAGTGGGGCTTGGAAAGCCCGATTTGGTCTGGGCAGTGTATTTTGGGTTCTTCAAGGAGCACTACTTAATTACTTCATAAGTTGTGAATAGTCAAAAACCCAAAATAAGTAATGAGACATCAAAAGCCCAATTTGGTCTTAGAAGTGCCTCCTAGGTTCTCAAAAAGACAAGTCCTCTCCAAACGTAAATCTAAAGGGCCAATCAATCAAAGACAAGTGGCAGAAGTACATACAACTCAATTTCAGAACATGCAAAGTGGTCAAACAAGGATTGGACGCGTCCAGGGGGAGCAACGAACCTGCAAGGACCGATTGGGATAGTCCAAGTTTCAATAAAGAACTCGCCAAACTTTAATGCAAAGATCAAAACACTCGGACTTGGCAGCGACATCCAACTACTGGCGACATGGCTTCTCAAATACGCCAAAGGGAGACTTGAATGTGGGAATGGATCGAGGAGATTATGATGATCCTGGGTGGCACGTTTCATGGTCAAGGCAGTGGCGACAACAGTGGTCCCAGTTCAACGACTTCCCCTCTCTCCTTTCTGCCATGCAACTCTCTCTCTCTCTCCCCGTTCTCGATAAATATCACATGACTTGCCATTATAAGGCTTTCTGTTTTTAGACGTTTTTTATCTTCCTGGAAGATGGGACGCTCTTAGAGATATCGCAAGATATGCTTAGCTGGTTAGGCTCAACCCTGCCAAACATTTCTAAGAACCACCTCTTATGCAATAAAAGATTTTTCTTTCCCTGTCTCTTGCCTTGGACTTATGTCTATTGAGCTCCGTACTATGGCATCGCATGAAGGAGAGTCTTCCTCGTCCATGGTCCTCCTTTCTAACCTTGTTTAAGGATTTTTCGATGTTTGCAGGTCTGGTTGAGTGTTCTTTCCGCCATTGATGTGAACTTCCAGTGAGTCTTAGAACTCCTCTCCGTTTGCATTCATCGTTTCCCTAAACCTCATGAAATATTTATGCAACCAACTTGATCTTGAGGTTGTGTAATCCAGTATTATCCTCTGCAGAATTAGTGTGGGGTCAAGTTTATGGGAGTTTCCCATTTTAAATTTGGTGCATCGCCTGATTAACCTTCTTAGGAGCCCTTATCTCCCTTCTAACCCTTTTCCCCGTGAAGTTTTATTTCAGCATTAGTTTTAGGTGATCCACCAAGAGGAATTAGCCTCTTTAAAAATCCTAGAGGATCAACCTCACCATAGGACACCCACATCCTGAGGTTGTTCCCATGCTTATAGCCGAAAGTGGGAGAGCTTGAAAAACTCTCCCACAGGGGTGCAATTCCGTGCTATAACAGTTTTGGCACACTTGGTGGGACCAAGGTCCAAAGTAGTGAAAGGATTTTTGATGTTTTTAAAGTAGTGAAAGGATTTTTGATGTTTTTTTACATATTAGCCTTTGGAGGCATTCAACAAACATCAATGGCAACTCCGAGCATCTATCAGTTGGTTTAAGCAGCCCAAGTGCCTGATCATCGTTATTTGCTTTTGAAAGCAAGTATTAGTGCCATTGGCGACTCCAAATCAAAGCTCTTGGTTATGAGCAGACCAGGGTTGTCTCTTTGAAGTTTTAATCAGCTGCTACTTGACTTATGAGGCTAACATGAACAACTATGGTGAATATTCCTATTATTCACCTCCTTATTAGCAGCGCCATTATGATCCTCATGATCCATATGAGCTCAATCAGCCCTACCAAGATTTCTATCAAGGCTATGATGAACCTTGGCAAGTTCCTCATGGTCCATATATGCAGGGGTATTGCCCTAATTATTTATATGAACAAGCCCATCAAAATACTGCTCCTCATCTGCCCTATCATGAGCCATCTATACCAACACTTAGGGAAAATTTAGTGAGCCTTGACAAGCATGCACTAGAGTTGTGCTCACAAAAGTGTTATGGCCAAAATGTCCCTACTCACCAGATCCATTATGTGAGGGATTCATTGCAGCAAATGAAAGCAAAATGGGCACCTGTTGAGAGAGCAAATTGGAACAACCTCATTGGTGACATGATGGATATATGTAGTTACATTCAAAGTGTTGAAGACAAGCTGGAGAGATTTGAGGAACAGCTGGGCCAGCCCCGCTAACCTTGGTGCCTACGTACGCACCTCTGCAGCCTTCTTATGTGTCGTTCATTCCTCCTCAAAAGGCCACTCCAAGTGAACCCCCTTATGTTCCAAGTTCTTCATGTGTCCCTCAAACGTTCCCTTCTAGGAGTTCAATTCAAGGAAGCTTTCAAAGAAAGGAGGAAATTGTTGTAGAGCAGCCTGTCATTGAGATCCAAGATCCCACTCATCTTCCTCAAGAAGCCCTATGTATTTCACATCAGCCCTCTGTGTTCCTTATTTTCATGAGTCTACTGACCAACTTAAAGAGAAGTTCTTCAAAGAAAATATAGATAGGCAGATCAAAGAGTTGGAATTGAAGATGAAGAAAGAGGAAGAAAGTCGAAATCAAGAAAAAGCCGCTGTCTCTCACACGTTCCCCTCATGGAAATCAATCAGGGAAGGCATACAAAAGGAGGAAGTATTAGTGATGAGGGTCCAAGAGCCAATTCAAGAAAAAGAGGCTACTCATACTTTTTTCTCATGGGAGTCAATCTAGAAAGGCTTTCAAAAAGAGGTGTTAGTTGAAACAATCCAAGAAGCAGTTTTTGAAGAGGAGTTGGTTGTGCCAAATCAAGCAACCATAGCTCAGCTCAATGAGCTCGGTTTACAGGAGTTCTGAGACTCTCTCTCCTCTCAAGGGCCACCAAAGAGAACTTTCAAAGTCCCTAGCTGGAAGGATACTTTCCTAAAGTGCAAGCAAGGTGAACTTTTTCACCCTCCCACCATCTCCCTCTTGAAGGAAGAACCTATTTTACAAAGGATAAAGGAAGAGCTTGTAGTTTCAAGTGAGTCTCGGGAAGATGAAGCAAGTGTCTATGATGAAGAGATCATGATAGGCAGCCCACTTCAGTCAGAGGGGGAAGAATTAGTTTTGGACCAATCTCCTTGGCATGGCTTTGATACTAGTAAGTTGGATCTTAAAGAGGACAGCCCTCAAGATGATAATGAGACAAACCTTGAATGGACTACTGAAAGTCCATTCCACATAGATGAAGAAGAGGATGATTCATTTCAGAATGAATTGGAGCTAGAAAAAGGGAAATCAGACCTTGAGCAAGACAGATGTTCTTTTGGACCTTGAAAGTTCAAATCAACCCTCATTTGCAGTTGAGGAACAAGAAGAAATCTTGAGTGAGGTTGATGAGGAAGACATCTTGAGTGCCCAAGAAGTGCAGCTTGAAGAACCACCACCTTGTGTGATGAAGGAGAACCTTGAGGATAAACAAAGTTTTCAACATGAGCATGTCCTTCAAGGAAACTATGATCTAATTATGCCTAATAAGCATGATGATGAAGCAACAAAGAGGTAAGGGTGAAGTAAACTCTGATTGTTCAATGTTTGTATTGACAAGAGGATGTCCTATCAGGCACCTTGCTCAGTTGGAAGATGAAAAGGAGGAGCCATCACAGGTTGTGCTCAATTCAGAGCACAAATTTGAGCGCCAACAAGAACAAGACCAACTTGCATATCCATTCCAGGATGGTGGCGTAATGAATCAATCAGGATGGGTAAGCGAGTCTGTTTTGGTTCTTTTTTCTTGGAGAAGTGTGTCATCAACTTGTTAAAAATCTAGTACTTCTCCATATTTGTTTAGTAGCCCTCAAACAGAAAAAGTATAATGTATTAGTGAGGAAGGGCAGCTATTTTGTACAACCAGTCAATGGTTTTGTATAATTTCCTTTTTGTTTGGTTAGATTAGGGTAGGATAGATTTCCATGCTTTCCTCCAAGTGCATTGTGCACACATCCCTTTTCAGTTGCGTGTTTCCTTTCAATAAGTGCCTTGGGCACTTTGTTTTGTTTTTCCCTTGTTGCTTCAAGAGGAGGTTCTAAAAAGGGTCAGCCTTGTTGAACCAGAGCAGAGACTCCATGCCCAATGGACTAGACAAGGCAACATGAACTGGGTTCTCAAGCATAGCAGGCATGCATCCCTACGAGTCGCCAAAAATGTTGGCCATTTTTGGCACACATACCAAAATTTTGCCTAAGTGTGAGAAGATGGACATTCAAGTAAAAGCGGCAAGTTCAGATCAACTTTGGACTTCTAGGAGCAGACAATAGACAACTTTGGGTTCTTGGAAGGAAAAGACTTCGAGCTTTCTCTCAGAAGACTTCGGGTTTGTCAAGCAGGAAGACTTCAGGTTTGTGAAGGCGCACTACTTATTTCACTTTATAAATTGCAAGCAATGATAAGTCCGAAATAAGTAGTGGGGCTTGGAAAGCCTGATTTGGTCTGGGCAGTGTATTTCGGGTTCTCCAAGGAGCACTACTTAATTACTTCATAAGTTGTGAGCAGTCAGAAACTTGAAATACGTAATGAGACATCAAAAGCCCAATTTGGTCTTAGAAGTGCCTCTCGGGTTATCAAAAAGACAAATCCTCTCTAAGCGTAAATCCAAAGGGGCAATCAGTCAAGGACAAGTGGCAGAAGTACATACAACTCACTTCCAGAACATGCAAAGTGGTCAAACAAGGATTGGACGCATCCAAGTGGAGCAACACACATGCAAGGACCGATTGGGAGAGTCCAAGTTGCAATAAAGAACTCGCCAAGCTTTAATGCAAAGATAAAAACACTCGGACTTGGTAGCGACATCCAGCTACCGGCGACATGGCTTCTCAAATACGTCAAAGGGATACTTGAATGCAGGAATGGCTCGAGGAGATTGGGACGATCTTGGGTGGCGCGTTTCATGGTCAAGGCAGTGGCGACAACAACGGTCCTAGTTCAACGACTTCCCCTCTCTCCTTTCTGCCACGTAGCTCTCTCTCTCCTCTCCCCGTTCTCTATAAATATCACGCGACTTGCCATTGTAAGGGTTCCTAGTTTTTAGATGTTTTTTATCTTCTTGGGAGATGGGACGTTCTTAGAGTTATCGCAAGATATGCTCAATTGGTTAGGCTTAACCCTACCAAGCATTTGTAAGAACCACCTTTTATGCAATAAAGGATTTTTCTTTGCCTGTCTCTTGCCTTGGACTTGTGTTTTTGAGCTGCGTACTATGGCATCGCATGAAGGAGAGTCTTCCTCGTCCATGCTCCTCCTTTCTGACCTTGTTTAAGGATTTTTTGATGTTGTTTGCAGGTTTGGTTGAGTGTTCTTTCTGCCATTGATGTGAACTTTCAATGAGTCTTAGAACTCTCCGTTTGCATTCATCGCTTCCTTGAACCTCCATAAAATATTTATGCAACCAGCTTGATCTTGAGGTTGTGTAATCCAGTATTGTCTTTTGCAAAATTAGTGTGGTTCAAGCTTATGGAAGTTTCCCATTTTAAATTTGGTGCATCACTTGGTTAGCCTTCTTAGGAGCCCTTATCTCCCTTCTAACCCTTTTCCCCGTGAAGTTTCATTTCAGCATTAGTTTTAGGTGATCCACCAAGAGGAACTAGCCTCTTTAAAAATCCTAGAGGCTCAACCTCACCATAGACACCCACATCCTGAGGTTGTTCTCATGCTTATAGCCAAAAGTGGGAGAGCCTGAAAAACTCTTCCACAGGGATGCAATTCCTTGCGATTGTTTGAGGACAAGCAATTTTGGGTGGAGATAACTGTAATGTCCCCATTTTTTTAGCATAACGTGCTTATAGACCCTTAGCTTGATTTTGTTCCTACAAGCCTAAGAGAAAGAAAGAGGAGGGAACTATGAGGGGGCTATTCAAAGAGCAAAAAAGTGAAAAGTACTTAAGTATTCTAATTTTCAGTTGAATTATGTAAAAAGTGTTTTTTATCTAAATTTCACTTAAGTTGGGACTTTTTGAGGGTTATGGGCACTTAAGCCCTAAAAGTGTTTTTATAAGGAAGCATGTAATATATATTTTTTAAAAAGAAAAAAGTAAACTCTCCCTCTCTATATGGGGTGCCACATTTTGAGAAGGAATATAAAATGAAAGGGAAGGCTTGTTTGAAAAGGTTATGCATTTTTTATATTAAAATTCTTGTGCAAATATGTCGAGCTTGAACAAGTGACTTGAAGACAAAAACTTTCAATTGCACTAGGGATTTTGGAGATGAAAACCTCAATTCTTCTACAAGGGCAGCTCTATTCAAATGCTGTAATTGCGCCTCAACTGTGCATAGTTGTATGCAAATGGATCTACAAAGGTGTCTTTGGACACTGTTGACAATTTTCTCCCCCCCATAGGGCAAATTGTCACCCTTACTATTCGGAACTTTGCTATCGTGCCAAGTTTGTCTTGTGAATCAGTTTTGGGGTCCTTAAATGACCATTTACAGCCACCCAAGTGGCCATCTACAGCCAGGTGAATTTTAGTCATTCAGAGGTTTCCAAGGAGCTTGCTTGATTAAAGCCAAATGTGCAAATACAGCCAAGATATACAAGCTTTAAGTTTATTTATTTTGTTTTCCCAAGGAGTTTTTCAGGATATAAGAGGTGGACTATTTCTTCGGACATTTTGTCCGAGAGAAAGAGCTCTCAAAGGACTGTGTAAAAGTCCGAAAAAATGACTAAGTGGCAGTCGTTCAAGGCTTATTTTCTTCGAACTTTTTGTCCGAAAGAAAGGAGAAAAGCACAGTTGAGAAGACCAGTTTTCAAGTCAAGACAAAAGTTCTGAATGATAGTTTCAAAAAGCCCGGGTGCCCTTCAAAAAGCCTGGGTGCCCTACAATTCTTCTGAAGGACACTTTTGAAGGTAGACATGCCCTTGCGGAGGGCACTTGGTAAGTGAAGTGGACCTTTTCAATTTTTTCGAAGGGCACTCCTGGAAGACATAGCCCTTGCGGAGGACATCTAGGCATCGCGTAGGGGCATTTACAATTTTCCCGAGGGGTATGTGCCCTTGCGGGGGACACTTCAAGCATGAAGAAGACCTTGGCAAAAATTTCGAAAGACAAAATTCATTTTTCCAAAGGACACCTGCCCTTGCGGAGGGCACTTGGTCGGTGGCAGGACCCTTTCAAAAGTTCTGAAGGGCATTATTGGGAAGCAAAAGCCCTTGCAGAGGGCACCTCCATAAAGCGAAGGACAAAAGCAAAGTTCCCGAAGGGCACTTGTCCTTCGGGGAAAAGATAGCCAAAGGAGACTAATTCCTTTAGACTTTTTGTCCGAAGGAATTCCTTTGGACAAAAAGTCTGAAGAAATTTGGGAGGATAAAAAACCTAAAGAAAATAAAAAGAACAAAGGCAAAGAGGGAGATCCTTTGGAATAATTGTCAATGAAGAAATCCGCAGGAATTTGAAGTTAGCAAAAGTCCGAAAAAAATCATAGGGCAAGACATAAAAGCCTAAAAGAATAAATTCGAGAAAATTGGCAAGGAAACGAATTCTAAGGACAGTTTCAAAAAACCCGATAGAAAAGACAAGGGCGTAAGCAAAGGCCAAAAAAGAAAAAAGGAAATGCCAAGCCCGGGAAAGAGAAGAGACAGAGAGTCCGAAAAATTTGTCCAAAGGACGAAAGCTAAAATAAAACTTGATTCCCCAAATAAAGCAAAACATGGGAAAAGCTAGAGAAAATACAAACAGGGCTGAAGTAGAACTGAACATGGACATAAGCATGAACAACGAATAAAAAAAAGACAAAGACAGGATAAACAAAGATCATGCACAGACTAACATGAGTGACTCCAATGAAGTGAACGCGTTAAGAAAGCAAGCACGCTTCAGTTCTGAAAATAGAGTTGTCTTGCATGATGAACATGTAAAGCATTGAACGTTTCAAACAACCAGAAATTCCATGCACGCACTCTCATTTGTCTCAAAGCTCGAAACATTCTGACGGTTCAAACACAATTCTTAATTTGACATTTGCATTGATTTCATGCAAAGGGGAGACTTTCAAACGTTCCAGCAATTCAAGTGAATTCGACTACTCTTGTTTTGAAGTTAACTAGTTTTCAAGTCAAGACATCTATTCGTAGGTGTCATGCATCCAAGGCTTGTCTTCTTTTTTTCAACGCCAAGGATTCTTCATGCAAGACAGTCAAGTATAAGCCAAGAAAAGACAATTTGGAACACTCATGCAACGCAATTTGGACTTGGGCTAATGACGAGTTAACTTCCTCTCCTTTTTACAACGCCAATCTCTTGGCTTGTTGTAAATTTCTATATTAATGACTTTTCAGCGTTGTAAAAATCATCCCTCTTGGTAAGACCAGACTCTGCCATTGGTGAGTTGTGTAACCTCTTCAATCAATAGGACTGTACTTTTAGATTTCAAGTGCTGGCATAGTGTACATTCATTCAACAATTTGCATATGTGGTAGATTTCTCTCCCTTCCCAAATTCTGATTTGTACCTAATTGCTAGCTCATCATGTTATGTAGGTCATGTTCAGTGTTGTATATGTCTTTTGTTGAAGTTGTAAGTGGATGTTAGGTGGCTACAAAGTGTCTTGTATCAGACCTCTCTCCATCGTTTTTCCTCATATTTTTGTCGTTCGATCTAACCTTCTCATGAAATATTTATGCAAAGTGATCAATTGAAATCAAAGGTCTTCCTTTTCCCTTGTTTGATTCAGTGTTCAAAGTTCCAAGCAGAGTGGATCAACATTTTGGTGTATCACCATTATTAGGTAGGATTTTCCTTTCAAGTTTCTTTCCCCCTTTTTCATAGTAGATTCATAGCACAGAGTAGAGATCCGCATCGATACATTTTATAGGAATCGGTCTTCTCTAGAGGTTCTTCTCACCATTGAGGCACCCACCCTTGTGAGAAGATCCCATTGTTTCAACCGGAGAGAGGATTAGTCATTTCAGCACGTCTTCGATTCAGGGTGCAACTTCAGGGTGACAACAAACACCACCTTCAACAAGGAATTATTACAAACCCTTTGGAGAGCAGAAAATACATATATTGCAGGTCAAAGAGGAGGGCGATCTCAATGGAGGAGCTTGATCGAGTTTGAAGGCCATCCCAAGGGTGGCGACTTGCTTTGGGAGGGTGGCAACCCCTCTCAAGAGGGTAAATTTGTCTTTGAAACCCTCTTCTAAGGTCAAGGTAATTTTCGTAATTTATTATAGTTGTTGGCAAATTGTTTTAGGTGGAAGGTCAATCAATGCCCTAAAATATTCATGAATTTATTATATATTTTTTTGCAATTTGGGCGACTTGATTGGAGAGATTTGTGAGGTGTTTTGAGGGGCAAATTCCAAGAATTAATATTCAGATTTATTCTCCTATTTTTTCTAAAGTGTGGTGATCCACTTCTAGATGTTTTTGTGGTGTTTGGTGATTAAAAAATGCAGCTGTACTTTCATATAAAAATCAAATTATTGGAAAGGGTATTTTCAATCACTTCGCCAATTCATTTTGGTCCAACAAAAAGGTACTTTGTTTTCCGAATAATTTTTAGCTATTTGTGGAGTTATTTTGGCATGTTTGGCTTGGGTATTCTATAAATTTTTCAGCTAAGGCTAGTTGGTTTGTGAGGCAGATTTTCAATTGTTTGGCAATTTAATTCAAAGGTTTGTTGGGTAAAACCCAATTAGGTCTAATCGTCCCATTTGGGGGCATTATAGTTGGTAATGCTGCCCTTAACTACAACAACCAACCTACAACAATCTACCGAGATGATGCAAGAGTATTCCTGGTAGCCAATTTTAGCTTTCTGCCACCTTTAAGTTTGAAATGGGGAAGAAAGGTCAACCAACCCTTCTTCCACTTTGTTCTAGATTTCATGCAGGAAATTTAAAGAGATGACCATCTCATCACAAAAAACACTGATCAATGCCAAACCATCTCCATGGCAAAGTATATCCTAGATATGGCAATTTGAAGTTTGGCAACCTCAAACTACAATTTCAAGTTTGGAGGCCTTAACATTAGGCAAGTTATGACAATTTCATGTTTGGCAAACATCAAAGTGTAAGGGTCCTATTATATCTAGAAATTGCACCCTTTGTGAGAGAGTTCTTCAGGGTCTCTCACTTCCAGCCATAAGCATGGGAACAACCTCAGGATGTGGATGTCCTATGGTAAGGTTGAGCCTCTAGGATTTTTAAAGAGACTAGTTCCTCTTGGTGGATCACCTAAACTCCTGCTGAAATAAAACTTTCACGAGGAAAAGGGCTCTTAAGAAGGCTAACCAGGAGATGCACCAATTTAAAATGGGAAACTCCCATAAGCTTGAATCCACACTAATTTTGCAAAGGACAATACTGGTTTACACAACCTCAAGATCAAGTTGGTTGCATAAATATTTAATGGAGGAGGTTCAAGGAAGCGATGAATGCAAACGGAGAGGAGTTCTAAGACTCACTGGAAGTTCACATTAATAGCGGAAAGAACACTCAACCAAACCTGCAAACAGCATCGAAAAATCCTTAAACAAGGTTAGAAAGGAGGACCATGGACAAGGAAGACTCTCCTTCACGCGATGCCATAGTACGCAGCTCAATAGACACAAGTCCAAGTCAAGAGACATGTAAAGAAAAATCCTTTATTGCATAAGAGGTGGTTCTTACAAATGCTTGGTAGGGTCGAGCCTAACCAACTGAGCATATCTTGCGATACCTCTAAGAGCGTCCCGTCTCCCAGGAAGATAAAAAATGTCTAAAAACTGGGAACCATTACAAAGGCAAGTCATGCGATATATATAGAGAACGGGAAGAGAGGGAGAGCTACGTGGAAAGAGAGAAGTCATTGGTGACTGCTGCTGTCATCCTCTGCCATGAAACACGTCGCCCAAGATCGCAGCACAACCTCCTTGAGCCACTCCCACATTCAAGTCTCTTTTGGTGGAGCTGAGAGAAGTTGCGTTGCGGGCAGCTAGACATCTCTTCCTGGCACGACTGCATTTATCTTTGCATTTAAACGACATGGCATCTTTCACTTTTGCGTGTCCTGTTTGAAGAAGGACGTAGGTCTCCATGCCTGGGAGTTCAAACCGATCCATGTTGTTCCTACATTTGGACAGCTGTTTGTTGCGAGCAAACCATATTTAAGGATGAGAGCCTTCATAAATTTCCAGCTACCAGCTGCTTGGACTCCCCTTTACACTGATTGGTTGTCCTGTGACACTTGTCCTTTACCGATTGGCCCTTTCTGCTCCAACTTATGCCACGTGGCAGCCTTTCATTCGTTGCATCATGACTCTCGTGTTGTTGGACCAAGCTTAAGTCAAGCACTTGAAGAATCCCGATTTACTCTATGCAGAGTAACTCATTTGGATTCTTTGATCTCTCCAACTTCGTACTTTGTCTGCTCCTTTACTTATAAAGCTTTTTAAGTAAAAGTACTTGGAGAAAACCGATTTACTCTATGCAGAGTAATTCGGGTTTTCCAAGCTTACTTACTTCAGACTTGTCCATCTTGAAGTCTTCGAGCTTCTCAAGGCCAACTACTTCGGACTCTCTATACCTTAAGTCTTTGGACTTCTGCCACTTGAAGTCTTCGGACTCTTGCCACTTGAAGTCTCCTTTATTCTGCGGGCTTCTTACTCGTTTCTCTTTCCTTCAAAAATCTTGTCTTGCAGGCAAATCTCCCGAAGGAATTTCTTCGGACAATTTGTCTGAAGGAATTCCTTCGGATTTTTGTCCGCATCCTTGTTTTCTTTTGGTTTTCTTCCTCCTGCTTTCTCTCGAAGGAACCCTCCGACGACTTTTTCTTGCTCTCTTTCTCTCGAGACAATTTTCCGAAGCTCTCCTTGTTTTCTTCGGCCTTTCTTTTTGCTGGTGCCCTTCGGAATTTATGTAAAGCCCTTTGGATTTCTTGATTGTCCCCTTTGATAACCCGAGAAGCACTTCTAAGACCAAATCGGGCTTTTGATGTCTCATTACTTATTTTGGGTTTCTGACAGCTCACAATTTATGAAGTAATTAAGTAGTGCACCCCTAGAAACCTGAAATACACTGCCCAGACCAAATCGGGATTTCCAAACCTTCTTGCTTCGGGGTTTCCATTGCTGATTACTTATAAAGTTTTTAAGTAGTGCTCCTCTGGAAACCTGAAGACTTCTTCCAAAAAAACTGAAGTTCTCTGAACTTGCCACTTTTGCTTGAATGTCCACCTTCTCATACTTGGGCAAAATTTGGTATGTGGGCCAAAAATGGCCAACATTTCTGGCGACTCACAAGGAAGCATGCCTACTATGCTTGCAGAACCCAACTCACTTGCTTTGCCTAGTCCATTGGGCATGGAGTTATTGCTTTCTTTGACAATGATGGCTGAAACTGAATATAAAGCTGACCCTTGCTGGAATTTCCTCTTGAAGCAATGAGGATAGTACAAAACAAAACAAAACAAAGTGCCCAAGGCACTTATTGAAAGGAAACTAACCTAAAACGAAAACAAGGACAACAAACAAATGTGCTTAAAACAACACTTGGAAGAATTTGAACAAGATTAATCTAATATATACACCCTAAAACTGTGTACCTTACCTCCTGGATCAAAAGGAAAGTTTGATACATTTTTTGCATCATGAGATAAGAGATTGAATAAGGCATATAGCTGCTTGACCCTTGGCCTTGATGCCTGCCTCTGCTTTGCTGCAACTGTCATCTTCTTCGTCATTATGCTATATGAGAACCAAGCAGCTCCAAATAGGTCAGCTATGTGAATCCATACAGTCTCAAATTCTTCATATGGCTCCTTGACTGCAACCTCTAATAGTGGTTCAACCAGGGAAACCTCTTTGATTTCTACGGCCTCCTCAATAAGACTGGATTTGTTCATTATCTCATATGTTTTAGGCTCATCAAGGAGCTGATAGCCTATTTCGAAGATCTGAAACAAGTCCATATTTGCAATGAATTCTTGAGGTGGCAAAGTTGGAAGACTACCCACTCCATCCCCTTTGATCCGCTTGACAAAGATGCTCTCCTTTGTTGCAACCAGACCATAGTTGCCTTGGAGAAGAACATAACCAACTCCCGCGATCTCAAACAAGTCCTCAAATGAGCCTCTCAACTGATTGGGAACCTCTGGCTGCTCCATAAGTTCATCAGTTTGATCAGCTACTTCATTCATTTCCTCATCCTCTTCATCACGTGGCAGCTCATCTAGGGAATTGACAGTCTCGACCCCTTCATTCTTAACATAAGGTGGTAGCTTTGCATCCTCAATAGTGCAGTCTACTTCATGCAGTACTGCAAAAGAATCTTCAATATGTTCTTCATTCAAGAAGGCTGCTTTGATCTTTTGCAGACCAAGGGGGGACCCTATGGTGATTTATTCCTCGTAGTTGCTTGTGAAATTCTCTTCCTCAGCCTCTTTGAATGCATCTCCCATAGGTACCTGATTTGGTTCTTGAAGCTGCTCTACTTGGATCACCTTCACCTCCTCCTTTTGAATTGGTTGAACCGATTTCTAGGATGAAAATGTGCAGGGAACAACCACCTTTTCTCCCTGATTCTTTGTTTCTTGAGTGGTTCTTCATGAAGGAAAGGCTCTAGGCTTTTGAGGGGAAAGGAATAGAGGCTGCAAGGTTT
Organism: Torreya grandis; assembly: GCA_037957365.1. Lineage (NCBI taxonomy): Eukaryota > Viridiplantae > Streptophyta > Pinopsida > Cupressales > Taxaceae > Torreya > Torreya grandis. The sequence continues at coordinate 1,529,957 of JARHVA010000130.1, forward strand.
CTTGTCTGATTTCAGAAAACACCACCTCCTCCTTCAGCCCACTACTCTGAATGGATTTCCAAGATGGAAACGACAGAGGCTCTTGAGGAGGGAGGGATGGGGGTTGAATGACCTTGGATTTACCTGGCTGCGTGACTTGGCTCCAAGATGGGAAAGGTAGCGATTCTGCTTTCATTTGCTGATTCTACCTTTCTTCTTCTTTCCTTGCCTTCAGCACCAACTCTCTGGTTTGCTTTGCTATATTCTCTTGAAATAGCTCCTCCTTAAGGTGGTTAGGAGCACAAGAGGGTTCCTGAAGAGGGATGAAGTCTTGGGCCCAAACAACAAGCTATTCCACAGCAAGCACTTCATTTTTTTGACAGCCCCTTTGGATGGATTTCCAAGCAGGAAAAGACTACGGAACATATGACGAACTTGAAAGATTCAAAGGAGTACTTGAAATGGTCTCTTGAGGAGGAATGAACGACACATAAGAAGGCTGTGGAGGTGCGTATGTAGACACCAAAGGTTGAAGGAGCTGGCCCTGTTGTTCCTCAAGTCTCTCTAGCTTGTCCTCAATGCTCTGAATGTAACCACATATATCCATCATGTCACCAGTGAGGTTGCTCCAATTTGCTCTTCCAACAGGTGCCCATTCTGCTTTGATTTGCTGCAATGAATCCCTCACATAATGGATTTGGTGAGTAGGGACATTTTGGCCATAACACTTTTGTGAGCACAACTCTAGTGCATGCTTGTCAAGGCTCATTAAAGTTTGCCTAAGTGTTGGTATAGATGGCTCATGATAGGGCTGATGAGGAGCAGTATGTTGATGGGCTTGTTCATATGGATGATCAGAGCAATACTCCTACATATATAGATCATGAGGAACTTGCCAAGGTTCATCGTAGCTTTGATATAAATCTTGGTAGGGTTGATTGAGCTCATATGGATCATGAAGATCATACTGGGGCTGCTGATAAGGAGGTGAATAATAGGAATATTCATCATAGCTGTTCATGTTAGCCTCATAAGTCAAGTAGGAGCTGATTAAAACTTCAAAGAGACAAACCTGGTTTGCTCATAACCAGGATTTTTGATTTGGAATCGCCAATGGCGTTAATACTTGCTTTCAAAAGCAAATAACGATGATCAGGCACTTGGGTTGCTTAAACCAGCTGATAGATGCTCAAAGTCGCCATTTATGTTTGCTAAATGCCTCCAAAGGTTGATATGTAAAAGAACAACATAAAAAATCCTTTTACTGCTTTGGACCTTAGTCCCACCGGGCGTGCCATAATTGTTATAGCTAGAAATTGCAACCTTTGTGGGAGAGTTCTTCAGAGTCTCTTACTTCCAGCAATAAGCATGGGAACAACCTCAAGATGTGGGTGTCCTATGGTGAGGTTGAGCCTCTAAGATTTTTAAAGAGGCTAGTTCCTCTTGATGGATCACCTAAACTACTGCTGAAATAAAACTTTCACGTGGAAAAGGGTTAGAAGGGGGAAAAGGGCTCTTAAGAAGGCTAACCAGGCGATGCACCAATTTAAAATGGGAAACTCCCATAAGCTTGAACTCACACTAATTCTGCAGAGGACAATACTGGATTACACAACCTCATGATCAAGCTGGTTGCATAAATATTTCATGGAGGAGGTTTAGAGAAGCGATAAATGCAAACGGAGAGGAGTTCTAAGACTCACTGTTAGTTCACATTAATGGCAGAAAGAACACTCAAGCAGACCTACAAACAACATCGAAAAATCCTTAAACAAGGTAAAAAAGGAGGACCATGGACGAGGAATACTCTCCATGTGATGCCATAGTACACAGCTCAACATACACAAGTTCAAGGCAAAAGACAGGCAAAGAAAAATCCTTTATTGCATAAGAGGTGGCTCTTACAAATGCTTGGCAGGGTCGAGCCTAACCAGTTGAACATATCTAGCGATATCTCTAAGAGTGTCTCGTCTCCCAGGAAGATAAAAAACGTCTAAAAACTGGGAACCATTACAAAGGCAAGTTGTGCAATATATATAGAGAATGGGAAGAGAGAGAGAGCTGCGTGGAAAAAGAGAAGTCGCTGATGACAGCTATTGTCGTCCTCCTTTGCCGTGAAACACGTCGCCCAAGATCGCCGCACAACGTCCTTGAGCCACTCCCGCATTCAAGTCTCTTTTGGTGGAGCTGAGAGAAGTGTTGCGGGCAGCTAGACGTCTCTTCCTGGCATGACTGCATTTAAACAGCATGGCGTCTTTCACTTTTGTGTGTCTTGTCTGATGAAGGACGTGGGTCTCCATGCCTGGGAGTTCAAATTGACCCATGTTATTCCTGCGTTTGGATGGTTGTTTGTTGGGAGCAAACCATATTTAAGGACGAGAGCCTTCATAAATTTTCAGCTACCAGCCGCTTGGACTCCCCTTTATGCTGATTGGTCGTCCTTGTGCCACTTGTCCTTTACTGATTGGCCCTTTTTGTTCCAGCTTACGCCACGTGGCAGCCTTTCATTCATTGCATCATGACTCTCGTGTTGTTGGACCAAACTTAAGTCAAGCACTTGAAGAATCCTGATTTACTCTATGCAGAGTAATTCGGGTTCTTTGATCTCTCCAACTTCGTACTTTGTCTGCTCCTTTACTTATAAAGCTTTTAAACTAAAGTACTTGGAGAAACCCGATATACTCTATGCAGAGTAATTCGGGTGTTTCAAGCTTACTTCGGACTTGTCCATCTTGAAGTCTTCGGGCTTTTGCATCTATAAGTCTTCGGGCTTCTCAAGGCCAGCTACTTCGGACTCTTTGTACCTTAAGTCTTCAGACTTCTGCCACTTGAAGTCTTCGGACTCTTGCCACTTGAAGTCTCCTTTATTCTGCAGGCTTCTTGCTCGTTTCTCTTTCCTCCGGAAATCTTGTCTTGCGGGCAAATCTCCTGAAGGAATTTCTTCAGACAATTTGTCTGAAGGAATTCCTTCAGACTTTTGTCCACATCCTTGTTTTCTTTTGGCTTTCTTCTTCCTGCTTTCTCCCTAAGGAACCCTCCGACCGCTTTTTCTTGCTCTCTTTCAGGGCAATTTTCCGAAGCTATCTCCTTGTTTCCTTCGGCCTTTCTTTTTGCTGGTGCCCTTCGGAATTTATGTAAAGACCTTTGGATTTCTTGACTGTCCCCTTTGAAAACCTGAGAAGCACTTCTAAGACCAAATTGGGCTTTTGATGTCTCATTACTTATTTCGTGTTTCTGACTGCTCACAACTTATGAAGTAATTAAGTAGCGCACCCCCAGAAACCCGAAATACATTGCCCACACTAAATCGGGCTCTCCAAACCTTCTTACTTACTTCGGGGTTTCGACTGCTAATTACTTATAAAGTTTTTAAGTAGTGCTCCTTTGGAAACCCGAAGACTTCTCCTTCCAAAAAACCCGAAGTTGTCTAAACTTGCCACATTTGCTTGAATGTCTACCTTCTCATACTTGGGCAAAATTTGGTATGTGGGCCAAAAATGGCCAACAAGTCCCTTCCACTCTCACAGTAAGCTTTGATCAATGGTAGATTGTTCCCCTTGGAAAGTGTGTTTCGAAAGCATCAAGATAATATATGGGGTTTTCTTTCAGTATTGACTGAGTTCTGACAATTTCAAGTTGGACAACCAACCATTCTCTAGCCAAATTTCAACCTTCATATGGGAACAGAAGGGATGGTCAACCCTTACTACATGCAAAACTCAGTCAATACCTTCGAGGAGGAGGGATGTCTGACCCTTCTCCAACTTGCCCTCAACTTGACCATGGGGACAGAAAGGATGGCTGACCCTTCTCCGGTCTACATTTAGTTTGCACCTGGGATTGAAAAGGACAGTCAGCCCTTCTCCGTTCTGATTTCGGTTTGCATATGGAAGGCCCAAAAGCTATATAATCAGTAATGTGTCAGGATGCAAAATCACAACATCTAGCTTAGTTCAACTGAATGCATTTGGATCAGGATCACACACAAAACTCAACTTAGGACTCGTGATCTTATAACAGATGGAAGATAAATAGCTTCATCTTCCCATCATTGAGGCTTCTTCTAAAAACAGATGAAGAGAGTTCAATGTTCCAGCAGGAAGAAAGAGAGAGGGTTGGAAAGCAGCTAGTAAATAGAAAAACCAAGTGAAAGGTCAACAAGGCTACTTGCCAAGTGAAAGAGTGAGAGGAAGTCCAAGAAGATCAGAAGCTGTATTTAGTCTTTTGTTATTTGTTATCTTTGACTTTGGAAAAAGTAGTTGTTATTATGATATTATCGTTCTGACAAAATTGTTCTTGTATGAACTTCTGAGATATAACTGAAGTTGCATATTCTATTATGTGTCCATTGCATATTCTATTATGTATGTGTTTCTGTGCACCCTGAAAAGGCTGATTGGTTGACAGTTAATTCCTTTGACACTCGACCGTGCCTTCATAAGAACATAATATGATTAGTATAAGAGCACAGGTCAATTAAATCACAAAAAACTTTCTTCAAGAACTAAGAGGTTACTTCCTTGCAATGTTTCAACAAGAATCTCATGGCCACAAATAAACACTTGCATAAGTTATTCATCAATAAAAAAGGATGATTATCTATGGGCTAGAAGTTGCCACACAAAGCCACAACAGAATGCCGGGAGGGATGTGGAATTAATTTTTTGTAAATGTGAAGTAGGGGTGAATATTTCAACCACCATACAGAAAACATAGGCAAGAGAATCAGTCTCATTGTAAAGACACCTCTGGCATAATGATACATAGTGAGGATTATCATTCAAACTATCCTCAAATAATTATGAGTCTACATGATAAAAGTCAGTACCTTCTCATTATCCAATCCAGCCTCTTCGAATGCTGAGAATGCATCTGCAGACAACACCTCAGCCCACTGCAGAAAATTTGCAACAGGTCAGCTGGTAAGAATAAATTGCAGTATAGAATTATACAGAGAAAATGCATTGGCAAAAATTCCACCCAATGAACGACCAAACTCATTTACCTATTTTGAAATCGAAGAAATTTTCATTTACAGAGCGACTAAGATATTGGTATCCTAATAATGCCAGTTCCTATAAAGGGGCATCAAATTTTCAAAAGTTTTGAACCGAATTTAATTAAATTTAATGGTCATAACACATGCAAAATGTGAAATACGATGCAAGCACCAAATTGTCAAAGTATCCTAGTCACTCTCTAGGACAATCATACAAATTCAATTGGATTTTAGATATGGACATACATACAACACAAGGAGTTCCTTTCCATCAATTAGGTTCCATACAAACACAACCTACCATGTGTTACGGAATTATTTAGCTATAATTAACTATTCCAGAGGATGTATCCATTGGACGGATCTTTTAAGAGACATCCCTGAGTATCTATACAGTAGATGCCCTACTGTATTGTAAATTTTATAGAGTTGAGACTCAGACTCGGTGAGCACTTGCTAAGCTGATTTTTGACTGACTCAAGGAAAAATCATGGCCAAATCTCAGCAGCTTTTCAAATGTATAATATAAAAGATTTTTTTCTTAAAGGTTTTTATTTTTAATTGTTTTCCTGTTTTAATTTTTTATTATTTTTTAGCAGCCTCAGCTTGTTTTGAGGAGTACTCGCCGTTACATGTACTTGCCAGTACTCGCAAGTCACAACACTGTGATTTTAATCATCCATTACTTTTATTCATTTATATATAGATAGAAATATCATTCTCTTCATCTATCTGTTTCACCATGTCACACGATATTGTTCAATTAAATATGTCACCCTAGTTCTTTTCAGCTATCATGATTTGGTCTGCGTGCATACAATCAGTAGGCATATGTATAAAATTGTCATGGACTAATGCAATAGGCTACAACAGAAAGAAACATTCTATCATCTGTCATCAATGCATTTTTTGTAGAAAATGCAGTATTTTTTGTTTGATATTGTCCTGCTTCAACCCGCAGTATATTCACTGCAAATATGCTGTCCAAGAACCAGACTTAAAGATAGTAGCAGTCAAAAGTAAAACCCTCGGCAGGCTGGTTTTTGCTCAAAATTGGAGCTTCCATTGTGAGATGTAAGTAAAAATTCATGGATGGTGTTTTCAAATACTGGATTGTTCTCTCAACAATACAGGTACAGTGGTATCTGTTGACCATTTTGGTCCTGCAGGCCAAAAAATCACTCTCTTTTCTTTCCCTGCTGTCCTGTGCGTCAGTCTTGGATGCATCCACCTTACTACAAATGCTCCATTTCCCTTTTGCAATAGCCCTGTTCTTATGAAAAGTTGAAAGATCTAAGACCTGTAGGTTATTGGCTTGATATGGGGCTTATTTCGCTTTGGGCAATTGCCTTGGACAAGCCTTTCGGCAAAGGAACGGGCCAATTTCAAAGGATACGAGTCTTTCGGCAGGCTTCGAAGGACAAATGCCCTTGCGGAGGGCAGGCAGGTGACCAATTGGACCTTTCAGCAGGCTCCGAAGGGAAACTTTGGGCCCAAAGTGCCCTTGCAGAGGGCAGGGAACACTTGCGGAGGGCAGGGAACACATTTGAGAGAGATTAAAGAGAAGGCCGAAAGGAAAGTTTTCCTTCGGGAAAATGACAAGCAAAAACGACAAGGGATTCCTTCGGGCTTTTGTCCGAAGGAAATCCAAGAAAAGGAACCAAAGGGTGAATTCCTTAGGACAAAGTGCCCGAAGGAATTCCTTCGGGCATTTTGTCCAAAGAAATTCACAAAGGAAGAAACCCGAGGCAATTCCTTTAGACAAAATGCCCGAAGGAATTCCTTCGGACATTTGTCCTAAGGAATTTGCAAAGAAAGGGGCGAGACTTTGAAAGAAAGGTTTCCTTCGAGCAAAATGTCCCAAGGAATTCCTTCGGACATTTTGTCTGAAGGAATTGAGAAGACGAAGGAGCCCGAAGGGCAAGTGCCCTTTGCGGAGGGCTCTCAGCGACCAAAAAGGGGACCTTTTCCAAGCTCCAAAGGGACACCTTCCCTTTGGGAAGGTTCAATTGCAAAAGGCCGAAGAAATTACCAAAGGGGTGACGGGCCCGAGAATGCCAACTTCAGCGTAGCGAACTAGCCGTTAGAGGTTCAAACGTCCGGTGACATCCCCGCGGACGTCAAATTCAAGACAATGAAATAGCCGTTGATTCTCAAATGTTTAAAGACGGGCCCGCGAATGGAAATGGGTTAGAAGAGAAACCGAAAGAATTCATAAACACGAACCCGAAGGAATTCAAAGGCCTTAAGGCCAAAAGGAAAAGACCACCGAGAAAAGAGCCAAGAAATGATAGAAAATAGCCTCGAGGGCCAAAGAGCAAGAAAAAAGACAAAAGCCAAGCGCAGGAGCAGACAAAACAGTCCAGGTGGCACATAAAGCGTCGGCACAAGAAGTTATTGTTGCGGATGAAACAGTCTCCGCCAAGTGGCCACCAAGGGGAGCGCAGGCATTCAATAGAATGGCCCCTTTTTTTCCTCATTTTACATTAATGAGCAGACAGTTGCGTGAGACCCATGCTCTTGCAGTGACATTTAATACGGGTTAAGCACCCAAGTCAAGACTGGCGACACCTACAGCATGGTCCCTTCAGCAGTTTCCTCTTTCCAATGTATTCAACGCAGCATGGGCCGCTTATTCTAGAAAGCGCCAAAGTCTTTTCCTTCATGCTATATATATTGCAACCTCTCAGTTGAGAAGGATATCTCTCATTTTGTAAGGTAAAGCCCTGCCAAATTTCACCTTTAAATCAATAAGAATGCGTTTTACCTCTATTTGACTGGTTATACTTCTGAGTATGTCTGCGTATCAACTCTGTGTTCAGTCATTTTAGCTTGATGCTTTCATGGATTGATACCAACACACCTAGTATAGCCAAGACCATTTCTGCAGGTTAATAGGAAGTGCTTTCATCTGGAGCGTGGAGACAGAATATGGTTATCTGACAGTGTGCTTCTACAGTGTCTATGGTAAGTTCTTTTGCTTGTATCTTCATCAAGCCCCCTGTTAAACTGCCCTACACTATGGTTTTTTCTGTCAGATAAAGTGTTTGTTCACCCTTCTTTTGGTTTGAAGTGTTGATGTTGTGAGTAGATCAAAATCATTTGGTGTATCACCGTTTAGGTAACTTATGTTTTGGTTGTATCCTTCTCCTTTTTCATCCCCCCCATTATTAGCAGTAGTAGTGAAAAGCCTTAGAGATGCATCAAAGGGAGCTAGCCCTTTCTAGAGATTCTTCCCTCAGTTTTGCCAAGCCCACAGCAAGAGGGAAGTCTCCATTGTGCTGCGTGGAAGAGAGAGGCCGAGCCTTCTTTCAAGGGTGCAATCCACAGCGTCAACAGGCTGCACATATTTTTCATTTCATTGTTGGACTACGACCCTAGGCCTCTAATTCTCTTTTTTAATTGTTTTCACTAAACATGTATAATTTCTCTGTCATCTTCAATATTGCAACCGTCATTATTTCTTGTATGACATTAAAAAACAAGTGGAAACAATAACCATGGTTATTACACCCAAGCATAGTTTCTGTTGGCCAATTTTTGGCCCACATATCAAAGTTTATCTGTTGATGCAGTGAATTGCACCCTTTGAAGCTAAGCTCCTTTCTTCCACGCGGCACAATGGAGACACTCCTCATGCTGTGGGTAGCAAAATTGAGGAGTGAATCTCTAGATAAGGGGCTAGCTCCCCTTGATGCACCTTAAAGTCCTGAATTTCTACTACTAACAATGGGGGAGGTGAAAAGAGAGAGGGATGCTATGAAAACAAATCCTAACTAAAGTGGTGATGCACCAAAATTGGTTGGTCTACTCATTTTTGATCTACACGTTGTACTAAAAGGAGCGAACAGACACTTCATTTGAATAAGAAACTAGACTGCATCAATGTTTCAACAAGGGATTTGATGGAGGTATAATGAAGAAGAACCTACCATAGGTGCTCTAGAGGCACATTGTTGGATGGTTGCTCACCTGCACCTATACTTCAATCTGGAAGCTTCTTGTTAACCTGTAGAAGATCTTGGATACACTAGATACATTGGCATCAACCTATGAAAGCATTAAAATGAATGACTAAACGTAAGACAATACGCAGACATATGCAAAAGTATAAAAAATCAGATGGAGGTAAAACACTTCTTTTGATTAAAGACAAATTTTGTCAGGGCTTCGCCATACAAAACTAAGAGATCCCTTTCCAAACTGAGAGGTTACAATATATATAGGAAATGGGTAAAGATCTTTGACCCGTCCAAGAGCAAGCGACCCATACTACATTAAACACCTCTGCAAGAGGAATTCGCCCATGTTGCTGTCATCTTTCTTTAAATGCGTCTGTAAAATCCATGTTGTAGGTGTCCCAGATACTGACTTTGCTGCCCAGGGTGTATTAAAAACTCCTGCAAGGGCATGGGTTACTTTGCTCCTCAATTGACAAGGCCGCCTCCCCTCACGTTCTGGGCCATGCTTTTTCTTGAATGCTCCCGCAGCTCCCTTAATGGCTATTCATTAATGTCAAACACAAGGAAAATCGGGCTGCCCTCTTGAAAGCTCGTGCAGCTCTCTTAATGGCTATTCATGGATACTATTCCATCTGCAAGCATTTACTTCTCCTGCTGATGCCCCCTGTGCCACTTGGACTGGTCTAGTTCGTTCCTGCGCTTGATTGGCTGTGTCACCTGGAACGTTCCAAGTGTTTGTCTTATATGTGCGTGGCTATGTTCTGGGCCATGCTCTCTCTTTGTTCTCTTTTCTTGTTATTTCTTGTCTTTTCTTGATAGTTCGGGATCTTGGAGGGCTATCTTTTCTCTTTCGGGCTCCTTTCTCGACGGGTCGCTGAGTCTTGCTTCGGGCTTTTGGGCCTTTTGAATTTGCCCGAAGGAATTTCCTTCATTATGCTCGCCGCTTTGACACCCGCCTTTGATGACACTTACGGCCTGTGCTCATGAATTCTTTCAGACAAAATGTCCGAAAGAATCGTTCTTTGGCTCCTCTCCAATGGCTAATCTATCCTTTTGTTGACCATTTTTGGTTCTGGAGGGCAAAAATCGGTCTCCCTTTTCGGTTCTTGCCATTTACTCGCCTAGACATGAAGGATAATGCAAAAATATGCTTCTGCAACTCATTTTCTCCTCTTGGCATACAAAAAGGCTCAACTTCAAGAACTTGGTACGGAAGGTACAGGTAGAGTTGGAATGAGTGATTACACAAGAGTTTGCAAAAGGTGCTAGTTTCATGAAAGTTCCAAAGTTGAGTGCAAGTTTTGTGTTTCAAGCGTCCAAGAAGCTCCATGATGTGTTCTCGGGTCTGACAGAGCAAGTAAACTGCTTCATAGGGTTTTTTATCAGCAAAATGGACCAAGTTCAAAAGGCCAAAGGATCATTTTCAAAAGCCCGAAGGGTAGGTGCCCTTGCGGGGGGCACTCAAGCTACAAATAGGACCTTTGTAATTTTGCCGAAAAGTAATTTTGGAGACCAAGCAGCCCTTGCAGAGGGGCAGGTGATGAGCAAAGTGGACCATTGCAAAAAAGTCCAAAGGGTAACTTTGGACTTGAATTGCCCTTGCGGAGGGCAGCTGATCAAGGGCAAGGGGGCAAGGCCAGGAGCCCAAAAGGGACTTGCCTTTTGGAAAAGACTAAGGCAAAAGGAAGGATTTCCTTCAGACCTTTGTCCAAAGAATAAATCCGAAGGAAATCTAAGGAAGATCAATGCGAATTCTTTCATACAAAATGCCCGAAGGAATTCCTTTGGACATTTTGTCCGAAGAAATTCACAAGGCAAGGAGCCAAACGGAAGATTACCCTTCGGAAAGAAATCCACGGCAAAATGGCAAAGGCAAATTCCTTCAGACAAAAGACCAAAGGAATTCCTTCAGACATTTTGTCCGAAGAAAAAGATCGACCAAAAGAAAGAAGCGATGAAACATGAAGGAAACATTTCCTTTGGGCAAAATGTCTGAAGGAATTCCTTCGGACATTTTGTTTGAAGGAATTGTGAAGCCAAGGCAGCCTGAAGGAGCCCGAAGGGCAAGTGCCCTTGCGGGGGACTCTCGACTACCAAAAGGGGGACCTTTTCCAAACTCCGAAGGGACACCTTCCCTTCGAGAGGGTTCAACGACAAAAGGCTGACGGAATTGCGAAAAAGCCAAAGGAATTACCAAAGGGGTGACGGGGCCGAAGACGTCAAATTCAGGACAATGGAATAGCTGTTGGCTTTCAAATGGTGACGGGCGCGCGAATGTCAACTTTACGGCAATGAAATAATCGTTGATCTTTAAATGCTTGAGCGCGAACCCGAAGGAATTCAAAAGCCTTAAGGCCAAAAGGAAGAGATCGCCGAGAAAGGAGCCCGAAGAGCCAAGGATTGACAGAAGATAGCCCCAAGGGCCGAAAGAGCCAAGAAAAGACAAAAGCTGGGAAAAGACAAAAGCCAAGAGTGAACTCAGCGACCCGCCGAGAAAGGAGCTCAAAGAGCCAAGCACAGACACGGACAAAACAACGTAGGTGGCAAAAGAAGCGTGGGCAGAAGACTTATTACAGCGGTTGGAACAGTCCTTAAAAAATGGTCATCAAAGGGCACGAATAGTGAAGGCGCAGCCTGTTTTTCTTCGTTTAGGCATCAATGAGCAAACAACCACGTGAACCTCTTTAAGAAGCGGTCTATTTTCAAACAAAAAGGCGCGACCCATGCTTTTACATGACGTTTAATATGATTTAAACGCCAAAGTCAAGACTTGGACTGCCGCAGCATGGCTTCCTTCACTGGACTTCCTCTTCGCAATGAATTAAATGCAGCATGGGCCACTTGTGGAAAGAGGCACCATTTCTTTATCTTTCTCTATATATTGTAAACTCTTATTCGAGAAAGATATCTCTCATTTTGTAAGGCGAAGCCGTGCCAAAATTTCACCTGGAATCAATAGAATGCATTTTACCTCTATTTGACTAGTTATATCTCTGAGTGTGTCTGAGTATTAACCTTGTGTTCAGTCATTTTGCATGATGCTTTCACAAGTTTGACACCAACATACCTGGTATAGACAAAGCACCATTTCTGCAGGTAACAAGAAGTGCTGTATCTGGAGCGCAGAGATAGAAGAGGGTTATCAAACAGTGTGTTTTCTACAGTGCCTGTGGCAAGTTCATTTTCTGTGTCTTCATTAAGCCTCCCTATTAAAGCTCCCTACAGTCTGGTCTTTTCATTAAATAAAGTGTATGTATGTCCTCTTCTGGTCTGAAGTGTGAGTAAATGAGTAGATCAAACTTGTTTGGTGCATCACCGTCTTAGGTTAGTTTTTGTTTTCAGTATCCTTCTCTCTTTTCAACCCCCCCTTTTATATATTAGCAGTAGTAGTGAAGTAACTCAAAAATGCATCAAAGGGAGCTAGCCCTTATCTAGAGATTCTTTCCTCAGTTTTGCTAGACCCACAGGCAAGAGAGGAGTCTCCATTGTGCCGCGTGGAAGACAAAAGCTCAACCTTTTGTCAAGGATGCAATTCACAGCGTCAACAGTTTTTGGCACGCCCGATGGGACTAGTTTTTATCCAAAGAGTTGAAGAATTTTGGTGTGTTCTTCAACCAACCAACCTTTGGAGGCTTTTCATCAACACCAATGGCGACTCTGAGTTGAATCAGCTGGTTAAGCAGTCCTGGTACCATCAAGAAATCACATTTTTGGTATGTATAATTCCATTGCTCAGCATCATGGGCCTTGTGTTTCTTCATATAACTTTGATCAAGCTCAGGTTGTTCATGGAATCACCTCAAGCAGCTCTCCTGGTTGCCCTTCACCTAGTGTAAAGGAAGTAACTCTAGAATTTGAGAAGTGATGGAGATAAACAAATTGGAGGAGCAGAATAGATATCAACAAGAGCTTATGTACAAAGAGGAGTGCTTGTTGAGGCAAGCTTAGGCCTTGCAATCCATGAAGGAGGAAGTAGCAAAATGGAAGAGTCCATTCATTCAAGGCAGTCAGCCTTGTGTGCCTTATCCCATTCCAAAGCAGCCACCTCCTATTCTAAAGAAAGCCCCCTCTTGTGCACCAAATATTTTATACCACATAGCACTTGCTCACTCTAGCTCATCTGATGCATTAATCACTCCTGCTCTTAATCCCTTGCACCTAGCTTTTCAACACCAAAGGGCATTAGAGCAGCCTCCCATGGAAATGAACCTTCTCAATTCCTTAGATTATGAATCCTCCTTTGATGGGAATCACCCTTTCTTTTAGAAAGCAACACATCTCTCTTAAAGCAGCTCCTCCTGTGCATGAGCAGACCCTTCCCAGTCTCCCTCAACCTCCTCAAGTCTCTCAACATGATGTCAAGATTCCCGTTTGGAGGAGAGAATACCATGGACTAGCTCAGGGCCTTGGAAATGATGAAGCTACTCCTGCTCATGGTGATCCTCATGATCTCCAAGAAAGGCTCTCCCAAGAGAATATAGCCAGGCAAATTACAGAATTGGAGTCTAGAATGAGGTCCCTCAACTAAGGTGTGATGGACGGTTCAGATCAAGCAGAAGCTCCTACATTTGAACACATCCCATCTACACCCCTCCAAGAGAGCTATCAAGCCACATCTGATATAGATCAAGCGCTGGCCAAATGGAAGGAAGAGAATCATTCGATTCTAGCTCAAGGATTGCCTCCTTTTCCACATGAGTCTATCCATCAACCCTCCACTCCATTCTTTCTCAAGGAGGAACCTATTTTGAAAGAGGCAAGTGAAGAAGAGAGGATCCAATTTGCAGCTGCCCAAGAGGCTATCATGAGTGACAATGAGGATGAGATCATCATGGATGCTCCCTTTAAAGACATCATCAACAATGGAGAAGACACAGGTCATGCATACATGATGATGTTCCAGCAATATGAAGAAGAGGTTGACAAACTTTATTTGTCAAAAATGGATGATAAGGAAAGTAAGCATGGTGAGCTCTCTCCTCCCTTGTTTGATGAAGTTCCTTGTTGCTTTGATGAGGAGAATGACCGTGCCATGGAACCCGAGTTGGAAGAGGATCAGGAGGATATCTTTGAACAACTAGAGACTCTAGTTTTTTAGCAAGGAGAGGAGAGGCCTGTCCATCTTGATGAAAGCTTTGAAGAAGAGAGCCTTGAGCAAGAAGGTGATGTTCTGTGAGATGAGCAAGCAGTTTGTGATCTCATTTCAGACATCACAACAATCACCCTTCTTCAAGAAAGCCATGGTGAAGTAGAAGATAAGTTTGACAGTCTCTTCAATGGGGCAGAAGGGAACAAGTCAATCCATGATGCAGATCAAGGGAGTTATGAGCTAGATGATCCCTATGGTGATGAGCTAGCAGCCACTGACTTCTTGGTGAGATACACTAGCATGAAGGGCCAGCATGAGGCAAGCTTTCGAGAGCAAGATGAATACATATATGTTAGAAGCATGTTTGACCCTGATTCATTTGGATACAAGCCAATCAAGGTGGTAGACAAGAAGAGCAAGTCACCAAGTCTCTTTTCCATTCAGCCACTTGTCTGGCACCATAAGTTTTTTTGCCATGAAGGAGACTTAAGAAGTTTTCCCTTAGATCCAGGAGGGAGGCAAATGTATCTAGTTAGCTGTACATATTAGTTTGCTTTCCGTCGTCTTTGTTTTCCCTAAGTGTTGTTGCACACGTGTGTGTAGTTTTTTTTTTAGCCTTGTTGTGTGTTGTTTTTTCCTTGTTGCTTGAGGTAAAGCTTTGTTGATTCATAGGTCTTTAGAAGGCTGTTGCTAACTTTTTCAAGCTGTGTTTTGACTCCATGTGCAATGGACTTTGAGGCTACCAGTCTTCTTTAAGCATAGCAGGCATGTTTCCCCTGGGAATCGCCAAATTGTTGACCATTTTTGGTCCTGCAGGGCAAAAATCGGTCTCCCTTTTCGGTTCTTGCCATTTCCTCACCTAGACATGAAGGATAATGGAAAAATATGCTTCCGCAACTCATTTTCTCCTGTTGGCATACAAAAAGGCTCAACTTCAAGAACTTGGTGCGGAAGGTACAGGTAGAGTTGGAAGGAGTGATTATACAGGAGTTTGCAAAAGGTGCTAGTTTCATGAAAGTTCCAAAGTTGAGTGCAAGTTTTGTGTTTCAAGCGTCCAAGAAGCTCCATGATGTGTTCTTGGGTTTGACAGAGCAAGTAAATTGCTTCGGAGGGCTTTTTATCGGTAAAATGGACCAAGTTCAAAAGGCCAAAGGATCATTTTCAAAAGTCCGAAGGGTAGGTGCCCTTGCGGGGGGCACTCAGGTGACAAACAGGGCCTTTGTAATTCTGCCGAAAAGCAATTTTGGAGACCAAGCAGCCCTTGCGGGGGGGCAAGTGATGAGTAAAGTGGACCATTGCAAAAAAGTCCGAAGGGTAACTTTGGACTTGAATTGCCCTTGCGGAGGGCAGCTGGTCGAAGCAAGGGGGCAAGGCAAGGAGCCCAAAAGGGACTTGCCCTTCGGAAAAGACTAAGGCAAAAGGAAGGATTTCCTTCAGACTTTTGTCCAAAGAATAAATCCGAAGGAAATCCAAGGAAGATCAATGTGAATTCTTTCGGACAAAATGCCCAAAGGAATTCCTTCAGACATTTTGTCCGAAGAAATTCACAAGGCAAAGAGCCAAACGGAAGATTACCCTTCGGGAAGAAATCCGCGGCAAAATGGCAAAGGCAAATTCCTTCGGACATTTTATCTGAAGGAATTTGTCTGAAGAAAAAGACCGACCAAAAGAAAGAAGCACTGAAACATGAAGGAAACATTTCCTTCGGGCAAAATGTCCGAAGAAATTCCTTCGGACATTTTGTCCGAAGGAATTGAGAAGCCAAGGCAGCCCGAAGGAGCTCGAAGGGCAATTGCCCTTGCGGGGGACTCTCAACTGCCAAAAGGGGAACCTTTTCCAAGCTCCGAAGGGACACCTTCCCTTTGGGAGGGTTCAATGACAAAAGGCCGATGGAATTGCGAAAAAGCCGAAGGAATTACCAAAGGGGTGACAGGGCCGAAGACGTCAAATTCAAGACAATGGAATAGCCATCAGCTTTCAAATGGCGACGGGCGCGCGAATGTCAACTTTACGGCAATGAAATAAACGTTGATCTTTAAATTCTTGAGCGCGAACCTAAAGGAATTCAAAGGCCTTAAGGCCAAAAGGAAGAGACTGTCGATAAAGGAGCCCGAAGAGCCAAGGATTGACAGAAGATAGCCTCGAGGGCCGAAAGAGCCAGGAAAAGACAAAAGCTGGGAAAAGAGAAAAGCCAAGAGTGAACTCAGCAACCTGTCGAGAAAAGAGCCCGAAGAGCCAAGCACAAACACGGACAAAACAGCCTAGATGGCAAAAGAAGCATCGGCAGTAGAGTTATTACAGCGGTTGGAACAGTCCTTAAGAAATGGTCATCAAAGAGCGCGAACAGTGAAGGTGCGGCCTATTTTTCTTCGTTTAGGCATTAATGAGTAGACAACCGTGTGAACCTCTTTAAGAAGCGGTCTGTTTTCAAACACAAAGGCGCGACCCATGCTTTTACATGACATTTAATATGATTTAAACGCCAAAGTCAAGACTTGGACTGCCGCAACATGGCTTCCTTCACCGGACTTCCTCTTCCCAATGAATTAAATGCAACATGGGCCACTTGTGGAAAGAGGCGCCATTGCTTTATCTTTCTCTATATATTGTAAACTCTCATTTGAGAAAGATATCTCTCATTTTGTAAGGCGAAGCCCTGCCAAAATTTCACCTTGAATCAATACAATGCGTTTTACCTCTATTTGACTGGTTATATTTATAAGTGTGTCTGAGTATTAACCTTGTGTTCAGTCATTTTGCATGATGCTTTCACAAGTTTGACACCAACATACCTGGTATAGACAAAGCACCATTTTTGTAGGTAACAAGAAGTGCTGTATCTGTAGCACAAAGACAGAAGAGGGTTATCAGACAGTGTGTTTTCTACAGCGCCTGTGGTAAGTTCATTTTCTGTGTCTTCATTAAGCCTCCCTGTTAAAGCTCCCTACAGTCTGATTTTTTCATCAGATAAAGTGTATGTATGTCCTCTTCTGGTCTGAAGTGTGAGTAAATGAGTAGATCAAACTTGTTTGGTGCATCACTGTCTTATGTTAGTTTCTGTTTTCAGTATCCTTCTTTCTTTTCAACCCCCCTTTTATATATTAGCAGTAGTAGTGAAGTAACTCAGAGATGCATCAAAGGGAGCTAGCCCTTATCTAGAGATTCTCTCATCAGTTTTGCCAGACCCACAGGCAAGAGAGGAGTCTCCATTGTGCCGCGTGGAAGACAGAAGCTCAGCCTTCTGTCAAGGGTGCAATCCACAGCGTCAACACCTTTTAAATTTGACGTTCGCGGATCTGTTATCAAACATTTGAAATCCAACAGCTATTTTGCTACCTTCAATTTGACATTCGCGGGCCTATCACCAGGCATTTGAAAACCAACGGCTAGCTTATCACCATAAAATTGACGTCCACGGCCCTATCATCCCTCTTTGGCAATTCCTTCGGCCTTTTGCAAATGGACTCTTCTGAAGGGAAAGTGACCCTTCGAAAAAATGGAAAAGTCCTCTTTTGATGACCAAGTGTGTAATGTCTCCTTCTAGTTAGTCATTGTACTTTCAACATGATTAGCCTATTAGTGGCCCTTGTAGGCTAATACGGCAAGGTTTGAGGGTCCTCTCCACAGTTACCCAAATGGCAGTCGGTTTCTTTAGGGAAGTTTCGACATATTCTGGAGGTTTTCTAATGATTTATTAGAATGTTCTATTTTTAGAAACCTCATGTTACAAGATGTTATATTCGTGCTTTATGATATAATTCATTATTTTATATTAAAGTGCAAATATAATATATTAAAAGGGAAAAATAATAATAAAATATTATGATGTTTCTAGAAGCTTCTCAAATGAAAAAGAGTATAAAGGGAGGTGTGGGCTGCCATTATGAATTATCCCGATTTGATGTTGTTTTTGTTGTGGTATGCGAGTGGAGCCTAGTGTTTTCTGCAGTGAATCAATTTGTCTTTGGGAACGATAACTCCCATTGATAGCATAACTGAGGGAGTGAAATATCTCTTGAAGGGTTGCATTTTGGAGGTGATATTTCAATCATCTCAATTGAAGCAAAATTTGTGGCCATTGGCCAATTTTGGAGAGATTGATTTGGTGAATTTGTGGAGGTTGCATAGCTAACTCCTTGGTGTTGGTTTCTATATAGCTTGGCATCGATTTTTTCTTGGTTAAGAGAGCAGATTGCATTGTAGAGAAAGCTGATATAAAAATCAGATATTTACAGTCAAGGAAGGACGCCATTAGGAGGGACGTTTTTGCTTTTGGGGGTTCCATTTTGCATAGATTCTTTGCTTGGCTTGGTGTGTCCACTTCCTTGGAGCATGGAGATGATATTAGATGCTTGAGGCAACGCATATTCAGTGCATATTATTTTAAATTTGAGATCAGACCAAAACAGGGGCGGCTAGCTTGGAAAATTCGATTTGGCTTGGGAGATCATCCTTTCGCTGAGAAATTGATTTCTCCTTCATTTATTCTCAAGGGCGCCTCAATCCCACCAGGGTTCATTGCATACAATCCATCCTTTAGTATAGTTTATATTTGCAGCTGTAGGTGTACGTCCTTCATACCAGTATACCATATAATTGTAATTCTTGTTTATGCCAAGAGTCTTGGCTAGTTTAGTGGAGCATTGTATCAAATCACCAATACAATTAAGAATCACAAGTTGCTGGTCATTTATGGTTATCTTTTGAGCATTTGAATTGAGATAGTAGGTTGCATGCCAACTGTTCGACTAAATGTCCATTGGCTGTAAGTGATTAGTTTGCTTTGTGAATTCATCTAATTGCATAGAAAAGAACAAAACTTGCATCTAGAACTCAGCATTGTCATTCTTAAAACTTCTTGAAGCTTTAATCCATCGTCATTTAAACAAATCATCAAAACTGTGACAAAAACCAGCAAGAAGCACTTTGCTTACAAAGTGTTTGAAAAAATTACAAGGCAGCAAATTGAGACAATTAAGACCAGATTGGGCAAGGATTGTTACAGTGGTATCAAAGCCTTGATCTTGCCATCCTGGAGGGTTAAAATATCACATGAGAGGTCATCACAGGTACTATACCCACATAAGAGCAGAACTTGAAGGGCATTGGCAAGAAGAAGACCCATTTATAAAGGTACCTTTGGCTGAAATGGGTGACAGAGCAGACATGGGTCCACACAGAGATGAGAGGAGAGACAATGATAGAAATGGTGACAGGGAAGTGAGAGACACTCTGAGAGATTTACGAGTTGGTCAGCAACAGGTAGCTAGGGCCTTACCGTAGTTGGCAAATACTTTGCAGCAGTTGAATTTACCTAGAAGACAGCCTCAAGTCCAGAAAGATGATAGGAGTGTAGTTGGGCCCCGAAGAGTGTAGAAGGCACCCTCCCGCACTGCAGATAGGCCTACTCGGCCCACATTCCTGAGAAATGAACCAGCTAAGGAGGATATTGAAGAGGTTGAGAATCCAACCTATGCTGATGCATACATGGCTGCCCATGATGAATGGCAGCAATTGATACCTGAAGCACAAGGGCTTATGCATTTTGATCAGTTTGTACAATCAAGGATGGATTACTATAGGTCTCAACAGGGGAGAAGACCTAGGAATCATAATAAGGAACTTTAGCACGCTACTAATAAGCTTACAATACCCATGTTTGATGGCAGTGACAAGACTACGACACAATCATGGATTCATAAGTTGGATACCTTCTTGGCTCTTTGACCCATGACAGAAGAGGAAGCTATCAAATACGCCACTTTGCATCTAGAGGGAGCAACACACGAATGGTGGTATCATGGACTAGTTACATTGCAACACAGTCAGATCACATCTTACTAGGAGTTTGTGGATAGACTGATTGAACGTTTTGATAGGAAGGATCCAGAATCATACTTCAGGATTTTGGCCCAACTCAAGCAAGTTGGTAGATTGGAAAGCTATATTGGAGACTTCTAGAAACTATCAGTAATGGTGCCCAACATCTCAGAGAGACGATTGGTGGTGCTATTCATTGAGGGGTTATTGGAGCCTATGCGAGGATGGATTAAAGCATTTGATCCTCCCACACTTCAGGAGGCAATGAAGAAGGCTAGGAGCATGGAACTTGCAGCCCCACAAAGCAAGTACTCATCAAAGGGATCTTCTTCATATCGAGACAATAAATCTTTTTCTAGAAAGAACAAACCAGATTTTAAGGGCAAATCATCAGCACCTCTAGATAGGGATACACAACAAATTACGCAAAAAGAAGTTATGTTTCTACTGCAAGGGGCCCTATGATGCAAACCATGATTGTCCCTTAAGACCTAAAGGAAAAACTAATAGAGTGATGTGGGCATATTATGAGGACTCTGAGTCGGAGAAATCAGATCAGCAATCTGATCCTGAGGATTCAGGTACGGAGCACGAGGAAGATAAGCATAAAAGAGGAGAGCATGAAGGGGCAGCGAGGCAACGTGATGCGCACATCACTAGCATCCAGCAGGAGGGATCATTTAGAATGCGTGGAGTTCTAGCAAGGCAAAAGACTATCACTCTTCACATAGGGGCCACTCATAATTTTATTGATGCCCGATTGGTTGAGAGGCATGGAATCAGGACAGAGGAATTTGAGGGAATAAGAGTTAAGGTGGCAGATGGTTATACCCTCAAGTGCGAAAGGAGGATATCAGATTTGCCTATGCGTTTGAACAACTATGAGTTCAAGACCGAATTCTATGTGGTGAATATGGGTGATACAGATATGGTACTGTTGACGCAGTGGATTGCACCCTGGACAGGAGGCCGAGCTCCTGCCTTCCACACGTCAAAATGGAAACTCCCCTCTCGCTTGTGGGACCGGCGAAGCTAGAGGGGAGAGTCTCTAGATAAGGGCTAGCTCCCTCTGATGTATCTTTTAGGCCTTGGATTCCCTACTGCTAACAAATAAAATGAAAAAAGGGGGGGATGAAAAGGGAGAAAGATGCTGAAACAAAACCTAAACCTAAACTAAGAAAGGTGATACACCAAAAAAGATGACCCACCTAGCCCGAATATACACTTTTCACTAAGAAGAAGCTCCTATACACTTCATTTGATACGAGAAATCCTTCTGCATCAGTGAGCTAGGGGCCCATGGAAATACAGGGAGAAAGAAACTACCAGAGGCATCCTTAGACACACTTATGGCAGCCTATTCACAGGCACCTACACTCCTCTAGGGACACTTCTGGCAAACCTGCAAAAAGAGAAACTCACAATGCACTAGGCATGCTGAAATCACCCTGCGAAAGCATAAGGGAAATGACTTAACACAGAACAAAGGCATAGACACATCCAAAAGTGCAAGCTCAAATAGAGGTAAAAATGCTGAGTCCTGATTCAAAGTAAAATCTGGCAGAGTTCTGTCTTACAAGCCCGAGAGATTTTTGGGCAGAGTTTTGCCTTAACGCTGAGAGATGGATCCTTCTCAAATGAGAAGTTTTACAATATATAGAAAGAGGGGAAGAGAACTTGGCGCTTCTTTTGAAAAGACTTTGGTGCTCTTTGACAAGCTGGCCCATGTGCGCTGAAAGCATCGGGAAGAGGAAGTCACTGTTGCTGATGTCATTCTTCTAGAAGAGGCCTGCTGGAACCATGCTGTATAATCGCCGAACTTGACTTTGGCGTTCAAGCATTAATGTGAAAGCGCGGGCTATGCCTCTTTTCTGCAAACAAAGTGCTCTCTCCAGATATTCACGCGGTTTGTCCCCTTATAAATGCAAACTGGAGAGGACAGGCCGCGCCGTTTACTGTTTGCCCCGTTTGGTGACCATCTGGCAATAACTCGCATCCCCTTTGCCACTTGGACTGCTTTGTCTTTTCCTGCACTTTGTCTTCTTCCTTGCATTGTCTCTTTCTGGCTCCTTCAGCCCCCGGGGCTATCTTTTGGCGGGTCGCTGCATTCCTTGGGCTCCTCTTTAAGGCTTTTCAAAATCAACGGCTATTTCACAAGCCTTGAATTTGACGTTCGCGCACCCGTCACTGCTTTTGAATTTCCAACGGCTAGTTCACCGTGCTTGACTTTGACGTCCTCGGGCCCGTCACCCCTTGGACTTTCTTCGGCTTTCTTGCTTCGGCCTTTTCTGCGGACTTTTTCTGTGGACATTTTCCTGTGGACAAAAAGTCCGCAAGAATTGTCTTGTCTGCTTTGCCTTCCTTTGGAAATTTCCTTTCGGGCTTTCTGCTGTAGCTTCCCGAATTTCTTCAGACTTTTTGTACGAAGGAATTCCTTCGGACAAAAAGTCCGAATAAATTATTTTTCTTTGCCTTGGTCTTTTGCAGGATTTTTGTTTGCAGCCTTTCCGAATTCCTTCGGACTTTTTGTCTGAAGGAATTCCTTCGAACAAAAAATCCAAAGGAATTATGCCTTTGCCTTTCGACTGCCTTAAACAAAATTCCGAAAGAACTTACCTTTGCGGCTTTCTTTGAAAGTGTCCTCCATTTTGGCTGAGGGTCCCCCGCAAGGGCACCCTTCGGGGTCCGGTTCCTCGACGGGTTTCTCCTTGAACTTTTGCTTGAACCGCTCCTTTGAACCAACCGTTGAACCATTTGATTGAACCGGTTCAATGGTTCAAACGGTTATTGAACCAAGGCTTGAACCAAGCTTTGAACCGAGCATTGAACCAAGCTCGTTGAACCGAAGCTGATGAACCCTTTGATTGAACCAAAAGCCGTTGACCCGTTTAATGAACCGACTGAGTGAACCGAAGCATTGAACCAAGCCGACGAAACATTTGATTGAACCAAAGCGATGAACTTTGCCGATTGAACTAAAATGTTGAACCGAAGCGTTGAACTTTGCCGATGAACTTTGCAGTTGAACCGAAGTGTTGAACCTTGCCGATTGAACTAAAACGTTGAACCGAAGCATTGAACCGGTTCAATGGTTCAACGGTTCAAAGATGTTAACCTTCCTTGTGAATTTCTTCAGACAAGAGTTCGAAGAAGCTTTGTAAAACCTTGCACTCTTTGAATTGGTTCTTCATGCGCCGAAAGACTCACTGCACAGTCCGTAGAAGTTCTTGTGAAGTCCGTAGAAAACCTGCAGAGTCCGTAGAAATGGACCTATAGAGTTCGTAGAAATTTGCAAGACTCATGCAAAATCAAAAGTACTGGCTCAAAACAACATGAAAAAAGGGGGGGGGCGATTTTTGGCCTGTTGGGCCAAAAATGGTCAACAAATTGGTGACTCCCAGGGGAAGCATGCCTGCTATGCTTGAGACCAATTGCCTTGAAGTCCATTGGGCATGGAGTCAGATGTAGCTTTGAAAGAGTTAGCCACTGCCTTGAGGGATCCCAGAATCAAACATGAAGCTTTTACCCCAGACGCACAAAGGAAAGCACACACAAAGCTAAAAACACTACTTGTGCAAACTGCACTTAGGAAACGCAAGAAAGAAAACTGAAAGCAAACTACTATATACAGCTAACCAAGAATATTTGCTTCCCTCCTAGATCAAAGGGAAAACTTTTTAAGTCCCCTTCTTGGCAAGAAGACTTATGGTGCCAGACAAGCGGCTGAATGAAAAGGAGATTTGGTGACCTGCTCCTCTTGCCTGTCACCTTGATTGGCCTGCATCCGAGTGGATTAGATTCAAACATGCTTCCAACATACATGTATTCCTTTTGTTCCTAGAAGCTTGTTGAATGCTGGTCCTTCATGCTGATGCATTTCACCAAGAAATCTGTGGCTGCTGGCTCATCACCATAAGCCCTTTGATGTGCATAGTCCCTTTGCAATGCATCATGGTTTGACTTGTTCCCTTCTACTTCGTTGAAGACCCTGTCAAACTCATCTTCTGCTTCTTCTTGGCCTTCTTGAAGAAGGGTGACAGTTGTGATGTCTGAAATGGAATCACAAACCGATTGCTCATCCCACAGAACATCACCTCTTTGTTCAAAGCTTTCTTCTTCAAGGCTTTCCTCAAGGTAGACAGACCTCTCTTTTTCCTGCTCAAGGACCAAAGTCTCTAGATGTTCAAAGGCATCCATCTAGTCCTCCTCCAACTTAGGCTCCTCGGCGTAGTCGTCCTCCTCATTGAAACAACAAGGAAGTTCATCAAACAAAGGGGGAGAGAGCTCACCATGCTTAAGTTCCTCCTCGTATTGCTGGAACATCTGCATGTATGCATGACCTGAGTCTTCTCCATTGCTGATGAAGTCTTCAAAAGGAGCCTCGATGATGATTTCTTCTTCTTTATCGCTCATGAAAGCCTCTTGGGAAGTTGCAGATTGGATCTTTTGCTCCTCACTCGCCTCCTGCAGAACAGGTTCCTCCTTGAGAAGGGATGGAGTGGAAAAACCATGTGGAAGAGGAGGCAGTCCTTGAGCTATAATCAAATGATTCTCCTCCTTCCATTTGGCCAACACTTCATCTATATCAGGTGTGGCCTGATAGCTCTCTTGGAGGTGTGTAGGTGAGATGTGTTCAGACATGGAATGTGCCGTTGGGTCTGAACCGTCCATCACACATTGGCTGAGGAATCTCTCTCTGGATTCCAACTCTGCAATTCTTCTGGCTATATCTTCCTGGAAGAGCCTTTCTTGGAGGTCATAGGAATCATCACGAGCAGGAGCAGCTTCGACTTCTTTAAGGTTTTGAGCAAAACCTTTCTCCTCCTCTTTCCTGCCCCATGATTCCACTATTCCCCCCCAAGTCAGGAGCGCGCCATCAGGATCAGTGACCTGAGGGAGTTGAGAAAAACTAGGAAAGGTTTGCTGATGCATAGGAAGAGCTGTTTCAAATGAAGGCACATCTTGGCATGTATAATCCATTGCTTAGGACCATGTACCTTATATTTCTTCATATGTTTTGATCAAGCTCAGAATATTTATGCAATCACCTCAAACAGCTCACCTGGTTACCCTTCAACAATGAAGGAAGTAACGCTGGAGTTTGAGGTGGCTCCATAATAACTTGAGCTCCACCAAAGTTATACAAAAATGTGATTTCTTGATGGCACCAGAACTGCTTAACCAGCTGATTCAACTCGGAGTTGCCATTGGTGTTGATGCAAAAGCCTCCAAACGCTGGTCAGTTGAAGAACAAACCAAAAATTCTTCAACTCTTTGGACACAACTTGTCCTAGTTGGTCCCACCGGGCGTGCGAAAAAACTGTTGACGCAGTGGATTGCACCTTGGGCAGGAGGCCTAGCTCCCGCCTTCCACACGCAACAATGGAAACTCCCCTCTCGCCTGTGGGACTGGCAAAGCTGGAGGGGAGAGTCTCTAGATAAGGGCTAGCTCCCTCTAATGTATCTTTTAGGCCCTGGATTCCTACTGGTAACAAATAAATGAAAAAAGGGGGGGATGAAAAGGGAGAAAGATGCTGAAATAGAACCTAAATCTAAACTAAGAAAGGTAATACACCAAAAAAGATGACCCACCCAGCCCGAATATACACTTTTCACCAAGAAGAAGCTCCTATACACTTCACTGATACGAGAAATCCTTCTGCATCAATGAGCTAGGGACCCGTGGAAATACAAGGAGGAAGAAACTACCAGAGGCATCCTCAGACACACTTATGGCAGCCTATTCACAAGCACCTACACTCCTCTAGGGACACTTCTGGCAAACCTGCAAAAGAGAAACTCACAATGCACTAGACATGCTGAAATCACCCTGTGAAAGCATAAGGAAAATGACTTAGCACAGAACAAAGGCATAGACACATCCAAAAGTGCAAGCTCAAATAGAGGTAAAAATGCTAAGTCCTGATTCAAGGTAAAATCTGGCAGAGTTCTGCCTTACAAGCCCAAGAGATTTTTGGGCAGAGTTTTGCCTTAAGGCTGAGAGATGGATCTTTCTCAAATGAGAATTTTTACAATATATAGAGGAAGAAAAGAGGCCTTTTGGCACCCTTTTTTACAAATGACCCATGTGCATTCCAATCATTGGGAAGAGCAAACTGCTTAAACATCATATGAGAAATTATGGGCCGCGCCATTTGTCTGCTTACAAGACCGCTCCTTCAAGGCAATTACGCGGTTTGTCTGCTCATTAATGCAAAATGAAGAAAATGGGTCACGCCGTTAGCCATTTGCGCCTCCTAATGATCAATTCGCAGACACTATATCACCTGCTGGAGTAACTCCTTGAGTCGACACCCTCTTTCGCCACTTGGATGCTTTGTCTATTTCTGCAATTGGTCTTTCTTCTGGCTTTAAGCCTTTGAATTCCTTCGGGTTCGCGCTTAAGTTTGCGAAGATCAACAGCTACTTCATTTCCACAAATTCTACATCCTCGTGTCCATCTTCCGTAACAATTTGTTCCTGTCTTTCCCGCTTGCCTTCGCTGTTTTCTACTAATTTCAATAAGTGACACGTGGCGTGTTCCACTGCTGAAATAGGCAGGACGCGTGGCAACATCCGCTGAGTTTATAGAAGCTTCAAACACCTTTTGAGAGTCCTGCGGAAGAGGACACGTGGCGGCTTCCGCACTCTTTGGCAGTTTGTCCGAGGCCCACCACAGTTCTCGCGGGACAAAAGGGAGAGACTGCGGGTGTTGACACTTGTCAACTTTCGCCAAGCTTTGCAGGGGACACATGGCGCGTTCCGCTTCTTTTAGAGAAAGCATGTCAAAGCCTTCCGCGGTTGCCACTTGGCGCCTTCCGCGCTCTGGCTTTCCTTGGTTTTGTCGCTTTCTAGCTCCTTCGGCCCTCGGGCTATCTTCTTGGTGGGTCGCTAGCTCCTTGGCTCTTTTCTGGTTGGCGCTCAAACATTTTAAAATCAAACGGCTATTTCACTGTCTTAAAATTGACGTTCGCGCGCCCGTCATTGCTTGAAAACCAACGGCTAGTTCGCCGTGCTTGATTTTGACATCCGAGGGCCCGTCACCCCTTGGACTTTCTTCGGTTTTCCTGCTTCGACCTTTTATGCGGACTTCCTTCTTTGCACCTTCCCAAAGGGAAGGTGACCCTTCGGCTTTTGGAAAGCGTCCTTCAATTTCGCTGAGAGTTCCCCGCAGGGGCACCTGCCCTTCGGGGTCCTTCGGCTCCTCGGCGGGTTTCTTCTTTGGGCTTTTTCCCGCGGACTTTTTTCCGCAGACAATTTTCCCGCAGACAAAAAGTCCGCAAGAATTGCCTTGTCACCTTTTCGGAGTTCTTCCCCGGGCTTTAATGGGCTCGCGGCTTCCTTTCCGAATTTCTTCAGACAAAAAGTCTGAAGAAATTATTTTTCTTGCTTTGGTCTTTCTGCGCGTTTTGAATTCCTTCGGCTGCCTTCAAAGTGCCCTTCCAAATTCCTTCGGACAAAAAGTCCGAAGGAATTATGCCTTTGCCTTAACAAAATTCTGAAAGAACTTACCTTTGCGGCTTTCTCTTTGTGGCCTCTTCGAAAGTGTTCCCTGCCCTCCGCAAGGGCTCTTGAACCCAGAACTGCCCTCCGCAAGGGCTCTTGTCCTTCAGGAGACTTGAACTTTTGATTGAACCGCTTCTTTGGACCAACCGTTGAACCAATTGATTGAACCGGTTCAACGGTTCAAACGGTTGTTGAACCAAGGCATGAACCAAGCTTTGAACTGAGCGAAAGAACCATCTGATTGAACCGAAGCATTGAATCAACTGAATTGAACCAAGCTTTGAACCGAGCGTTGAACCGAGCTCGTTGAACCAACCGTTGAACCCTTTGATTGAACCAAAAGCCGTTGAACCGTTTGATGAACTGACTGAGTGAACCGAAGCATTGAACCAAGCCGACGAACCATTTGATTGAAGCAAAGTGATGAACTTTGCCGATTGAACTTTGCATTGAACCGAAGCATTGAACCGGTTCAATGGTTCAACGGTTCAAAGATGCTAACTCTTGGAAAGATTATGTTGTTGAACCACTCTTCCAACCTTAAGAAAAAGTGTCTTTGAACCATTTTAGCTCTTTTTCCTTATGAATTTCTTCAGACAAGAGTCCGAAGAAGCTTTGTAAAACCTTGCACTCTCTGAACTGGTTCATCTGCCAAAAGACTACACCTGCAGAGTTCGTAGAAAACCAAGCTCTACAGAGTCCATAGAAAACCTGCAGAGTCCGTAGAAATGGACCTGCAGAGTCCGTAGAAATTTGCAAGACTCATGCAAAATCAAAAGTACTGGCTCAAAACAACATGAAAAAAGGGGGGGCCAATTTTTGGCCTATTGGGCCAAAAATGGTCAACAAGTACTTGGCATGAGATGGTTACATGACATAGGAAAATTCACCCTGGATCTTAGAGAGATGGAAATGACATTCCAGGTAAATGGAAAAACTCATGTCCTCAAGGCTATTCGAGATTCCAGTTTCAGGATGATTTCTTTTAGGAGGATGGAGAGACTTATGAGGCATGACATGGTTGAGTGGGCAGCTGAGTGTGTTTTGATGCTTTCACAAGGTGAGCAGCAGAAGCCAATTTACCATCCAGATATTCAGGTGTTAAGAATTAAGCACACTCAGGTATTTAGTGATATTCCACTAGGAAGACCACCAGATAGAGGGATTGAGCATATCACTGAGTTGGAGGAGGGCGCTAAGCTCGTGATGGTCACCCCATATAGGCACCCCAAGAGGCTAAAGGATGAAATAGAGAAAACTATTAAGGAGTTGCTGGCCATGGGACATATTAGACCAAGTCACCTTTTGCATCATCAGTAGTCTTGGTCAAGAAAAAGGATGGTAAATTCCGGATGTGTATTGATTATAGGCTCCTGAATAAAAGAACAATCAACAACCGTTACCCCATCCGTAGAATTGATGAGTTGATAGATGACTTACATGGTACCTGCTACTTCTCCAAAACTGACTTGAGGTCGGGGTATCATCAAATTCGTGTCAGGGAGCAGGACATAGAGAAGACAGCTTTCAGGTGCCATTATGGACATTTCGAGTTCGTGGTTATGCCATTTGGGCTAACCAATGCTCCAACGACATTTCAGTCTATGATGAACAGGGTCTTCCATTCGCAATTAAGGAGGTATGTGTTGGTATTCTTTGATGATATCTTGGTATATAGCAGAACATGGGAGCAACACATGCACATCTTGATGCGGTTTTGGGTATTCTTGGAGGTGAATCCTTGTATGCCAAGGAATCCAAGTGTGACTTGGGAATGACAGAATTATTGTATCTTGGGCACATCATCAGTGCTGAGGGGGTACGTATGGACCCAGATAGGATCAACGCGATTGTTGAATGGCCTACTCTAGAGAACGTTACTCAGCTTAGAGGATTTTTGGGATTGTGTGGTTTCTACCGCAGGTTTGTTAATGGATATTCACGGCATACGGCACCACTCACTGATTTGATGAAGAAAGGGGCATTTGTTTGGACTCCTGAGGCACATGATTGTTTTGAGATGTTCAAACTAATTATGACTTCTTGCCCAGTTCTTGCATTGCTGGATTTCTTCAAACCCTTTAAGCTACAGTGTGATGCATCAGGCGAGGGGATAGGTGCAGTCCTTATGCGGGGCAAGCATCCAATTGCTTTTGAGAGTGGAAAGCTTCACGATCCAGAGAGGGGGTACAACATATATGACAAGGAGATGTTGGCCATCATGCATGCCATTGGCCAAATTCTAGCAGTATTTGGTAGGCAGCAAGTTTGTGGTGAAAACAGACCATAATAGTTTGAGGCATTTCCTTGGACAGAGAGATCTTAATGATTGGCAGCAGAAATGGGTCAGCAAGCTGCAATCATATGATTTTGACATCTCCTTTGTCAAGGGGACACAAAATGTGGTTGCTAATGCTTTATCTTGACGTCCACACTTGAGTTCTATGACTGGGATAGTAGATGATTGGAGACACTTGATAGTAGCAGAGTATGCCAAGGACAGTTGGGTTGCAGGTATTATTGAGGGGTCACTACAGGATACCAGACATACAATTGTAAATGATTTAATCATTTACAAAGGAAGGATTTATTTGACCCCAGGATCAGAGATGAAGAACATTATTTTGAGGACCTTTCATGATACACCCATGGCAGGTCATCCTGGGTATTTCAAGACTTACACGCATATTCGAGAGAAGTTCACTTGGAAGGGCCTCAAATCAGATGTTCTACGATATGTCAAAGAGTGTCCTATTTGTCAGCAAAATAAACAGGAACACACATATCCAACAGGTTTACTTCAGCCACTTCCGATCCCTGATAGGAAATGGGAATGCTTATTATGGATTTCATTACTGGATTACCCAGAGCCCAGGGACAGGATTGCATATATGTGGTTGTGTATCGTTTGACTAAATATGCTCACTTCCTTCCGATCTTAGCTACTTACTCAGCTACGCAGGGTGGCAGAATTGTTCTTCCATGAGGTATTTAGGTTGCATGGGTTACCTCGGAGCATAGTTAGTGATAGAGACAGCCGGTTTATGAGTCATTTTTGGCAGGAGTTATTCAGGCTGTGTGGGACAGAACTCACTCCGAGTACTAGTTACCACCCACAGACCAATGGACAGACGCAGATTGTGAATAAATGGGTGGAAGGCTACCTCAGGAACTACATAGCAGGGCAGCAGAAGGGTTGGGTTAAGTGGTTATATTTATGTGAGTATTGTTACAATACCACTTACCATCTCTCTGTAATGTCCCCTTCTCTATAGACATTACTTCTTGGACGAGTTTAGCCTATTATCGACCCTCGTAGGCTAAGGCGAGATGGATAGAGGGTCCAGTTAGCAGTTATCCATTTTTTGGTGGGCTCTACATGATCGTTTTGAGGTGTTCCCCTTGAGTTTATGGAAGCTTCGACACCTAGAGGGTGTAACTTTATAATTTAGTGTTATAAAGTTACTTTATGAAGTTATAACTTTATTTTTAAAATAAAGTAATTTTATAAAAGGGGAATATAAAATAAATTAAAATATAATTCTAGAAGCTTCTTGGAGGGGTTAAAGAAAAAGTATAAATAAGACCCTTGGGCAAGCTTCTAATCATCTTATGTTGAGTATTTGATCATTGTGTGATTGTGGAGCCTAGGGTTTATGCAGAATTTCATTGGAGACGAACAACTCCATTGAAGGCATAACTGAGGGTGTGAAATATCACCTTAAGGGTTGCAATAGAGGAAGGAGTACTCAGCTTCTTCATTTGGACTTCATTGCTAGGGTTTGAAGAATTGCAGGTTTGCAAATTTACTTCAGACTTCACATATTGTTCGATTTGCTTTGATGAAGCCATATTTCCAACATCCAACCATTTGAGGAGCGGCTGGGATAAAGGAAGATATTAAGGGCAGTTTGGGGGTCTATATCATTGCAATTTATTTATATTTCATCCTCCAACAAAGTTCAGGTCTGCAACTTAGTGAGGGGTCGATTTTGGTCTTAGAGGCTTCCAAAGAATATCATACACACCCCAAAAGGAGCGGCCAGCCTCAAGGAACCTTCCCATTCAGTTTGGTGGCATTTGGTGCATGATTTGTGACAATATTAGGGTCTGATCTGATCTCTGCAAGTCTGAAGACAACTCAGAAATTTACATCATTTGGAGGCATTCATCATTCGGTGTTGAAGGGGACTCATCTACACCATTTGTAATCAGGTTCCTCTTATCTTATTTCTTGTATGTGATCATTTTACCCTTTATTATAAGTCTGAAGCACATTTATATCAGACTGATTTGTACTCAGAAAATTGAATTAAAAGGCATTGAGTTGGCTACAATTTGCATTGTTTATTATTGCTATATTGTCTACTTTGTTCGTTTGTCAATCTATTGTTCAAGACTAGTAAAAATCTCTGCAAAACACATTGAAAAATCAATTAGACCAGCAAACTGAAAATACAGACCAACAAGTGTGACAAAATTCCCAAGCATCAAGCTCAGAAAAATTTGACAAATTTCAGTCACTATTGGTTGGCGATTTTACACTCCATTTAGATGACACCATTCATGGCCTTGTATGGGTATGATGCGCCGAGCTTTCTGGATTTGTTATTTGGAGATAGCCAAGTGCCCAGTGCTGGTGATCTATTGTAGAACCAGGACATTATGAGAGCATTGCGGGAAAACATACAGAAGGCTTAGAACCAACAAAAGCAGTATGCAGATCAGAAGCGAGTTGAACGCTCGTTTGAGGTGGGTGATATGGTGTATTTGATGCTATAGCCACATAGACAATCTTCTCTTAAGAAAAGTGGCGCCGAGAAGCTTAAGACACGATACTATGGGCCATTTAGGATTATTGGGGGAGTGGGCAAGGTGGCTTATGAGTTGGAGTTGCCAGCCGACAATAGAGTACACAATGTCTTCCACGTGTCACACCTCAAGAAGGCGTTAGGACATCGTGCAGTTCCTTCCATGACTTTGCCACCCTTGGATGATGAGGGGAAATTGATACTGGTGCCTGAGGCCATCTTGGATGTTCGCGAGAGGACTTTACAGAGATGGGTCATCCGGGAATACTTAATTAAATGGAGGGACTTGCCAGTTGAGGATGCTACTTAGGAGAATGAGGAGATTATACAACATCCAGATTTGAGATTGCTTGGGGACAAGCAATTTTAGGAGGGGCGAACTGTAATGTCCCCTTCTAGTTAGACATTGTACTTTCAACATGATTAGCCTATCAGTGGCCTTCGTAGGCTAATACGGCAAGGTTTGAGGGTCCTCTCCACAGTTACCCAAATGGTAGTCGGTTTCTTTGGGGAAGTTTCGACATATTCTGGAGGTTTTCTAATGATTTATTAAAATGTTCTATTTTTAGAAACCTCATGTTACAAGATGATGTTATATTTGTGTTTTATGATATAATTCATTATTTTTTATTAAAGTGCAAATATAATATATTAAAAGGGAAAAATAATAATAAAATATTATGATGTTTCTAGAAGCTTCCCAAATGAAAAAGAGTATAAAGGGAGGTGTGGGCTGCCATTATGAATTATCCCGATTTGATGTTGTCTTTGCTGTGGTATGCTGGTGGAGCCTAAAGTTTCCTGCAGTGAATCAATTTGTCTTTGGGAACGATAACTCCCATTGATAGCATAACTGAGGGAGTGAAATATCTCTTGAAGGGTTGCATTTTGGAGGTGATATTTCAGTCATCTCAATTGGAGCAAAATTTGTGGCCATTGGCCAATTTTGGAGAGATCGATTTGGTGAATTTGTGGAGGTTGCATAGCTAACTCCTTGGTGTTGGTTTCTATATAGCTTGGCATCGATTTTTCCTTGGTTAAGAGAGCAGATTGCATTGTCGAGAAA
The DNA here is from genome assembly GCA_037957365.1 of Torreya grandis. Lineage (NCBI taxonomy): Eukaryota > Viridiplantae > Streptophyta > Pinopsida > Cupressales > Taxaceae > Torreya > Torreya grandis. The sequence goes on from JARHVA010000130.1 coordinate 1,563,189, forward strand.
GCTGATATAAAAAACAAATATTTACAGTCAAGGAAGGACGCCATTAGGAGGGACGTTTTTGCTTTTGGGGGTTCCATTTTGCATTGATTCTCTGCTTGCTTGGTGTGTCCACTTCCTTGGAGCATGGAGATGATATTAAATGCTTGAGGCAACGCATATTCAGTGCATATTATTTTTAATTTGAGATCAGACTAAAACAGGGGCGGCTGGCTTGGAAAATTCGATTTGGCTTGGGAGATCATCCTTTCGCTGGGAAATTGCTTGCTCCATCTATTCTCAAGGGCGCTTCAATCCCACCAGGGTTCATTGCATACAATCCATCCTTTAGTATAGTTTATATTTGCAGCTGTAGGTGTACGTCCTTCATACCAGCATACCATATAATTGTAATTCTTGTTTATGCCAAGAGTCTTGGCTAGTTTAGTGGAGCATTGTATCAAATCATCAATACAATTAAGAATCACAAGTTGCTGGTCATTTATGGTTATCTTTTGAGCATTTGAATTGAGATAGTAGGTTGCATGCCAACTGTTCGACTAAATGTCCATTGGTTGTAAGTGATTAGTTTGCTTTGTGAATTCATCTAATTGCATAGAAAAGAACAAAACCTGCATCTAGAACTCAGCATTGTCATTCTTAAAACTTCTTGAAGCTTTAATCCATCGTCATTTAAACAAATCATCAAAACTGTGACAAAAATCAACAAGAAGCACTTTGCTTACAAAGTGTTTGAAAAAATTACAAGGCAGCAAATTGAGACAGTTAAGGCCAGATTGGGCAAGGATTGTTACAAAGTGTCTTCCGAAAGGGCACTTACCCTTCGGACTCATGTCTTCCGAATTCCTTCGGATTTCCTCACTTGCCAAATTTCTTCGGACAAAATGTCCGAAGGAATTCCTTCGGACATTTGTCTGAAGAAATTCATTCTTTGGGCTTCTTCATTGGATTTTCTTTGGACATTTTGTCTGAAGGAAATCTCTCTTCGGCTTGCCACTTTTTCCGAAGGAATTCTTCCTTTATGGGCTTTCTGGCCTGGCTTTTTGCAAGCAGACTTTTTGCCCTCCGAAAGGATACTTTGGGCCCAAGGTTGCCCTTCGGGCTCTTTGAAAAGGTCCATTTGCTGATTTCTTGCCCTCCGCAAGGACACTTTGGCCTCTGAGTAGTCTTTCGGAAGAACTCACAAAGGCCCTGTTTGGCACCTGAGTGCCCTCCGTAAGGGTATCTACCCTTCGGAGCTTTTATAAAAGACCTCTACCCCTTTGAACCTGGCCCATTTTGTCGATGAAAAGCTCGCCCGAAGTACCATGTTTGCCCTGCTAAACATCTAGGATCAAAATGAATTCCAACATAACCCAGGTGCTTGCCGGAATTAAAACACTTGTCTATCAAAAGGAGGAATACTTGCTTTTTTTATGGAAAGAGGCTTGTCACAGAGAAAACCCATAAAGTGACTGTGGGATGAACGGGCAAAGTGTTGAACATTTCAAACAAATAAAAAATTCCATGCACGCACTCTCGTTTGTCCAAAGGTTGAAACATTATGGTGGTTTAAACGTAATTCTTAATTTGGCATTTGCATTGATTTCATGCAAAGGGAGGACTTTCAAACGTTCCAGCAGTTTGAGTGGATTTGACTACTCTTGTTTTGGAGTTGACTGGTCTTCAAGTTAATACATCTATTCGTGGATTTCATGCATCCAAAGCTTGTCTTCTTCTTTTTCAACGCAAGAAATTTTCATGCAAGACAAAAATAGACTTTTGTAAAAGCTGAGTTGGTTTGAGTTTACTCCCTCTCTATTTTCCAATGTCAATCTCTTGGCTTTTTATAATTTTCTATATTATTTGCTTTTCAGCCTATAAAATCCATCCCTCTCTTGGTAAGACCAGACTCTGCCATTGGTGAGTTGTGTAACCTATTTAATCAATAGGACTATACTTTCAGATTTCAAGTGCTGACATGGTGTACATTCATTCAGCAATTTGCATATGTGGTAGATTTCTCTCCCTTCTCAAATTCTGATTCGTACCTAGTTGCTCGCTTATCATGTTATGCAAGTCATGTTTAATGTTTTATGTCTTTTGCTGAAGCTGTAACTGGATGTTAGGTGGCTGCATAGTGTCTTGTATTAGACCTCTCTCCATTTTTTCCTCATATTTTTGTCATTGGATTGAACCTTCTAATGAAATACTTATGCATAGTGATCAATTGAAATAAAAGGTCTTCCTTTTCCCTTGTTTGTTCAGTGTTCAAGGTTCCAAGTAGGGTGGATCAACATTCTGGTGTATCACCGTCATTAGGTAGGATTTCCCCTTCAAGTTTCTTTCTCTCTTTTTCATGGTAGTCCACAACACAAAGTAGAGATCCTCATTGATACATTTTACACGAACCAGCCTTCTCTGGAGGTTCTTCTCACCATTGTGGCACCCACCCTCGTGAGAAAATCCCATTGTTTCAACTGGAGAGAGGATTAGCCATTTCAGCACATCTTCGATTCAGGGTGCAACTCCAGGTTGACAATAGGTGTGTCATGTATGGCACTCAAGATCTTCTTCATCCTCGACTCAGGCACCAAGTATACCCTACCCTTGTAGTATATCACATCATCCACAACCTTATACATATCATCTTGTATCAATCCATCCATAATCTCACAATTAAATTGGTTCTTGGAATACTCAACCAATATATGAGCCTTCCAATCAGCTGAAATCTATGACATAGAGCAAAGGGATGGTTGCCTGGATAATGCATCAGCTACCACATTGTTTTTCCCCTTCACATATTCTATCAAAATCATAGGCCTGTATCTTGCTTACCCATTTCTGATGATGATCATTGAGGTCGTTTTGCTCCATGAAATACCTCAAGCTATTGTGATCCGTTCGAACCACAAACTTGTTGCCCACCAAATACTGTCAGAATTTGACCAAGGCATGCAAAATAGCCATCATCTCCTTGTCATAGTAGAGTACCCATGCTCTACCATACTCAGCTTTTGACTCTCATAAGCAATGGGATACCTATTTTGCATCAGCGTTGCATAATACCGACACCTGAAGCATCACATTCAAGAATAAAGCGCTGTGAAAAATCTGGCAATGCTAACACTGGCATGTGCTCATCACCTTCTTAAGGTGATCAAATACCTGTTGTGAAGATTCTGACCAAACAAATGCCCTCTTCTTGGTCAAATCTGTCAGTGGTGTTGTCAATTGAGGGTACCCCTTCACGAACCTCCTGTAATAGAAACAAACTCCTATGAAGCCTCTCAAATGAATCAGAAGTTTCAGCGATGGCAACTCAAGAATCCCCTGTATCTTTGTCCGATCCACTTTTAACTCCTGCTGCAATAACATATCCCAAATAGAGGACCTCCCTCATCCCAAACTCACACTTGGAAACCTTCACATAAAGTGATTGTACTCCTATAATAGTCAAGACCTCATCAAAGTGTCTAAGGTGATCCTCCCATGTTTTGTTGTATATCAGGGTGTCATCAAAGAACACTAGGACGAATTTTTGCAGGTGGCAGTTGGACACATGGTTCATACAAGACTGGAATGTAGCTGGAGCGTTAGTCGACCCGAATGGCATCACCAAGAACTCATAGTGTCCATAATGGCACCTGAAGGTTGTCTTGTGTACATCCTGCACCTGCACTCTAATCTAATGGTATCCTGAATGTAGATTGATTTTGGAGAAGTATTCCTCTCCATGTAGCTCATCAAGTAACTCATTGATACTAGGATACTGGTTCTTGATAGTCTTTTTGTTGAGTGCATGGTAATCAATACACATCCTCAAAGTCCCATCTTTCTTCACCAATACCACTGAAGACGCAAATGGACTAGAACTAGGCCTGATATGTCCCATGTCGAGCAACTCTCTAATAGTCCTCTCGATCTCTTCCTTAAAACATTGAGGATGACGATGAGTGGTGATAACCGGCCTGGCCCCCTCAAGCTCTATCACATGCTCAAACCCTCTATCAGGTGGTCTCCGTGGAGGCATCTCACCAAAATCCCCACTATGCTTATCCAACAAGGACTGTATGTCCATGTGGTAATCTTGCTCACCACTACCTGTATCCTTCGTCGAAATGAAGCAATGAACTACCCAATCTATGTCACCATGCCTGAATCTCTTCATTCTCTTGGCCTAACCACTCTCGGAGCTCCATTGAACATTCCCTGCAACACCACATGTTTCCCATTCGCTTTGAATTTCAGCTCCATAGTCTGGAAATTCTAAGTGAATTCCCCAACAATGTAGCCACTGAACACCCAATACAATGTTGGTATTCCCAATACCAACCACATAGAAATCATCGGTCACCGTATGATTTCCCAATGCAATACTGAGTTGCAGGACACACTTGGTGCATGTCATAGTAAAGTCGTCTGCTACAACCATGTTGAAGTCCTCAAAGTCTTCAACTTGTAGTCCTTGTTGCATGACTAATACTTCATCAATGAAGTTGCGGGTTGCCCCATTATCAATCAGTACTAATGCCCATTGTCCCTGAAGTACACCACGAACTCTGAATGCATTGTACCTAGTAGTACCAAACAATGTAGCAATAGTACCTGTTGACAATTTTGCTCCCCACAAGGCAAATTGTCACCCCTACACTTCAGAACTTTGCTATGGTGCCAAGTTTGTCTTGTGAATCAGTTTTGGGGTCCTTAAATGAGCATTTACAGCCACCCAAGTGGCCATCTACAGCCAGGTGAATTTTAGTCATTCAAAGGTTTCCAAGGAGCTTGCTTGATTACAGCCAAATGTGCAAATACAGCCAAGATATACAAGCTGTAAGTTTATTTATTGTCTTCCCAAGGATTTTTTCGGGTATAAAAGGTGGACTATTTCTTTGAACATTTTGTCCGAAAGAAAGAGCTCTCAAAAGACTGTGTAAAAGTACGAAAAAATGACTAAGTGGCAGTCGTTCAAGGCTTATTTTCTTCAGACATTTTGTCCGAAAGAAAGGAGAAAAGCATAGTTGAGAAAACTAGTTCTCAAGTCAAGACAAAAGTCCGAAGGAATAAGGATAGTTTCAAAAAACCCGGGTGCCCTTCAAAAAGCTCGGGTGCCCTATAATTCTTCCGAAGGACATTTTTGAAGGCAGACATACCCTTCCGGAGGGCACATGGTTGGTGAAGTGGACCTTTTCAATTCTTCCGAAGGGCACTCCTGGAAGACATAGCCCTTGTGGAGGACATCTGGGCGTCGTGTAGGGACATTTACAATTTCTCCAAAGGGTATGTGCCCTTGCGGGGGACACTTCAAGCACGAAGAAGACCTTGCCAAATTCTGAAGGACAAAATTCATTTTTCCGAAGGACACCTGCCCTCGTAGAGGGCACTTGGTCGGTGGCAGGTCCGTTTCAAAAGTTTCGAAGGGCATTATTGGGAAGCAAAAGCCCTTGCAGAGGGCACCTCCATAAAGCAAAGGACAAAATCAAAATTCCCGAAGGGCACTTGCCCTTCAGGGAAAAGATAGCCAAAGGAGACGAATTCCTTCGGACAAAAAGTACGAAGAAATTCGGGAGAATAAAAAAACTGAAGAAAATAAAAAGAACAAAAGGTAAAAAGGAGATCCTTCGGAATAATTGTCAAATAGGAAATCTGCGGGAATATGAAGTCAACAAAAGTCCGAAGGAATAAAGACAGTTTCAAAAAATCTGATAGAAAAGACAAGGGCGTAAGCCAAAGCCAAAAAAAAGAAAGGAAATGCCAAGCCCGGGAAAGAGAAGAGATAGAGAGTCCTTCGGACAATTTGTTCGAAGGACAAAAGCTAAAATAAACCCTGATTCCCAAATTAAAGCAGAACACGAGAAAAGCCGGAGAAAACATGAAGTGAACTGAGCATGATCAATAACATGAACAAAGAGGTAAGCACAAATAAGATTGAGCCAGAACTGAACAAGAAGAAAGAAAAACATAGAAATAGAGGCATGAGCAAAGATTAAAGCATAACTGAACATGGATATAAGCATGAACAATAAATAAAACCAATGCAGAATAAAGACAAAGGAAAGATAAACAAAGATCATGCACAGACTAAGGTGAGTGACTCCAACGAAGTGAACGCATTTAAGAAAGCAAGCACGCTTCAGTTCTGAAAATAGAGTTATCTTGCATGATGAACAGGGAAAGCGTTGAACGTTTCAAACAACCAGAAATTCCATGCACGCACTCTCGTTTGTCTCAAAGCTTGAAATGTTCTGACGGTTCAAACATAATTCTTAATTTGGCATTTGCATTGATTTCATGCAGAGGGGAGACTTTCAAACGCTCCAACAATTCGAGTGAATTTGACTACTCTTGTTTTGAAGTTGACTAGTTTTCAAGTCAAGACATTTATTTGTAGGTGTCATGCATCCAAAGCTTGTCTTCTTCTTTTTCAACACCAAAGATTCTTCATGCAAGACAACCATGTATAAGCCAAGGAAAGACAAATTTGGAAGATCCATGCAATGCAATTTGGACTTGGGCTAGTGAAGAGTTAACTTCTCATTTTTTCAACGCCAATCTCTTGGCTTCTTGTAAATTTCTATAATAATGGCTTTTCAGCCTTGTAAAATCCATCCCTTTTGGTAAGACCAAACTCTACCATTGGTGAGTTGTGTAACCTCTTCAATCAATAGAAGGATTGTACTTTAAGATTTCAAGTGCTGGCATAGTGTACATTCATTCAGCAATTTGCATACGTGGTAGATTTTTCTCCTTTCTCAAATTCTGATTCGTACCTAGTTGCTAGCTCATTATGTTATGTAGGTCATGTTCTGTGTTTTATATGTCTTTTGATGAAGTTGTAAGTGGATGTTAGGTGGCTGCAAAGTGTCTTGTATCAGGCCTCTCTCCATCGTTTTTCCTCACGTTTTTGTCATTGAATCGAACCTTCTCATAAAATACTTATGCATAGTGATCAATTGAAATCAAAGGTCTTCCTTTTCCCTTGTTGGATTCAGTGTTCAATGTTCCAAGTAGAGTGGATCAACATTTTGGTGTATCACTGTCATTAAGTAGAATTTCCCTTTCAAGTTTCTTTCTCTCTTTTCCATGGTAGATTCGCAGCACAGAGTAGAGATTCGCATTAATACATCTTACAGGAATCAACCTTCTCTGAAAGTTATTTTCACCATTGAGGCACCCACCCTTGTGAAAAGATCCCATTGTTTCAACTGGAAAGAGGATTAGCCATTTTAGCACATCTTCGTTTCAGAGTACAACTCCAGGTTGACAACAGTTTTTGGCACACCTGGTGGGACCACGAAAAAGTTATTTACATAGAATTTTAGCAGCAGCAAAGGATATTCATCTACATCTAGTTGCAGAGTTCATAGCATCATTCAGGGAATTTGTTCATGCCAAAGGTTACCGCAAGATCAACAAGTAAAGGTATTCCTTTTGAATTTGTAACTTATAAAAGAGCAAGGTCTAGGAGGGCAAATCCATATCCTCAAAGGGAATATTTACCTACCCCTCATCTATCGTTCTAAACATTGCAATCCCCACCATCCAGATGACCGTTAGAAATCAAGTGTTTGCTCAATTCAAAAGGGGAAGTCCACTGAATCTAGCACAGTTAGATGACATTCTTGTATCTACCCTCAAAAGTATTCCATTCTTCTCAGGAGAAAATCAAACAACCCCTATTAAGCATATCCAGGATGTGGCTAATCTTTGTTTAGTTCATAATGTTGTTGAAGATAATGTTGCCATCAGATTGCTTGCTGTTTCTTTCAAAGGAAAAGCATTACAATGGTATAGAACCCTCCCACTTAGATCTGTTTCCACCTGGAATGAATTGGGTGTAGCCTTAGTCAAGCAATTTGAAGACAAATCTGATCACTTATCTTTAGTTGAACAATTAACTGCCATATAGAGAGCTCCTCATGAGTTCATGTCTGATTTTAATCTCAGATACCAGAAGACATGGACCAGGATATCGGTTTTGATTAGGCCATCCCTTGAATATGCATTTTCGTATATTTTGAAAGCTCTTAATTCTAACATTAGTGTGATGATATAGTCAATGGGTGGTACTACTTTGCCAGATGCTTATGAAGTTGCAATAAGGGCAAAAAATAGTTTGATACAAGCAGGTAAGCTTTTCCAAAACCTCCAATGCCCATATTTCTAAAAATAAGTTCTGTACCAGCCCCTCAGGTTCTTCAAATTCCATCCTTAGCTCTTGTTTCAGCACTTCAAGTTCTTATTGCAGCCCCTACTGGTCAAGCTAGTGAGATAGGAGAGTTGAAAAATTTGCTACAATCTTTTGGAAATGAAATATTACAGCTCAAAAGGCAGCAATTTTAGTCAAATGGGCCTTATCAATAGCAAAATCAGAACAACTATTAGTCCTTCAAAGATCAAAGGTCACCTTATCAGAGTTTCAAAAAAAATAGACCACTCTATCAAGCACAAGGAGCCATAACTCTAGCTAAGCTATATGCTGCTCTTGATCCGAATGCTCCTTCCACTTCAAAAGCCATTGTTCCAACCCCACCTTAAAATAATTTGGTGCAGGATTCAGGTTGGTAGCCCTCAAATCTCAATGATGTTCAAAACCAAACCTTGATATCACATAACATCACTATGCCACAAATAACACAAAAAGAGTTCTCTTTTCAAGGAGGTCAATATCAAGATACAGGTTTGACATCACAAGGAGTGAATCATCAAGTTCAAGGGCACCCTGATGCTATTAATATAAATTGGTAGGTCGATGATCATGTTGTTTTTACTCAAGGTGTTAAAACTAACGATTCAAGTGGTCAAGTTGCAGCTATAACCTATCAGAGAACTAAAAGAAGAGCTATTGAGAAAGCCCAAGCGGTAGCAAATACTTCAAGTGCTCTTAGTATTGTTGCTCAAAGTACAAAAGAGCAGCTTGCTGCTCCCACAGCCCAAAAGAATCAGAACATAGAAGTTAGTAAAATGCAACAAATACCTGTGATTCGTGAGCAACAAGTACCACAAAAAGCGCAATCAAAGGTTAGTGCATCTTAGTTCAGTATTATGGATCAAATGAAGAAGTCTAACATCAGCATTAGTATGTGGGATTCTCTTTCAATTCCAGGGCAAAATGATAAACTCATTCAAGAACTTTCAGCTCTTGAATTGTCTCCAAAACCGGTTGAGAAAGAAGGTGTTGTCTTGACAAATTCGGATCAGCCAACTAAGCAACAGGTGCAGTAAGGAGATAAGATGTCAAAAGTGGACAACACTGAAGTAAAAACGAAGAAACCTCTCATTTTTTATCTTTATTTGATAGTGGGCGATACTTTGGTTCATAATTGTATGGTGGATAGTGGAGCTAGCAGTACAGTAATGTCCAAACATATTGTAGACAAGCTCAGCCTTATTTATGAGCCAAATACTAAAGGGGTATTGCATTTGGATGGTTCACTAGCAAAGACGGTATGCATTATCAAAGGTTTGAAATTGACATTACATGCTTGTCCTAACATTACTATTCAACAGGATGTAGTGGTGGAATTGCCTCCTTATTTCACTGTGCCTTTCAAAGGACTTCACCTTAAAGATTGGGGGATATTTATCAACTGATTGGACTTATTTGCTGTTCAAAACTAGGTATGGTACAAAGATAACAATTCATTCAGAGCCTATTACATGTTTTCATATGGAGCCTTATAAGCCAAGTGTTGTCAATGCAAATTGTATCATCTCGGATGAAATATTACAAACCAGTGATGTAGAAAAGGACTCACCTTTGGATGGAGTTCCAGAATTGTTTCTTGATGAGTGGGCTTCCACCTTGCATGAGCATGATCCCTACAAGTTGATTGAAGAGGAAGGTCTTGGTGTGTATTGTCTTCATGAGAATGAAGCATCAATTCCAGCCATAGTCGAAGAAGACAAATCTTATGAAGGCTTGTGGCAATTGTACTTTGATGGATCAAGAAATAAGCATGGAACCGAAGCTAAAATGATGTTAATCTCTCCTACAGAACAAAGGTATTTCTCTTCTATTAAATTTTAGTTTGGCTGTTCAAACATTGCTGAATATGAAACACTAGTTCACGGTTTGCAGTGGGCTAGGAAGATGAAAGTAAATTGTTTGCAAGTGTTTGGAGATAGTGAACTTGTAGTCCACCAAGTTAGAGGTTTGAATATATGCATAAATATGTTGCTTAAATCTTACAGACACAGAGTTTGGGATTTACTTGAAGATTTTCAGGGTTTTAATATTCAGGCAATACCAAGAGATAGGAATAAACACGCTGATAGGTTGGCTGCTGTTGGGACACAATTTAATATTCCAGCTGATGTAAAAAGTGGCATTTTTCAGTCACATATAAAGGTAGTTGTAAGGCCTTCTATTCCAAATAACTAAGAGAATTGGTAGGTGTTTGAAAATGACAATCAAATTGTGAGATTCTTGCAAGAAGAGGCTGAGTTTTCTTTAAAAAATCAGTCGAAACACTTACAGCAGTATGGTGATCAGATTGTACAACTGAAAACGAATAGGCTACCCAAGGGATTGGTTACTCTTGAAAATATTTTCAGTGAAGATGATGAGCTAAGGAAAGAGAAACCATCCTGGTCAACAAAGGAAGAGCACTATGCCAATGTAGAGATTGTAGCTGGTAAAATTTTGAAATTGGGCAAGGTATGCACTCCTCCACACAAGAAAGCTTTCATTGATTTATGCATGAGTTTTGCTGATATATTCGCATGGCAGTATAGTGATCTCAAAGGTTTTGATCCAAGTTTGGCTCCACATACTATTGAGTTAGAAGATGAAACTAAACCAATGAGATAAAGACAAAGGCCAATCAATCCAAAGCTTGAGCCTTTGATGAAAGTTGAGCTTCACAAGCTTATAGAATCAGCTATTATATTTCCAATCAAGCACTCAACTTGGGTGGCGAACCTCGTTTCAGTACGGAAAAAGAATGGTGAGATTCGTTTGTGTGTTGATTTCCGTGATTTAAACAGGGCTTCGCTTAAAGACCACTATCCATTGCCATCAATGGAACAAATTTTACAACTTGTTGCAAGTTCAGAGAGGTTTTCCTTGTTGGATGGATATAGTGGTTATAATCAGATTTTGGTCAAAGAAGAGGACCAATTCAAGACAGCCTTCACGACTAAATGGGGAATATTTGCATATAGAAAGATGCCATTCGGTTTGTCTAATACTGGAGCAACCTTTCAGAGAGCCATGGATATGGCCTTCCAAGGCCTTCTTAACAGGTTTGTGCTTGTTTATTTGGATGATATAACAATGTTTTCAAAAGATGCAAAAGATCACATGGTTCATCTCAAGCAAGTTTTTGAAAGGTGTAGGCAATTTGAGATATCTCTAAGTCCCAAAAAGTGTGTATTTTCAGTTCATGAAGGTAAGCTTCTTGGACATGTTTCAAAGCACAGTTTAAACATAGATTTTGAAAGGATTCAATCCATTCTTGCACTCTCCTTGCCTAGAGCAAAAAGGCTTTGCAAAGTTTCTTTGGTAAAATCAATTTTATAAGGAGATACATTTCAGATTTCGCTATTGTAGCTAAACCACTTACAGCCATGTTAAAGAAAAATCAGAACTTCAGCTAGTCCAAGGAGGGAGTAACAGGGTTTGAAGATGTTAAGAAAGCCATAGCAAGTGCTCCTACGCTTTTAAATCCAGATTTTACGAAAAATTTCATTATGTATATGTATGCTAATATGGACACCATTTCAAGCATTCTTATGTAGCAGAATCATAAAGATTTGGAGCATCCAATAGCTTTCTACAGCCAAGGCTTGGAGGAGTATGAAACAAGGTATTCTTTTGTTGAAAAACATGTCCTTTCAGTTATAAGATCTCTGAAGAAATTTAGGCACTTGTTGTCTAATAATAAAATACATCTAATGGTTGCTCATCCAAGTATCAAAAAATTTCTTCTGAACAAAGACATAAATGAGAAGAGAGTTGGTTGGATAACCAAGGTAATGGAATATGATGTGGAAATTAAGGTTACAAAGTTGGTTAGAGGCAAAGGACTTTGTGAGCATCTAGCTCAGGTTTTGCAAGAAACTAATAAAGTTGTTTTAGTGTCAAATGATGAAGAGATTGTTGCGTTCACACCTCACTTTCCAGCGGGTTTCGTGATTTGGTAAGCTATCTACAAGATGGTTTGCACCCTTCTCACCTAAGTGCTTCAAAAAGAAGGTATTTTAGATTGCAATCAATTCTATTCTTGCTCGTTGACGTTGTTTTGTTCAAAAAGGATATTAATGGATTGTTACTAAGGTGTGTGGAACCAAGCCAAACTCAAAGATTACTTGAAGAATTCCATGATGGACATGGTGGAGGACACTTTTCCGCAAGAACTACAACACTTAAAATCATCAGAAGTGGGTACTATTGGCCTACTATATTTGGCGATTTCCATACATGGGTTGGAAAGTGCAAACAATGTGCCACGTTTGTAGGAAAAGTTAAACTTGCAGCCCTGCCCCTTCAACCAATTGTAGTGGATCAGTCTTTTGTCCAGTGGGGATTGGACTTTATTGGTCTCATTAATCCTCCTTCGAGTTCAAGGCATAAGTGGATTCTAACAGCTACGGATTACTTCACACGTTGGATGGAAACAATTGCATTGAAAGAAGCAAACGAAACTAACGTTCTTGATTTTTTTGAAGGTCTGCTTACTAGGTTTGGAGTTCCTTCGACCATTATTTCTGACAATGCAATGGATTTTGTGGGATCTAGGATCAGCCAATGGGCTGTCCAACATGGAGTTTATCTCAACACTTCATTGAACTATTATCCACAAGGAAATGGCCCTGCTGAATCTACAAACAAGAACCTCTTAAGGATCATACAAAGGACTATTGAAGACAATCAGAGGTCATGGCATCTCAAGTTGAAGTCAGCTCTATGGGCTGATAGGATCACTTACAAGAGGTCAATAGCCAACTCTCCATACAAGCTAGTATATGGTAAGGAAGCAAGGTTACCTATTTCTCTTGAGTTTTCAGCTTTAAAACTAATGCATCAACTTGAGTTGTTGAAGAATGAGCCTATGGAAATCAGGTATGCAGAGCTTATGGAGTTGGAAGATACAAGAAATCAATCCATGCTAGCCATGAAAAGTCATTAGGCATAGGTGAAAAGAACGTTTGACAAAGGAGTTTCCTCACGAAGCTTCAATGAAGGAGATTTGGTCCTCAAGTGGGATGAGGATCGAGCCAAACCAGGTAGGCACACAAAGTTTGATTCCCTTTGGAGCGGCCCATACACGATCTCCAGCTGCAAATCCCACAACGTCTTCCAACTTGCCAAGATCGACGGCCAAGAGCTTCCAATCCTAGTCAATGGGATACATTTGAAACATTGTTATTGACGAGCAAAGCTCTATGTACATAGTTGTTTTTGCTTTCCTCCAAGTGTTGTTCAAGCATAGTGGTTTGCTTCAGTTTTGTTCAATAAGTGCTTGTTTGCACATTTGCTTCTTAGTTAGTTTTCCTGCTTTCATGTTTTTCCCTTGCTTTTTGAGGGAGAAAAGTTACTTCAGCAAAGGTCAGGAGCAGATTTTCAGTAAAAAATTAGGTTCACCATTTGGGAGTTCGAATAACACCTATATGGTCTAAGTTCTCTAGCATAGCAGGGATGCTTCCCAGCAAAGTCACAAAAAATGTTGACAATTTTAACCCCCACAGGGCAAATTGTCACCCCTACACTTCGGAACTTTGCTATGGTGCCAAGTTTGTCTTGTGAATCAGTTTTGGGGTCCTTAAATGAGCATTTACAACCACCCAAGTGGCCATCTACAACCAAGTGAATTTAAGTCATTAAGAGGTTTCCAAGGAGCTTGCTTGATTACAGCCAAATGTGCAAATACCACCAAGATATACAAGATATAAGTTTATTTATTGTCTTCCCAAGGAATTTTTCGGGTATAAGAGGTGGACTATTTCTTCGGACATTTTGTTCGAGAGAAAGAGCTCTCAAAGAACTGTGTAAAAGTCCAAAAAAATGACTAAGTGGTAGTCGTTCAAGGGTTATATTCTTCAGACTTTTTGTCCGAAAGAAAAGAGAAAAGCATAGTTGAGAAGACCGGTTTTCAAGTCAAGACAAAAGTTCGAAGGAATAAGGACAGTTTCAAAAAGCTCGGGTGCCCTACAATTCTTTCGAAGGACACTTTTGAAGGCAGACATGCCCTTCCAGAGAGCACATGGTTGGTGAAGTGGACCTTTTCAATACTTCTGAAGGGCACTCCTGGAAGACATAGCCCTTGCGGAGGACATCCGGGCTTCGCATAGGGACATTTACAATTTCTTCGAAAGGTATGTGCCCTTACAGGGGACACTTCAAGCACGAAGAAGACCTTGGCAAAATTTTGAAGGACAAAATTCATTTTTTTGAAGGACACCTGCCCTTGTGGAGGGCACTTGGTTAGTAGCAGGACCCTTTCAAAAGTTTCGAAGGGCATTATTGGGAAGCAGAAGCCCTTGCGGAGGGCACCTCCATAAAGCAAAGGACAAAATCAAAATTCCCGAAGGGCACTTGCCCTTCGGGGAAACGATAGCCAAAGGAGATGAATTCTTTCAGACTTTTTGTCCAAAAGAATTCCTTCGAACAAAAATTCCGAAGAAATTCGGAAGGATAAAAACCTGAAGAAAATAAAAAGAACAAAGGCAAAAAGGAGATTCTTTGGAATAATAGGCAAAAAGGAGATCCTTTGAAAAAATTGTCAAATAGAAAATCCGCGGGAATATGAAGTCAACAAAAGTCCGAAGGAATAAGGACAGTTTCAAAAAACTCGAAAGAAAAGACAAGGGCTTAAGCCAAAGCCAAAGCCAAAAAAGAGAAAAGGAAATGCCAAGCCCGGGAAAGAGAAGAGATAGAGAGTCCTTCGAACAATTTGTCCAAAAGACGAAAGCTAAAATAAACCCTGATTCTCGAATTAAAGTAGAACATGAGAAAAGCCAGAGAAAACACGAAGTGAACTGAGCATGATCAATAGCATGAACAGAGACGTAAGCACAAACATGAACAAGAAGAAAGACAAATGCAGATATAGAGGCATGAGCAAAAATTAAAGTAGAACTGAAAATGGACATAAGCATGAACAGTAAATAAAACCGATGCAGAATAAAGACAAAGGCAAGATAAACAAAGATCATGCATAGACTAACGTTAGTGACTCCAACAAAGTGAATGTGTTTAAAAAAGCAAGCATGCTTCAGTTCTGAAAATAGAGTTGTCTTGCATGATGAACAGGCAAATCGTTGAACTTTTCAAATAGACAAAAATTCCATGCACGCACTCTTGTTTTGAAGTTGACTAGTTTTAAAGTCAAGACATCTATTCGTAGGTGTCATGCATCCAAAGCTTGTCTTCTTCTTTTGCAACGCCAAGGATTCTTCATGCGAGACAGCCAGGTATAAGCCAAAGAAAGACAAATTTGGAAGATCTATGCAATGCAATTTAGACTTGGGCTAATGAAGAGTTAACTTCTTTTTTCAACTCCAATCTCTTGGCTTCTTGTAAATTTCTATATTAATGGTTTTTCAGCTTTGTAAAATCCATCCCTCTCTTGGTAAGACCAGACTCTATCATTGGTGAGTTGTGTAACCTCTTCAATCAATAGGACTGTACTTTAAGATTTCAAATGCTGGGATAGTGTATATTCATTCAACAATTTGCATACGTCGTAGATTTCTCTCTCTTCTCAAATTCTGATTCGTACCTAGTTGCTAGCTCATTATGTTATGTAGGTCATGTTCTGTGTTTTATGTCTTTTGATGAAGTTGTAAGTGGATGTTAGGTGGCTGCAAAGTGTCTTGTATCAGACCTCTCTCCATCGTTTTTCCTCACGTTTTTGTCATTGCATCGAACCTTCTCATCAAATACTTATGCATAGTGATCAATTGAAATCAAAGGTCTTCCTTTTCCCTTGTTTGATTCAGTGTTCAAGGTTCCAAGTAGAGTGGATCAACATTTTGGTGTATCATCGTCATTAGGTAGGATTTCTCTTTCAAGTTTCTTTCTCCCTCTTCCATGGTAGATTCGCAGCACAGAGTATAGATCCGCATTGATACATCTTATAGGAACCAACCTTCTCTGGAGGTTCTTTTCACCATTTAGGCACCCACCCTCGTGAGAAAATCCCATTGTTTCAACTGGAGAGAGGATTAGTCATTTCAACACGTCTTCGTTTCAGGGTGCAACTCTAGGTTGACAATAGTACCTCCTGATGTGGGCTCCTGTGTTTGTGTAGGCTCCAATTTCCTCATGCTCACTATGATCATCCGACACATCACTATTTGAAGCCTCACTGTCCTCTTCTGGAAACACCTCAATGTAGTGCATTTTCCCCCTTCCCTTGCACCTGTGTCCCTTTTCCCCTGGGTCTTTGCATGTGAAACATAGATTCTTCCTTCGCAACTCATCTTTAGCCTCATTTGTCATGTAAGGCTTCTTTGGCAATTCAAGTCCCTTGTCCTGCTTCTGTGGAAAAGGCTTAGCCAAAAATTTCGATGGAAATCTTGCCTTGGGAGTAGAGAACTCCAAGTCTCGTGCTCCCCTGATAGCATCCTGTAGTGAAGGTGGACCAAATGCCTTCACCCAACCCTGCAAAGGCTCTATCAATCCCTTGATAAATAAGGAGGTCAGTCATCTTTCAGAAACATCCGAGACCATGACTAACAACCTTTGAAATTCTGCAATGTAGGCATCAAGCATGCCAACCTGTCTCAGATGTGTCAGCTCTCTAAAAACAATCTCAGGATCCTTCTTATTGAACCTGTCTATCAACGTCTATGTGAACTTTCCGTATGTATCAATGAACCTATGCCCTTGGGTTACCAACCCATGGTGCCACCAATCATGTGTCTCTCCTTCCAGATGAAGTGTAGTGAACTTAATTGCCTCTATCTCGTGCATGGCGTTCAAATCCAAATATGTGTCCATCCTTTGGACCCGTGTCTTCATTGTGCACTTTCACGAACCACAAAGTTTGGGAGGGTAAGTTTTCCTAAACGTCTCTGCATATCCTAATTGGGATCACCTCTATCTTGTCATGGTCTAGTGCTAAATTCCACCTGCAATAATTCGGAAAAGGCATTGCTGCCTGAAAGTCAAGGCCCAACTATTGGTAAACTCTCCAAATCATAGCCTCCTTTGGCTCCTCTAGCTGCTCTAGTCTATCTGGTGCTACCTCCTACAAAAAGGTAGGCATAAATGGTCTTGGCGGCACACTAGGTGAACTAGTCATGAGATGGACAATATGGCTTGTCTCTCCATTTGCAGCTCCACCACCATCATTGTTGCATACCCATGAATGATGTGTAAGTTGGCTCAAGTATAAATATGTTTGCTCCTGCTACTTGACCATATTCATGAGCACCTTTTTCATGAAGACATTATCGGGATCATCTACAGTTGCCTCTTTACTTCTATCCTCAACCATTTCTTCAATCATGTTCTCAACTAGAAATCAGTTGGAACTCCCTCTATATTACCTACCAAATTCACCGATCTTCTTCTTCAATAATACTTATTCATCCCTGTACTTGGCTGCATATGAAAGTTCTATTTTTCATAAAGTTATTCAACTGAATATTAACTCTTACATGCAAGTGTTGATCCCTATCATGCAACCGAAAATTTGATCTCAACTTTGACATTCAAGTGCTGATCACTAACATGCAAGGATGAAATTCTATTCCTCAACTAAAGATCTGCAATAGGGTTAGCTTCCCAAACAGGCTGGCAAGATCACCAACTTTGATACCACTGAAATATCTCCAACCAAGAGATATTGTTCTAAACTTACAAAATTCTAATTTTACATTTTAACATGCAATTATTTTGTCAAACAGTTGTATGCAATGATTATACAATGTTTAGAACAGCTATGAATATAATCACAAATCCATCATATAATCATGAAAACATTCAAAGATTACGTAGTGTCATTCTGTCAAACAGTTGGCAATCTATCTATGCGTTGGAGATGTCATTGACTCTCTCATAAGCATTTTGGAAACAAGGAATAAGGCAAAGACATTTTAAGAAACATTTACCATACACTCAGCTGAAGCAAACATTCCAATATATAGTGTTCAGATTAATAATTTCTGACCTCTTAAGTGATATAGCTGTTGCTGGTAATCTATCTCTGAGTGTAGTAATCCACAGTACAAGGAAATGGATCAGTAATCTGGATCAGACTTAATATATTAACAGTTGAAGCTATTTTCAAACTCATATCAGTAGCAATGTAGACTGTTTTGCAATCTCTTTATAACCTCTGCACTCCTTCCAAAGATTGTTGTGCATTCCATAATCATCAACTTATGATGTGGCAGCCAACAATGCATGGGCTTGGAAACCCCACGATCTGCACCCAAAGCTCCCATGCTGCCTCCAAATCAACACGCCAATCCTCCAGCTATGGCGTCAACCTTTAGGGCCCATTCTATGACAAAATACCCTGTGATAATTCCCCAATCTGTACGGTCAATACCAGAATAATCGCCAGTATGCTGAAAATAATCTTCGGTACCTATGAATGCAGATACTAGGAATTGAGGATAAATCCTCTCACCGAAATAACCCTTCTAGCTAGGGTCCAAAGTTTCCTCTGCACTAAAACCAGGGATCTCAAGGGATTTTACTCCTTAAGCAAAGTGGATGAACACAGAGGCTCTCCAAAACTCTAGAGAAAATAATAATGAACATAATGATAATATTAACCCTCCAATTCTCTTTATAACTCCTCCAAACCCTTAAACCCTTCACCTTTTCCAATGCCCCCTTCAAAAAAATAATAAGTAATAAGCAATAAATACTCATTAAGAGTCCAATGCCCATAGGGGGGAAATAACACTTTTCCTAGTCATAAGTTATGACTTAAAGCACCTCAACGTGAAAATATAACATAAAGTGCATTAATGGCCTCTTCAACGTAAAAATATAAAGTTAAATGCACATAAGGGTCCAAATATTCCCTTTATTCCTTCCACACCCCAATTTCCAAGGGAATCAATAAGGAAAAAGGGTGGAGTAGGCCAGCTAGGTCTCCGAACATTTGGAAAGGGACATTACAGACATCGACTTTAATTCATGTTCCAAATCTAGTCCATCTTAACGCCTTTTAATCTCTCAAATATAACTCTTTTCCAGTTTTCTTTCTTATCCTTATCTTCCATAGCAACTCCCTTCCTTATCACGAATTTCTTCTGTAAACCATGACTTCCAACCTTAATCAACTCCTTCAATCCTATAGCTTCAAGGACTTCGGAAAATTTTGTTCTCAGTTTCCTCCAAGCTTTTTATTTCCTTCTCATCCTTCCATTCCTTTCATTCTTTTTGCTTCATCTTTTCCATTTTCCTTTATATCAAGGACTTCTTCCCATTCCTTATTTTTCTTGCTTATCCTATCTTCTACAACATCCTTTACTTGTGATATGGGCGTGTATTCTAATAACTATTCCTTCCTTTTTCCCTTCCCTCTGACTTCTCCATGAAGGTTCCCCTTAAAATCAGACAAATTCCTTCTATCATGGTCCTGAAAAAATAGATCTACAACTTCCTCTATCTTTTCCTTAAATTATTTTACTCTCCAAATCTTAGTCTGCTGCTTGCTCCCAAAGAACCTTGCCTTCATCTCTCTCTTTTTTAACCCAAAACCAGTTTTGTTTTACATTCTACATTGCTTTGCTATATGTCCCACAAAATAGCATGAAAAACATCTTTTCCAGGGCTTTTCGTAATTAATGTTCTGAATGGAATCATTTCCTTGAATGGATATAACTATGGCCTTTACCAATGGATTAGCCATATTAATAGTTATTTTTATCCTTGCAAAAATAGCTGATTTTTTATTTTTTGTTCTAGGATCCACAGCACAAAAAATTCGTAAAGCATTTCCAATATCCGTAAAGAACTCAAAATTCCAATATTCAATAGGAAGAGCATACAATCTAATCCATACCTCTTCAATCAAGCTATCACCCATCTTCCCCTGAAAATTTTCCTTCCAAAGCTGAATTTTAATCCTTCTATCAGCAAAGGTCCAGAGTTTATTCCTCAGAATCTCCTCTTTCTCCTTACTTTCCTTGAAACATACCATAAAAAATCCGTTAGGGAGACAATAAAATAAATTCAAATCTGCCCATTTCCATTTTTTATCCACCCATTCTTCTAGATGTTTTCCTTTACAAGGTTTGCCCAAAACTTTTCCAATCAAAGTTTTTGTGGAGAAACAGGTTCAAGATTCCTCCACTGTTTTTCTTTGACGCATATCTTTCTGATTTCATATGGAATCTTAATGTAAAAGTTTGCCTTATTTTACAAAATTCATCTCTACCCTTGAATTCCATTGGCACAAATCCTTTTTCCTGCATCAAGATTTTCCATAGATTTAGATACTGAACCATTTTCTGACCCCTTTTTACTCCCCTGATCTTGACTTTTTTCTCAAATACTTCTCCATCCAAACCGTTCCCTTCAAATTTCATATCTAAAGGTTTAAGCTATAGTTTCCAATCTTCTCCTAATCTTGGCTTTTCTTCCAGATTCTGAATATCTTTTTGATAAATGAAGGCAATTGATCTTTGACTCCCAGATCCCTACCCATCACAATCTTCTCCTTAATTCTTTTTACCTTGATTCTTCAGATGCTCAAATTTCAAATCTAACTCCAACCCTCCTCAATTACTACTTTCTTTTCAACCTAATCTTGAATTTTTCGAATCCAATCCATATCCATCTCTGATCAGCTAAATATCTTCCTCTGCCAACCCCAACATCATATCAGCATTAACTTCGATCCCATATTCCTCCTTAAATACTGGTACGAGATTTTCTGATTCCACCTTCCTTCCATATGTATTTTTTTTCTCTATCTAATTTATCAGCACAGGCCTCCTTCACTGTTTTGCCAAACTCCCAAGCTTACTACTCTTGCAAAAATTCTTCTTCCACAGCCTCTCCATGGATCTGTCTACCATTACTCTCTTTTATTATTGGCATTGCGATCACAAATTAGTTCCTAAAGAATTGTCTTGAAGAGTGTATTACAATCATATTTATCTCAATGATTATGGTTGACAACCTTTGCTTCAACATCAAATTCAGCCTTTGATGTTTGATCAAGCTATCTTGCCAGGAATTATGCATTCTCTTTCGATTTTATAAGTTTTCTTATCATTCCATTATAATTTCTTAGGGTTTCTGTCTATACCCATGTTATGCATTTCCAAATAACTTACTTGTTCTGATACCACTTGAGAGCTATAACAGAGGACATTCCATATTGGAATAAAATAATTCTCAATGATTATGGTTGACAACCTTTGCTTCTACATCAAATTCAACCTTTGATGTTTGATCAAGCTATCTTGCCAGGAATTATGCATTCTCTTTCTATTTTATAAGTTTTCTTATCATTCCATTATAATTTCTTAGGGTTTCTGTCTATACACATGTTATGCATTTCCAAATAACTCATTTGTTCTGATACCACTTGAGAGCTATAACATAAGACATTCCATATTGGAATAAAATAATTATCATGCTTGATTATTTTATATATGTAACATAACTATGGGCTCATATTATTCCCTAGTCAGCAGGAGACTCTAGTATGGGGGCAAGGGTCTTTTTCCTGTCCACATCGCCATCCCCATACCCACATCTTCTGGGGAATATATTTATATATAAAATCAATGTACCCTTACTCATTTACGCACTCATTCTTATTTGAAATGGTGTTCTTCTCCCCAAACCTATATCCCAACCTCTATAGGTGACTCTAATTATTCTCTGTAATTTTAACATTTTGGGAGTATTAAGTGGTTATCAATTTGCTAAAAACTCAACTTTCTCTAGCCCTATGTTCATGGCCTTTCTCATGGCAGCCACTGTATGTTTTTTGTCTATCAAATAAGTTGTCGATTTATCACCACTCAAAGCATCAAATGACGGGAGTTGTGTGTGTAATAAATCTTCACCATGTTTTTTTTTGGGTGACCTATTAATGAATATTATAATAAGGTCAGATTCCGACCTTTAAAATGCATTTAGGTGTTCTCCAATAAATTCCAAAAATATTTCTCTACGGCACTCCCCATCTATCATGACCCCCACCCCACCTATGTCACAAGACAGACAGACAGAAAACTTGTCACATAAGTATTCATCTATAAAATGGCTGTACCCTTATTCATCTGTACACTTATTCCTATTTGAAATGGTGTTGCAGTCCCCTACCTATAACCCAACCTCTCTAGGTGACTATAATTGTTCTCTGTCATCTCAACATTTTGGGACTATAAGTAGTAATTAATTTGATAAAAAACTCAACTTTCTCTAGCCCTGTGTTCATGGCCTTTCTCTTGGGTCTACTGTGTGTTTTTGGTCTATCAAATTAGTTGTCAATTTATCACGAATCGAAGTGTCAAACAATGGGAGTTGTGTGTGTAATAAGTTATCACTATGTTTTTTTGGGTGACCTATTAAATAAATATTATAATAAGGTCAGCTTCTAACCTTTAAAATGCATTTAGGTGTTCTCTAATAAATTCAAAAATATATTTCTCTATGGCCCTCCCCATCTATCATGGTCCCTGCCCCACCCATGTCCAAAGATAGACAGAAAACTTGTCTCACAAGTTATGTGCAAGCAGGGTAAGTATTCAAACTTCAAAGTTCAAACAGTGGAAATCATCACAATTCCCACCCTTGGCGAAGTCACGGACTTCTTGTTCTTTGGCTTTAGGTTAATCAATAACTACACAGTGGTTAATAAACAACTACACAGTTCTCAAGTTGTGCAGCAGTCTTCATGTGCATAACAATTCGATGATTCATGAAGAATATGGATAGTGAAACTGTGGCAATATCGGATGGAAGACACAACAATTATGGGAAGGAGCTTAACAGTGGAAACTGGTGCACTACCAATATCAGGGTATCACAAAATGAATCTGAGTATGGCAAGAAACTTCCAAGCAATATAAAGAAAGTGCAAAAAACATGTAAATGAAAACAAGTATGAGTGAATTTGTGACATCCGCCTTAAGCATGTCGCAAGCAAGGAAATTCTTCATAATTTTCAAGAAAGATCAAATGCAAACACAGCATCTGCCAATGAAAACTGAATGTTTGACCAACATGGCTCAGTTCTAATACAAACTAGATTATCGTTCTCCTCCTCCAACTCTTTCAGATGTTCTTTATGACAAGGAGCCTTCCTTCCACAGGATAGTCTCTTATCATATGGCTTTTTAATATTCCGACTTTCCTCAAGTTTACCTGTTTTGATGCTTTGTAGATTTTAGTTTTGGGTGCTTTATTTTTGGTGTTTGTGTTTAATTTATTTCTTTGTTTCTAAAACACATTATTTTTGATCTGGCACAAGAAACACGGCACTTTATCATCATATCTGAAAAGCTGGAACAACAGGCAGATGTGATCATAGTGGTTCATCTGTTCTTCAATATGTTAGTGCAGCTATACTACAAGAATATGACCTCGGTTCTCCTTAAATAGTCCAAATGATGTAATTGGTTCGCCCTTGAGATATAGCACTAGAAGAATACTGTTTGGATCTATAATGTCATTTTTTGGAGACTAAATATTTGCTTTTGGTCAATGCTAAATAGAAACAGAACAAAGCAAACTTCTGAACTATTTTCAGAGACTAAACTTTTGCTTTTAGTCACTTAGATAAGAAGATATGTGAGATCGAATTCTCTGGCTTGGAAAAAAAAAAAAAAAATCACACTGAAGAAAATTCCAGAACCTCACAAGAAGTCTAAACTTATATGCACTAATATTTTCGTCTATAACTCATATAATTAAAAATATAAACAAACACAATTCAAACTACAAAAGAAATAATATTTCATAAGAAACAACAGCGTATACATGCTACCTACCATGTAGCTATAGTAACCAGCTTCATATTTATCTGTTTAACATGCAACACAGTTACAAGGAAAAAAGCTTTTCAGAAACAACCAAAAATACCAAACATATACCTAATCTGAAAATCAATAATTGATAAAACATTAAAATAACAAATTGGTTCGGAAGAGACTTGCACGAACCTGCAAAGATATGACTGAAACTGCATAAGAACCTATCTTCCAGCAAAAGTTGGAGAACCTGTGTCCGCTGACCGACCCTATAATCAACATCAAAAATTGTCTCTGAACCACCAGGTACATACTTTGTATGTAGCTCCAGATCAACACATGCAAAACGGATCTACATCCCAAAATATTTACGTCAGATGAAGATCAATCGGCAGCAAATTCAACCGAGCATAAAATGCTTTAGGATGCGCACAATTAAAAAATGAAACAATAACATTTTTAGTGATGCTAACACTAAACTGAAAAACAGAAATTGAAAGATGGGAAGGTCAGATTCTTTATTTCCATAAATGTGCAAAATTCACTTCTCAATACGCAGCATGACTTCAAGAAGAAAACAGTAACAAGAAAGCAAAGGAATCCAAGAACAAATTTTATCAAATTACGTCTTCACGAAACTCCAGCATGCAAACATAACATGATGTAGTTAATTCTATGTCAAAAAAAGGCAATGGGCATCACAGTTCACAACTCTCAAATAAGTATGCTTATTGACTGAAACACGGCTCTAAAGGCATTGTAGGGGACACTACTTATATGGCATAAATTAGAACACTGAGTCTTGCCAACTTAAAAAGCAAAAATCAAATCAACATAGTCCCATATATAATCCACTTTTCCAAGGATCTTCTTAGGTAACAGTAATACCAATCAGAAAAACATGATATCAATTTGCATTTCAATTGCTATTTAATTTACCTTCTTGTCGAATGTACATTGTAGCTGAAACCCAGACACAATTTTACTATACAGGATGCTCCTATCATTCTTCATTGTTTGTTCAACAAGAATTCTAAAAGTCATACTAATTACCATAATTATTTCAGCCACTGACTTGGATAGCCACAATTATAGTATGTTTGAATTAAAGGAAATGAGCAAAAGGATGGGCAGGTTTAATTCAAATGTGTTTCATTTACACAGGACTGTTTCCCCAAAAAGACAGTTGTTGTTAGATATACTGAGAAGCCTATAATAGATTTTGAGTATAATATATGCCTCTTTCCAGGCAAGATTAAACGGACCTATTTAAACATGTCCTTGATTAATAATTTCTTTCTTGCATAATTGAAGACTGCAATTATGTATGGGCAATACCTTAATAAGGCAATGTTTTATCCAATGTTCCACCCAGTTTCAGGGACAGGGATGTGGGGACAAATAGAGAGACCCCCCATATTTCCAGGGACAGCACTGCTTCTTACTGTTGTCTTCTCTATGCTGGCTTAAGTTAAAAAAGCGTCTGTCTGCTGCTGCAATTTCACAAGAAATGACTGCTTCTGGGCTGCTCTCCCAAAGTTTAAAATGTACCCATCATGATTACTAAATAAGCATGCAAAAAAGAGATTTGTAAAGTTAGGGCTAGGCTTCCATTAGGATTTTTAGGCAGAAACCTCACTAATATATCCTCATATATGCATGTGGAGACGGCGGTAGCAGTTGTCAAGACATGCCCCATTGGGTTGATGACTGTTTGGATGCCCCTTTAGCAAGGCACGCTGGAGAAATGTCTTCTGATCATCCCTGACTAGGATCAAATGCCCATAGGCTGTCCCCAGCATTCTGGGGACGTCAAGGTATGTTTCCTTTGTTTCCCCAGTTCCAGAAACACTCAGATGAAGGGAACACATCACAGACCTCAAGGGCACAAGTTCACAACCCCTTGTTTTTCTGGTTGTATCCAAGCATCTAAGCTCTCATGACCGAATCTTCTGCCTTTGCTCCCTCTAGGAGGTGGAGACCAAGAAACACTTCAGATGCCCCATTTACTATGAGATATAGGAAAGATATCATTGCCTCTACATGGACTCATTCAACAATCTATCATTGCCTAGCTCTTTATCTTCACAGGCCACCACCCTTTGGCGCAGATCCCTATAGAAGGAGCCTAGAGTCTCTAGAGCCCCTATGTTGATCAGCTCTTTCTTCCAACCCACCCAAGTCATTAGCAGCACTAAGCGCCCTTTGGACATTGGTGCATCACACATCAGCGCTGATAGATCCGTTAGGCAGCACTTCTCTCAGCATACATCTACTACTCAGATTACTCAAACCCCCCAAAATGCTCTTCCCCGAAACCATGGCTCTACTTCTTCCCATCGGCCTGGCACTGCTTCTTCCCACTAGTGTGGCACTACTTCCTACTGGCATGGCACTGCTCCTTTTGGCGACATTGATCTCCTGCTTACTAACTTCCCCCTAGACCATAGGGGCAGACTCACATTACAAGTTTATTTTGTATTATGGGAAGTACAATGGCCTTGGATGTTAGGGGAGATTCAAGAGGAAGTGCTTTGCTTCCCCCTAGGATCTCACAACCTAACCTCTCCAACATTGGATACTCCCCGACAAGCACTATCAGATCTTCTCACAGTGATTGATGATGGGTCAAATGACTCCTCCACTTTAGGGACAGACAGAGATCTTCAATGAAGTCTTCCAATCTTTCATAGGCACGTGCTTTGGGGGCTCTTGTTCGCCCTTCATTGCTATATGTATTGGTTCCATTGTCACCTTTGTTAGTGGCACACTGCTCTACTTTGTCTTTTATACTTGTATTCCTTTTTTTAGGCTTCTTGGATTCTCTTTTCCTTGGACTTTCTATTGTTAATTGTTGTGTCCTCGAGTTCCATTGACCTACTTTTGGTCATCTATGGACATTGATATAATTTATTTCTTTCTTAAATTCCAAACAAATGAAGATTAAATTTGTGCATGTTGTAATAGTGTATGCACCTAATTTTGCTCGCCATAATTATGCCTAATCTCGTCACTTAATCCCATATTAACATTACCCCTTTTGTCCCCTTTAGTCAATTAATCCTATGAAATATCCTACTTTCCACCTAATTCTCAATTTTATAATTCTTCAAAATCCTAATCTACCCCACAACCCCACTTTCCACCTACTTCTCAATGTTATAATTCTTCAAAATCCTAATCTACCCCACAACATCACTTTCCGCCCAAATTCCTAATTTTATATTTCTTTTATTGCTCACATATTTCCCTCCCAGAAGAAGGTCTAGAGGCTTCCAAACTCTAGACCTTCTCCCTCTTCAAATTCAAAATTTGAGAGGGAAATCTCCCTCTCAAATCCCTCCCAAAAACCTCTTTAAATAGAGGCATGCCCCAAGCATGAAACAAAAAGGAAGAGGTTCAAGCCCATGCTGTCTACATTTGCCTTTGTAATACTAGCCTTTATAGACCATCTTGCATCCATCATAACAATCTATTGAGCTAATTGTCTTGAAGCCATTGATCAAACAATCCAAACATGCAAGTCAAGTCGCATTGAAGAGTCCGTTAGAACATCCTAGAGAGAAGCCAAAAGAGGAGCAAAATGATGGTAAGTCTGTTATCAATTCTAATCATTCCTTACATTCTCTCATACTAGTGATCTTTGTAGGAATTTGGGTAGATTTAATATCATTTGCATATTTGAATCTGTTTTGTTCGGATTTTAATAGGGACTCATTTGGTGACCATGGTGGGACGGAGTCTCCTTTAGAACTAATATCTTCTGTCTTGAGTATATTTGCTTAAGATTGTAGGATAGATTGAAGAAGTTGGTGGCTCCAAGGTTCATATTTGTCACAATACTGTATTTTTCTCTTTATTAATGATAATGTGTGCTTTTGGTTGAGATTGACTTGTATTATTATCTGTTAATACTTTGTTCTGTTGATTTGATCTGCTCTGTTATATCACATAAATAATAAAAAAATAAAAACTTAAAAATTTGTTAGTTCATTTAAGTTTTCAGGCCATTTTATCAAAACTGATCTATATGTACTCAGTCTGAATTAATCCACGGATCTGGCAATATTGTCTTATAGTGTGTACAAAATCTATCTTGTTCGTTAGACCCACTCCAACATCATTGTGCTCAGTCGTTATCTTTGGTTCTGCCTTTTTAATATTCGTGGATTGTTGTATTATTGGTATCCAGCCCACTTTACCTTATGTCTTGATGGATGTCAGTGTTTTGTTCTAAAGTTTGATTCAAAACTCTCAAAGCCTTTTCCATCAATCCTGGGCATACCCTACAACCGTGGCATCCCACGAGACACCACTTCTTTGAGGCGTTTTATCCAGCTGCCCAACGCATTGTTCTCGGAAGCATTCTATGCACAGTTCACGTGCCCCCCATTGTTTCTGCTGAATGTCCATACCCTATTCCCAAGCTCTTATTTTGGCACAGGCTAGGAGTCTGCTAGCAAAGGTGAACTAATCTGGTTGGGCAACTATTGATTGCGTTTTGGTAAAACAATGCCAATGCCTTGTGAGCATACCCATGTTTTCGGTATATTGCAATCATTGCATTCCATGTGATAACATTCAGTTGAGACATTCTTTTGAAAAGCCTTAAGAGCCTTGCACGTCCCTGTTCCCAAGTTCTTATTTTGGCACAAGCTGGGAGTCTGCTGGCAAAGGTGAATTGATCGCGTTGGACACCTGGTCAATGCAAAAATGTCTATGCCCCATATGGATTCCCCATGTCTTTTGTATCCTGCATTCCATGCGAAGCCATCTCATTTCCTCATAGCGTCGAGCACTTTGCAAGCATCCACCAAACTCCTGCACCTGATATACATGTTGATAAGTTTATTTTGAAAAGTTGTGTGTACAACAGATGCAAATTCGTTGGGAGTGCTGAGAGAGTGGAGTCGATTACCTAGAGAAAACGTGTTCTAGGTACGATTACCTAGGGAAAGCGCATTCTGGAAATAATGGTCTACAATAGTTGAAGATCTATATTCCATTGGCGACTCTACATTAGTGTGAGAACGTCGAGCAGGTCTGCAATTTTCTCTCCACTTGGGTTGTTGAACACACTATCTACTGAGAGGGGGGAGGTGAATCAGTAGATGAGCTAAAACCTGGTTCTTAAAACTTTAAATAGGATATATAATGTATATGCAAAGTAAAGAACAAAATAGAGATCATATACACACATAAGAATGCTCAACACCAGATTTTTACATGGAAACCCAAAGGGAAAAACCACGGTGTGAAAAGCTGCTAGAAGCTACTATTCTAATCTAGCCTCACAGAAAAAATGTCTCACAGACAAAATTCACTGGTTACATTCAAGAGCACCCACTCTAAGGAAGCATCAACTTCCTAACTGAGCACCAACTCAGTTTTTATGATGGCACCAACCTATCAGAGAAATGAAGCTACAACTTCAGAATACAAAAGAGATTCAAAATGAATCTTGTTCAGTTTTTTGTTACAAGTCTTGTCTATAATTGCACCTTCACGCTGTGTGCCTTCTTGTCTTATCTGCCTCTATCTCTTCGTGTCTAGATATCTTCTATATTGACACACCTTATTTGCTTTGCCTTTTTACATTCTCTGCATATGTCCTCACTCGACAATTTTGAGTTAACACTCTAATTATTATCGCAGCGGCAACAAAAGACACTTTCAAATGTTTTGTTCGTAGCATATATAGACAAATGCATCTTAGGGTTTTCTATCTGTAAAGTGTTCACACTTTAACTACTCTTAACCGGTTCAAGCTTTTGATCTGCATTCAATGTGACTTTGACTTCGTGTCTCGATTCATGCTTCAAACAGCAACGTTCAAATGTCTTTACTATCTTTGGCATATGCACTTCTACTGTTCTTAACTACGTCGCTTCCTCGATCACTTCTGACCTGCATTCAATGTGACTTTGACTTTGTGTCTCGATTCATGCTTCAAATGGCAATGTTCAAATGTCTTTACTATCTTTGGCATCTGCACTTCTATTCTTAACTGCGCCGCTTCCTCGATCAATTAGATTGATTAATCTCGAGTTCCGTGAAGATATGTTGAGTTCATCACCAGTTCTAGTTGTTCCTTTACAGACAGTTAGAAGACATTAAATGCAGGTTTTTTTTATTTCTTTCATCGCGCCAAGTTCACATTCTTTTCTTTGTTGGATCTTTCCTTATGACCTCTTGACACTTGTCAACTGCGCATGCACTCAGAGGGTAATCTGGGTTTGCTTCGCACCATTGGATCTAATGCACCGATCAGATGTGAGCCATTGATCTTTTTAAAGCAGCATGAATTTTAATTTTTGCTTTGCCATTAACCATCAAGCTTCTTTTCTTCCCTTTTCGCATCTCACTGCTTTCTATATCATGGGTTCGCTTCCGCTCCTTTCGATTGTCCTTGATATGCTCGATCTTTACCCTTTGTATTGTGCATTGAATTTCGACATGTTGGCATGATCTTATTTTCTTCGGCATTCTTGTAACACTCCTTGCAACGTCAATCCTTGAAGACTTGCTCATCTTTTAACCTTGCTTTAATTCCTTCGGAAGGTTCCTTTATACAAATTGTTGCAGGCCTTTGTGTCTTCGGGACAATTTCCACAGACTTTTTGTCCGGGTCCATTTCATCCTAAAGTGTCCTCCAATTTCTCCGAAAGAATTTGTCATTGGCTTCTATTTGGAAGTGTCCTTCGGAAATCTTTGCTTCGGACTTTTTGTCCGCATCATTTCTTTGGACTCTTTGCAATCTACCCTTTGGCTTTTTTGCAAGTGTCCACATACCCTTTACAATGTTCAAAAAGATACGCTTTGGACTTTTTGAAAAGGTCCACTTGCCCTTCGGAATGTTCAAAAGAAACCCTTCAGATTTTTGAAAAGGTCCACTTGCCCTTCAGAATGTTCAAAAGATACCCTTCGGACTTTTTGAAAAGGTCCACTTGCCCTTTGGAACGTTCAAAAAATACCCTTCGGACTTTTTGAAAAGGTCCACTTGCCCTTCAGAACATTCAAAAGATACCCTTCGAACTTTTTGAAAAGGTCCACTTGCCCTTCAGAACATTCAAAAGATACCCTTCAAACTTTTGTTAATAGACAATTTTTGGAAAAGAACTTGACAATTTTTCCAAAAGAATTGTCCTTGCCATTTTTTTCGAAAGAATTCCTCCGAAGGAATTCTTCAAGACTATTTCGGGTTTTCCATCCTTCTTGACTTATCAACTTGAGAGAAGCAGTTCGGAGTTTTGAGACTGCTTTACTTATTTTATAAGTAAGAGCACTTCACAAACCCGATTTACTCCACAAGTCTGCTCAACTCAACCTTTGGCATTAATGCATGATCAGATTCAATCTCAATGACATCAACCTTTGACATCAATGACAATTCCATGTTGCCTTGGATGGGAATGACAAATCTTTAGTCGTCAGACTGCTTTCTAGATCATGATATCAAAACTATCAACTATCTCCTTGCTCAAATTGCCAACATGGGTGTCAAGTAGGTCTGTGGTTTTCCCTCTGGATTTACATTTCTGCATGAGTGTTTTGAACGTTCCATGCACTTTATGACTTGCAAGACCGATCCAGTCAGATACTAATTTGCTTGAGTGTTGTACATTTTGCTTAAGTGCTTTGTTGATGATTGCAATGTCAAGTTTCCAGAGAGTCATTTGATCTAACATTTGGCGCCTAAGCTTCCACACCACACATACACTGGTAAAGCCCGAAACAGACGCTTGTCGGTGGTATTCAACAAAGGTAGCTCCATCCACATGCTGTGAATCATTACATTGGAATACCTTTTAGCATTTGGACAAATTTATTTATTCAAATCTGAGATGACATAATCGCTTGGGTGGGTAATGCTTTTAATGGTGTTTGAAAATTTTGTTCATACTTGGCATTCCCAATGACTAGCCTTTCGTGTTATCTATTTACATTAGGATGCATAGTATTTT
The DNA here is from genome assembly GCA_037957365.1 of Torreya grandis. Taxonomy (NCBI): domain Eukaryota; kingdom Viridiplantae; phylum Streptophyta; class Pinopsida; order Cupressales; family Taxaceae; genus Torreya; species Torreya grandis. The sequence continues at coordinate 1,595,036 of JARHVA010000130.1, forward strand.
ATGTCGGTGCGCGTCATATAGTCATTGGTTCTATTTAATTGCTACATGGTATTGTAGTCTTTAGGTATTTGTTTAAATTAATGCGAATATGTGCCTAAGTGTTTTCGGGCTTTGATAGTATGTGGTGTGTGTTGACAATTCTTCCACAGGATTTCCTTCGGGCAAAGAAGGCAGAATGTCACATAGCTTCGAAAAAGTGCAAAGGACATAAGTCCACAGGAAATTACAAAGGAAAGAGCCTACAACAAAGGAAGTAATTCCTTCGGACTTTTTGTCTAAAGGAATACTTCGGAGAATTCAAAAGAGAAAAGTCCGCCCAAAAGCAAGAAAAGACCAAGGAATAATTCCTTCGAACAAAAGTCCGAAGAAATCCAAGAGAGAAGTCAGAAAATTCGAAGTAATAGAACCCCTGCAAAAAACCCGAGTGCCCTACAAAAAGCTTGGGTGCCCTACAATTTTTTCAAAAAGGGCACAGTTGAAGGACAGAAGCCCTTGCGGAGGGCACTTGGCCGGTGCCTAGACCGTTGCAACTTTCCCGAAGGGCACAGAGGAGAGCCACGAGCCCTTGCGGAGGGCACTTGGTTGGTGCCTGGAACTTTGCGCATTTTCCGAAAGGGCAATTTGAAGACACAGTCAAAGACAAAAGACAAAGGATTAATTCCTTCGGGATTTTTTTCCGAAGGAATTCCTTCGGACAAAAAGTCTGAAGAAATTCGGAGAAACTACAAGGAAGACAAGCCTGTGGAATAAAGTCGACGAGGCAGAAGAGAAAAAACAAAGGAAACCTTCGGACAAAAGTCCGAAGGAATTCCTTTGTACTTTTTGTCCAAAGGATTAATGCGGAAAAGTTGGCAATCACAAAGCCCGAAGAAATTCTGAGAGGTCCGCCAAAAGACAAAAAACCCGACAAAGGAAAGTCTGAGCAAAGGAAATAACAAAGGAGTATATCCTTCGCGAAAAAGTCCGAAGGAATTCCTTCGGACTTTTTGTCTGAAGGAATACTTCGGAGGATAAACAAAGACAAGGACAATTCAAGCGGACAATTTGTCCGAAGGATTAATTCAGGCAATTTCCCCGAAGGAAATCCACAAGAAAGTCCAAAGACATGCCCAAGGAAATAAATCTGAGGCAAATGCAGGGTGAAACAAAAGACTCGAAGAAAATAAGACCAAGGAGAATTTCGAAGAGAGGAAAGTCCGCAAAAAACAAGACTCGACCACTTTTTCCGAAAGAATTAAGCCAAGGATACAACAAGAAATCCGAAAGAAATGGAGGTTTGACTGTGCAAAAAAGGATAGAAAATAGATAATCCGACGGAAAGTTGAAAACAGAATATCCGAGGAAATATAGACCAAATATAGATAAGATAATCCAAAAATAGAATCTCGCCAAAAATAGACAAGACATAGGCAGACCAAAATAAGAGAAAATACATGCGAACAAGGGCTATTTTTGGCGGATTGCTAAGTTTCGGTTAACTATTTGTTTTATTTGTGGTTTGACTAGTCATTCTCATGCATTTGAAGGTCCAACTTAGCTTATCAAACGTCCAACTCAGCGGTTCAAACGTTCCAACTCAGCTTCCAGCGAATCAAGTCAGAGTTCTATCTAAAATTGACATTGGTGTTGGATTTCATGCATGATATTATCATCTCAAGCTTTCAAACGTTCCAGCAGCTCACGTAGAGTTCTAAAATTGACATTGGTGTGGATTTCCATGCAAAGAGAGATGGGCGGTTCAATAAACAAAAGACAAGTTCACTTCCTCAAACGCAAGGAGCTTCATGCAAAGACAAAGGGAAAACATATTTTATTGAAAGGCAAAGTCAGCCTTGAGTTAATCTAAGTTGATCCTTCTCTTCAATTTTTCAACGCCAATCTATGGCTTTTGTAGTTCTCTATAAGATGGCTTTCAGCCTTGATTAAAAATCATCACTCTCTTGGCAAGACCAGACTCTACCATTGGTGAGTTGTGTAACCTCTTCGATCAATAGGACTGTACTTTCAGATTTCAAGTGTCGGCATAGTGTATATTCATTCAACAATTTGCATATGTGGTAGATTTCTCTCCCTTCCCAAATTCTGATTCGTACCTAATTGCTAGCTTACCGTATTATGTAGGTCATGTTCAGTGTTCTTTATGTCTTTTGTTGAAGCTGTAAGTGGATATTAGGTGGCTGAAAAAGTGTCTTGTATCAGACCTCTCTCCATCGTTTTCCGTCATGTTTTGGTCATTGGATCGAACCTCTTCATGAAATATTTATGCATAAGTGATTGATTGAAATCAAAGGTCTTCCTTTTCCCTTGTTTGTTCAGTGTTCAAGGTTCCAAGTTGAGTGGATCAATCTTTTGGTGTATCACCTTTATTAGGTAGGATTTCCCCTTAAGTTTCTTTCTCCCTTTTCCATGGTAGTCTGCATCATAGAGTAGAGATCCTCATTGATACATCTTACAGGAACCAGCCTTCTCTGGAGGTTCTTCTCACCATTGAGGCACCCACCCTCGTGAGAAGATCCCATTGTTTCAACCGGACAGAGGATTGGCCATTTCATGCACGTCTTCGATTCAAGGCGCAGCTCTAGGTTGACAACAGTGTGAACTGAGTCTTTATTCTAGTAGTTGGTCAATAACTCTATTTAGAATGACATTCAAATATCCCTTAGGCGGTTAATATCAGATGCTTATTACTTTTTAATCATTTTTTTAGAAAGTGATGACAGACGGTAGTTAATCTGGTGATTTAGTCATATTAATTAAGACCTCTTTTTTTTAGTCATCGTGTAGTGTCGAAATAACCAAATAGAAAAGGTGGAATTTTCAACATTTGAGTATTCACGTATATCAAAAAGTTAACTTTTTTCAAACTACTAACACTTTCTTATTGCAGGTTACCTTGTATTACTCCATGAAATAGTTGGCCGAAGATTAAAATCAGTCTAAACCACTAATCATCTATTTTGCAAGTTGACCAGTTTTGGAGTTGGATTAAAATATCGTTCACCTAATTTTGCTTGATTTGACGTGTGCTTGCAAGCCTAATCGTTTCAAGATCAAACTACTAACCCTTTTGTGTAGGACCCCTTAAGACTGAAGACACCCCATTTTATTTTCTAACCTTGGTGCTTGCAAGAAGGGGTGCCAATTGTATATTATTTCAGTTTTACTGTATATACTTGATTGTTGTGTAGGTGATTTTGCTTGATTGCGTGTGATTGTATATACATGTGTTTCCTCACATAGAATAATTAATCGGTAAATTAATCGTGTGTTTGTTTGTGTGTTATCCCTACCTGAGTCTAGTATATTAAGTGACATAGAATTCATGCCCACGCATGGGCTTAGTCATGGGGGGTTGGTGATGTGGATTTCATCACCATGCACTAACCAAACTCTGTGTTCTGGTGGAGTCTAAAAATCAGGAGAGCTATCATTACGTGCCTAAGCGAAATTTCCCATAAAGGGTTCCGTGGAGTGAGGGGCAGATAGGCTCCAAGATACAGGGCAGTCAGACAACATCCTACACGGACTTGGGCCCCATCGTACCTTCGTGCATATAGGGGACACACCTAGAACCTTTTGTGTATACCTAGATTAGGAGCCTTTGGCCGTAACAGGTGTACCGCTGTAGGAGTCAATATTAGCTCCAAAGTAGCCATCAAGTGTGACCAAGGTTGAGAGGTTCGATCGATTCTGTAATGGATCACCGGCCTATAGCATCACCCGTGAAGCCGTTAGATGGTGCGGACATCAGGGTAAAAAGCCTCTATCAGTTGACTAATTTAGAATTGTCGTTATGTGTGTTGTTTGAGTGTTGTATGAGACCTATATTGTTTGCAAAACCAAGTCAGCCATACCCTCATATACACCATCTTGTCCATCCTATATCTTCTCTTACTTATCCTATACACCATCCCATATCTATCGTATATTCCATCCCCTTAATACCCATCCTATAGTCTCTATTTATATTCATCACATACACTTCTATCCTATATCTTCCATACCCTTTCTCATCTCATATTCCCCCATCATCTTTGAATAGTATATTAGCCTTGGAGTCAAGTTCAAGTGGTCACTCATCCTTCTAAAATCTCATTGCCATCCTTAAACTAGATATTATCAACAACCAGAGTCTAATTAAGAATCTAATCTAGCATCCATCACTCATCCCTATCAGGTGTCTTCTTCACCTAGCACCCATCAAACTATCCCTTTTGCTAGTGGACAAGGTATTTGATCCCATCACTCTCCTTAATTCTTGCTAGATTGGTCTCTTACAAGGCTTTGTCTCTTGGCAATTCTTAGTCATCTCATCCCTTTCTAAAACGATCATCACATCATTCTCTTTGACCACTAGTAAGTTTGGTTTCTAGATTAAGTTAGTATTCGAACCCTCCACATCACCTATCACACTTCATCACATCTCTTTTCCCTCATCCAAAATGGTGACTCACACCCGTGCCCAACATAAGATTGGACAAGCTTCTAACCAAGACATTGATCCATTGGGGAGTTTAGTTGACCCAACTCAAGATCATGATGATACCCATGGTGATATGCATACCCCTAGAGGGGAAGATGAACGATTTGATCCCCTCCATAATGACTAGGTTAAGAGTCTGATTGACTGATACATATATGCAAACCACGATCATGTTTTAGCCCATGCCATTGAAATAGGGGGCACATTACCTTCAACTTATGACCGTAGCCTGCTACAATACATAGTCTGTCCTCCCTCCTGTCCTAATACACCCCATCAAAACGTACATGCCAATCAATTACCCTAAGAAGAGGAAGGTGTGGACCACAGATTTGCAGAAGAATGCCCACCACCCCTTCATAATAACCGTATTGAAGCTAATCGAGGACAAGCTGTCTTAGAAGATCGATTAGACCAATTAACACAACAAATCAACCTCTTACTCCGTAATCAACGACCATCATCCCTTCGACAAAATAATGTTAATAATACCAATAATACCACTAATACCCAAAACACTCACAACACTCAAAACACCCATATCCCCTAAAATAGTCAAAATCAAACCACTAATCCTCTTGGGGACCCCACATTTGCACAAGAATGGAGAGCAATGAAGGAGACTCTCCATCAAATAGACCCACGTTCACAAGCTCTCAAATACAAATATGAAGACTTTTGTTCCTCACCCTTGGACATGAATATTTTACAAACACCCTTTCCTTCACACTTTGAAGTACCTAAGTTTGAAAAATACGAGGGAAAGGAGACCCTAGAGATCATGTGCAGGAATTTTATGTGGCTTGCCATGAGGTGGCTTATGAAGATGCTTATTTGTTAAGACTTTTTCCCAAAAGTCTCACCGGACCCACTTCAGAATGGTTTATGCATTTACCTAAAGGGTCAATATCTATCTTTGGAGAGATAACAAAACAGTTTGTCAGACACTTCTCATTTAATATTGAGCATGATATCTCCATAATTGACCTTTAATCTCCATAATTGACCTTTATAATACCAAAAAACGAAGTGGTGAAAGTCTAGCATACTTCTTACAAAGATGGCAAAGTTTGGCAAGTTGCTTGAGGTGTACCGTACCTGAGAAAGAATTGGCCAAGATCTTTGTAGACAATCTTAATGCTGAACTCAAGTATCAATTGAAGTTACAGTGTGCCAAGACCTTTGATGAGATAATACAGAAAGGAATGCAAATTGAGAAGGCCCTTGGGGACTATCAAGTTATATTCTCGGAATGAGCACACCCAAAATCAAGATAATTCTTTTCAAGAAAATCTAAAGTCTTCAACAAGAACAAGAATGTTGTGGGAGATAGGGTAACTGATTCTAAGAAACAACATGTACAAACAGTTCAAAAGAAAATCCCCACACAACAGCCTAATGTCTCTTCCATCTGAGTACCACGAGGCAAGCCAAAGCCTCGTATAGGCAAAAGACCACTCACAAGCTTGGGAGTCCCAATTGAAACAGTCTTGGACCAATTAATTGCCGCCAATATGATCACCTTGCCTGAAATCAGACCTATAGATGATAGCCAACCAAACCCAGACTGGTATCATGAAGATGAGTTCTGCAAGACCATAGGTTTAAAGGGCATGAGACAGAACGGTGTATGCAACTGAAACCTTACATCCAATATTTAATTGAGAGGGGTGATATTGAAATTGAAGGATAAACTCCCCCAAATAAATCAGCAAATGGGCAACTCGGCATCTACAAGGATCCACTCCCTAAGAATGACCAGAGAAATCGGAGACCACAAAGAGACCAGGGTTAGGCCTCTTCATCCAACTGTACCGACTACCACAATGTGCCTTATCACTACATTAACACCATTAAAGTCCGTAGCCTCCAAGAACCCACTCGTCTTCATCCCCTGTTCTAAAAGTTAATCGGGCCACTACTGATTGCGTAGTCCCTATTAGACGCAATAAGATAGTAGTTCCCGTGGCACCACCCAAAGACCCGTCCACTTCATCTGCTAACCAAACGGGGAATGCTTCTAAAAGGGCTTCAAGCTCCTCCGATAAATCCTATGACATCATTGTTGACCAATTTGGGTCCTACAGGGCAAAATTGAGCACCCCCCTTTCCTTTTCTTTGCAGTGTCTTTTATCAGTCTCTGACGGGTTCATCCCACAGCCGCTTTATGGGTTTTCTCTGTGACAGGCCTGTTTCCATAAAAAAAAAAAGTATTCCTCCTTCTGATAGACAAGTGTTTTAAGTCCGGCAAGCACTTGGGTTATTTTGGAATTCATTTTGATCCTAGATGTTTAGCAGGGCGAACACGGTACTTTGGGCAAGCTTTTTATCAACAAAATGGGCCAGGTTCAAAAGGTCAGGGGTCTTTTATACAAGGTCCGAAGGGTAGGTACCCTTACGGAGGGCACTCAGGGGCCAAACAGGGCCTTTGCGAATTCTTCCGAAAGACTACTCAGAGGCCAAAGTGTCCTTCCGGAGGGCAAAAGGTCCACTTGCAAAAGGCCAGGCTAGAAAGCCCGTAAAGGAAGAATTCCTTCGGGAAAAGTGACAAGCCAAAGAGAGATTTTCGTTGGACAAAATGTCCAAAGAAAATCCAATGAAGAAGCCCAAAGAATGAATTTCTTCGGACAAAATGTCCGAAGGAATTCCTTCGGACATTCTGTCCAAAGAAATTCGGCAAGTGAGGAAATCTGAAGGAATTTTGAAGACAAGAGTCTGAAGGGTAAGTGCCCTTCCAGAGGACACTTGGTCATCAAAAGAGGGCTTTTCCATTTTTCCGAAGGGTCACTTTCCCTTCGGAAGAGTCCATTTGCAAAAGGCCGAAGGAATTGCCAAAGAGGGATGACAGGCCCACATACGTCAATTTTATAGTGATAAGCTAGCCATTGGTTTTCAAATGTCTGGTAACAGGCTTGCAAACATCAAATTCAGGGTAGCGAAATAGCCGTTGGATTTCAAATGTTTGATGATAGGTCCGTGAACATCAAATTTAAAAGGATGGGTTAGCCATTCGAGAGGAGCCAAGGAACAATTCTTTCAGACATTTTGTCCAAAAGAACTCATGAGTGTAGGCCCTAAGTGTCATCAAAGGTGGGTGTCAAAGCGGCGAGCATAATAAAGGAAATTCTTGCGGGCATTTCGCCCGAAGAAATTCAAAAGGCCCAGAAGCCCGTCGAGAAAGGAGCCCGAAAGAGAAAAGATAGCCCCCTAAGAGCTCGAACTATCAGGAAAAGACAAGAAATAATGAGAAAAGAGGAGAGAGAGAGAGCATGGCCCAGAACATGGCCACGCACATATAAGACAAACACTTGGAACGTTCCAGGTGACACGGCCAATCAAGCGCAAGAATGAACCAGACCAGTCCAGGTGGCACAGGTGGCGTCGGAAGGAGAAGTAAATGCTTGCAGATGGAATAGTATCCATGAATAGCCATTAAGAGGGTTGCACGAGCTTTCAAAAGGGTGGCCCAATTTTCCTTGTGTTTGACTTTAATGAATAGCCATTAAGGGGAGCTGCAGGAGCATTCAAGAAAAGGCATGGCCCAGAACATGAGGAGAGGCGGCCTTGTCGGTTGAGGAGCAAAGCGACCCATGCCCTTGCAGGGGTTTTTAATACAGCCTGGGTAGCAAAGTCAATATCTGGGACACCTACAACATGGCTTTTACAGACGCATTTAAGGAAAGATGATAGCAGCATGGGCGAATTCTTCTTGCAGAGGTGTTTAATGCAGTATGGGTCACTTGCTCTTGGACGGGTCAAAGATCTTTCCCCATTTCCTCTATATACTGTAACCTCTCAATTTGAAAAAAAGATCTCTTAGTTTTGTATGGTGAAGCCCTGACAAAATTTACCTTTAATCAAGAGAAGTGTTTTACCTCCATCTGATTTTTTATACTTTTGCATATGTCTGCGTATTGACTTATGTTTAGTCATTTATTTTAATGCTTTCATAGGTCGATGCCAATGTATCTAGTGTATCCAAGATCTTCTATAGGTTAACAAGAAGCGTCTAGGTTGAAGTATGGGTGCAAGTGAGAAACCATCCAACAGTGTGCCTCTAGAGCACCTCTGATAGGTTCTTCCTCATTATACCTCCATCAAACCCCTTGTTGAAACATTGATGCAGTCTAGTTTCTTATTCAAATGAAGTGTCTGTTCGCTCCTTTTGGTACAAAGTGTAGATCAAAAATGAGTAGACTAATCAATTTTGGTGCATCACCACTTTAGTTAGGTTTTGTTTTCATAGCATCCCTCTCTTTTCACCCCCCTCATTGTTAGTAGTAGAAATTCAGGTCGTTAAGGTGCATCAAGGGGATCTAGGCCCTTATCTAGAGATTCACTCAATTTCGCTACCCACAGCAAGAGGAGTGTCTTCATTGTGCTGCGTGGAAGAAAGGAGCTTAGCTTCCTTTTCAAAGGGTGCAATCCACTGCATCAACAATCACTCAGCAACTTGAGAAAACTCCAGCTCACATATCCTTAATAAAGCTTCTTAAAACATCTGCTTTACACCAAGAGATATTAAATCAAGTCCTAAATGATCTAAAAGTCCCTAGTGACTTGGATACCCATCCGTTACAAGCACTAATAGGACACTTATCCCCTTCACAGCAAATCACTTTTGGTGCCCAAGGTATGCCTCCCATTTGGTCCACACCATAATTACACCCTATTTATTGAAGTGTCCATATCCCACGATCGTGTCTCCTGGGTTCTCATAGATGGAGGATCAACACTAAATTTATGTAATCTGACTTTTTGAAGAAATTGGGATATTTGGAAGCATCATTAGGGCCCACCTTGATAATGATCAAAGCTTATGACGACAATGAAAGGCCATCAAATGGGACTATTTACCTCCCCATCACTATGGGACCCATAGTGCATCAAACACTAGTCCATGTTGTGGATGTGGATTTGCCTTAACGTACTGCTTGAAAGATAGTGGATTCATGTTGTTCCATCCACTTTACATCAGTGCCTAAAATTCCCTCACTCCGGAATGGAGGTCACCATCCTTGGAGTCATAGACCATCTTCATAGCTGTCAGATGGACCAATCATCATCTCTGTCACCTTAACCTGGCTTAGATAATTCTATCTTAAGTCCAACAGCTGCCAAATACATCTCGCCTGACCAGCTTGAATCCACATCCAATCCACTAACCAATGTCACTCATCTAAAGATCACATCCACAAGTTGTGGAGAATATTAATATAAAACATTCTGCATCAATGATTTACCTCTCTCTCCACGTAGCTATGGGTCCCCAGCCATGAGAAAGACTAATCCCATCAAATATCAATTTGGACCAACAACTTTCTGTTGACGTTGTGGATTGCACCCTTGATTCAAGACATAGCATTTTTACCTCTATTTTGAGTTTGGACTTTTGCATATGTCTATGATTTTGTCTTGTGTTAAGTCATTTTCTTTCATGCTTTCACAGAATGATTCTAGCATGTCTAGTGTATTGTGAGTTCTTCTTTTGCAGGTCAGCCAAAAGTGTCCACAGCAGAGTATAGGTGCATGTGAATAGGCTGCCATAGTGTGTCTTAGAACACCTCCGGTAGTTCTTCCTCCCTGTATCTCCAGAGGACCCCTAGCTCACTGATGCAGGAGAGTTTCTCGTATCAAATGAAGTGTATATCAGCTTGTTCTTGGTGTAAAGTGTATGTCAAAGCTAATTAGATCAACCATTTTGGTGTATCACTGCTTTAGTTTAGGTTCTATTTTCAGTATCCTTCTCTCTTTTCAACCCCCCTTTTATATATTAGCAGTAGTAGTGAAATAACTCAGAGATGCATCAAAGGGAGCTCGCCCTTATTTAGAGATTCTCCCCTCAGTTTTGTCAGACCCATAGCAAGAGGGGAGTCTCCATTGTACCGCATGGAAGACAGAAGCTCAGCCTTTTGTCAAGGGTGCAATCCACAATGTCGACAGTTTTTGGCACGTCCGGTGGGACATAGGTTTTATCCAAAGAGTTGAAGAATTTTGGTGTGTTCTTCAACCAACTAGCCTTTGGAGGCTTTTCACCAACACCAATGGCGATTCTGAGTTGAATCAGTTGGTTAAGCAGTCTTGGTGCCATCAAGAAATCATATTTTTGGTATTTATAATTCCATTGCTCAGCATCATGGCCCTTGTGTTCCTTCATATAACTTTGATCAAGCTTAGGTTGTTCATGGAATCACCTCAAGCAGCTCTCCTAGTTGCCCTTCAACAATAAGGGAAGTAACACTGGAATTTGAGAAGCAAGTGATGGAGATAGATAGATTGGATGAGCAGTATAGATATCAGCAAGAGCTTCTGTACAAAGAGGAGTGTTTGTTCAGGCAAACTCAGGCCTTGCAATCCATGAAGGAGGAGGTAGCAAAATGGAACAGTCCATTCATTCAAGGCAATCAGCGTTGTGTGCCTTCTCCCATTCCAAAGCAGCCCCCTCCTATTCTAAAGAAAGCCCCCTCTTGTGCACCAAATCCTTTCTACCAAATAGCACTTGCTCACTCTAGCTCATCTGATGCAGTAACCACTCCTGCTCTTAATCCCTTGCACCTAGCTTTCCAACATCAAAGGGCATTAGAGAAACCTCTCATGGAGACTAACCTTCTCAATTCCTTAGATTGTGAATCCTCCTTTGAAGGAAATCATCCTATGCCTTTTAAAAAACAGCACGTCTCTATTCAAGAAATTCTTCCTGTGCATCAACAGTCTCTTCCTAGTCTTCCTCAACCTCCTCAAGTCTTTCAACATGATGTCAAGATTCCAAGTTGGAGGAGAGAATACCATGAACCAGCTCAGGGCCTTGGAAATGATGAAGCTGCTCCTGCTCATGGTGATCCTCATGAGCTCCAAGAAAGACTCTTTCAGGAAAATCTAGCTAAGTAAATTGAGGAATTAGAGGCAAATGTGAGATTGCTTAGTGAAAGAGAGATGGAAGTTTCAGACCTTAGAGAGGAGCCTATGCCAAAAGACACCCCTTCTACCAATCCTCAAGCTAATTTCGATATTGAAGTGTTGGTCACGTGGAGAGTAGAAAATCAAGTGATTTTGGCCCAAGGTCCGCCCCCGTTTTCTCATAAGTTTTCAAAAAAATACCCTACTTTCCATTCCCAACCTGATTTTGACAATCCTTGTGTTCCACCTCCTTGCCTGGTAAACGAAGAATGTTTCTCTTGTGTTGAGGAATCCATCTTGAAGGAAGCAAGTGAAGAGGAGTATGCTCAGTGCACAACTGATCAGGAAGACTTCATGAGTGCAGATGAGGAGGAGATCACCATAGGTACCACCTTTGATGAACAAGAAGACAAGTCACAAGCTTTTGCCTCTATCTTTGATGAGGAAGACATGATCTTTGACTCTTTTCTCACTTTGCAAGACGTCATGGAGGAGCATGGATAGATTCTTGATCATGTTTTGAATAATTTGTTTGAAGTCATTGGGGCAGGTTACACTCTTCTTCAAGGAGGCTATGAGCTGGCTAAGGTTGGAGAAGGTGGCATTGGGACGCAAATAAGTATGCAAAGGGGCTGCAAGCTTTCAGATTTATCCTTTCAAGAGGTTGGTGAATCTGAAGATGATATTTTTGAAGTCATCAAGGAGGAGCCTGTTTTGAAAGAGGCAAGTGAGGAAGAGAGGATCCAATTTGCAGCTGATCAAGAAGCTCTCATGGCTGACAATGAGGAAGAAATCATCATGGATGCTCCTTTTGAAGACATCATCAACAATGGAGAAGACACAGGTCATGCATACATGTGGATGTTCCAGCAATATGAAGAGGAAAGTAAGCATGGTGAGATCTCTCCTCCCTTGTTTGATGAACTTCCTTGTTGCTTTGATGAGGAGGATGACCATGCCATGGAACCCGAGTTGGAGGAGGATCAGGGGGATGTCTTTGAACAGCTAGAGACTCTGGTTTTTGAGCAAGAAAAGGAGATGCCTGTCCATCTTGAGGAAAGCTTTGAAGAAGAGAGCCTTGAGCAAGAAGGTGATGTTCTGTGGGATGAGCAATCAGTCTGTGATCTCATTTCAGACATCATAACAGTCACCTTTCTTCAAGAAAGTCATGATGAAGTAGAGGATCAGTTTGACAGGGTTTTCAATGAAGCAGAAGGGGACAAGTCAATCCATGATGCATATCAAGGGACTTATGGTGATAAGCTAACAGCAATTGATTTCTTGATGAAGCACACCAGCATGAAGGACCAGCATTGGACAAGCTTCCAAGAGCAAGATGAATACATATATGTTGGAAGCATGTTTGACCCTGGTTCATTTGGATACAAGCCAATCAAGGTGGCAAACAAGAAGAGCAAGTCACCAAGTCTCCTTTCCATCCAGCCATTTGTCTAGCACCATAAGTTTTCTTGCCATGAAGGAGACTTAAGAAGTTTTCTCTTTGATCCAGGAGGGAGGCCAATATACCTGGTTAGCTGTACACAGTAGTTTTTTTTCAGTTTTTCTTTCACTGTTTTCCCTAAGTGCCATTTGCACAGGTGTAGTGTTTTTTAGCCTTGTTAGGTGTTGTTTTTTCCTTTTTGCTTGAGGTAAAGCTTTGTTGGTTCATAGGTCTTTAAAACGCTGTTGCTAACTTTTTCAAGCTGCATCCTGACTCCATGCCCAATGGACTTTGAGGCTACCAGTCTTCTTTAGCATAACATGCATGCTTACCCTGGGAATCGCCAATTTGTTGACCATTTTTTTGGTTCTGCAGGCCAAAAAGTCGGTCTCCTTCCTTCTCTGCTATCTTGAGCAGTCAGTCTTTGATGTATCCACCTTTCTGCAATTGTGCTTTCCCCCTTTTTGAACATGCCTATTTCTGTAAAGAACCAAATGACTTGAGTCTTGTAGACGTCTCGGGTTGATCCACAGAGTTTTTTCACTTTGGGCAATCAATTGCACAAGCCTTTTTGGCAAGGAAAGAGACCAAAATTTGAAGGCACATTTCTTAAAAAATTGGAAAAAGTGGTTCAACGTCGGGGTTCAATGATATGAAATAAACTACACAGACCAACCAACAGTCACATGATCTTTCTAGGAGCTTTGAACTTTGAACTTAAAAATATTGAAATATTGAACCATTGAACCATTGTTGGTTCAAGCGGTTGGTTCAAGCAATAGGTTCAAACAGTAGGTTCAATGATACATTAAATTCACAAGTGAATTGAGTGAACACGACTCCTTGCATAACATAGAGTATTGAACTATTGAACCGTTGAACCGTTAAACCATCGAACTCTGAAAAAAGGTTTAGGTTCAATCGAAAGGTTCAAAGTCATAATTGAAAATCCCGAAATGGCCTAAGCAGTTCGCAAAAGAGGCAACAAAATTTCTTCAGAGGGAAATTATGGACCCAAAAGTGCCCTTGCAGAGGGCAGGGAACTTCACTTGCGGAGGGATAAAAGAGAAGGCCAAAAGGTAAGTTTTCTTCAAAAAATCTACGGCAAAAGGAAGGATTTCCTTTGGACTTTTGTCCGAAGAATAAATCCAAGGAAGATAAATGTGAATTCCTTCGGACAAAATGCCCGAAGGAATTCATTCAGACATTTTGTGCGAAGAAATTTACAAAGCAAGGAGCGAAACGGAAGATTACCCTTCGAAAAGAAATCCGCAGCAAAATGGCAAAGGCAAATTCCTTCGGACTTTTTGTCCAAAGGAATTTGTCCGAAGAAAAAGACCGGCCAAAAGGAAGAGACTGTCGAGAAAGGAGCCCGATGAGCCAAGGATTGACAGAAGATAGCCTCGAGGGCCGAAAGAGCCAGGAAAAGACAAAAGCTGGGAAAAGACAAAAGCCAAGAGTGAACTCAGTGACCCGCCGAGAAAGGAGCCCGAAGAGCCAAGCACAGACACGAACAAAACAGCCCAAGTGGTAAAAGAAGCATTGGCAGAAGAGTTATTACAGCGGTTGGAACAGTCCTTAAGAAATGGTCATCAAAGAGCGCGAATAGTGAAGGCGCGGCTTGTTTTTCCTCATTTTGCATTAATGAGCAGACAATTGCGTGAGCATCTTTAAGAAGCGGTCTTGTTTTCAAACAGAAAGGCATGACCCATGCTTTTATATGACATTTAATATGATTTAAATGCCAAAGTCAAGACTTGGACTGCCGCAGCATGGCTTCCTTCACCGGACCTCCTCTTCCCAATGAATTAAATGCAGCCTGGGTCACTTGTGGAAACAGGCGCCTTTGCTTTCTCTTTCTCTATATATTGTAAACTCTCATTTGAGAAAAAGATCTCTCAGCTTGTATGGCGAAGCCCTGTAGGATTTTACCTTGAATCAAGACAGCATTTTTCCCTCCATTTTGAGTTTGCACTTTTGCATATGTCTATGGTTTTGTCTTGTGTTAAGTCATTTTCTTTCATGCTTTCATAGAATGATTCCAGCATGTCTAGTGTATTGTGAGTTCTTCTTTTGCAGGTCAGCCAAAAGTGTTCACAACAGAGTATAGGTGCATGTGAACAGGATGCCATAGTGTGTCTTAGAACACCTCTGGTAGTTATTCCTCCCTGTATCTCCAAAGGACCCCTAGCTTACTGATGCAAAAGAGTTTCTCGTATCAAATGAAGTGTATATCAGCTTGTTCTTGGTGTAAAGTGTATGTCAAAGCTAAGTCGATCAACCATTTTGGTATATCACTACTTTAGTTTAGGTTCTATTTTCAGTATCCTTCTCTCTTTTCAACCCTCCCCTTTTATATATTAGCAGTAGTAGTGAAATAACTCAGAGATGCATCAAAGAGAGCTAGCCCTTATCTAGAGATTCTCCCCTCAGTTTTGGCAGACCCACAACAAGAGGGGAGTCTCCATTGTGCCACGTGGAAGATAGAAGCTCAGCCTTTTGTCAAGGGTGCAATCCACAGTGTCAACACTTTCTCAAGTGCCAGATTCTTATCTAAAGAATACATTGAAGATGGGGATGATTCATGGCTTATTCTTGATATCGAGGCCCTTATTTCTCTAGAAAAACAATACCCCTAAGTCCAACAAATGATGGAGAACATGCATTATAAAGGGAAAGGACTAAGCAAACAAGAGCAAGGCCGACTTGAACCCATCATGGTTCAAGAATATCTAAAATATTTTGGTCTAGGTACGGACTATATGATGATGACCCAAACAATATCATTGTGGATTCTCTTTCAATCCCTGGAACGTCTCTTCCTGACGAAGATATTGAAACAAATTCCACTTGTAGTCGCTTCGAGGAGCTCGCTGCCACTAACCTTTTCTCAGACACTACCATCTCCACCATCAATATTTCCCTCCGCTATCCATCACTATAGACTGGGATTCAAAACAAGAACCTTCTTTTGACATGTTTCAAAACAATGAAGCAATTTAGGGAAATTATGGGAGCTAGAGATTTCATGCCATCTGGTAACCATAAAAAGAGCTTTTCTAAAAATCTTTGTCAATCCACATACTTCGGGGAGCAACAAGAACCCCACGATCAAAGTGATGAACATTTTGAAGAAGAGCTCCCTAAAGCACTAGTGGAACTTCCACATGTCCCATTGGAATCAGAAGAATATTTTGACATTGACACAAAACTCCCAGATTGCTTCGCTTCAGATGTTCTCAAAAAATCATTGCCTCCTTATTTGCAAGAACAATCATCCTCTCTTATTGAGGATGTGATGAAGTCAACATTGGGATGGATCAACATCCCAAAATAGTTATACTGGGGGCATCTCTCACACCAAAAGAATGTGAAGATATTATAGAGTTGCTGAAATAATTTATTGACATATTCGCATGGAGTTATGCTAACATGCCTGGATTAGATCCCTCATTGGTAGTACACCACTTGGTTCTACATCCAAATGCAAAACCGATCAAACAGAAATTATGAAAAATGCACCCCAAAGTGGCGCTACTAGTCAAAGAGGAATTACAAAAATTCTTGGAAGCTGGTTTTATCTGCCCTATAGATTACTCTGACTGGATTTAGAATTTGTACAGACTTTCAAGATATAAACAAGGCATGTCCAAAGCACAACTTCCCACTTCCAAACATCGACATGATTGTAGATTCAACTGTTGGATATGAAATGCTCTCCCTCATGGATGGTTTCTCTAGATATAATCAAATCAAAATCACACCTGAAGACCAGCACAAAACAACTTTTATTAGTCCATGGGGAACATTTTGCTATCAAGTCGTGCCCTTCAGCCTTAAAAATGCAGGCGCAACCTATCAACGGGCCATGAATGTCATTTTTCATGACATGATGCATGGCATCATCGAGGATTATGTGGATGAGATTTTGGGGAAGTCTCGCCTAAGATCTAAACACCATGCAGTCTTAAGAAGGATTTTTGAACAATTGCGAGAGTATAAGGTCAGGATAAATTCCAAGAAATGTGTATTTGGTGTCACTTCAGGAAAATTATTGGGATTTATAGTTTCAAGAAGAAGCATAGAAGTAGATCCAAAAAAAGTAAAAGCAATCACATAAATGCCTCTACCCCACAATCTCAAGCAGCTCTGAAGTCTTCAGGGCAAACTACAAGCCATACGGCGGTTCATTTCTCAGCTTGTAGATAAATGTCACCCCTTCACCCATCTACTGAAGAAGGGGACTACCTTTAACTGGAATTTTGAATGCCAGCAAGCTTTTGAAAATCTCAAACAATATTTGGCTAATCCACCTGTATTGTCACTACCCGTCTCGGGAAGACCCTTGCTCCTATACATTTCAGCAACCCATGTGCAATTGGTGCCCTTCTAGCACAACACAACGATCAAGGTAAGGAGCAAGCTATTTACTATCTCAGTTGCACATTAATATCTTACGAGCTTAACTATACACCAATAGAAAAGGCATGTTTAGCCATACTTTTTGCCTCACATAAGCTTCGGCATTACATGCTGAATAATCAGGTACAACTCATTGTTAAGATTGATCCCTAGAAATATTTATTGTCCAAATCAGCTCTTACTGGGAGAATGGCAAAATGGATAGTGTTGCTTAGTGTGTTTGATATTGAATATGTCAATCAAAAGGCTATAAAAGGACAAGTTATCGCGCATCAATTAGCCGAAGCACCACTTGAAGCGATTGAGCCCCTTGAAACAAACTTCCCAGATGAATCTATAATGAATACTTCACAATCAAGTAGTTGGAAATTATATTTTGATGGCTCATTCACCACGCATGGATCAGGGGTGGACATCCTCCTCGTCACCCCACAAGGTGATCTTATTCCGAAATCTTTTCGCCTTGCCTTCCCATGCACTAACAACCTTTCTGAATATGAGGCCTTGATAGCCAATCTTCACCTAGCTATTTAGTGGAATATCCAGCACTTGCAAGTATTTGGTGACTCAATTAATAATCAAGCAAGTCAATGATGAATTCCAGATGAAGGACGAAAAGTTGCTCCTTATAAGCAGATGGTGGATCAGCTAAAATTAAATTTTCAATCTATTACATTTGAACAAGCTCCATGGGGAAACAACAAAGCAGTTGATTCCATGGCTACCATTGGCTCCCTCATTGATCTCCCTGAAGACATTCTGGAAAGGAACTTTTTAATTGAGCATCTGATTATTCCAGCCCATCAGTCTATGGCTCCTTTTCAAATTTGTACAATTAACGATCCCAATCTCCCTTGGTACCATGATATTTACAGGTACCTCCATGACAACGTCCTCCCTCCTAACCTCAACTGTCACCAACGTAAAGCCTTCATTCATTGCACCTCCCGATACACCATCCTTGGTAGCACGCTTTATCGTAGAGGCTATGATGGAACTTTGTTGAGGTGTCTGACATCGAAAGAGGCTTCTCAGGCAATCAAAGAAGTTCATGATAGTATCTATGGCAGGCACATCAGTGGAATGGCCTTGGCCAAGAAACTCCTCCGAACTGGCTATTATTGGCCAACAATGGAACAAGATTCTTGTCAATATGTGCGAAAATGCATGGCCTATCAGAAACATGGAAACCTCATTCATGCTCCTGCATGGGAATTACAACCTATCATGAGTCCATGGCCATTTTCCATATGGGGCCTTGATTTAATTGGCAAGATTAATCCGACTTCATCAGATGGTCACAAGTTCATTAACACGGCAACGGAGTACTTTACCAAATGGGTAGAGGCGATGCCACTCACTTATACAACAGGCCTTCAAATCTCCTAATTTATTCTCAATCAGAGCATTTGCCGCTTCGGCATACCTGCCAACATCATTGTAGACAACGGCAAATCCTTCAAAAATTAGGAAGTTGAGGCCCTATGTCACAAAAATCACATCACACAACACTTCTCTCCCTATTATCCCCAAGGCAATGGACAAGCAGAAGCTACCAATAAGAACTTCATCAAAATTCTCAAGAAAATAGTCAATCAAGCAGGCAGAAATTGGCACACACAATTGTATCCAACGCTATGGTCTTATCGCACAAGTCTCCGCACACATATTGGGGCAACTCCATATGCCTTGGTTTATGGGATAGAAGCAATCTTGTTAGTAGAAGTCGAGCTTCCCTCCCTTCAAATCTCATTGAGGGGCATTATCACCAAACATAATTGTAGGCAGGAATGTCTGCAGGAACTGGAACTTCTCGATGAGAAACATCAGAAGATCTTGGAGCACCTACGAGCATATCAAAATAAACTTAAAGGCCAATACTGTAAGAAGATCCAATCCAAGGAATTTGAAGTTGGTGACCTAGTCTTGAAAGAGAATCAGAAAAACACCAATGCAGACAGAGATAAGAAAAGGAAATTTGAAGCTAATTGGTTAGATCCCTATATCATCGTTGCCAAGTTCGGATCAGGAGCATATAAATTGGCCACGTTCGATGGAGAAGAACTTGATGACCCCATGAACATCATGCATCTGAAGCACTTCTACACCTAAACAGGATTCATCATCCTCCATCTATGGGACATCCTGTATCCACTCCGTCCATCACATCTCCTTAACAATCCAATAGTACAATTAAAAAAAAAAACTGTCCAATGGTGGAAACTAGTCTTTTGGCACCTTGGGCAAGTACCATGATGAAAACCGGTTTTCGGCATTATGGTAAATAACCTATTTCTGATCTTGGTCTTAACAGTGGGCATCCATCAGAAGTCTTTATGCAGCAACAAGAGACAGGAGTTTTTCAATCATAGAAGTCATTGCTTGTTGAATAATGGGGTTGTTTGCTGGGGCAATCCTCTAAAATCTCTTATCCATAGCTATTGTCTAAATGTCCCTAAGTCCTATCACATCCTCTTGTCCAAACACAATCCTATCATCCCACCATATCCTCTTTGACAAGCGTGTCTCCTTTTAGCCTCAAGATCAAATCTCGTCCCCGTTGGCCCTTTGTTGTCTCTAAGATCATGGTTCACACCTTCCCACTAACGTTGTCATTGTGGAAGGGTCAAACATAGGTTTTCTGCTTTGGGAGTTTAGCATGCATTATGATATCGAATCTCGAAGGGTCACCTTAAACCCCATATGCGGTTATTTCTGGACTTGGTTGGAATCTTGTTCCGACATATGATAGTTCTGGGCATTATATACCCCGTGTACATATCCCCTAATCATCACTAGGCCCATTGTCTATAATCACATCATTATTATCAGCCTATATTATCGTATGATTGTCTTATGTGATTGTCTGTTTGTTTTGCTTGTGTGTAATTCGTTTGGTTAATTATGTACATGTTGCATTGCTTTGTTTATTTAACAAGTCTTGTTAGCATTATAACTCTTGTTAACTTTTATGGAAACAAGGATGGTATTGGTGGCGTCGAAACATTTGCTCGGATAAGGCCACTTTTCAACAGAGTTCCCACGCACTGTGAATTTAATGTATCCTTGACTCTTATGTCATTGGTACACACATACTCACAAGTGCAACAACAAAAATGGATTGCAACATCTACATGGCTCAAGACTTTCCATCACTCATTTCATTCCCAACATCCCTTGGGCAGGGGGATTCAACTAAAGCCATATTATAAAAAGCCAAACACATTTTTATTACATTACTCCCAATTACAAAAACCACACACCATTCAACTATCTAAACACATCTAACACTACCACAACACTCACACTACAAATATCTGGTTGTTCTACTAACAACCAGTGCACGGCCAACTCAAGCCCATACCTACCCCAATCATGGCCTGGAAGGTACTCCAATCGATTCAAGGTTCCCACCAGCCAACCACCTCGTCTAGATTCCATAGAGCCTACATCGCCAGCTCCCCCGGGGACAATACTGGCTTGAATGTCCAACTTGTCCATAATAACAACACATCCCAAATGGCGTCGATCTTTGAACCACCTCCCTCGTTCCACTAGTCGCATCATCCTGCTGCTCTCATCCAAGATCCGCTCCCTCTCGATTCTCCTGCAAGATCCCCCTCTAAAACAACAGGATGCCTCTAGGTTCTACAGTGCCTTGGGTGCATCTCCTCGCCCGACACCTTATGCAGCAAAATCACCACATTCTACAAGGTGGTTGGAGTCTCGACTCCTCCAGTTGCTGATACCGTAATATCACCTCCAACACGTCCATCACTTGGTGCAGTGTCTGGAACACCTGGACATTCACCTCATAAATCAGCTCTGACAGTGGTACTGGTCTACCCTACAACATCCTTAGAGTCCCTGTCTACTTGCACCTACTCTCACTATGTGAATAATCGAATAAGCTTGTATTGTGATGAAAATGCCTTACCTCCCCATGTGTTATATAACACTCACATCCCCACAATCCTCGATATCACTTTCCCACACCTATCGACAAGACAAATCCCAATAACGGTCATTTCCTCTACCTAATAGTATCCCCACTCATCGAGGGCCATCACATCATTTGTCAGTTGCTTTCCAATAATTTTTTTTCCATGAACCCACATACTCGTCATAACCATTCCTATCATTATCTTCTCACCTATCACTATGCATTCCACATCATATTATTCCACAACATAATAAAAACAACCACATTCTTCTGTATTCTTATTAACCTATTATTCATCATTACATCGTATTCACATAACTTCATTACAACCTCTTTTTGCATCATTCTATAATTACATATCTTTGCATTTGAGCCACATCTCTACACAAGGAATATATCCTACCTTACATCCCACCTTGTGATGGTGGCCTCGGTGATGGATGTATTGACTGGCCTGATGACCTGGAACTTGGTGTCCTCTCAGATAGACTAATTGCCCTATAGGAAGGATCCCTATGACCTGTTGGCACTGCATGCTCATATAAAGCCCTCCAATACTATGTCTCCCATGCCATCCTCACCACCTAGGTTGTCACATCTTCAAACCCTAGGGCATCCAATAATATCCGCTCCATATTTTAATCGATCCCCAATGCCTCTACCTCTTGTTGCTCTAATCATTCCTGCAACTGCATCCGGTCAACCCGTATTTGCTTCGTCTGTTCTTGCAACACCCCAATTTGCGTCTCCCGATGATTCACCTGCTCTAGCAATGAGGTAACTTGAGCCAATACTGCTATTTGCATATCCCTACGAATAATCTAGCCTTGTAAATGTGCAACTTGGCACTACAAATCTAGTCGTTCCCTTCATGCAGCTACTAACTAGCTCACACAATCCCCAATACCACTGTTGTTTCCGTTTCTCCTCCCATGCCTCCGTGGATGGTACACATTCCTTAGCCAGTGACCATGTCTCCATCTCCGCAACCATCTCGATGCACTTGCTACCACCATCGTCCTCTCCTGCACTTGATCCACCTGCAATACACGCACACATAACAGTTAAATGGCATCGTCACTTAACATAGCAAACATAAACATATATCCTAAAACCTCCCCAACCAAATTCAATCCTCTGCCTCCCCTATTCCCTGACGCGGATTTATTTTCTCACCCACCTAATCATGACCTCCAATGCCACCTACCACACGCAACAAACCCCTCGACATGCAATTTTATTCTCTTACAACGCGGCTGCACCTCCTTTTCCTCACCCGCATCCTTGCACGACTTACTGGCATGACTTCTACGTGCTCTAACCCACGATTGCCCCTAAATCGATGGCGTTCCTTCTCCTTGACCGCCCAATTACTGCTCAATACAACTCCCTCCCAACTCCTTGGCTTACCTGCGTGATCCCTAATCCCCCTTATCGTGGTCCTCCAGCCCTAGTTCGCTACCTATTTATTCTTATAAACATACCTATAAAACCAATCAAAACCCAATAACACAATCCATACCTGGTTTTAGCTTCCACCTCGATGTCAATCCCACTGCCCCGCCTCATCACCATTCCGCATGCCTTGATCTTCTGCCATCGACCTATGCGACAAGCTCCCTCTTCCAACACGTTCTAATAACTCGGCTTTTCCCCTTTTCCTTCCATGCCCTATGTCTCTTTTATGCCTTTTGATCTTTTTTATCCACCTCCAAACTGTCTTAAGTGGCAGCTAAGCCTCCGCTGCCTTCTTCCTCAGTGACCACGCTTTCCTCCCTTGAGTCATTGAGCTTGACACTGACGATGCTTTCCTCAGTGCCTAACAAGGATTCCTAATCCAAAAGTATGTGGATAGATGATGCATACACCCACCGATGAAGAGCTCGTACAAGCTCGTCAAATCCTGCCACCCGTCTTGATTATATGCCTTGCCACATAGCAAGGATGACCATTGGTGCAGCGCACTGGCAAAGTTTCACCTTCACTCCAGCCAATAAAACTTGGCTCGTAGAGATGATGGCCTTTTGCCAAAAAGCCTTTGAAGCCCCTACTACAAGACCCTTCCTTAAAACTTGGCTCGTAGCGATACCCGCTACCATTTCACTCCTACTACCCCATTTTGCCACCTTGCATGGTCAGCTTACCACCATTATTTGCCTCTTCCACCAAAACCACCTCCTCTATATCAACTCCATTTTTCGATGCCTCCACCTTATTCTTCCCTTCCTATTTATTCACTTTTCTCCCTCTACGCCTATTAATCCCACTACATATGGGATTAATCCACTTACCTACCCCTTTCACTATTGGCCTTCTTCACCTTTCGTCTACACATTGGTCACCTACTCTGCTTAACCTCTGTCATGGCACCACCGATATCCTCATCCTTCATCAAATATCTCTTTGAGCTACCATGACACTCGTCTATCCTCCAATTGAGACCCGCAGTTCTCCTCAAGATGTATCCTCTCTTGGGATAATTCTTCATACTGCAGCTCTCTCTATTGTTATGGTTGATTCCCCCTTGGGATGTGTTAACAACTGTGACACCGTCCTTCCCACCTCCTATGCGTATATCTTGGCCAGGGGCATCCTCAATCATGTTGTAGCTCATCCATCTTACCACCCCTCCACTCTTTGTCAAATCTACTTCATTTTGTCTTTATGTCTCTTGTCCCCCATGTTAGAACTACATCGCTCTGAGGTCTCTTAAGACTATGTAGGCAGCACCTGGCCACGGTTTTGTGCCTAGGGATAGCTCGGCCACTATTGATCCCACTCCCCATCGCGTCTTAGATGTATCACTCGATCTCATTACATTATTTACAGCTACACATCTCACATACAGTGGCTTATTATCCTTAATTAGTTGTCACATATCCTCTATAGGCCTTCCACCATCCCAAGCATGTGTATTTTCTTTGGGACTCATCATTAGCTCGTGGCCTATCACATCTCTTTATTTCTCAAACTGTTGTCAACCTGGAGTTGCACCCTGAAACGAAGATGTGCTGAAATGGCTAATCCTCTCTCCAATTGAAATAATGAGATCTTCTCACGAGGGTGGGCACCTCAATGGTGAGAAGAACCTCCAGAGAACGCTGGTTCATGTAAGATGTATCAATGAGGATCTCTACTCTGCGTTGCGGACTACCATGGAAAAGGGAGAAAGAAACTTGAAGGGGAAATCCTACCTAATGACAGTGATACACCAGAATGTTGATCAACCCTACTTGGAACCTTGAACATTGAACAAACAAGGGAAAAGGAAGACCTTTCATTTCAATTGATCACTATGCATAAGTATTTCATAAGGAGGTTCGATCCAATGACAAAAACGTGAGGGAAAACTACAGAGAGAGGTCTGAACAAGACACTTTGCAGCCACCTAACATCCACTTACAACTTCAACAAAAGACATATAAAACACTGAACATGACCTACATAACATGATAAGCTAACAACTAGGTATGAATCAAAATTCGAAAAGGGAGAGAAATTTACCACGTATGCAAATTGTTGAATGAATGTACACTATGCCAGCACTTGCAATCTAAAAGTACAGTCCTATTGATTAAAGAGATTACACAACTCATCAATGGCAGAGTCTGGTCTTACCAAGAGAGGGATGGAATTTACAAGGCTGAAAAACCATTAATATAGAAAATTACAAAAAGCCAAGAGATTGGCGTTGGAAAATAGAGAGGGAGTAAACTCAAACCAACTCAACCTTTACAAAAGTCTATTTTGTCTTGCATGAAAATTCCTTGCGTTGAAAAAGAAGAAGAAGACGACATGAAATCTATGAATAGATGTCTTGACTTGAAAACCAGGCAACTCCAAAACAAGAGTAGTCAAATCCACTCGAACTACTGGAACGTTTGAAAGTCTCCTCTTTGCATAAAATCAATGCAAATGCCAAATTTAAAATTACGTTTGAACCGCCAGCGCGTTTAAAGCTTTAAGACAAACGAGAGTGTGTGCATGGAATTTCTTTTGTTTAAGCTTTCCATTGTTCCACTACTCGAGTCCTCATGCAAAGCGAGCTTCTGTATAAGAACTGAAGGTGACGTGTTAGAACGGTCAAATCTGGATGTGTCTATTCCTGTTCATGGTTGTTGCATGCTCTTGTATTCTCTGGCTATTTAGGCATGTTCACCGTTGTATTTGTCTTTTCCATGAATCTTCCCTTTGTTTTCCCTTTGTTCATGCACATGTTCATCTTGTATTTCCGTCAAGTTTCTGCATCTAACATCTGTGTTTAGATTCTTCGGGTCATCTTTTCCTACGGATTCTGTTCTCTACGTTTGTCTGTGTCTTTACTGTATCTATCTTTTCTACATTAGTCTTTGCTTTCAGGCAGCTTTTCTATTCATGGACTCTTCTCTGTATTCTGTCCGGGTCTGTGCTTCCTTTGTTATGTGTTCTATCTGTTTATGGCTTTCGCAGTCACGTTCGGGCTTTTTGGTTTTCGTCCTTCGAACAAATTGTCCGAAGGACTCTCTGTCTCTTCTCTTTCCCGAGCTTGGCATTTTCTTTTCTCTTTTTTCTTTTTGCCTTTGCTTACGCTCTTACCCTGGCTTCAGGCTTTATTTCTTGCTTTTGTTTATGGCGTTCATTTGGTCTTCGGGCTTTTTGTTCCGTCCGAAGGCGTTCATTCGGCCTTCGGGCTTTTTGTTCCATACGAATTCCTTCAGACTTTTTGTCTGAAGAAAATTGTTTCCTTGTGCCTTTGTTTTATTTCTATCGGGCTTTTCCTTGAGTATATCCTCCATCGAGTCTTTTTCTGAATTCCTTCGGACTTTTTGTCCAAAGGAATTCGTCTCCTTTGGCTAACTTTCCCCGAATGGCAAGTGCCCTTTGGAAACTTTGTTTTTGTCCTTTGCTTAATGAAGGTGCCCTCCACAAGGGCTTCTGCTTCCCAAAAATGCCCTTCAGGCTTCTTGATTTGGTCCTTTTAGTCGCCTGGGTGCCTTCCGCAAGGGTAAGGTTCTTCCAAAAGTGCCCTTCGGAAGAATGAAAAAGGTCCACTTCGCTGCATAGTGCCCCCTGCAAGGGCTATTTGTCCTCAAAAGTGCCTTTCGGAACTTTTGAAAGGGCCCTGCCACCGACCAAGTGCCCTCCACAAGGGCAGGTGTCCTTTGAAAAATTTGATTTTGTCCTTCAGAACTTTTGCCAAAGTCTTCTTCGTGCTTGAAGTGTCCCCCGCAATGGCACATACCCTTCGGGGTTTTTGAAAATGACCCTTCGAGAAAAATGAAAGGTCCTCTCGCCGCCTGAGTGCCCTCCACAAGGGCAGTTGCCCATCGGGCTTTTTGAAGGGCACCCGGGTTTTTTTGAAATTGTCTTTCGGATGAATTGTTTGCGTCTTTAGAAACATAAAGTGAACCAACCCGAAGGGTACATACCCTTTGGGACTTTTGAATTGGACCTTCCCGAAGGGTAGGTGCCCTTCGGGTTTTTTCAACTGTGCTTTTCCTTTTCCTTCAGACAAAAGTCCGAAGAAAATAAACTTTGAACAACTGCCACTTAGTCATTTTTTCGGACTTTTACACAGTTTTTTGAGAGCTCTTTCTCTCGGACAAAATGTCCGAAGAAATAGTCCACCTCTTATAGCCCGAAAAAATCCTTGGGAAGACAAAATAAATAAACTTACAACTTGTATGTCTTGGGTTTTGGCTGTACGTGATGCTTAGAAGAGGAGGAAAACCCTTTCAAACTGTTGTAGATGGCCACTTGGGTGGCTGCAAATGCACATTTAAGAACCCCAAAACTGATTCACAAGACAAACTTGGCACCATAGCAAAGTTCCGAATAGTAGGGGTGACAATTTGCCCTGTGGGGGCAAAATTGTCAACATTTTTGGCGACTCAACTAGGAAGCATGCCTGCTATGCTTAAGGACCAGATCATAGATAAACTCTTGGGATCACACAATGACTGAAAACTGACACATGAATGGCCATACAACCTTGCTTTTGAAAGGACAAATTTTAGATTCAAAACGAACGAAAGGGAAACACACAAAAGCAAGGGAAACTAGCTAACAAAATAAGCGTGCAAAAGCACTTTATTGGAAAACAAGCTAAACTAATGTGTTGGAATAGCACTTGGAGGAAAGCAAAACTACTCTAGACTAACTCAACAAACCAATACACAACATGATCCACCCAGATCAAAAGGGAAATTCGTGAGCTCACTCCTTTCAAGAGATGGAACAAGTTGCAAAGCATGATATTTACCAAACATAACTTTTGTTGAAGCACTCTTCTTGTTGATAGGAGTAGTTATATGTTCATGTGCTTTGGATGATGCAGTTAGGCTTCCAACTTCCATTTTCATATGCAAGGATTAAAGATATGAATCTACGATCCAATCATCTTCCTCCCATATTCTTCTTTGTTTCATTAAGACTACAATTTTTGCCTTATTCATTGGCTGATCATAATCTGGTACATTCTCATTCAATGATTGTATTGGCAATTCAGCTGGTACACTTGGATTGGCATCTTCCTTATGATCCATTTGAGATGGCACCTTGTCAAAGTCTTCAGATCTTTGATAAGCATCCAAACATGGCTGTAACATGTCTTTAAATTCTGCCTAATGAACAGCTGCAACAGTACTCTCTTCAAGACATTTAATAACCTCTACTTGGGGTGGAGATGGACTATCAACTTTTGCACAAAAACTAAGTTATCCCAAAAGGCTTCTTCATCATGATCAACTGAAAGGACATAAAAAACGTGAGTATTCTTACCATTTGAAATATGCTGATTAGATATTTATAACTTTTGGATAGAGTCATGGAATCTCTTGATCTACTGCGTTTGCTTTGTCTTCATCTTCTGTAGAGAATGGCATCTCATCTATCCACTCAAGTTCCAGCTCATCTTGTTTTGGAAAATCCATAATAGTGTTGCTTTCTTGAAGCTTCAAAACATTGGTGAAATCCTTAAATGAATTATCAACCTGCTGTTCCATCTCATCACCAACATCTTCCATCCTAAACTCCTCAATTTCGTTCATGAAATCATGGTATAGCTGCTGCCAATGATTAGCTTCTTCAAGAGTATGCTCCATCTCACCAATGGTTGTATGTGAATTGTCTTTATGGTTTCCTTGTGAAGAAACATTTGTTTTTTACTTCATCTATATCAGCTGCAGCAATTTCTTGAGAAACCTCTTGCAACTCTTCTTCTTTGGCAACATGGAAAGTGTTGACCATTTTTTGGTCCAACAGGCCAAAAAATCGGTCCCCTTCTTTTCCTGTTGTTCTGAGCCAGTGCTTTTTGATTTTGCACGAGTTTGGAAATTTCTACGGACTCTGCAGGATTTCTACGGACTCTGCAGGTCCATTTCTACGGACTCTGCAGGTGAAGTTTCTATAGACTCCATTTCTACGGACTCTGCAGGCGAGTCTTTCGGCACATGAAGAACCTGTTCAAAGAGTGCAGGGTTTTACAAAGCTTCTTCAGACTCTTGTCCGAAGAAATTCATAAGGGAAGAGAGCTGAAAGTGGTTCAACGACATGATCTTTCCAAGAGTCAGCATCTTTGAACCATTGAACTGGTTCAATGCTTCAGTTCAACGCTTTAGTTCAATCGACAAAGTTCATCGCTTTGGTTCAATCAAATGGTTCGTCGGCTTGGTTCAATTCAGTTGGTTCAATGCTTCGGATTCACTCAGTTCATCAAACGGTTCAACGGCTTTTTGGTTCAATCAAAGGGTTCATTGGCTTGGTTCGAGCTTGGTTCAAAGCTTGGTTCGACGGTTGGTTCAAAGGAGCGGTTCAATCAAAGAGTTCAAGAGAGCCTCCCGAAGGACAAGCGCCCTTGCAGAGGGCACTTGGTCAGCAACAGTACCCTTCGGAAGGGTCGATTTCAAGAAACCCGAAGGGCACTTTTCAAAGGCCAGTCGAAGAAGCAAAGGAAGAAATCCTTCGGACTTTTTGTCCGAAGGAATTCAAAACGCGCAAAAAGACCCAAGGCAAGAAAAATAATTTCTTCGGACTTTTTGTTCGAAGGAACGGCAACAGTACCCTTCGGAAGGGTCGATTTCAAGAAACCCGAAGGGCACTTTTCAAAGGCCAGTCGAAGAAGCAAAGGAAGAAATCCTTCGGACTTTTTGTCCGAAGGAATTCAAAACGCGCAAAAAGACCCAAGGCAAGAAAAATAATTTCTTCGGACTTTTTGTTCGAAGGAATTCCTTCGAACAAAAAGTCCGAAGAAATTATTTTTCTTGCCTTGGGTCTTTTTGCGCGTTTTGAATTCCTTCGGACAAAAAGTCCGAAGGATTTCTTCCTTTGCTTCTTCGACTGGCCTTTGAAAAGTGCCCTTCGGGTTTCTTGAAATCGACCCTTCCGAAGGGTACTGTTGCCGACTAAGTGCCCTCGAATTCCTTCGGACAAAAAAGTCTGAAGAAATTCAGAAAGGAAGCCGCGAGCCCAGAAAGCCCAGGGAAGAACTCCGAAAAAGTGACAAGGCAATTCTTGCGGACTTTTTGTCCGCGGGAAAATCCCGTGGACAAAAAAGTCCGAAGGAAAGGAAGCGCAAAAAGAAGCCGAAAGAAAGAAGAAAGCCGAAGAAAGTCCAAGGGGTGACAGGGCCGAGGACGTCAAAGTCAAGCACGGTGAACTAGCCGTTGGAAATTCAAAAGCAGTGACGGGTGCGCAGACGTCAAATTCAAGGCGGTGAAATAGCCGTGTGTTTTTAAAATGCTTGAGCGCCAACCAAAAAAGAGCCCAAGGAACGCAGCGACCCGCCAGAAGATAGCCTCGAGGGTTGAAGGAGCCAGAAAGAGACAAAACCAGGATGAGACAAGGCAAGAAAAAGACAAGACAGTCTAAGTGGTGAGAGTGTCAACTCAAGGATTTATTCCTGCAGTTGGAACAGCATTTGCCAGGTGGTCACCAAACGGCGCAAACAGTAAGCAGCACGGCTTGTTTTCTCCAGTTTGCATTTATAAGCAGACAAGCCGCGCAAATGCCTTGAAAAGAGCAGTCTGTTTGCAAAAAAGAGGCGCGTCCATGCTTTTGCATTAATGTTGGGACGCCAAAGTCAAAGCAGGAGCCGACAATCAAACGGCTTCCTCTTCCCAAGGCTCGGGGTGCACATGGACCAGCTTGTCAAGAGCGCCAAAGTCTTTTCCAAAGCGGCGCCTTTACTTCTCCTGTTTTCTATATATTGTAAAACTTCTCATTTGAGAAGGTGTCATTCCCCTTCTCAGTGACATCTCTCGGAGCACAGGATTAGCCTATCATACGACCCTCGTAGGCTAATAGACTGGATAGAGGGTCGCATAGGAGCTTGGCTCAGCTTCAGTTGGCAGAGTTTGATCAGTTGGTTTTCGTTTGGGCTCGATCGGAGACTTCTGGCAGAAGTTACTATTTTTAGCAGTTCTTGGTGGTCAGAGTGGGACCCCTGCTATTTTTAGCAATATGGGTTGGCAGCATTCGAAATCACTTCAGTATATGACCGCTTCAGACGGTTCAGTCATCGGGTGAGTAACGAGGGAAATATTAATATTTAATTGTATTAATTAAATATTAATTATGCGAGACAATTATATTAAGTTATAATTAAAATTTATAACTTAAGTGATTTTAATGCTGAGGGGGCGCCCATCATCAGGAAGGGGCCAAATTTAAGATTATTTTATTATAAATTTGGCCTAAACTATGGAAAGATTAAAATATTAAAGTGCGAATTTTTAATTAAAAGCCCTATTATGGAGGAAATCGCACCTCTTTGGTTACTTATGCATTTGCCTTGGGAATCATGCCATTATGTCATTTTGGAGAATTGAAAATTGATCAACTTTGCTCTGAGCAAGAAGCTTCAGGGTTTCAAGTTCGAATTCCTTGGGGAACGTGCCATCTCCATTGGAAGCAATTCAGAGGGTGTGAAATAACACCTGATTTATTGCAACAGAGGTTTCTTCATTCAGGAGAAATCATTGATCTTCAGAGGACATTCATTTACAGGTTTTCAGCAGAGTTATTCATTCAACAGACAGGGTTTTACCTAGGCGCCTATTTTTGGAGATCTAGAGAGTCACAAGGTAGGCCGTACAACATCATTAATTGCTGGTTTTGACCCAGCCGTACTTGTACCTGTCTGTACTATTAACCAGCAGGCCGTACCTTCTTGTCATTGGGAAATACGCCTTTCTTCTGGGCTTGTTCTTCCTCACTTTGGAGCGCAGTTGTATTGGGGGCAAGCAGAGATCACCAGTTTCAAAAAGGGATGTCAAACATATGCAGCCGTACCATCTCCAGCAGGGCATTTAATGCTGTACCAGAATAACCAGGTTTTTAATATATTATTGCTTTTTACCTTATATGCATCTGGTTTTAATTGTAATCGATTCAGGAAGATTTTATATTAAAGGAAGCTTGGAGTTTGCAGTATAGTATTCAATATACAGAGTTAGATATTTTTATAGAATTTATTTATCATTTTATGCAAAAATCGCATTTCCTTCAAATACCGGCAAAAAACCCAAAAACATAAAAAAAATTCAAAAAATTCAAAAAAAAACCAAATAAACAGTCAGTTGTCAGAATCAGAGGGAACTTGGGGTTCCTATAGTGGTATCAGAGCTAAATCCTGCCATCCTACGGGTTTAGCTATCTTATGCAGCCAGATCAGATTGGGTCACCCAGGTATTACACGTGCAGGCGAGCCCTGATTGACAGGCAACAGAGTTTGAGCAGGCAGCCGGGAAATATGGCTGACAGAACAGATATACCTAGGATAGGACATAATGACAGAGATCAGGAGGGTGCAGAGTTCATGCATACACTCAGAGATCTTCGTGCAGGGCAACGACGGTCCGATGATGTATTGCAGCAGGTGGCAGCGGCACTGTAGAGGTTGGGTACTTCGAGGAGACCGTCACCTAACCGTGACGATGACAGGAGTGATGCAGGGTCACGGAGGGCTTACTAGGACAGCGTCGCGAACAGCAGATAGGCCTACTAGGCCCACTTTCACGAGACAGGAGCCCGGCGAGGCTATACCAGATGAGGAGCATGATGAGTTATTCGCTGATACCCTTATGGCAGCTCATGAAGAATGGGAGTTGGTACCGCCTGTGGTCAAAGAGATGATCACTTTTGACCGTTTTATTACACAGAGGCGAGAGCACAACAGATCTCGACAGGATAAGAGACCTCGTCAGTAGAATAATGATCTAAAACATGCTACGAACCGGCTCACATTGGCGACGTTCGATGGTAGTGGTAAGATGACAGCCTAAGCTTGGATTAGCAAGCTTGATACCTTCCTTACACTGCGCCCGATGGCTGAGAGTGACGCCATTAGATATGCTACATTGCATCTTGAGGGAGTGGCCTACGACTGGTGGCACCATGGTATGGTGACTTTACAGCATGACAGGATCACTACATACCAGGAGTTTGTGGACAGGTTGGTTGAGCGCTTTGACAGGAAGGATCCAGAAACTTACTTCCGAGACTTAGCACAGTTGAGGTAGAGTGGCAGTGTAGAGACCTATATAGGTGACTCCCAGAAGTTATCCGTTATGGTCCCTAACATCTCAGAGAGGCACTTGGTAGTACTCTTCATGGAGGGGTTGTCGGAACCATTGCGAAGTTGGATCAAAGCTTTTGATCCTCCTTCGTTACAGGAGGCGATGAAGAAAGCACGAAACATGGAGTTAGCAGCACCATCGAGTAAATTCAGCTCCAGAGGTTCTTCATCATTCAGGAATAACAAAGGCTTTAACAGGAATAAGGATAAGTCTGATTTTAGCAAAGAAAAATCAAACTCTAGGAATGATCCAAAAGGTAAATCAGCAGCCCCACCTTTGGATCATGAGGCCCTTAATGACCTACGCAGGAAGAAGCTTTGCTTCTACTGCAAAGGACCATATGACGCCAATCACGATTGTCCTCTAAGACCTAAGGGCAAGGCAAATCGTATAATGTGGGTGTTCTATGAGGACTCGAAATCAGAGGATTCCGAACAGCAGGAGAGTTCCGAGGATTCAGAGCCAGAGGCTCCAGAGCCTAGAGTTGAGATAGAGCCCGAGCTTCAGGTACAGGAGGCCCGTTTATCTAGTATCCAGCAGGAGGGTTCTTTCAGGATTCGTGGTCTGTTGGCAGGACAGAGGGTCATTACCCTACTTGATACAGGAGCCACACATAATTTCATAGATGCTAGATTTGTTGAGAAACGTGGACTCATCACTGAGGAGTTCGAGGGCATAAGAGTCAAAGTGGCCGATGGGTACACTTTGAAATGTGAACGCATGATTAGGGATCTCCCTTTATGCTTGAACAATTATGAGTTCAAGGCAGATTACTATGTTGTTAATATGGGGGACATTGATTTGGTCTTGGGGATGAAGTGGTTACATTCATTGGATGAGGTCACACTTCGTCTCAAGGACATGGAGATCCGTTTTGATGTTGACGGGAAGACACACATACTTAAGGCAATTCGGGACAGCAACATCAAAACAATTTCTTTCCGCCGGATGGAGCGGCTTATGCGTCACGACATGGTAGAGTGGGCTGCCGAGTGTCATTTAGCACCTATACAGGAGGGACAGCAAAAGATAGAATATCATCCAGATATACAGGAGTTGAGAGTCAAGCATGACAAGGTGCTCAGTGATATTCCGCCAGGTAGACCTCCAGACAGGGGCATAGAGCACATCATTGAGCTCGAGGAGGGTGCGAAACCCGTTATGATAACTCCTTACAGGCATCCAAAAAGATTGAAGGATGAGATAGAAAAGACAATAAAGGAGTTACTGGCTATGGGTCACATTCGGCCTAGCAAGTCACCATTTGCTTCTTCGGTTGTGTTGGTGAAGAAGAAGGATGGAACATTACGCATGTGCATTGATTACAGGGTCCTGAATAAGAGGACAATTAAGAATAGATACCCGATACCGAGGATTGACGAGCTTATTGATGAGCTCCATGGGTCATGTTACTTTACTAAGATTGATTTACGGTCGAGATATCATCAGATCAGGGTCCAAGAGCAGGACATAGAGAAGACTGCCTTCCGATGCCATTGTGGGCACTTCGAGTTTGTAGTGATGCCATTTGGACTCACTAACGCACCAGCCACTTTTCAGTCTACGATGAACAGGGTTTTTCATTCATTGCTGAGGAGGTTTGTGTTGGTCTTTTTCGATGACATCCTTGTATATAGCAGGACTTGGCAGGAGCACTTAGCTCATTTGGAGACAGTGTTGAGTATCTTGGAGAGGGAGTCCTTGTACGCCAAGGAATCCAAGTGCGACATAGGGATGACCGAATTGCTATATCTCGGTCACATCATTAGTGCAGATGGAGTGCGCATGGATCCTGAAAAGATCCGCGCCATTGTTGACTGGCCTACACCGGCAAACCTGACGCAGTTGAGAGGGTTTCTCGGTTTATGTGGGTTCTACCGCAGATTCGTGAATGGGTATTCACGACATGCAGCCCCGATGACAGATTTATTGAAGAAGGGGGCCTTTGTTTGGACTTCAGAGGCACAGGAGTGTTTTGTGAAGTTCAAGGAGTTGATGACCACATGCCTTGTTTTGGCACTACCCGACTTTACGAAGCCTTTCGAGCTTCAATGCGATGCATCAGGTGAGGGCATTGGTGCGGTGCTTATGCAGGACAAGCACCCGATTGTGTATGAGAGCCACAAGCTCAGAGGGCCCGAGAGGCTGTATAGTATATATGATAAGGAGATGCTCGCGATTATGCATGCCTTAGCGAAATTTCGACAGTATCTTGTCGGCAGCAAATTTTGCATTAAAACTGATCATAACAGTTTGAGACACTTCTTAGGGCAGCGAGATCTCAATGATAGGCAGCAGAAGTGGGTCAGTAAGTTGCAGGCTTATGACTTTGATATCTCATATATCAAAGGTACACAGAACGTAGTGGCTGATGCACTTTCACGTAAGCCGTTTTTTAGCACTATGGTTCATATCTCAGAGGGTTGGAGGCATATGATAGTGACAGAGTATGCCAAGGACAGTTGGGCCTCCAGCATTGTTGATGGATCAGCAGTTGACACCAGGTATACACTTGTGAATGATTTGATCATTTACAAGCACAGGATATATTTGATCCTAGGGTCAGAAGTGAAGAACATTGTTATGCGAGCCTTTCATGACATGCCTACAGCAGGACATCCTGGATACTTCAAAACATACAGGCAGATTCGGGAGAGATTCACTTGGAAAGGACTCAAGGCAGATGTTCTTCAGTACGTGCGTGAGTGCCCTGTTTGTCAGCAGAACAAACAGGAGAACACGTACCCGGCAGGTTTGTTGCAGCCACTTCCGATTCCTGACAGGAAGTGGGAATGCCTGTCGATGGATTTTATCACGGGCTTGCCTAAAGCCCAAGGGCGTGATTGCATTTATGTGGTTGTGGATCGGCTTACGAAGTATGCCCACTTCTTTCCGATCACCACGACTTACACAGCTACACAGGTAGCAGAGGTTTTCTTTCACGAGGTATTCAGACTTCATGGGTTGCCTCGAACCATCGTGAGCGACAGAGATAGTCGGTTCCTGAGTAACTTCTGGCAGGAGGTTTTCAGACTTTGTGGGACTGAGCTCACTCCGAGCACTAGCTACCACCCGCAGACTGATGGACAGACGGAGATTGTTAATAAGTGGGTGGAAGGTTACCTCCGAAACTATATAGCAGGGCAGCAGAAGGCGTGGGTCAAATGGATACATTTATGTGAGTATTGCTATAACTCGACATTCCATATGACCATTCAGATGTCACCCTTCATGGCGTTGTACGGGTATGAGGCGCCGAGTTTCCTTGATTTGC
Organism: Torreya grandis; assembly: GCA_037957365.1. Lineage (NCBI taxonomy): Eukaryota > Viridiplantae > Streptophyta > Pinopsida > Cupressales > Taxaceae > Torreya > Torreya grandis. The sequence goes on from JARHVA010000130.1 coordinate 1,631,051, forward strand.
TATTGAGCGACAGTAGAGTGCCGAGTGCAGGAGGTTGGTTGCAGGAGAGTCAGGACACTATGAGGGCTCTCAAGGAAAATATAGCTAAGGCACAAAACCAGTAGAGGCAGTATACGGATCAGAAGAGGACGGAGAGGCATTTCGAGGTGGGTGACATGGTTTACCTCATGCTGTAGCCCTACCGTCAGTCCACTCTTAGGAAGAGTGGGTCAGAGAAGCTTAAGCCACGCTATTACGGACCTTTCAAGATTCTGAGGAGAGTTGGCGAGGTGGCTTACGAGCTTGAGCTTCCAGCAGAGAGCAGGGTACACAACGTTTTTCATGTATCACGCCTCAAGAAGGCGTTGGGTCATCGTGTGGTACCGTCTGCAGTTCTACCTCCCTTAGATGATGAGGGAAAGCTGATTTTGGTACCTGAGTTCATCCTGGAGTATAGGGAGAGACAGTTGCGTAGGAGGACTATCAGGGAGTATCTGGTAAAATGGAGAGATTTGCCTGTTGAGGATGCGACTTGGGAGAGCGAGGATATTCTACAGCATCCGGCATTGAGATTGCTTGAGGACAAGCAATATCAGGAGGGGCGGACTGTCATGTCCCCTTCTCAGTGACATCTCTCGGAGCACAGGATTAGCCTATCATACGACCCTCGTAGGCTAATAGACTGGATAGAGGGTAGCATAAGAGCTTGGCTCAGCTTCAGTTGGCAGAGTTTGATCAGTTGGTTTTTGTTTGGGCTCGATCGGAGACTTCTGGCAGAAGTTACTATTTTTAGCAGTTCTTGGTGGTCAGAGTGGGACCCCTGCTATTTTTAGCAATATGGGTTGGCATTATTCGGAATCACTTCAGTATATGACTGCTTCAGACGGTTCAGTCATCGGGTGAGTAACGAGGGAAATATTAATATTTAATTGTATTAATTAAATATTAATAATGCGAGACAATTATATTAAGTTATAATTAAAATTTATAACTTAAGTGATTTTAATGCTGAGGGGGCGCCCATCATCAGGAAGGGGCCAAATTTAAGATTATTTTATTATAAATTTGGCCTAAACTATGGAAAGATTAAAATATTAAAGAAGTGCGAATTTTTAATTAAAAGCCCTATTATGGAGGAAATCGCACCTCTTTGGTTACTTATGCATTTGCCTTGGGAATCGTGCCATTATGTCATTTTGGAGAATTGAAAATTGATCAACTTTGGTCTGAGCAAGAAGCTTCAGGGTTTCAAGTTTGAATTCCTTGGGGAACGTGCCATCTCCATTGGAAGCAATTCAGAGGGTGTGAAATAACACCTGATTTATTGTAGCAGGGGTTTCTTCATTCAGGAGAAATCATTGATCTTCAGAGGACATTCATTTACAGGTTTTCAGTAGAGTTATTCATTCAACAGACAGGGTTTTACCTAGGCGCCTATTTTTGGAGATCTGGAGAGTCACAAGGCAGGCCATACAACATCATTAATTGCTGGTTTTGACCCAGCCGTACATGTACCTATCCGTACTATTAACCAGCAGGCCGTACCTTCTTGTCATTGGGAAATACGCCTTTCTTCTGGGCTTGTTCTTCCTCACTTTGAAGCGCAGTTGTATTGGGGGCAAGCAGAGATCACCAGTTTCAAAAAGGGATGTCAAACATATGCAGCCGTACCATCTCCAGCAGGGCATTTAATGCTGTACCAGAATAACCAAGTTTTTAATATATTATTGCTTTTTACCTTATATGCATCTGGTTTTAATTGTAATCGATTCAGGAAGATTTTATATTAAAGGAAGCTTGGAGTTTGCAGTATAGTATTCAATTTACAGAGTTAGATATTTTTATAGAATTTATTTATCATTTTATGCAAAAATCGCATTTCCTTCAAATACTAGCAAAAAACCCAAAAACATCAAAAAAATTCAAAAAATTCAGAAAAAACCAAATAAACAGTCAGTTGTCAGAATCAGAGGGAACTTGGGGTTCCTATAGAAGGATCCATCTCTCAGCCTTAAGGCAAAGCTCTGCCCAAAAATCTCTTGGGCTTGTAAGGCAGAACTCTGCCAAATTTTACCTTGAATCAGGGCTCAGCATTTTTACCTCTATTTAAGCTTGCACTTTTGGATGTCTATGCCTTTGTTCTACGTTAAGTCATTTTCCTTATGCTTTCACAGGGTGATTTCAGCATGTCTAGTGCATTGTGAGTTTCTCTTTTGCAGGTTTGCCAGAAGTGTCCCTAGAGGAGTGTAGGTGCCTGTGAATAGGCTGCCATAAGTGTGTCTGAGGACGCCTCTGGTAGTTTCTTCTTCGTATTTCCACGGACCCCTAGCTCACTGATGCAGAAGGATTTCTCGTAACAAATGAAGTGTATAAGAGCTTCTTCTTGGTGAAAAGTGTATATTCGAGCTGGGTGGGTCATTTTTTTTGGTGTATCACCTTTTTTAGTTTAGGTTTAGGTTCTATTTCAGCATCTTTCTCCCTTTTCATTCCCCCCCCCCCCCCTTTTTTCATTTTATTTGTTAGTAGTAGGAATTCAGGGCCTAAAAGATACATCAAAGGGAGCTAGCCCTTATTTAGAGACTCTCCCCTCCAGCTTCACCGGTCGCACAGGCGAGAGGGGAGTTTCCATTTTGACGTGTGGAAGGCAGGAGCTCGGCCTCCTGCCCAGGGTGCAATCCACTGCGTCAACAGAAAGCTGAATCATTCTTGTCATGACCAAGTGGTGTCCTAACTGTGATTTCTTCCTCTTGATCACTCAAATCACCTTTCTTTTCTGTCTCTTTGGCTGCATCCTCTTCACTTGGCTCACAAATAAAAGGTTCTTGCTCTAAAAGTGGCATGCCAAATCCTTGAAAAAATTCAAGATAGCGAGAAAGATCTACAGAAGCTATCATAGATACTTGATTTTCTTCATGAGGCTGCTCTTCTTAAACCACCTTCACCTTATCAAAGTCTGAAATTTCCTTGTCCTCATGGACAGCTTGAACTTGAGGGATGATAGATGATGAAAAGGGAATAAAAGATGATTTAGTGTCACGAATAGGCTCTTTAATAGGCATATGAGTTGGCTCTTGAATAGGCTTTTGACTCTAACTAGGAAGCTCCCTTGGTAAAGATGGAACATGGTTAAGAACTTCATAAGAATAAGGAACATAAGAACCTTTTGTGGGCAAGTGGCTTAACTCAATTTTCTGCCTTTCCCAAACCTCCAACTTCTCTAATAAAAAGATGCACAACTGATTTATCTTCACTTGATCATTAGGCACATTTTGGCAAAGACTATTCACTTCTTCATACTGAAAATTTGAACAAACTTTTCTTGAATATGCTATAATTTTTAGCACGATCTCGTTCATTCTCTTTTGGAGACAAGGCTGCTCATATACAACATCATATCCATATGGGGAATGTAGAATCTGGTCCTTAGATTGATATGGTTCCCAAGGATGGTAAGAGTCATGCTTTTGGTAATAGGGATCATGGGAAACTTGATAAGATTCATCATAGTTTTGACAAAACTGCTGACAAGCCTAGTATGATTCATTATAGGGCTGATAAGGAAACATAGCATGGGAATTCTCTTCATACACAGCCATCAAAACTCATTCATTGTAATAAAACTGACTTACTTGAAACTATGCTCAAATTATTAGAAGTAACGACTTTGGGCTCGGAAACACCAAATATTTCATGAACACTATTGCAACTGTAATTTCACCAAGACCAGCACCAATAGGTCCCATCGAGGATGCCAAAAACTGTTGTCAACCAGGAGTTGCACCCTGAAACAAAGACGTGTTGAAATGGCTAATCCTCTCTCCAGTTGAAACAATGGGATCTTCTCACGAGAATGGGTGCCTCAATGGTGAGAAGAACCTCCAAAGAAGGCTGGTCCCTGTAAGATATATCAATGAGGATCTCTACTCTGCGTTGCGGACTACCATGGAAAAGGGAGAAATAAATTTGAAGGGGAAATCCTACCTAATGACGGTGATACACCAGAATGTTGATCCACCCTACTTGGAACCTTGAACACTGAACAAACAAGGGAAAATGAAGACCTTTGATTTCAATTGATCACTATGCATAAGTATTTCATGAGAAGGTTCGATCCAATGATAAAAACATGAGGGAAAACTATGGAGAGAGGTTGATACAAGACACTTTGCAGCCACCTAACATCCACTTACAGCTTCAGCAAAAGACATAAAACACTGAACATGACTTACATAACATGATAAGCTAGAAACTAGGTATGAATCAAAATTTGGGAAGGGAGAGAAATCTACCATGTATGCAAATTACTGAATAAATGTACACTATGCCAGCACTTGAAATCTAAAAGTAAAATCCTTCTATTGATTAAGGAGGTTACACAACTCACCAATGGCACAGTCTGGTCTTACCAAGAGGAATGGATTTTACAAGCCTGAAAAGCTATTAATATAAAAAATTACAAAAAACCAAGAGATTGGCGTTGGAAAATAGAGAGAGAGTAAACTCAAACCAACTCAGCTTTTACAAAAATCTATTTTGTCTTGCATGAAAATTCCTTGCGTTGGAAAAGATGAAGAAGAAGACAGGCTTTGGATGCATGAAATCTACGAATAGATGTCTTGACTTGAAAACCAGTCAACTCCAAAACAAAAGTAGTCAAATCCACTCGAACTGCTGGAACGTTTGAAAGTCTCCCCTTTGCATGAAATCAATGCAAATGCCAAATTAAGAATTACGTTTGTACCGTCAGAATGTTTCAAGCTTTGAGACAAACGAGAGTGCGTGAATGGAATTTCTTTTATTTAAGCTTTCCACTGTTCCACTACTCGAGTCCTCATGCAAAGCGAGCCTATGTTTAAGAACTGAAGGTGTCGTGTTAGAATGGTCAAATTTGGACGTGTCTATTCCTGTTCATGGCTATTGCATGCTCTTGTATTCTCGAGCTATTTAGGCATGTTCACCGTCTGTATTCGTCTTTTCCACGAATCTTCCCTTTGTTTTCCCTTTGTTCATGCGCATGTTCATCTTGTATTTCCGTCGGATTTCTACATCTAACATCTGTGTTTTGATTCTCCGAGTCATCTTTTCTCGCGGTTTCTATTCTCTGCATTTATCTGTGTCTTTACTGTATTTGTCTTTTCTACGTTAGTCTTTGCTTTGAAGCGGTTTTTTTTGTTCATGGACTCTTCTCTGTATTCCGTCTGGGTCTGTGCTTCCTTTGTTATGTGTTCTATCTGTTTATGGCTTTCGCAATCGGGTTCGGGCTTTTTGGTTTTTGTCCTTCGGACAAATTGTCCGAAGGACTTGTTGACAATTCTTCCACAAGTCAGATTGTCTTCCACCATTCGGAAAATTCACGTCTCTAGCCAAGGAAGAATACATTGTTTTCCTTCGCTAGTTCTACGGACTTTGCATGAAGTTTCTACGGACTCTGCAGGATTTCTACGGACTCTGCAAGTCATTTCTACGGACTCTCCCGACACTTAGGCGACAAAAGGGCCTTTGCAACTTTTCCGAAAGGCAATTTTAGAGGCCAAACAGCCCTTGCGGAGGGCAGAAAAGACAAAAAGAGCCGATGAGAAAATCCGAAAACTTCGGAAAAAGGGCGAAGGCAAAAAAGATGAATTCTTTTGGACTTTTGTCCGAAGGAATTCCTTCGGACAAAAAGTCCGAAGAAATTCGGAAGACCACAGAGACAAAAAAAGTTCGCACAAAAGAGGCCAAGGAATTAATTTGAAAGAGGCATTTTCAAGAATTCCGAAGGGCAGGGTACCCTTCGGAAGGGTCACTTTCAAAAAAGCCGAAGGGGACCTACCCTTCAGGAAGGCACAAGACCAAATCAGAGACCGTTGCAAAAAACCCGGGTGCCCTCCAAGTTTTCCGAAGGGCACGGGCGGAGGACACTTGGTCGGCGGAAGGGCACATTTCGGAGGGAAAGGCAAGGGAAAGAATCCTTCAGACTTTTTGTCCGAAGGAATTCGAAAATGGCTTGCACAAAGAGAAGTCCAAAGAAAGACAAAGAAAAACAAGCAAAGGCAAAAGAGGGAAGAATTCCTTCGGACTTTTTGTCCGAAGGAATTCCTTCAGACAAAAAGTCCGAAAGAATTCGGAGAAATATCCCGAGGAAAATAAACCTGAAGAAATTCTAAAGAACGTTCGGCCGCGCAAAAGTCCAACACATAAACCCGAAGGGTATGTGTCCTTCGGAAAAGTCCATCAGATTATCCTGAAGGGCAGGAAAGACCACGGTTTAAAAGCCAAGGGGCACATTTCGGAAAACACAAGTAAAGCCAAGACGCAAAGGAGACCTTCGGACTTTTGTCCGAAATAATTCCTTCGGACAAAAAGTCTGAAGGAATTCACAGAAGTGACAGGGCCGAAGAAAGTCTGACGGCAAAATACAAAGACGAAAAAAGCTTGAAGGAATTCGTGGGAGGTCCGAAGGAAATTGCCAAGCAGAGAAAAACGAAGGAAATAAGAAAACTAAGGGTGACGTTCCGCAGGCCGTCAAATTTTGACCGCAGGAAGTAACCGTTGGAACAGGGATAAAGCCAAGATTCTGAAAGAAAATATAAACTGGATATAATTAGACTAACACCATCCGAATATACAGAATCCCGCCAGAAATAGACACGAACAGGCAGACTAAAATTGGACAGAATGCATGCAAGCAAGGGCTATTTTCAAACTACGGTCAAAGCTTCAGTTGACTAGCTGCTGAAGTCCTGTTCGTCTCCAACCAACCCAGCTTGATCTCTTAGACCAACTCAACATGATCTCTTCGTCCAACTCAGCATGATCTATTCGTCCAACTCAGTTTTCAAACGTTACAGCTCGGCAATCAAGCAACTCACATGGAGTTCTAAATTTAGTATTTGCGTAGATTTCCATGCAAAAAGAGGTGGGCAGTTCATAACAAAGATAAGTTTGCTCCATCAAGCGAAGAAGCTTCATGCAAGGACAAAAGGGAAAATATATTTTATTGAAAGGCCAAGTAAAGCTTTGAGTTAACCAAAGTGAATCTTTCTCTTCAAGTTTCTACGCCAATCTGTGGCTTTTTGTAATTTTCTATATAATGGCTTTCAGCCTTGATTAAAAATAATCCAATCTCTCTTGCTTAGACCAGACTCTGCCATTGGTGAGTTGTGTAATCTCTTCGATCAATAAGGACTGTACTTTCAGATTTCAAGTGCTGGCATAGTGTATATTTCTTCAGCAATTTGCATAAATGGTAGATTTCTCTTCCTTCCCAAATTCTGACTCATACTTAGTTGCTAGATTATCCTTATGCAGGTCATGTTCAGTGTTCTTTATTGTCTTTTGCTGAAGCTGTAAGTGGATGTTAGGTGGCCGCAAAGTGTCTTTTATTAGACCTCTGTAATGACCCTGCTCAAATCTGGTTGAAAACTTTTGATTTTTGGTCTTGGAAATTTTATCAAACACTTCACATACAAGTGTCATATGACTGATATAACATTTTAGTTTGCTTTAATGGCTCTTTCCTTTACTTAACATCAATAAGAATGCTTGCAAGAAGAATCTAGATTGTCTAAACAATGACCTAGCACGAATGTGCAACTAATTTTGGCAATATTCCATGCATATATATGATCTAAGCCTGAGAAATGAACACCTACAGCCAACTGACATTTTTACAAACAGTTGGTATGCAAACTAACTCGCTGATAATAAATGATATCGTAATTCTCAAATGACACCAGCAATTATTATCTCCTTAATTGCAATGAAATTTCTAATACAATGCTCATAAAATATGGCCAAGACTCAATGCTACCAATTTCAACATGAACCTGATTGGAGACGCCTTCAAATGATATGAATTTCTGAGTTGTCTTCAGACTGGTATACTTCAGATCAGACTTGCATATCTTCCAAATTCCACCTCCAAATGAATATATGTCAATGCCAAAGTGTTAGGAAATGGTGGGCACCCCTTTTGGATGATATTTGATATTTTTCTGGACTCCTTTAATACAAAATCGCCCCACTTCAAAGTTGCAGACCTGCCATGGATAAACCTTCAAATCTGAAATAATCTCCACAACCTTTGGATTCTTTGGCATAAACAAAACGTTCCTTGGACTTGGGCACTCCAAATGGCACTATGCTTGATGTTGAAAACCCTCTTAGGTGACCAAAACGAACTTGGAAGTGTGGCTGTCCTCAGAAATTACAGTCATATATTCCTCCTTATTTACAGCTGTAATGGCCTTCCAAAGGTCTCCAAACAAAATAGACCTCCATTGTCTTGAGAATGTTCTCCCAGCTAGGGCGCTTCAATTGGATGTTCTTGTTGCTTCAACAAACACCTAGAATGAAAGATTAGAACTCATTGCCATGGCTGCCATGAAAGTCTTCAGATTATGCAATGTAAACCCTTGACCAAAGCTTGTCGATGATGCTCAAATGAAGAAACTGAATGTTTCCTCCTCAAAGTGCAACCCTTCAGATGATCTTTCACACCCTCAGTTATGCAATCACTTGAGAGGTATCGTTCTCAAGGATTAGACTGAAAATTTGCAGACCATCAGGCCTTACAAATGCTCAAGAAGATTCAAATGATCAAAATAAATTTGGATGCTGAGAATGAGCTCTTGCCTTTCCTTTTATTCTTTTCTTAAGAGAGCTCAAACACCTCCCTGGCCAATGTGGGATAAAAGATTTATTCCCACATTAAATTATTCACTTAACGCACTTTATTATGTTAAAGTGACTTTATTATTATAAAGTTACTTTATAACTTTATAATAATATTAAAATATTAAATAAATCACTTAAGTCACTTAAACTTTAATATCTCTCTCATCATTCATCCGATGCACGAGCCGTCTGAAGCTGTCGACTGAGGAAGTGATTCTGAACGCTAGCAATCCATACTGCCAAAAATAGCAGGGGTCCCACGCTGAGTGCTGAATACTGCTAAAAATAGCAACTCAGGCTAGAAGTGTCCGAATGAGCCTGAACGAAAGCCAACTGATCAAGTACTGACAAACTGAAGCTGAGCCAAGCTCCATCAAGAGACCCTCTAACCATGCATATTAACCTACAAGGGCTAAGAATAGGCTAAATCCACCGAACTCTAATGCTCGCAAAAATGGGGACATTACAACCTCTCTCCATCATTTTCCCTAAGGTTTCAATCATTAGATCGAACCTCTCGATGAAATATTTATGCATAAGTGATTGATTGAAGTCTAAGGTCTTCCTTTTCCCTTGATTGTTCAGTGTTCAAGGTTCCAAGTTGAGTAGGATCGAACTTCTGGTGTATCACCATTTTTAGGTAGGATTTCCCCTTTAAGTTTCCTTCTCCCTTTTCCATGGTAGTCCGCAACGTAGAGTAGAAGTCCTAATTGATACATCATACAGGAACCAACCTTCTCTGGTGGTTCTTCTCACTGTTGAGGCACCCACCCTCGTGAGAAGATCCCATTGTTTCAACCGGATAGAGGACTGGCCGTTTCGTGCACGTCTTCGAATCAGGGCACAGTTCCAGGTTGACAACAGGACTCTCTGTCTCTTCTCTTTCTCGGGCTTGGCATTTTCTTTTCTCTCTTTTTTTTTGGCCTTTCTTTATGCTCTTACCCGGGCTTCAACCTTTATTTCTTGCTTTTGTTTATGGTGTTCATTCGGCCTTCGGGCTTTTTGTTCCATCTGAATTCCTTCGGACTTTTTGTCTGAAGGAATTTGTTTCCTTGTGCCTTTGTTTTATTTCTATCGGGCTTTTCCTTGGGTATATCCTCCGTTAGGTCTTTTTTTGAATTCTTTCGGATAAAAAGTCCGAAGGAATTCGTCTCCTTTGGCTATCTTTCCCCAAAGGGCAAGTGCCCTTCGCAAGGGCTTCTGCTTCCCAAAAATGCCCTTCGGGCTTCTTGATTTGGTCCTTTTAGTCCCCTGGGTGCCTTTCGCAAGGTTAAGGGTCTTCCGGAAGTGCTCTTCGAAAGAATGGAAAAGGTCCACTCTGCTGCATAGTGCCCTCCGCAAGGGCTATTCATCCTCAAAAGTGCCTTTTGAAACTTTTGAAAGGGTCCTGCCACCGACCAAGTGCCCTCCGCAAGGGTAGGTGTCCTTCGAAAAAATTGATTTTGTCCTTTGAAACTTTTGCCAAGGTCTTCTTCATGCTTGAAGTGTCCCCTGCAAGGGCACATACCCTTTGGGGTTTCTAAAAATGACCCTTCGAGAAAAATGAAAGGTCCTCTTGCCGCCTGAGTGCCCTCCACAAGGGCAGTTTCCCTTCGAGATTTTTGAAGGGCACCCAGGGTTTTTGAAGGGCACCCGGGTTTTTTTGAAATTGTCCTTCGAATGAATTGTCTACGTCTTTAGAAACATAAAGTGAACCAACTCGAAGGGTACATACCCTTCGAGACTTTTGAATTGGACCTTCCCGAAGGGCAGGTGCCCTTAGAGTCTTTTCAACTGTGCTTTTCCTTTTCCTTTAGACAAAAGTTCAAAGAAAATAAACTTTGAACGACTGCCACTTAGTCATTTTTTCGGACTTTAACACAGTCTTTTGAGAGCTTGTAATGACCCCTTCTCGAATCTGATCTCATAATGACCGTTGGCCTATTCCTGGAAATCCGTAGGCTATTCGGAAGGTGCAAATGAGGGTTTCCTATTTTTTAGGATGTCTTTGTTCGAAGTTTTGATGGTGAATTCCTTCTGGGTTTTTTGAGAGCTTCGTGGAGGTATGTTCGTTTCAGTTTTCTGAGCATTTCCAGGAATTTACTATTTTTAGTAAATTCTATTTTTGGCAGCTAGCAGGATTGTCGCAAAGAGTTAACTTTCCCTTTTAAGTTGACTCATTCAGTTTTGGGCTTCAAAATTCGGTCTTTGCGGAATAAGTGAATTTCACTTAAAAATAATAATAACGTTATATTTTAACGTTGACCTTGGCCTAGACTAGATAACTTAATGTTATTTTAAAAAGAGGGACTTGAAGGAGGGGCGCCACATTGCATGGAAGGGGGGCGCCACTTTTGAGGATAAGCTTCAAGGAAAAGCCAATTGAAGCCTATAAAAGAAGGCATTGGGCTATCATTTGATCATCTTGGTTTTTAATGCATTGTTATGCTGCAGCTTTGGCTCTGGAACTACTTCGGGGAATGAAGGCCTCCTAGCAAGGGCATCTCTTCATGCTTGAAAGATAGCATCTAGTGGTGAATTAATCTCTGATATTTGTATTTGCTTAAGTAGTACTTTCAGTATTGCATTGTTAGTTCCTTTGATATTATTAGAATTTCAAGATATTGTATTATGTATAAGACAGATCTAGGTTTGCAGTCATAATTCAGAAAATACAAAAAAACAGGTTCTGGGTATCATCTTATTGTTTTGGGTAGGCCTAGGCGCCCCTTTGCTTAATTTTGTAGAATTTTTGGAATAAGCATTGAATTTCTAGAGGAAATCGCCCTTCTCCCACTGGGACGCCCCTTTGGGGTTTGGCATTGGTTTTTGTGTAACATTCTGGATGCAGATTTGATCAGTTTCATGATGCTAACTTGGGCGCCATACTCCAGAAGAGACTTTGCAACAGAAATCAGGAAGATTGATTAAGTTTTGCATGAGTTATGAACATCTGAAGAAATTAATAAGTGGCTGGTTTTTCTTCTTTCTAAGAGCAAATTCTGCTTATTTTTGTAAGCTGACAGTAGTACTGGCAGCCCTTCTCTATTTGTTCAATTTCCCTTTAAAATATTTAATAGTTTACAGCTCCGCCTTATGGTAGCTACTTTCCCTATTGGGTTAGCAAGCACATTCTAGGTGTAGAGCATCCGCCCTATGGTAGCTACTTTCCCTTCTGGGTAAGCAAGCACATGCTGGGTGTGGAGTAGTTTCCTTTTCAGTATTTCCATTAAAGCATTGTTATTAAGCTCACTCTGTCATATGGTAGCCCCTTATGGGTAGCACATACTTGACGTAGAGTTCCTTATTTGTAATTACTCCGTCTTATGGTCGCCCCTACTCCGCCTTGGACTGGGTAGCACATACTGGACGTTGAGTTCGTTTTCTTGCATTCAAGTGGCAAAGTTATTTCAGATTATTTGAGATTAACTTTTAATCTTGACGGAACTTGCTTGTGATGTTGTAATCCAAAATCTAAAAAAGTTGAAAAGATTTGGCTCGGAATATTTCAGTGGTATCAGAGCCACGTATCCTGCCATCCTGTGGACAAACCATCTATGAGTGACCGCGAAAAGAGATATATTGCAAGAGAAGATAAGAAAATTGCAAAACAGTTCCAGTGGTATCAAGTTCCCGAAGGTCAGACTGCTTCAGAGTTTTTGAGGGCTCATTGGGAGTCTTCTCAAGAAACAAATATGGCAGAAGGTGAGAGATCAGTAGGGGGTAACGAGAGGTTTACCAATCCTAGAAATGATAGTGGGAAGGGTAGAGAAAGATCCATAAGTCCGGAAAAGAGATTTGAAAAGAAAATGGATGCCTTAATGGATATGGTATCCCTCATGTTGGGAAAAGTGGGTCAGAACCCAAATCTCCAGACCAATTCCGGCTATAGAGGAGAGCCTAGTGCCTCAAATCAATTTGATGGAAGTGTTGCTCAACTTGTTTCAAACAACACTTACATTTCGTCAAGGCCCTTCAAACCCACCTTTTTAGCACCAGTAAATACCCAACCTGATCCTGAAGAGAATTCTTCATTTGTGGAACAATTGAGACGTGGTCATGCAGAGTATGACTCTATCCCTGAAGACATCAAAATGGACATGTCCTATAATGAATTTATTGATCATAAGAGAAAGAGTAAGGGACAAGGGAGAAATTATGATCACAGAAGACCTCCAGCACAAGGAGACTTGCATCAAGCTATCAACAAGCTAATGCTCTCCCACTTTGATGGAAGTGACAATAGTTCTGCTCGAGCCTAGATTCAGAAATTAGACAACTATTTGACCTTTAGGCCAATGGCTGAAGAAGATGCGATTAAATTCGCCACGCTACACCTAGATGGGGTAGCGCATGAGTGGTGGTACCATGGCCTAGTCACTTTGGGTCATGGATCAATCACTAGCTACAATGAATTCACCAATAGACTCATTGAGAGGTTCGAGAAGGACCCAGAAGTGCATTTTAGGGAGTTGGCGCAGTTGAAGCAGTATGGCACTGTTGATGCCTACATAGCTGAGTTTCAAAGACTTTCAGTCATGGTCACTGGAATCACAGAAAGAAGATTAGTGATCTTATTCAGCGAAGGTTTGATGGAGCCACTCAAGGGATGGATCAAAGCTTTTGATCCCCCGTCTTTACAAGAAGCAATGAAAAAAGCTAGAAACATGGAGTGGGCTGCTCCCAAAACTAAGTTCCATCCTAAACCATCCTTCCACAAGAAGGATAGAGGGAGAAGGTTTCAACAAAAGCCTTTCCAAAAGGAGTTTAACTAGCAGAAACCTCTTGGCAAAAGATTGGATTCGGAAACCATCAATGAACTCCGAAGAAAGGGGCTATGTTTCAGATGTAAAGATAAATGGTCTCCAGACCATGTTTGCCCAAAAGGAGTCAAATTCCACCAGATTGAGTATTACTCCGCTGGTGAGAGTAATTCTGATTTTTCGGACCGGCAATCTGATTCCGAAGATAGTGAAGCTGAAAGAGTCCCTGAAGAGCCCGAAAGCGAAAAAGAAAGAGGTGGTACGTTGGCTCAACTTTCAAGCTTCCAAAAGAATGAGTCATTCAAAATACGTGGGACGATCAAAGGGCAGCGTATCGTTGCTCTAATTGATACTGGAGCAACCCATAACTTCATTGATGAAGCTGTGGTGGCAAAGGAGTTGCAAACAGAAGATTTTGAAGGGTTCAAAGTTATGGTGGCGGATGGATTCCACATTTCTTGTACCAAAAGGGTTCCCAACTTGTCAATGCAATTGGACAATTACGAAGTCAAAGATGACTTTTATGTGGTGAATATTGGAGATACGGATGCTGTCCTTGGCATTCAGTGGCTGCGATCTCTTGGAGACATCTCTTTAAATTTGCAAACCATGGAACTCAAGTTTCAATCCAATGGAAAGAAGGTGGTGTTGAGAGGGATGTCAAATGGTGGCCCTCGAATTGTATCATTCAAAAGGATGGCAAGATTGATACGACATGATCAAGTGGATTGGGCCGCAGAATTCATGGTTCTTCCGACTAGTCCTGTTGAAACAAAAATAGAGCATCCACCTGATATTCAATCTTTACTCACCAAGAAGAGTAAAGTGTTTGCTGATTTACCTCCCGGACCACCTCCTGATAGAGGATCAGAACACATCATTGAGTTCAAAGAGGGAGCAAAACCGGTGATCATAACTCCATACCGGTATTCGAAGCGGCAAAAGGACGAGATCGAGAAGAATATTCAAGAACTCTTGAAGATGGGTTTCATACGCCCAAGTAAGAGCCCCTTTGCTTCTGCAGTGGTTCTTGTGAAGAAGGATGGTACCATGCGCATGTGCGTGGATTATCGTGCTTTGAATCAAAGCACCATCAAAAACAGATATCCCATACCCAGGATAGATGAGCTCATTGATGAGCTACATGGTGCCAAGTTCTTCTCAAAAATTGATCTAAGATCGGGTTACCATCAGATTCGTATGAGGGGATCGGATGTTGAGAAGACAGCCTTCAGATGCCACTATGGCCATTTCGAATTCTTAGTCATGCCATTTGGATTGACTAACGCCCCGGCTACCTTTCAGTCTTGCATGAATCGTATTTTTCAGAATCATTTAAGGAGGTTTGTGTTAGTATTTTTTGATGACATTCTGATTTACAGCAAGACTTGGGGAGATCATCTTAAGCATTTGGAGGAAGTGCTTAGTATTATGGAATCTGAGAGTTTGTTTGCAAAAGCTTCCAAATGTGAATTTGGGATGACCGAGTTACTATACCTTGGCCACATAATCAGTGCTGAGGGAGTGAAGGTGGACCCAGAGAAGATCAAGGCGGTAGTTGATTGGCCACCTCTTGAGAGCTTAACTCAGTTGAAAGGTTTTTTGGGTCTATGTTGGTTTTATCGGAGATTCGTAAAGGGGTATTCACAGAATGCTGCTCCCCTTACCGATCTTACCAAAAAGGGAGCCTTTGTTTGGTCAGAAAAGGCTCAAAGTGTTTTTGACAAGTTCAAGAAGATCATGAGTTCATGCCTGGTTTTGGCAATACCGGATTTCTCCAAGCCATTTGAGCTGCAATGTGATGCATCAGGTGAAGGAGTGGGGGCCGTCCTGATGCAAGACAAACACCCTATCGTGTTTGAGAGCAGAAAATTAAGAGGAGTTGAAAGAACATATGCAATCTATGACAAAGAAATGCTTGCTATTATGCATGCATTAGCCAAGTTCAGACAATACTTGGTGGGGAATAAGTTCGTGGTTAAGACTGACCACAATAGCCTCAAGCACTTCATGCACCAAAAGGATCTAAATGAGAGACAACAGAAATGGGTGAGTAAGCTTCAAGCTTACGACTTTGATATAGAATATGTCAAAGGGAAAAATAATATAGTGGCCGATGCTCTCTCCAGGAGACCTCATCTTAGCTCATTGAGTGAGCTTACTTCAGATTGGAGAGACATGTTGCTTGTTGATTATGCTAAAAATCAGTTTGCAACCAGCATTCTTGAGGGTACTTTTCATGATGAAAGGTACAAGGTGGTTGAGGGATTGATTTATTATAAGGGAAGAATCTTTCTGGTGGCTGATTCTAAGTTGAAGAAGAAAATTCTTTTGACTTTTCATGATATTCCAGTTGCTGGCCACCAAGGTTTTTTTAAAACATATCGACAGATCCGAGAAAGGTTTTCTTGGAAGGGATTGAAAGGAGAGATACAACGCTACATTCAGGAGTGTCCTGTTTGTCAAGCGAATAAACATGAGCATACTTTACCAGCTGGTTTACTACAACCACTCCCTATTCCCAATCAAAAATGGGAAAGCATTTCGATGGACTTCATCACAGGGTTGCCCAAAGCCCAAGGGAAAGATTGCATCTATGTAGTGGTAGATCGGTTGACCAAATTTGCTCACTTCTTCGCCATCACTAGCACTTTTTCTGCAGCCCAAGTTGCAGATCTCTTTTTTCGAGAAGTGTTTAAGCTGCATGGATTGCCAAAGAACATCGTGAGTGATAGGGACAGCAAGTTCCTAAGTAAGTTTTGGCAAGAAGTCTTCAGAATGAGTGGCACTGTGCTCACCCCAAGCACTAGCTACCATCCCCAAACTGATGGACAAACTGAAGTGGTGAACAAGTGGTTGGAAGGCTACTCGAGAAATTATGTGTCAGAACAACAGAGAACTTGGGTCAAGTGGCTGCATATTGGTGAGTATTGCTACAATTCTTCTTTTCATATATCAATTAAGATGTCTCCTTTTTTGGCACTTTATGGGTATGAGGCACCTAGTTTTGCAGATTTAGTGTTTGGTGACAACAAGGCACCTCTAGCCAAAGATTTGTTGCAGAATAGCCAGGATATAATGAAGTCCTTGAAGGATAATTTACAGATTGCACAAAATCAGCAAAAGTTGTATGCGGATCAGAAACGTGTTGAACGTTCCTTCGAGGTTGGAGATATGGTATATCTGAGATTACAACCATATAGACAATCTACTCTCAAGAAGAGTGGAGCTGAGAAGCTCAAACCTCGCTTCTATGGGCCCTTTAGGGTCATCAGAAAAGTTGGAGCTGTAGTTTATGAATTAGAGCTACCTTCTGATAGCAGAGTGCACAACGTCTTCCATGTGTCTCGCCTCAAGAAGGCACTTGGACATAATGTGATTGCTTCATCACAGCTACCACTTTTGGATGAAGAGGGACAGTTGGCACTAATTCCAAAAAAGATACTTGATGTTCGAGAACGTTCTTTGAAGAAAAGAACCATCAAAGAGTACCTGGTAAAGTGGAAGGACCTACCTATGGAGGATGCAACTTGGAAAAATGATGAGATCTTGCAGCATCCTAGTTTACAATTGCTTGAGGACAAGCAATTTTGGGAAGGGCGGACTGTAATGACCCCTTCTTGAATCTGATCTCATAATGACCGTTGGCCTATTCCTGGAAATCCGTAGGCTATTCGGAAGGTGCAAATGAGGGTTTCCTATTTTTTAGGATGTCTTTGTTCGAAGTTTTGATGGTGAATTCCTTCTGGGTTTTTCGAGAGCTTCGCGGAGGTATGTTCGTTTCAGTTTTCTGAGCATTTCCAGGAATTTACTATTTTTAGTAAATTCTATTTTTGGCAGCTAGCAGGATTGTCGCAAAGAGTTAACTTTCCCTTTTAAGTTGACTCATTCAGTTTTGGGCTTCAAAATTCGGTCTTGGCGGAATAAGTGAATTTCACTTAAAAATAATAATAACGTTATATTTTAACGTTGACCTTGGCCTAGACTAGATAACTTAATGTTATTTTAAAAAGAGGGACTTGAAGGGGGGGCGCCACATTGCATGGAAGGGGGGCGCCACTTTTGAGGATAAGCTTCAAGGAAAAGCCAATTGAAGCCTATAAAAGAAGGCATTGGGCTATCATTTGATCATCTTGGTTTTTAATGCATTGTTATGCTGCAGCTTTGGCTCTGGAACTGCTTCGGGGAATGAAGGCCTCCTAGCAAGGGCATCTCTTCATGCTTGAAAGATAGCATCTAGTGGTGAATTAATCTCTGATATTTGTATTTGCTTAAGTAGTACTTTCAGTATTGCATTGTTAGTTCCTTTGATATTATTAGAATTTCAAGATATTGTATTCTGTATAAGACAGATCTAGGTTTGCAGTCATAATTCAGAAAATACAAAAAAACAGGTTCTGGGTATCATCTTATTGTTTTGGGTAGGCCTAGGCGCCCCTTTGCTTAATTTTGTAGAATTTTTGGAATAAGCATTGAATTTCTAGAGGAAATCGCCCTTCTCCCACTGGGACGCCCCTTTGGGGTTTGGCATTGGTTTTTGTGTAACATTCTGGATGCAGATTTGATCA
Source organism: Torreya grandis (assembly GCA_037957365.1). Classification (NCBI taxonomy): domain Eukaryota; kingdom Viridiplantae; phylum Streptophyta; class Pinopsida; order Cupressales; family Taxaceae; genus Torreya; species Torreya grandis. Next base: position 1,648,998 of record JARHVA010000130.1, read on the forward strand.
GTTTCATGATGCTAACTTGGGCGCCATACTCCGGAAGAGACTTTGCAACAGAAATCAGGAAGATTGATTAAGTTTTGCATGAGTTATGAACATCTGAAGAAATTAATAAGTGGCTGGTTTTTCTTCTTTCTAAGAGCAAATTCTGCTTATTTTTGTAAGCTGACAGTAGTACTGGCAGCCCTTCTCTATTTGTTCAATTTCCCTTTAAAATATTTAATAGTTTACAGCTCCGCCTTATGGTAGCTACTTTCCCTATTGGGTTAGCAAGCACATTCTAGGTGTAGAGCATCCGCCCTATGGTAGCTACTTTCCCTTCTGGGTAAGCAAGCACATGCTGGGTGTGGAGTAGTTTCCTTTTCAGTATTTCCATTAAAGCATTGTTATTAAGCTCACTCCGTCATATGGTAGCCCCTTATGGGTAGCACATACTTGACGTAGAGTTCCTTATTTGTAATTACTCCGTCTTATGGTCGCCCTTACTCCGCCTTGGACTGGGTAGCACATACTGGACGTTGAGTTCGTTTTCTTGCATTCAAGTGGCAAAGTTATTTCAGATTATTTGAGATTAACTTTTTAATCTTGACGGAACTTGCTTGTGATGTTGTAATCCAAAATCTAAAAAAAGTTGAAAAAATTTGGCTCGGAATATTTCAGAGCTCTCTCAGACAAAATGTCCGAAGAAATAGTCCACCTCTTATAGCCCGAAAAAATCCTTGGGAAGACAAAATAAATAAACTTACAGCTTGTATGTCTTGGCTTTTCGCTGTACGTGATGCTTAGAAGAGGAGGAAAACCCTTTCAAACTGCTGTACATAGCCACTTGGGTGGCTGCAAATGCACATTTAAGAACCCCAAAACTAATTCACAAGACAAACTTGGCACCATAGCAAAGTTCCGAATAGTAGGGGTGACAATTTGCCCTGTGGGGGCAAAATTATCAACACAAACCATGTCTACGTCTCAGGAATTCCAGTCTTATTGTCTTAATCAAACCACGTCCCTTCTAGACATTGGTCGTTTGTCTAGAACTCATATCTAATGGCTAAGCCACTTTATCCCATAGCATTTGTGTTTGGGGCATCTCAATTGTAGCTACATCAATACTCGGGGCATCTCAACCCCTTATCATCATCTTGGTCTTATCCTCCCCTGGGATTTCGATTCGAGTGACCATCCGGCTCGTTTCTCCCCGCATACTCCCTCGAGGGGGCATCATACCTACTAACAATATTTTCATCTATGACATGGTTTTTCTTTGAAAGACCATTACTCCTTCCACTTTGCTCCACTCGCAATGCCCTTTCAAAGAAGGACAAAATGAATGCACCTAATTATGCTCGTCAGAATTATGCCTAATCTCATCACTTAATCCCATATTAACATTATCTCTTTTGTCCCCTTTAGTCAATTAATCCTATGAAATATCCTACTTTCCACGTAATTCTCAATTTTATAATTCTTCAAAATCCTAATCTACCCCACAACATCACTTTCCACCCAAAGTCTTAATTTTATATTTCTTTTATTCAAAAAAAAAATTGAGAGGGAAATCTCCCTCTCAAATCCCTCCCAAAAACCTCTTTAAATAGAGGCATGTCCCAAGCATGAAACAAAAAGGAAGAGGTTCAAGCCCATGCTGTCTACATTTGCCTTCGTAATACTAGCCTTTATAGCCCATCTTGCATCCATGATAACAATCTATTGAGCTAACCGTCTTGAAGCCATTGATCAAGCAATCCGAACATTCATGTCAAGTCGCATTGAAGAGTCCCTTAGAACATCCTGCAGAGAAGCCGAAAGAGGAGCGAAATGATGGTAAGTCTGTTATCAATTCTGATCATTCCTTACATTCTCTCATACTAGTGATCTTTGTAGGAATTTGGGAAGATTTAATATTGTTTGCATATTTGAATTTGTTTTGCTCGGATTTTTACAGGGATTCAAATAGAAAACCTGGTATGTTCATTGTTGACTTTATTCTTTTATAAATTCGCGCTGAAACAACAATTCACGAACAAATCTGTGAATTTTTCATGTTTTATAGCTTAGAGATGCTATGACAATTTGTATTATCCATTAGTACTTATCACAAGCTTTGGTGGAATTAACATAGTTTCCTAATTATGCAAAACTCTTACATATATGATTAAGAAATAAATATTTCTTAGTTAAGATTTCGAAAACAAAACCTTCCTCATTCAACGTACTCTTACAAATATTACCATGAAAAGTTGAAAATAAAATTTCCATCATCTCCAAATGAAAAAAAAAAAAAATATCAAAGATAAGAGAGTTGCTAGATAATAATGGCATTCCAACACAATATACCTGGCGTAAGTTCTGTGAAGCTGCCCTAAATGTCCGTGCTGCAACAAGCTTTGAGTATATTTCCTCAGAGAGTGTCTCTCCAGTTTTGTAATGCTTAGCAATACCCATGAGTGTATCCCTATAGGTAAAAGTGTTGGAAGAAAAAGTATTCAATATTATGTAACCTGAATTTGTAAACAAAAAAATAGTATTCACCATACCAAGACCTAACAAATCTCAAGCATCCCTACCACCCTGTCTACCTAATAGAAGTTTGCAGTGCAGAGTAAATACGCAAAAGAATCTTGGCAATATCACTACAAAACCAGTAACGAACAATAGCAAAACCTATCTAACCATACACATGCATTAACAAACATCTTCCATCATTTTAGGTTTGGCTTTTTTATTCTCTATTCAGTTTGCATTTTCAATTTGTTTTGACACCTATAGATATCATTCCTTGATTAATTGCCAAACTTAGAATACTTCCTTCCCTCCTCAATTATCAGTGGAATGCATGCTTGGTTATTTTATCTCCTTATTTTTATATTGCCACAATTAGAATGGGAATGAAGCTAAGACACGTTGCCATTAAATTATACCTTTGCATCTAGGGATTTAAATTTTCAATTTCCTTTAAGAAATTCTTCATTATATGACTTGAATGACCACTCAAAACTATCAAGCAGATGCCAATAAAGACTCGTATTTATTCACTTTCATTTTTACGTAGAAGCTAAATCACATTCCATGAGTACACAATCAAGAAATTAATAAACAATGCATGTTGCCAATAATTTTTTCTGGCATTTAGTGATTTAAATTTCAATTGCTGGAATTTAGTGATTTAAATTTCTATTGCATTTAGGATTTTTTCATCATATGACTCAAATGATTACTCAAAATTCAAAAATAACTGCCAGATGACGATAAAGAAGCATATCATTGACTTACAAGACTACCTAGAAGTGAAATCATATTCCATCAGTACACATTCCTGATTCTATATACAGTTACTACACTCAAGAATGACCCAAATCCTATGCGCCAAAAACTTTCATGGAAAATAGATAGTAAAGAACAATTACCTGTGGTAGCACCAATTCTCCATGAACTGAGAAGGAAGCTCAACTGCATCCCACTCCACACCTCGATTGCCTGCTACTAATCCTTCATCTTGTTTGGTAAGCATATGCTGTAGCGCGTGCCCAAATTCATGGAATACAGCCTCAACCTAGATGCAATGCCGGAGACATGATTAACATCATGAATTATCTTTTATAAATGTTTTGATTCTTCTTTAACGCATTACCTTCTTACACATGTTAACAACCTTCTAACCATGATATCTCAAGTTTCACCCAATAAGCTTTACAGTTGTAAACACTGAGATAGATACCACTGCCATTGTTACCATTTAAAACTTTAGTGGGGTCTAGTTCTACACAATAAAATATGTTGCTTGGATAGTCTGAATCAACCAAAGCATATTGGGAAGATTTTGCCAAGCATTTGAATGACTCATTAATTCAGAAGTTTATTAGAAATGCAAAATATATTACACACGGGCGCACATGCATATATTACAAGTTTTAAGACAAATTATTGGTCAAAGACTTTACCTCTCGTTTCTCACGGTGTCATGGTAGAACAAGTGGTCATTCTTTGGTACATGGATAAACACTTTGATGGGAAAGAAAATGATATTATGCATAACATTATCGCAATTCTGTGACAGTGTGATGTCTGTGCTATACTCTATTTTACATGAATACATTAAATACAGTTTACGTTCCATAGGTAACATGAAAGAATGATCCAACCCATCAATTTCTAGTAGAGACTACATTTCGAGATCAAATTTGGGACACCATTATAATCACCCGCATATGTGGGTAGACAATATACACATATGAGGATGGATTTACAATGACAATCCAGCTATTTTCTCCCCTGTGCTCAATGCTTGGTTTGTGTTCATGCTATTAAGTATAAATATTAAATAACCTAGCTACAAATAAACTGCAAAAATTGAGTTGGACTACTATTCTACTGTATCTATATAAACCATTTAGGCTTTTAGACTAGCACGTGATATTTCTAGTATCCTGAATTCACCAGGAGTGTTGCATTTAAAATGACAGATAATTTAATTCAATTTAAAACTTAAAAGTTTACGTATCTAAATTCCACCAATATCTAGATTCTACCATCAAAACCGAAGTTTTAACTCAGCTTCCAATACATTGGCAAACTGGAGACTTTAACTTTCCTATTTTATTGTACCATGGAAGAACAGGCAGTGATACTTTGGCAATTGCATAAAACTGTAATGTCCTCGAACTCCAAACCAGCCTTAATTAAATTGCAGTCAACCATCAAGGTAAATCACTGCCAAACAATGCATGGGAAGACAAACAACAGCAGTCAAAGGAAATTGCAGAAAATCCAAGAGATATCGCAGCAGTCCCAAGGAGGTCTACACAACAGGCTAATGAGATTGCAGCAGTCCCAAGGAGGTCTACACAACAGTTTAATGAGATCGCAGCAGTCCAATAAGAGCACAGCAGTCCAAGGGTGTAGCGTCATCATTAAAGGAAGCCCATTGTTAACCATTAATTACATCATTACTATTGATTAATTAATTCTGCATTAATTAAATGAATAGTCACCACTCTTGGAAAGGACACAACATTTGATGGAGAGGTTACGATATATTTATATTCATTCATTGAAGTGGGAAAAAACATTCATCGAATTATGTATTAAAATATTTAATCATGTATAAGCAGCCGCTTACAAGTGCATTTAAGGACGAAACCCCTTAAATTGCATAATCCAGATACAAGGACGAAAACCCTTGTAATCGAACCCAAGGACGAAACCCTTTGAGGTGTAACTTTGTAATATTCGAACTCTATATTCGGAAATAAACAATTAATCCAATTTGACTTTATTATTATTTAAATTATTATTTTATCAAATATTATTTTAAAAAAATCCGTAAAATCCAAATTGATGTAAAATATTCTGATTTAGAATATTACAGTGGTATCAGAACTATTTTTCTTGCCAACGTGTGAACCATGGGGTCACTACATAAGGAAATTATGGACACTTATGAGTCGTACAACATCCTTTCAACAGAGATTCGGAAAGAAATTTCTTTTTCAGACTTTTTGGATTTAAAAGAGTCATGGAATGGAAACATGCACTATGAGCAAGACGAGTTTGTGAATCATAGTTATGGCAGTGCTGAATATGAAGAGAAATTCAATTTTCAAGAGGTCCCAAAACAAAGGAAGATGACAAATTCCAAGACTGACTTCCCTATCCAGGGCCAAACGAATGAGGCATCCAATGTTGAACTATGGGAATGCCCAAACATACTTATCCAAGTAGAAGTTGATATTTATGGAGAGTCGTCTATTGGGAAGAATGACATAAAAACTTTGGATATTAGAGATGAACACCAGTTATCTATCCAAAACAATAATGATGATGTTGATATGTGTTGTATGCGTCAGAGTGAAGATAAACTTTAGTGTGTGCAAGAGAGGTCTCGAGGATTGTTCCCTGAACACAGGTTCTAAGTTTAATAAACCAATTGAATGTCTAATTAATGCACATTATCAACAAGATATCATGGGCTATGGTCTTAAAAATAAACAAGATGGAGAGCCAACCAAAAAAGTTGATAGAATATGGGAAAATCAGGGGTCAAAGTCATAGAATACTGGAGTAGAAAACTTTATGGAGGAGGTTAATAAAAAGCTTAATTTTAGCCACGATTCTCAGCTATCCACAGCAAAAGATGAAGTGGAGGAGCTTAACTTATCTTTTAATAAATTGGAGACTATACCCGAGAATGTTGTTGATTTAATGCCATTGAAACCCTTGAAAGTGGCAAGCAATAAACTAGTGGGGCTGTCTCTTAGTATATCAAGTCTATCAAGCCTGACAATCATTGATGTATCAAATAATGTGCCCCCAGTCACTTTACAAATGCAAAATTTGGATCAATCAGAATAGTTGGATCCAACCCCTTTGAGCTTGGTTAGTAATAATAGAACATTGCAAGTCAATTACCCTGTTTAAATGCACCATTAGAGCTATGTTTTCACAGAACAATAGCTCATTGTTTTTAGGGTTCAAATATTGGCTTCCAAACAATTAAAACATTGATGAGCCATACCGCCAAATATATTCCGATGCATTGGGCCACCACCATCTATCCAACATCAAGATCAAGTTGTTTCAGCAATAGTATCAACTAATTAATTTACTCTACATATCAAACTAACAAAATTCATAAACCATGAATCCAAACAGCATATATCCGCATCTTGATTTATGCATCGCACTTCAGGGCTGTGCATAAGTCTAGAAACTTATTATTCCATCTCATCCCTAATGTATTTTTCATCATTACTTGAGGACAATATACAAGTGGTAAAACAGTCTACTTATGAAAATGCCAATGTCACTCAATGGATATTCTTATAGAGTTTCGTTCCAGAGTTATAAAAAGGGACACCTCGTGTGGGAACATTATACAATTCCTATGTCCCACTAAAGAACCATAATATACATTGCCCCAATAGTATAAACCAAAAACACTGTTCTCCTTACAAACAACTAGAACTCCGGTCCATGGAGTTTATTACATATCCTATTAACTCTACATATGTATCCTTGAAATACCTGTTATGAAAGTGTCATTATAATGAACTGAAAAGGAATGTACAAAACCAAGTCTTTATCTATATGTGGAACGCAATTAAAACTCATAAAGGTATGAGCTCATAAACTATTGTAGAGCTTGTAGAATGTAACTATAGAACCTTAATATCATCAAAAATCAGCTGAAGACTCTATTATGATAATAAGATCCACATAGAATGTTCTTCAACTGTCTGGACACAGTCTGCTAGAACACAAGACATCCATATAACAACTATATACAGAGACAGGATACTGCATATTATAGGCACTTACAGCTGAAGGCGACACTCCCTAGGAATACTAAAACCCCAGATTAGAATGAGCATGTCAAACCGAGAATGTCTCAGGTAACTAATAAGAGAGGAATAGAGTATGTTGAATATGTCAAACAAGGCCATGTTCTATTCTTTTCTTTCCAGGTGGTCTGATTATAACTTGATCATATTTTAACTAGTTATTCTCAGCATGAAGAGACTAGACAATAACTCAAGGTAAAAGCAAGCAATTAATCAGGGTACAGTCTTCGTAACTCAAGGCAAAGATAGCATAACTGTACAGGAATTGATTTCATCACTGAACCCTCTATCATTTGCTTGATCACCATAATTCTATACACTTGTTCAGGGACTACAGGCTATACATCATAAAGTCACATAGCCCGATTTCCATCAGGTACAACACGGAAAGGTTTGCTACCAAGTACAGACATGACTGCCAACATGTACATCCTAACAACATATTAACTATATCTAGTGTATAAAGTAAATGCTAGAGGAACCATAAAATTATAAATGACATAAATAGTAATTAGTTCAACTGTCATTTTCTAGTGGTGATAACAAATCAGATATTGTTGACGCTATGGATTGCATCCTTGAAAGAACGTTGAGCTTCTCTCTTCCACGCAGCACAATGGAGACTCCCCTCTTGTTGTGGGTCTAGCAAAACTGAGGAGAGAATCTATAGATAAGGGCTAGCTCCCTTTGATGCATCTTTGAGGTCTTTGACTACTACTACTAATGATGGGCGGGGAGCGGGGGCAGGAGGTGAAAAGGGAGAAGGATATAACCGCAATAAAACCTAATCTAAGTGGTGATGCATCAAATGATTGATCTACTTAGCTTTGACATACACTTTGCACCAAGAACAAGCTGATATACACTTCATTTGACACGAGAAACTCTTCTGCATCGGTGTTTCAATAGGGGGTCCTCTGGAGATACAGGGAGGAAGAACCACCAGAGGCGTTCTAAGACACACTATGGCAGCCTGTTCACATGCGTCCATACTCTGCTGTGGACATTTCTCGCTGACCTGCAAAAGAAGAAACTCACAATACACTAGACATGCTAGAATCATTCTGTGAAAGCATGAAAGAAAATGACTTAACACAAGACAAAACCATAGACATATGCAAAAATGCAAACTCAAATAGAGGTAAAATTGCTATGTCTTGATTCAAGGTAAATTCCTGCAGGGCTTCGCCATACAAGCTGAGAGATATCCTTCTCAACTAAGAGGTTACAATATAATCAGTCAAGTGATCTGCATTGGCTCGCCTTCATAAAAGAAACAAAACTTAGACTGTCTCTAGAAGTATAGAAGACCATAACAACTATGTTAAGTTTAACCAAAAGCTGGTGGAGATCACAAAAGCAAGAAAAAGCATCAAATTGTCTCTGCAATCCCTCCAGAGAATGAGATAGTAGGATAACATCATTACCCAAAAAGCAAACACCTTGGTCTCAAGCATTATGTTTCAGGACAGTTTTGAGTCTCCACCAATACAGAAATGTTTTTTCATCTCCATTTTGAAGAAAAGTGGTTCTAGTTGGTAAGAAAGCCTCCAAAACTTTACCAATGAAGATTTACAATAGTTTCCTGATGCTTTCTTTTGAGGATTATCAATTTGTTCCAAAAAGTTGTATTCTTGCAGGTTTTGCCGAAATTAGTGCTTATAGTTATCCCCTCTCCCAGCAGTTTGAAAATTTTAGTGTCTTTCTATTGCTGTATACATTTTCACAGTTTAGTCCAGAGTATTACAGTAAAGTTGTTTTGCCTAATGTGATACAATAGTGTCATGTATCAAGAAGAGATTTTGATGTCTCATATGAGAAAAATTAAAAAATGCATTAAAGTAAATTGCAGAATCTGTGGGTAATAAAGTAAATTGTCATAGTTTTATAATTAAAGAAGTGTCTGGAAGTGGGTATCCGTATAACCACATCTACAAACCACCAAGCAATATTGAAATGTATAAATATCTACAAAATATTTATAAAATGCTAAAATTCTTCGCACTATCTCCTTATGTTGATAAAAGTTCACTATTATACCAATATTGAAATGTACAAATATCTACAAAATATTTATAAAATGCTACAATTCTTCGCACTATCTCCTTTTTGTCGATAAAACTTCACTATTATATTATTCTATTCAAAAGCTAAATATTTACAACAATAATCAGAGCCCTGATACAAGAAAAGCCAGGGTCTGACATTAAGCAAGAGCAATACCAAATACATCCCACCATAACCATGACAAATCAAGCAAGACCAAAAATGCTTGGAACCTAATAAAGACAACCGAAAAACTGAAAATGAAAAGTACTATTAAAACTACTACTGATATACAACTTTGACATTCCCGTTGCTGTATAATTATCTTTTAGACTATGTGTAATCGAAAAACTGTAATTTTTTGCAATTCAACCATAATGACAGCTAAACTAGAGACAATTGCTGGAAAATTATTGTAAAAATGTTATTCCAAGGACCATGAAATAAACCCTGCTCTATCTCCTTGCATGTTTGTGTATGAACACCACTTTTACAACGATTCAAGTGCAACTTGTTTTGCAGTAGCAGGCATTTGTAGCCTCTTCAGAAGGTTCACAGTGCAGATCGATTGAATAACAGCAGCCCTATCACCTAAAGAAGCACGCCAGCTTAGTCTGTCACCTAAAAACTGAAAATGAGAAGTACTATTAAAACTGCTACTGATGTGCAACTTTGACATTCCCATTGCTGTGTCATTATCTATTAGACTGTGCGTATTTGAAAAACAATAATTTTTTGCAATGCAACCATAACGACAGCTAACCTAGACACCATTGCTGGACATTTGTTGTAAAAATGTTATTCCAAGGACCATAAATATGCCCTGCACTATCTCCTTTCGTGTTTGTGTATGAACCCTACTTTTACAAGGATTCAAGTGCAACTTGGTTTGCAGTAGAAGGCACTTTTAGCCTCTTCAGAAGGTTCACAGTGCATATATATTGAATAACAGCATCCCTATCACCTAAAGCAGCACGCCAGCTTAGTCTGTGATGGTATATAGCTTTCTGTGCAACTTGAAAGGACCTAATGTTAAATACGGATAGACACAAATGTTAAGCTGGTGTTTTGACCAAGCCATACAAATTGATTGATTTGCATTTTTATGACATATGAGCAAAAAAGAATTGCTTTACATTTTCTCTTTGATTAGTCTATAATTGAACCCTCGATGGCTTCAATGATCTCCAGCATCAGCTGGTAAATTCTTTATGGCTGTCTCAATTTTGGAGAACTTTGTACTGCAATCCAATTTTGGAAGATGGTGTATAGTTACCCCAGTTTATGGTGGTGTATACTCCAATACAAAATTTTCTATTGATGTGTATTGACTAATTCTAATATTTAAAAATAGAGATGAAAGAATAAAAAATACAAAAAATATCCAAAGGGAGACCACATCAAACTAATATTTGTTTCTGCAGATATTACCTCTCGGAAAGTCATAAGGCTTGGCTCATCTCCAACTGGTGGTGTCTGATTGCAAACCATGTGTACCATCGGTAACCTTACTGGCCTACCATCCTGTGCAAGGACGCGACTTCTGCCAAAAACTACATCCACCCATGCACCACCTTGTTTTTCTAAGGGCCTTGAATAAGGATCAAAATAGAAATACGCAATTGGGCTACCTGATGAGTCTTTGACTGCATAGAACCTCACATCTTTGTTCCACACCTGGGGACAGAAGTCATGAATGTAGAAGGCACAAAAACATGGTTGTATGGCGATAAATCTAATAATTCTTGGTGTAAAAAAACACAAAATAAGTCAAATAACTACAAAAAAATAGTTCTTACAGGAACATGACCATCTGCTGGTTCAATGTCAACATCAAAAAGCATTTTTGCAAGGCCAAAAAGGCCATCCAATACTTTTGGCAATGAAAAAAATGGCCGTAACTCTTCCTGCAAAAGACAGTTTAATGCAACATATTTAGGCAGTGAAGGGTAGATGCATTATGCATCACTATCTACTGAAATGGTAGGCAAATGCTCTTTTATGTCAAATGCTTTATGCATCACTCCCTACTGAAATAGTAGACAAATGCTCTTTTATGTCCTTAATTCTACAAAGTGCACAAAACCATATTAGGTCTTCTGATATATCAAGAATAAAGAGAAAGTTGTCTCAAAGCATGATTTGGACAGAAAAAAGATAAAGCTAGCAAGCATGGTATTCTCATCATCATCAATCATAATTTAGCATATGGAAGCAATGTGGAAATGGATAGAGAGAAATCATAGTTTTGGAATAAGACTCTCCTAATCATCTTGTTACTATTTGTCAAATAGATTGAATACATAGGGTGATGTGACTCTCCTTGGCAGAATCTAATTGATTTGATCATGTTTTTATGTAGTTGTCCTCGAACTTTTATAAGTGTTTCCTCTAATATAACTTTTAAGTCAAAAGATGGGCTTGGAGGTTACACTTCAGTGTTGTTTTTTAATAATGCCCAAAAATGCTTACATCCCAAGCTTAGGGCAAACACGACTGTTTTTTCCTCTAATTTTCTTTTTTTGATTGAAAGCAGTTGAACGGTATTTGAACACTTAGTCGATTTTACAAGCTTGGTCTATTATTTTGGAAAAGTGTCTTGGTCATTTCTTTGGGAAATATTGGTTGAGTCATTTCTTTTGAAAATATTGGTTGAGTCATTTCTTTCGGAAATATTGGTTGAGTCAATTCTTTCGAAAAAATGGTTAAGTTCTCATCGGACAAAAAGTCTGAAGGAAATAGGTCCCGAACAAAGCTTCCGAAGTGGACCTTTACAAAAGGCCGAAGGGTATGTGGACCCTTACAGAAAAGCCGACAAGTATGTGGACCTTTCCAGAAATGCCGAAGGGTATTTTGCAAAAGGTTGAAAGGTATGTGGACCCTTACAAAAAGGCCAAAGGGTATGTGGACCCTTACAAAAAGCTGAAGAGTATGTAGACGTTTCCAAAAATGTCGAAGGGTACTTTACAAAAAACCCGAAGGGTATGTGTCCTAAACAAAAGTGCCGAAAGATATGAGCAAAGAATTGAAGGAACCGGACAAAAAACCTGTGGAAATTGTCTCAAAGGAGACTCAAACAAAAAATCCATGGAAATTGTTCCAAAAGGGACTCGGACAAAAAAAACCACAGAAATTTGCCCGAAGAGCCCTTGACAAAAAACCCGCAACATTTTGTCTGAAGGATAGTTCGAAAAAGATAGTGGACACTTGCAAAGCTCCCACAAGACATTTACGAAGAGAGAGGACACTTGCAAAAACCCGAAGGGTAGATCGAATGAAGGGATAGGACACTTGAGAATTTGCGGAAAGACATAGGACACATCCACAAGTGCCGAAGGACAATTGTGGAGGACACAAGGACCATTACAAAGCTTCTGAAGGATCACTTGGATTGTTTCGGGAAGAATCTAGGGCAAGTGGATGCTTAAAAGGTTTTCGAAGGATGTTTCAGCTGAAGTATAAGACACTTGCAATATTGCCAAAGGATTAAGGCGAGATTAAAGATCGGGCATGTTGGGTGAATATTTTCTCAACCAGCTAACTGGTGAGCAAAATAGGTCTCTTCAACCACAGCATAGGGAGATTGGTCGGCCAGATGTGCAAGTTTACTACATCAACAGGGGACAAATCTCTCCTCTCATCAAGGGGAAGTTCCCTATGAATATGTAGGACCTATATACTATATATATATAAGCAGAAAATAACACTCAGGGGTAGGATACACCATCCATCTCTCTTCTTTCAAAGATGATGTACACAAACAGAGGAGAAAATCCTGGTGAAAACACTGAAGGCACTTCTCTTTTTTCAGAAGTGTTCTTGCAGGAAACAACAAGAGTTCTTTCAGGTAGGATAAGTGACCGGTAACAAGGACATAGTAACCAGCAGCCTGAGATGTAGCGCAAAGTCTCCACCTCGACTGCCCAAAAGTGAAATACGAAAGACAATGAGGGCACAAAGTCGTCCCAAGGTCCTTTACACAGGAAACAAGACAAACACACTAAAGGCAATTGTAGGCAGCACAAAGTCTTCTTACAGTTGGCTTCGGAACACCTTCCTTATCACCTCCACTAGCTCTGCTTGTTAATTTGAATAAACAAGAATACATTTAGGAAATAGACATAAGAACAATCTCCTAGAATGATACAAGCTATAACAGCACAAAGTCTAGAAGTAACTTGCTTTCCGATTCAAACAAAGAAATATGATGAACAATCTGAGCTCAAAGTCTCAGTAATGCCTTTCAATTTGGGCGGAGTTTTGCTTCTAGTAACCGAAAGATCTCCTTTAAAACAAACAAAGAGATTACATTATATAGCAGCCAAGAAAGGTCTGGTGCTTTTTTCCATGGAGCAGCCCATGCTGCATTCAATGCCTTGAATGCATTTTCAATTTTGTCAAGGAGGGCCATGCTGGAACCGGATGGCTGCCTTAACTTTGGCATGTTGATTCATCTCAAATGTCTCCCCCTGGGCCTGAGTCATCTCATCTGTCTCCTCTTGTCTGTGCAGCTGTCCACTTTGTCTTTACTCCTAGGGGGACAAACAGGGGGCGTCTTCAATGTTTAAAGGCTCAAATATCTGTTTTTGCGCACTGTTTCAGCAACTAAAATAACTACTGCAGATATTTCCCTCTTTGTCTCTTCCTGCTGCGATTTGAGCCTTCGGGCTACTTTTTCCTCTTTGCTAGCTCTTTCGGCTCTATCATCAGCGGGTCTTCCCTTTTGGCTTTGGTCTTCAGGCCTTTGAATGCATTCGGGTCCGCCTTTAAGTCTGCAAGCATCAACGGCTATTTAATTGCCATGAATTTGACGTCTGCAGGCCCGTCAATCTCCTCGGCAATTCCTTCGGCATTCTCGTTTTGTCCTTCCCAAAGGGGAAGAATCCCCTCGGGGTCTTGAGAAAGGCCTATTTTCCTTCGGCGAGAACCTCCCACAAGGGTATCTACCCTTCAGCATCCTTCGGGGGGCCTCCGGGCTTTCATTCTTCAGCGGGCTACTGTTCCATTATTTCCTTGGTTTTGCGTCTTTGTATTGGGAGTGCTCCGTCTTTGACACATGGCACATTCCGCTGTTTTTAACAAGTGACACGTGGTATCTTCCGTTGGAATAGGCGAGGACACTTGGCAGCATCCGCCTAACTTATAGGAGCTTTAGAAATCTTTGAGAGTCCTGCGGAAGATGACACGTGGCAGCTTCCGCTGAGATTTAGAAACACTACAGAAACATTCGGGACTCATTTGGATTCACACAGACGATGACACTTGGCGCGTTCCGCTTGTTCCTGCAACTTACCCGGGGCCCACCACAGTGCTTACTCAATAACTGCGGATGTCGACACTCGGCGGCTTCCGCCGAGTTTTACCAGGGACACATGACAACTTTCATAGCTTCTTAGAAACAGATTACAACCTTTCGCGGTTGCCACTTGGCGCTTTTCGCAGGACCCTAAGAGAAGCTTATTGAAAGAAGCTTTTGAAACTTATAAGAAGCCTGAAATGCGGACGCCGACACTTGTCGCGTTCCGCTTAGCTAGAATGGGATACGTGGCACGTTCCACTGCTTTGAAACTTAATTAGAAATTGTGTCCCGGCAGACGACACTTGGCACACTCAACTTACAGGCTTCTTTCTTTCGGGCACTCCTTTGAACCGATTGAACCCGTTGAACCCGTTTCTTTCCTGCGGAGTCCGTAGAAACTAACCTGCAGAGTCCATAGAAATGAGCCTGCGGAGTCCGTAGATTTTTGAAAAGCTTTGAAGAAAGGAGAATTTGAATGTACAGAACAAATTTTGAAAAAGGAAGAGACAATTTTGGTCTTGCAGGACCAAAATAGTTCATATGCTGTCCCAAAAATGAGAAAGTTGTTTTTGGGGACAACAGGGCATATCAAGTATAATCGAAAGGAGCGAAAGCAACCAATCATATAGAAAATATCGAGATGCGAGAAAGAGCTCGACGGTTAATGCAAGAAAGATCGACGGTTTTGTTTCAAAAGTGGAAATATTTGACAGTTCAAGATAGACAGTGAATGGCACCAATGACAAGATGAATAATCCTCGTTTAAGGACATTACCAGACAAACGGTGAGCTCCAAAAGTCTACACAGAGCCCGAGATTGATTGATCCAACCGATCAATCATCGATTAAGGAAACGGTGCAGTAATGACCTGAATCCGACAGTTCCCAAACATAATAAAGAGACTTGACCATTGCAATGTGATGCATGAACCGAGACACAGGAAAACGCATAAGTCTAAATCACTTTTAATGAGGACCGGTTAAGTGCAACTGAAGTGTGAATGCAATTGGAGACATGAAACCCTAAGATTCAATGTATATACATGACTTTAAAAACATTATTGTTGTTGCTGCTGTCATTGCAATTTTAAGAGAGAGTCAAAGGCTGTCGATGAGAGACATGCAGATAGAGCAAAAGGCTATCATTTTTTGCAATTGCTCAAACTATCGTTGAACCTAAGCATGTGAGCAATACGAAGTGTGTCTAATAGAACATACAGACACATACCATGATAGCATAGAGAGAGGTATAGAGGCAAGAAGATGACGTTGATGTGTCAAACAAAGAATATATAAACGACACAAAGGAAGAGAGGCCGAAGCAGCTGGTGTAAATGGACTGTGTCAAATAGAAGATATAATGACATAGAACCAGTAAGGCAGAGAGGAAAAGAAAAGGTTGTCTATCTAGACAAATATAGACAGAGTAAAAGGCAGAAAAGGGGAATGAAGTGTGTCTGAACAAAATATATCCAGACGTATGCAGACACAGAGTAAAAGTCAGAGGAACAAAGATTGAGCAGACAGGAAGAAAGGGCACACAGAGAATGTGTAGAGTTTGAACAGAAAAGGAGAATAGGCATACACAGAATAAGCCAAGAGTGAGCAATTACAGAGTAGACTTGTAACAAAGAAACTGAACTGGATTCATTTGTGAATCTGTCTTGTACATTAGAGTTGTAGCTCCATTGCTCTGATTAGTAGGTGCCTTCAGAAAAACTGTGTTGGTGCTTAGTTAAGGGATTGGTGTCTCCTAAGGATAGGTGTTCTTGAAGGTAATCAGTGTGGTTTTGCCAGTGACAAGATTTAACTATGAGGTTGGATTAGAACATTAAATTCTAGCAATTATTCTCACCGTGGTTTTTCCCTTTGGGTTTTTCACGTATAAATCTGGTGTACTGTGCTTTTGTGTGTGTATGTGCTGTTTATATTTGTTCTTTGATATGCATATGTTGTTGTATCTTCATTAAAACATTAAAGAGCTAGTTTTTAGCTGATCTACTGATTCACCCCCCCCTCTCAATAGATAGTTGTGTTCAACAGATACAAGGCTGCTCCTTTCTAGAACTTCCTCTTGAAGCAACAAGGACAAAACAAAACAAAGTGCCCAAGGCACTCAGAAAGGAAAAACAAAACAAAAAGAAAATGTGCACAAGGCACTTGGAGGAAAGCATGGAAAGCTACTCTAATATATGCAAAGTTACAATTTTACAAGCATCTTCCTCCTGGATCAAATGGGAGACTATGAGTATTATTCACTTGTAACAATCCAAGATGGAAAATTATTTGCTTTGGAGGCACCAGAATTGGTGAACCAGGCAGCTTTATGGTCAATCCTTTTGATGTGCTCTCTAATGGATGGAATGGAACAAACATGTCTCCGATGTAGATATATTGGTTCATGTCCTCCAAACTTGATTCATGTTGGACTATAGGGGCTTTTGCAATCTTCTCATTTGATGGCTCAAATTTGTGCTTTGAATCAAGCACAACATGTGATGGCTCCTTTGAACCGGTGCTTGGTTGACTGTCTAGACTTAAGCAAAAAAGCTCTAAGTCATCCCAAAAGGGAGCTTCCTCTTGGTCACACGAGACAATGCCAACTTCAACTCCATTTTTGTTCTGCTTGCTTTTGAAAGGGGCCATATGGTAGTTCATCAATCCACCTAAGGCCCAACATGTCATGTTCTTGTGGCTCTAAATTTGACCATTCTCCCTCATTCTTGAAGACATCAGTACTACCTTCAATGGACAATTCATCTTGAGATTGGTCAGCTTCTTCAATTTGATTGGCGAGTTCATCCTCATACTTTGGAGGAGGCATAGGATGGTTTAGAACCTCTACCTGATCCATGAAATCATGGTACAGCTGCTGCCATACTTCATCTTGATCCTCTTGCTCATTCATGACGTCTCCAACATGGTTAGCTAACTAATTGACTACGTCAATCTCTGCACCTTGGTCATCTTCATCTGTAGCCACACCAAATGGAAGCTCTTGGGACCAAACAAAATCCTCTTTGCTCTCAACTGCATTCTAAATACACATCTCATTAAGTATGAAGGCATCAGTACTGTCTTCAGGGTATAATTCATCAATGTCAAAGCCATGCCACAATAGCTGGTCCAAACCTGATTTCTCCCTTTTCTGGAGTGGATTGCTTATCATGATCTCCTCATCATACAAACTTATGTTGTCCTCTTCAGGCTCAAATTTGACTCTAAGCTCCTCTATTCCTTGCAAAACAGGCTCTTCCTCCAAGAGGGAGTTGGTGGGAGGGTGAAGTTCATTTTGCTTGCAGCTTAAGAGAGTGTCTTTCCAACTAGGTACTTTGAGTGGTCTCTTTAGTGGTTCTTGAGGGAGGGAGAAAGAGTCTTGGAACTCTTGTAGGGTAAGCTCATTGAGCTGAGCTAACACCTCTTTTTTATGCTCTTCAACCACTAACTCCTCTTGAACTGGCTCTTGGATCACCACAACTGACACCTCTTCCTTCTTCTCTATGCCTTTTTGAACCGGTTTCCATGATGGAAATGTGTAGGGGACAGCCACCTTTTCTTCCTTTTGAACAAGTATAAGAAAAGGTGGTTTCACAAGAGAGGGCATGACATAATCAGAGTCAAAGGTGTAGGAGAAGATCCATGGTGGGATGGCTTCAAAATCTTGAGTGAGAATGGGCATAGGGGTAGGAGAGGACAAACTGATTGGCTCTTGGAAAGGAGAGGACACATAAGACTGATCTAAGTAAGCCTGCTGATTTCCGTAAGATATCAACACACTTTCCGAATCTTGGACGATGCTTCTCAACCACACCTTATTCTCCCTCTCACAAACTGCCCATTGTTCATTCTCACAAATTGACCATCTGTCCTTGACCAGCTGAAGAGCATTTCTTGCCTCTTGTAGAACATGAATAGGGATGATTGAAGAAAGTTCTAAACCCCTACCAATCTCTCTTATCAACTCAATATAATTTGATAATGCTTGTTTGAAACCTGACAAGGATGTAACAAGATAAACATAGTCTTGACAAGGGGAATTAGAGGACTGATTTGAATGCTTAGGAGGCTGATCTTGGTCATACGCAGGGGTGGAAGGGAGGCAAAGGCCATGATCGGTCTGATAAGTTGTTTGAGGGCCACTTGGGGGAACATATAAACATTATTAGCCTGATAAATGTGATGTTGAGGTAGAGAATAAGCATACGAATCAAAAGATGGTTGATTATACATACCAAATAACAATGATTAGGCACTTGGACTATTTAACCAGCTGATAGATGTTCGGAGACACCATTGATGTTTGTTGAATGCCTCTAAAGGCTGATTGGATGAAGAGAACACCAAAACTTTTCACTTAGTGAACAACGTAGTCCCATCGGGCGTGCTAGAAACTGTTGTAGAGTAGAATTTACACCTTTGTGGGAGAGTTTTTCAGGGTCTCTCACTCCCAGCTACAATATTGGAACAACCTCAGGCTGTGGGTATCCTGTAGTGAGGTTAAACCTCCAGAGAAGGTCAGCTTCCTCTTGGTAGATCACTTAAAACTAAAGCTAAACTAATGCTCTATGGGGAAAAGGGTTAGAAAGGGGATAAGGGCTCCTAAGAAAGCTAACCAGGCAATGCACCAAAATAAAATGGGAAACTTCCATAAGCTTGAACCCACACTGGTTCTGCAGAGGAGAATACTGACTTACACAACCTCAAGATCAAGCTGGTTGCATTAATATTTCATGGAGGAGGTTCAAGAAGCAATGAATGCAAACAAAGAGGAGTTCTAAGACTCACTAAAATTTAACATCAATGGTGGAAAGAGCACTCAACCAAACCTGCAAACAACATTGAAAAACTCCCTAAACAAGGTTAGAAAAGAGGACCATGGACGAGGAAGGTTCTCCTTCACACAATGCCATAGTGCACCACTCAAAAGACACAAATCCAAGGCAAGAGATAGGCAAAGAAAATCCTTTATTGCATCAAGAGGCAGTTCTTACAAATGCTTGACAGGGTCGAACTTAATCAAGCTGAGCATATTTTGCAATATCTCAAAAAGTGTCCCAGTTCCTCTAAAATTTCCAAATCAGAGAGAACTAGCCTCTTAAAATTTCATATCAGAGAACCCCTACAAAAATCAAAAGAATGGGATAAATAGATAAAGGAGAGGGGCACATTGTCCATGATCATTGAATGAGCTCTACCTTTCAAGGGACACCCCACCACCCCTTTGTCCAATCAGGACAAGTCCATCATCGACATTTATCCTTCAATCGCTCCAATTAGTTCTCAAGTTCTTCTCATTGGCCGAGAAAAATGCACTAGAGGACAAGAGTTTGTTTTATATGGTGACTCGTGATCCTTTCAAGGAGAAAATATCTTCAAAGGTTTTAATCATTATTGAATGCTCCAATTGTTTCTCCAATGTCCCAAATTTGCTCCATGAATCTCACCATACCTTCCACTTGGCTTCATTATGAGGACAAGGTCCTCATATCTTAAAACTGACAGAGCCATGCCATGTGTGCTTTGAGCGGTGGTTTGTCAAAAGCATGGCTCGGGCCGCTCTTTTTATTAATCACATACCTGCTCTATGCTTTGGGATCTGAGCCCAAATTAACTATAGGTTGAAAACCAATCTAAATTATTGGTTTTCCTATAGTTATAATAGACGACACTCTGCTTGATGCCTGGTCTTTTCCCGTTGACGAGTTGTTGACCTTTGATCTATACCAGGTCTGAAAGACCTATTCTGTTCCCTGCTCACCATTGATCTAAATCCAAGATTGAATGCATGCAGTCGATCCTATTTTTTGAACCCAAACATCTATTTCATGAGGATTTACTTTGACGTCTGCATGCTTGTATTTGATGTCTGCACGAACGTATTTGACATCCACGCAACCGTCATCGAGATATTTGAACCTCAACGGCTATCTTTTGTGATTGAATTTGACATTTGCGGGAACATCATTAATTTCTTCGGATTTTTTCTCTTCAGTCATTTCCTACGGACTACTCCTTCGGGAGAATTTCCTTGAGCCTTTCTTCCGAAAGAAAATCTTTCGGCATTTTCTCTGGCTTATTCCTTCAAAAGAATTCATTCGGACTTTTTGCTCGAAAGAAATTCTTTGACTTTTCTTCGTTTTGAACAATTCCTTCGGACAAAAAATCCGAAGGAAATTATGTCTTCAGGCTTTTCGAGAAAGACCCTTTGGATTTGTTTGCTTTGGCTATCTCTCGAAAGAAAAAGTCTTCGGGACTTTTGCAAAGGTCCACTTCCTCAAAAGATACCCTTTGGATTTGCTGCATAAGACACTTTGGCATGGAAATGACTCTTCGGAAAAGTGTTTTGGCCCTTTGAAAATTGAAATGGTCCCCTTTTGTTGAGAAAAATATCCTTCAGAAAAGTTGTAGTGGACCATTTTCTCAAGAAAATACCTTTCAGGGAAAATGTTTGGGGCACTTTGCTTACAAAAGGACCTTTCTGAAACTTTGTTTCGGACTTTTTGTCCGATTGAGATATCCTTCGGAATTTTGAAAATGACCATTTTATTGAAGAGTTACCCTTCGAAAAATTTGTCTCGAACAATTTTTCCAAAAGAAAAGGTCATTGTCTTTTGCTTCAGACATTTTATCCGAAAGAAATATCCCTTCGGAAAACTTGAAAATTCCCTTCGGATTTATTGAAATGGACCGTTGGCTCTTTGAAAAAGACCATCCCAAAAGGAAAAAGACCCTTTGGGAATTTTGAAATGGACCCTTTGGCTTTGGAAGATATCCTTCAAGAACTTTTGAAAATGAGCCATTTATGTAGGAGTGACCCTTTGGAACCTTTCGTTCGGGCAAAATGTCCAAAGAAATTCCAACGCTTAGCCCGAATAAAACTCTGAAAGAAAATACTTAGTGAAAAAGAGTCTCGCAAGAAACGAACCTTTGCACTTTTTCTTCTTCATGTCCATCTCTTTAAACCAGTCAGAATTTTGGTATGTGGGCCAAAAATTGGCCAATAGGACTTACCATTGTCACAAATGATAGTGGAGGGAATGCCATAACAACAAATGAGGTGATTGAGGATGAACTTGGAAATTTGCATCTCGGTTACATAAGTGAGAGGAATGGCCTCAACCCACTTTGTAAAATATTCGATAACAATTAAAATTGTGCTTATAACCATCGGATGAGGTGTGTTTTATCTTCCCTATGCAATCGTGTCCCCATATTGAAAATGGCCAAGGAGTTATGATTGGTTGCAATGCCTGTGATGGAGCGTGAATCAAATTACCATGCTTCTGGCAAGCAATACATTTATTGACATATGTGCATGCATTGGTTGCCATAGTTGGCCCGTATTATCTTGTGAGGAGTTTCTTAACAAGGACCATTCCACTAGTATGGGCCCCACATATCCCATTGTGAACATCTTTGATAGCTAATTCAGCGTCTCCTAAATTTAAACAATGAAGCAGCATCCCATCATAGCCCTACGATAAAGCGTGCCACCAAGTAAGGTATATTGGGAAGCATTATGGATGAAGGACTTTTGTTGGGCTCAAGATAAGTCATTCGGAAGAGTATGATCGTGGAGGTAGATGTAAATGTCATGATACCATCGTGAACTAGGACCAATAATTTCACATACCATCTCAAACTCTGGACGATCATATGATGGTACAATGTGTTGATCGATTAAAAATTGATATTCTCGAACATTGGAGGACATTTACAGAAGTGACCCAATAATGGCCATGGCATCTATTGATAATCTATGGTACTTGCTCAAACAGAATATATTCAAAGTAGTTTTTGAGGCTATCCACCATTGCTTTGTACAGTACAAGCTTATCATACCGTGTCTAATACTAATCATTGACTTGATTAATGATGAGTTGAGAATCACTGAAGGCAGATGATCGTCGGATATTCCATTGGATGGTGAGGTGAAGTCTTGTTGCGATAAGAGCCTCATATTCTGAGATGTTGGTGCATGGAAAACCAATATGAAATGCATTAGGGATAAAATCCCCCTACGGTGTCATAAATAGGATGCTTGCCCCTAAGCCTCTAAACATAAAGGAACCATCAAAGTATAGCTTTCAATGTTGTGAGTCATCCAGTGTTAGGATGGACTCATCGAGAAATCCATGGTAAGTGGTTGTTTGTTAGACAATGGGGCTTTTGCATGTTATATCCCATCCGACCCTTAACAAATAGCGTGTGATTTTAAACAAGTATTTAACTAATGATTAGTTAGATTTATGGATCATGTGAATAGATGGACATATTCAATTTTGTTGATTTCATAGACTTGTATTTTTTTCTTCTGCATCATTGGATTACAATGCATACATATAAGTTTGACAAAAAATAATTATGATAGTTGTTTTTACATCTGATATACAAAATACAGTGGTATTTATGTTGCTTATTTCTAGCTTTAAATGAAGTAATGGACTAACTACATTCTTCTATTTGAAGTTGATGCATGGCATATTTTACCCTCATCGAGTACCACAAAGGGAGAGTATCATAAGGAAGAAGGCGACAGATAATGGCAGGTGTAGGTAGAAAGAACAAAAATCTAGAACACCCACACACGCACAATAGATTTGTTTGACTTGCCTATATGTCTTATTTTGTGTTTTGCCTTAGATAGTCGAAGTGTTTATTACATCAGTACTTGTTGTATGGTATGCTTTTGTTCGTTTAAGGGTACTTGCTTGTTGAGTTGAATATCGGTTGCAGTACTTTCAGTTGACATTCTGCATCAATCCTTTTATGTGGTGTGCAGAATAGTTGTGCGTTGAAAATCTTTATGGTTTATTATGTTGCATGGTTGTATGTTACTCACATGTTTGTTAGTGCTTTAGCAATTATGACTTATTCATGTCAAAAACAACAAATAGGGGTTCTTTGTTGTAAACAAGGTCGTTACACCAAGTGAGTTTTGCATAACATAGAAAAGACTCCTTTTAGGGGTTGGGGTCATTAGACCCTAGAGGGACATTTAGCTTTGGTATACATTACACCCTTGGAACTTTTTGACTGTGAAACTGTTAATCTATGGTTATGTTTTAATTAAAATGATTAAAGTGGCTTACTTAGTTTTGGTCAAACATTTGGGTGAAATGATTAGGGCCAAGTTCATTTTTTGGATAAAATAATTAACTTTGAGCTACATTTGCTTGGAGTAAAAATGGAACTGTGAGTAAACTGTGGCATTTTTTTAGGGTAAAACGTTGCATGTAGTGGAGTGGAACTTGGTGTGAAGAAGCAGTAAACTTAGCTTTAATTAAGGCAGGAAGTTTGCATTTGGTGGCATTTTGGGGGATGAATTGAAACTACAACATTTTTTTACGGCATTGAGGTTTGCAATGAAGAATTGGGTATTGATAAGAAGTTAAAAAAAGAGTCAAAAAGGAAGCACACAGCCTTGGAGAAAAGGAGAAGAGTGGGAAGCAAAACATAAGAAAGAAACTTGGGAAAAGAGAGATTTATGCTAACCCTGCTTGTAGATCCAAGTAAGTAAATTAGGATTTATTACTTTGCTTAATGCAATGGGGTTTCTCTTGCATTTAGTTGGAATAACTAGTTGTACTCATATTTAGAGAAAACCCTAATTGTTGGTTTTAAACTTGAAACATGGGGAAAACGTTTACATTTTAGATCTGGTTATAATTTTTATAATTTTATGGGTTTTTTACTATGCAAACAAATAATAAGAATTTCTTTGCTATTCAACTGTGAGGGGATTAAAATGAATATCAACCTGCAGATTTCTTGATTGGCATACTTGGCCTTGTTCGAATCAAGCCATAGTGATATTTTCATTGCATAATAGTGACCCATAGGGTGAGAAAAGCTTAGATAAGAAGTTGGAGCTTTTGAGAGGGCATAGGTAAATTGTGAAAGCTTTTCTTCAAGTTTTATCTTGATGAAAACAAGTTTTTATACAGACCTGTAGGTAATTGAATGACCACCTACAGGCCTGCATTTTGTCATATTAATTCCATAGTACGCAGTAGTATAGCAGTCTTTCTTTTATTGAAAGAAATGGGTTTTTATACAGATCCATAGGTGGCTAAATAACCACCTACAGACCTGCATATCGACTTGTTAAATTCAAAATATGTTGTGGCATATGTAGTTACTCTTATTTTGAAAGAAACAAGTCTATAAGCAGACATGTATGTGGGTAATTGACCATATACAAGCCAGCTTATCAGCAATTTGAGTTAGAAATATGTCTTTTTAGATATTCAAAAGGATAAATATTTCAAAGTTGCTAAAACCAGTTGGAACACGTAAAGGAAATAACCACTATTGACAGGTTTATGGTTATATGTTAGAATAGATGGCATATTATTTTTAATTAGAAGCACGTTCCACCAAAAGTCATTTGTTGGTTTAATTGTGAGAATTACAATAGGCATTTAAACTAGTCTTAAGCCAAAGGAGAGAAATAATTGAATGTAGTTATAATTTTTGGTCTTTATATTTAGGAAAGTATGTCTTGTAACATATAGATAATTTCTTGAAAACCTGAATAATGCCTAAAATGGTGTAACATGAGTTGGATATTACAATGCCAAACATTTCAAATGGATTGAAACTAGTGCAATTATGTTTGGTAGTCAAATTGTATTGTTTTTAAACTATGCAATTATATAAGACAGTAAAAATTGTATTGCTTCTTGCATTTGAATTGACTGATTTTGAATAGTTTGGAATGTTACGGGAACTTGGAAACATGTACTCATAATGCACTAGAAGTCATGGAAGTTGTACATGGAACTGGATTTCATTATCTTTTGTTAAATATACCAAGTAGGATGAAAACCATCATGCTTTGTATTTTGTTCTTGTTATAGCTTGGAATTGCACCCTTGTGAGAAAGTTCTTCAGGGTCCCTCACTTCCGGCTATAAGCATGGGGACAACCTCAGGATGTGTGTATCCTATGGTGAGGTTGAACCTATAGGCTTTATTGTGAGGCTAGTTCCTCAGGTGCTTCACTTCAGCTTTTGACCTCACACTAAAATCTACTATCAGCTAATGAAAAGGGGTAGAAGGATGATTGAAAAAGAAATCTAAACTAAGGGAGGTGATGCACCAAAAAGAAGTGATCCACGTGGTCTGGAAAAAGGGCCAACTACTGATGAACCCAAATAGGACACGGGCTATTCTGGTTCTATCTCAAGGCCATAGGCATGGAGCTTTTGCGTAGAGGTTGAAGGGAAGCCTTGTGCTTTGAAAGATAACAAAAATAGGTCTACGGGAGACACTATGAACTAGTAACACTTCAAGGAGAGCTCAACACATAGACACTTCAAGCAATCCTACACAAACCGAAAGGATCAAAAGCAAGGTGTTGGAAAAAATCACTAGTGATGAATGACAATCATACATTTTGCAAATGAAACCAAATGTGCACACTTGTTTTAACCAAAAACAGAAAAGTCTTCCTTGTATTGCTTCAAAAGAGTCTTTTACAAAGCGATTTCTGCAGAGTAATTATATTGCCAATCTGGGGATGATTTGCTTGGCTCCAAGGCCTCTATTTAAATAGAAAAGGGGGGAGAGAGAAGAGGAAGAAAGAAGTCACTGATGGCTAGAACTCTGACGTTGCACTTTCTTGTTTTTCCTAAATGCGCCACTTAGGATCACTCGACAATCCTCTCGAGCCCCTCCCGTCTTTAAGTTTTTCTTTTGGTGCATCTGAGAAGCTATGTTGTGAGCAACTGGAATGTCTCTTCTTGGCATGACGCATTTAAGCGTCGAACGGCGATTGCGGGGAGTGAACTATGGCGGATGAGAGCCTTCATAATTTCCAGCTACCAGCAGCTTGGCCTCTCCCATGCTCATTGGTCATCCTTGTGCCACTTGTCCTTTATTGATTGGCCCTTTCTGCTCCAGTTTATGCCACATGGCAGCCTTCCAATCATTGCATCATGATTTTCGCATTGCTGAACCAAACTTAAGTCAAGCACTTGAAGAATCTCAATTTACTCTATGCAGAGTGATTCAGGTTCTTTGATCTCTCCATGTTCGGGTTTTCTCAGATCCTTTACTTATAAAGCCTTTTAAGTAAAGTACTTGGAGAAACCTAATTTACTCTATGTAGAGTAATTCAGGGTCTCTAAGCTTACTTACTTCGGACTTGTCCATCTTGAAGTCTTCTCACTTTGTTGTTTCCAAGCCCTAAGAATTCAGGGTTTTCAAACCCGATTACTTCCAACGACTAGTCGCTTATCTTGATTTTGACGTCCATTGGCCCGTCATTTCCTTTGGACACTTGGTCTCGAGTTTTTCTTCTGAAGGAATTCCTTCGGCTTTTTCTTTCGGGCAAAACTCCCGAAGGAATTTCTTCCAACGACTAGTCGCTTATCTTGATTTTGACGTCCATTGGCCCGTCATTTCCTTTGGACACTTGGTCTCGGGTTTTTCTTCTGAAGGAATTCCTTCGGCCTTTTCTTTCGGGCAAAACTCCCGAAGGAATTTCTTTGGACAATTTGTCCGAAGGAATTCCTTCGAACTTTTTGTTCTCTTCCTTTGGAAATTGCCTTTCGGACTTTTCACAATGGACTTTCCCGAGGGGTGAGAAACCCTTCGAGCTTCCTGTGTGTCCCTTCGGACTTCCGTGAATGATCCTCCCGAAGGGAAAGATACCCTTCGAGAATTTTGTCGAGTATTAGCACTTCCAGACTTCTCCAAACCATTCGAGCTTCAATGTGATGCATCTGGAGATGGGGTGGGTGCAGTCTTAATGCAGGAAAGACATCCTATTGCTTTTGAGAGCAGGAAGCTAAAGGGAGTGGAGAAGAGTTGCTCTATATATGATCGAGAAATGTTGGCCATAATGCATGCATTGGCCAAATTTTGGTCTTATCTGGTTGGAGGTAAATTTGTGATTATAGATCATAACAGTATAAAATATTTCATGTGCCAGAGAGATCTTAATGATAGAAGGTAGAAGTGGATCACCAAACTACAGGTATATGATTTTGACATTAAGTATGTCAAAGGGAAGAAGAATGTAGTGGCCGATGCACTTTCTAGGAGACCACATGTATGTTCCCTGGTTGAGATTTCAGCAGACTGGAAGGAGAATATAATAACTGAATATGCTAAGGATCAGTGGGCAGTTGATTTGATAGAGGGATCTCTATAGGACGATAGATATGTGGTGGTTAACGACCTTATCCTATACAAGGATAGGATTTATTCGGTACCTTCTTCGCACATCAAAGGTACTATCTTAAGGACATTCCACGATGTGCCTATGGCTGGACACCCCGGGTTCTTCAAAACATACCGACAGATTCGTGAGAGGTTTACTTGGAGAGGACTCAAGGATGATGTGCAGAGATATGTTAGAGAATGTCCAGTTTGCCAGCAGAACAAAGATGAGCATACTCCTCCAACTGCATTACTACAGCCTTTAACCATTCTTGACAGAAAATGGGAAAGCATTTCGATGGATTTTATCACAGTCCTACCCAAGGTGTAGAGTCGAGATTGTATTTATGTGGTGGTGGACAGGTTAACTAAATATGCTCATTTCTTTGCTATTACATCTACCAGCACAGCAGCACAGGGGGCAGACTTGTTTTTTCGGGAGGTGTTTAGGCTTCATGGGATGCCTAAGAACATAGTCAGCGACAAGGACAGTAAGTTTTTGAGCATATTTTGGTAGGAACTTTTCAGATTGAGTGGCACTAAGCTCACTCCTAGCACTAGCTATCACCCACAAACAAATGGGCAGACGGAGATTGTTAATAAGTGAGTTGAGGGGTACTTGCGAAACTATGTATCAGGGCAGCAAAAGGCTTGGATCAGATGACTTTATTTAGGTGAGTATTGTTATAATACTACCTATCACATGACGATCAGGATGTCTCCGTTCATGGCGTTATATGGGTATGAAGCTCCTCGCTTCACAGATCTTTTTGGAGATAGCAGGGTATCAAGTGCACGGAATTGGTTACAGGACAGCCAAGATATTTAGAGATCACTTAAGGAGAATATTCAACAGGCTCAAAATCAGCAGAAATTATATGCTGACCAACACAGGGTCGAACGTAGTTTTGAGGTTGGGGATATGGTATACTTGAGACTTCAACCCTATAGGCAATCTACACTTAAGAAGAGTGAAGCAGAGAAGTTGAAACCAAGATTTTATGGGCCATTCAGAGTTGCTCGTCGCATTGGCGAGGTGGCATATGAACTGGAGTTACCAGCAGATAGCAGGGTGCATAATGTGTTCCATGTCTCCAGGCTTAAGAAAGCGCTTGGTCATAGTGTTGTTCCATTTGCAGATTTGCCCCCTCTAGATGAAGAGGGTAAGTTGATATTGATTCCTGAAGCCATCATTGATACCAAGGAGAGAACACTCAGGAGGAGAGTCATCAAGGAGTACCTAGTCAAGTGGAGGAACCTACTAGTGGAGGATGCTACTTGGGAAAATGAGCAAATATTACAACATTCAGAATTGAAATTGCTTGAGGACAAGCAATTTTGAGAAGGGCGGACTGTAATGCCCCCTTTCTAACATTCATAGCATGATGTTGTCGTTAGCCTATTTCCCTATGGTCCCATAAGCTAACCAAGACATTAAAGGGACTTAGAGGCCATTTGGCCTAGACAGTTTCAGTTGCATATCTTTTTGAGGGGTTTGAGGTAGTTTTGGGCATACTTACTATTTATAGTAAGTCGTGAATGGACATGGCTGGACTTCCAGGGGCAGTGACATGTCGATGGTAATTGTTTAAAATCGACAGGAAGACTTATTTATCATTGATATGATTTATTGGGCATTAATGAAGTTATTTTATAAAGTTAAATTTAAATATTTAACTTTATTAATGCATATTCTATAGTTTGTGAGAATTATTTAAATAAAGAATCCCCTTTATTTTATAATACATCGGATACATAAGTTACATAAAGGGAGTTATGTTTTATCTCACATTGACAAAACGAAAGAATGGACTCTTGTGAGAACTCTATAAAAGAAATAGAAGAGCTTCCATTTAAGGAGTTTTGGATGAGATTAATGTTATGTTGTTGGATTTCCTGGAAATCTGATTTTCCTATTTGAGGACAAAATCCCTCTTTGCTAGCATTTTCTTCGTTGTTGAAAGACACAGTCAGGAGGATTGATGGTGTTTTCATTCAGGAAACACATTGGGCTTATTGGATTTACAACAAAGAAGGGCAAAATAATGATTTTCTACAAGAGCCGTGAATGGTGTTTTTGCTACATTGTGCGTGAATAGTGTTTTTGCTACATTGCGCATGAATAGTGTTTTTGCTAGAGTGCATGTGAATAGTGTTTTTGCTACAATAACATGTGAATAGTAAAATTGCTACAGTGTCGTGAATAGTGCTGCTATAGTGCGTCAACAGTGTTTGCATCAAGTTTAATTGTTTATTCTTGCTGATTAGAGGTCTAGAAGGCTGCCATTTCATCTGTGGATCACTACAGCACTAATTTCCAGGCTTCTATCAAATTTTCATATCTAAGCATTGTAATTTTTTAATACAAATTTGAAGATTTGTCGCAGCCCATAAGGCAATTGTATGTGCACATTTATATTGCAAATTAGTGTTTAACAGCAAATAAGGAGTTTCAGGTTTTGCATGTATAGTTGTATGTTTGTCAAGTGTTTGACAAAATGCCATGTTGATCATTAAGCAATTTAATTGATATGACATAGTAGTTCGCAAGTTTCTTTCATTGGAAAAATAGGGGTGGTTATTACAAAAAGTTTAGTCTCATGAATAGGCTCTTGAATACAATTAGGAAGCTCCCTTGTCACACACTGGGCATGATTAAGAACTTCATGAGAATAAGAAGCACAAGAACCCTTTGTAGACAATTGGTTTAACTCGATTTTCTGCCTCTCCCGAACCTCCATCTTTTCCAATACAAGAATACACAACCCATTTGTCTCTTCTGGATCATTGGACACATTTTGAAATAGACCATTCACTTCTTCATACTGAGAATTAGAACAAACCTTTCTTGCATATGCTAGTATTCTGAGCTCTATTCCGTTCATTCTTTCTTGAAGGCCAGGCTACTCATATGCAACATCGTAGCCATATGGGGAAGATGAAATCTGGTCCTGAGACTGATATGGCTCACAAGATAAAACTCAAGCTCTTGATAATAAGGATCATGAGAAACTTGATAAGGCTCAACATAGCTTTGATAATACTCTTGATAACGCTGATTAGGCTCATAAAAAGGCTCATAGGTATCATGACGGGTGGTATGATCCATCATTGGGCTGATAAGGAAACATAGCATAGGAATTATCTTCATACACACCCATCAAAATTCATTCATGATAATGCAATAAAAATAGACTTACATGGAAACTGTGCCTGAACTATTAGAAGCAGTTGCTCGAGCTTGGAATCACCATATACTTCTTGAAGAACACTACTGCAACTACAATTTCATCAAGACCATCTCCAATAGGTCCCACCGAGCGTGTCAAAAACTATTGTTAACCTGGAGTTGCACCTTGAAATGAAGACGTGCTGAAATGGCTAATCCTATCTCCAGTTGAAACAATGGGATCTTCTCACAAGGGTGGGTGCTTCAATGGTGAGAAGAACCTCTAGAGAACGCTGGTTCATGTAAGATGTATCAATGCGGATCTCTACTTTGGGCTGTGGACTACCATGGAAAAGGGAGAAAAACTTGAAGGGGAAATCCTACCTAATGACAGTGATACACCAGAATGTTGATCCACTCTACTTGGAACCTTGAACACTGAATCAAACAAGAGAAAAGAAAGACCTTTGATTTCAATTGATCACTATGCATAAGTATTTCATGAGAAGGTTCGATCCAATAACAAAAAACGTGAGGAAAAACAATGGAGAGAGGTCTGATACAAGACACTTTGCAACCACCTAACATCCACTACAGCTTCAGCAAAAGACATATAAAACACTGAACATGACTTGCATAACACGATAAGCTAGCAACTAGGTACAAATCAAAATTTGGGAAGGGAGAGAAATCTACCACGTATGCAAATTGCTGAATGAATGTACACTATGTCAGCACTTGAAATCTAAAAGTACAATCTTTCTATTGATTAAAGAGGTTACATAGCTCACCAATGACAGAGTCTGGTCACCAAAAGAGGTATAATTTTACAAGGCTGAAAGCCATTAATATAGAAAATTATAAAAAACCAAGAGATTGGCGTTGGAAATAGGAGAGGAAGTTAACTCTTCATTAGCCCAAGTCCAAATTGTGTTGCATGAGTCTTCCAAATTTGTCTTTTCTTGGCTTATACCTAGTTGTCTTGCATGAAGAATCCTTGGCATTGAAAAAGAAGAAGACAAGCTTTGGATGCATAAAATCTACAAATAGATGTCTTGACTTGAAAACTAGTCAACTCCAAAACAAGAGTAGTCAAATTCACTCGAACTGCTGAAATGTTTGAAAGTCTCTCTTTTGCATGAAATCGATGCAAATGCCAAATTAAGAATTACGTTTGAACCACTGGAACGTTTCGAACTTTGAGACAAACGAGAGTGCGTGCATGGAATTTCTTTTGTTTGAAACATTCAACGCTTTGCCTGTTCATCATGCAAGACAATTCTATTTTCAGAACTGAAACATGCTTGCTTTTTTAAACGCGTTCACTTCGTTGGAGTCACTCACGTTAGTCTATGCATAATCTTTGTTTATCCTGCCTTTGTCTTTATTTTGCGTTTGTTTTACTTCTTTTTCATGCTTATGTCCATGTTCAGTTCTGCTTTAATCTTTGCTCATGTCTCTATTTTTGTGTTTGTTCATGCTCAGTTCACTTCGTGTTTTCTGTCTTGTCCCGTTTCTACTTTTATTTGGGATTCGGGCTTTATTTAGTTTTCGTCCTTCGGACAAATTCTCCAAAGGACTCTCTGTCTCTTCTCTTTTTCGAGCTTGGCATTTCCTTTTCTCTTGTTTGGCCTTTGCTTACGTTTCTATCAGGGTTTTTTCCTAGGTATATCCTCCATCAGACCTTTTCCTTGAATTCCTTCGGACTTTTTATCCGAAGGAATTCCTTCCGACAAATAGTCCGAGAAAATTCTTTTCCGTTTGAAGTGTCCTTTGCTTTTATGAAGGTGCCCTCCGCAAGAGCTTCTGCTTCCCAAAAATGCCCTTCGGGCTTTTTGATTTGGCCCTGTCTTTGGCTTTGGTGCCCCCCACAAGGGTATGTTCTTCCAAAAGTGCCCTTCGGAAGAATTGTAAAGGTCCACTTCCCTACAAAGTGTCCTTTGCAAGGGCTTCTCGTCCTCAAAAGTGCCTTTCGAAACTTTTGAAAGGGTTCTGCCACTGACCAAGTGCCCTCTGCAAGGGTATGTCTGCCTTCAAAAGTGCCCTTCGGACTTTTTGAAGGGCACCCGAGCTTTTTGAACTATCCTTCGAAACTTTCATCTTGACTTGAAAACCATAAAGTGAACCAACCCGAAGGGTACATACCCTTCGAGACTTTTGAATTGGACCTTCTCGAAGGGCAGATACCCTTTAGGGCTTCTCAACTGTGCTTTTTTCTTTTTCTTTCAGACAAAAAGTCCGAAGAAAATAAACTTTGAACGACTACCACTTAGTCATTTTTTCGGACTTTTACACAGTCCTTTGAGAGTTCTGTCTCTCAGAGAAAATGTCCGAAGAAATAGTCCACCTCTTATAGCTTGAAAAAATTTCTTGGGAAGACAAAATAAATAAACTTATAGCTTGTTATGTCTTGGTTGTATTTGCACATTTCGCTGTAATCAAGAAAGCTCCTTGGAAACCTCTGCATGACTAAAATTCACTTCGCTGTAGATGGCCACTTGGGTGGTTGTAAATGCTCATTTAAGAACCCCAAAACTGATTCACAAGACAAACTTGACATCATAGCAAAGTTCTGAAGTGTAGGGGTGACAATTTGTCCTGTGGGGGGCAAAATTGTCAACATGTACCCTTCGGGAATTTTGAAATGGTCCTTCCAAAGGGTAACATACCCTTCGGAAAAAATGCAACTGTCCACTTGGAGAAGGAAAAGCCCTTCGGATTTATGAAATGTACCTTTGGGTTCTTGAAAAACCCTTCAAAAAAGTTGACTGGTCCTTTATGCCCTAAAAAAGGCCTTTAGGCATTTTGAAAATGCCCTTCGAATTTTTGAAAAAGACTCATCCCTTGAAGAATCCAAGAAGCACTATTTTTCGATACCAAATCAGGTTTGTCAAGCCCCTTTACTTATTTCGGGCTTCTGACTGCTCACAACTTATGAAGTAATCAAGTAGTGCTCCTTGGAGAACCCAAAATACACTACGCATGAGTAATTCGCTTTCGTAAACCCAAATTACTTCTACTTATAAAACATTTAAAAGTTAAGAACTGTTGGAAACCCGATTTGCACTGTGCCCTCAGAAACCCGAAGTTGTCATTGCTGGGAAACCTGACGTCTTCCCAAAAACTTGCTATTTCGTTGCTTGAAAACTCCCTTGTTCATACTTAGGCAAATTTTGATATCTGGGCCAAAAATGGCCAATAGTTCTTTCTTGAAACAAGTGTACCAAATTTAGACAAACATGGATCTAATTGTCTAAGTTAACAAGAATGTATGAATGAAGCATGATTGTTAAGAACAATGAAGTATGGCAATAGAACCTTTCTCGTATCAGGATATGTTGCCTCAATGATAAATCATAGTAAACATTTAAATTGATATTGTGAGTTAAATACATTGTTTTTCCCAATTTTGATTTATGTATGAATATTGAAGACAATACTCTATTGTTTTATGGTTGTGTGAACCTTAAACAAATCATTTATATTTAATAGGGTATAGTTTGTTGTCTCTCACATTAAGGGATGGCAAGTGACAGGTAGGGAACCTTTTTTAAATATTACCTATCATTAGGTAATGTGAAGGACAGAGAATCTTATGGATTTTAGCAGAGTATGGCTCTAGTGGACAAGACCCAACTTCATCTGAAGTCTGAAACTATAATAAAAGTTTTGGCCAAAGTAATGTAATCGTTGTATACATTGTTCACTGTACTATCTAGTTTGCATGTATGTGTGAAGTCATATTAGATAGAGGATGCATTTCATGGTCTATATGACTATTGCATGTGCTAGTGATGGTACTACAAATTATTTCGGATGAGTTCTTAATGTTCACATCGTCATTATCTGCCTCTTTGTAAAGGGAAGGGCCACTCCCAGTGGGGAGGTATGCGAGGGACCATCGGTCTGTGGTTGGAGGAAAAGAGTCCAGATGATGCTCTCCCTCTCTACAGCTACCTATGAACCTATCTTGATATTTACTCATGGCTATTGTATAAACAAATGAGTTGTTTACATGAAGCTCCATTGTACTATTATTGTAAATACAGTTGTATCTATGGGCATTTATATAATTAGTATTGATCATTGTATTCAGCAATGGCTGCAACATTCTATTACTGATAAATTGATGTATTATTGATCTCATTCATTACAGAGTAGTGCTTTATTAGCATATCGATTCTACTGCACATGATTACAGTTTATGCACTATGTAGATCTCTTTGCGGATGGTAAATGAAATATTCTATCATGCTTAATTCGTGGAGTAATTAGCATTAACTATTTGTTGTACTTTTACATTTAACATATTAAATTCAGGTTTATATAGTGTATGAATTGTAATCCGATGCTAGGATCACTTAATGAATGTTGCATTTAAATTACCAATATAAGAAGGAAAAAAAATGACACGTATGTCAATAACGAACCTAGACCAGTCCTAACAATGCAAGTTGACACACAAGGACATGCCCCTTAATAGCCATATGACTTGTATATTTGTATGATTTGTGTATTTCACTTAATAACATAACCCACTTTGTCATTCGACCTGTTAGAGCTGCTTTTGACAGTAGATATTGTTGTAGCATAGAATTGCACCCTTTGTGGGAGAATTTCTCAGGCTCTCTCACTCCTAGCTACAAGCGTTGGGACAACCTCAGGCTGTGGGTATCCTGTAGTGAGGTTGAACATCTAGGATTTTAAATGAGGCTAGCTCCTCAGATGCTTCACTTCAGCTTGTTCCCACATACTCAAACCTACTGTTGACCAAGAAAAAAAGAGAGAAAAATAACATAAAAAAAGAAATCTGAGCTAAGGGAGGTGATGCACCAAATAGAGAGTGATCCACATAAACATGAAATAAACACTAATTCAGCATAGGATAATTTTTGCTCACACAACCTCACAACCAGTTAATTTGCATGAGTGTTTCATAAACAAGGCTCACTAAACCATACATGAAGCAAAGAGGAATTTCAAAATCCACACCAAGCGTCCATTAGTGACAGAAAGAGCTCAAGTTCAAACCTGCAATTAACTTGAAAACACCTAAAAATAGGCAAGAAAGAATGACAATGGACATGGAAGAACACTTCTTCACAAGGCCATCATGCACAAGCTTGCTAAACACAATTTTCAGGCAAGAGATAGGTAAAAATTGATCTTTATTGCTTCAAAAGGTCTTTCTTACAAATTTTGACAGTTTTTTCTTGTCAAATGAGGATACCTTTTTTATGGGGAGCCAACGGAGATATATAAAAAAAAGGGAAGAAGAAAAAGAGAAGAGGCAAGCACACAAAATTCAATAAATGAGATCCAACCACCCTCTGTGAATTCTCACCCACATTTGGGTTAATTAGGACTAATCCTTCTTCAACAAATTAACCACCATTAGCTCCAATAGTATTCAAGCCCTCTCATTGGTTGAGAAACACACTAGAAGACAAGAACTTGTTGAGGATGATGATGTCATAATCCACTAAGAAAGAAACGTCTAAGAACGTCTTTAATGCTCGAGCTACCTTCTCTAATCACCTAATCTTCAGCTTTCACTTCCACACCATCCTTCACTTGTCTTACACATATAAGGACAAAATCCCCATAACTTTGAATCTGAACTGAGTCATGCTGCCTCTGAATTGAGCAGTTGTTTGTCGAAGATGATGGCCATGTCGAAGGACAAGAGCCTCTCCATTAATTCGCACCTACCAGCTCCTGCAAGTCGCTTGGGCTTTCCTTTGTTTTTATTGGTTGTTAGAAACTGACTCGGATCTTTGAATCGCACTGTCGATCTGCCTGACATGGATACTTGCGAGTGGTCGATCTCTTGCCAGTTGAATGCATCCTTGACACTTGTCATGTACACTTTCGCCCTTGAGAATCGCCAACTCCCTTTGGCCACTTTCAAATGCAAACGACTACTTGACAAGACCCATCTTTGACATCTACGGGAATGTCTCAGGATTTCAAATTCAAACGCCTATTTTTTCGAACATTTTGCTTTGAATAATTCCTTCATACAATTTGTCCGAAGGAATTCATGTCTTCAGACTTTATGAAAATGCCTCTTTCCGAAAGGGAGGTGCCCTTTGTCTTTCTTGAAAGTGACCCCTTTTTTTATCCTTTGGAATTTTGAAAAAGCCCTTTGGAAGAATTGAAAAGCACCATTCGGCTTATCTGTTTAGACCTTTCGGAAAGAAGACCCCTTCAGAAATTTGAAAAGACCCTTCCAACTTTGTGAAAATGATCTTTAGGAAAAAAAAATTGGCCCTTTGCAAAGGAAAAGTACCTTTCGAAAAAATTGAAAAAGTCCATTTGCGAAGGAAAAGTACCTTTCGGATAAATTGAAAAGGTCCACTGCGAAGGAAAAGTACATTTCGGATTCCTTTGAATGGACCGTTGGAATTTCAATGGATGATTGGCATACAATATGAAATCCCTTGAGAAATCAGGATTCATGAGTGTGGGTGCTTGGGCAATGGCTTGCTTGATAACCTCAAATGTTGATTTACCTTCATTTCACCAAATGAACAATTGGTTCTTCATTAACATAGCAGTGATGGGCTTGACCAAGTTTGCAAAACCAGGTATAAATCTTCTCACAAAGTTTATTTTTTCAAAGAAACTTTGGAGTCCCTTCTTATGCTTGGATAAGGATAAAGCCAACATGGCACTTATTCTATAAGGATCAATAGCTAATCCTTGTT
This sequence comes from Torreya grandis, assembly GCA_037957365.1. Lineage (NCBI taxonomy): Eukaryota > Viridiplantae > Streptophyta > Pinopsida > Cupressales > Taxaceae > Torreya > Torreya grandis. The sequence continues at coordinate 1,686,722 of JARHVA010000130.1, forward strand.
TTGAGACAATGTGTCCCAAGAGTTTGCCCTCATGAACTGCAAACACACACTTCTTGGGATTCAAAGAGATCCCATACTCTCTGTATCTCTCAAAGATCAATCTCAGGTGGTCTATGTGTTCGTTGGCATCCTTGGAGAAAATTGTGATGTCATCCAAGTATACCAACACCATTTGATTCAGCAGCCTTTGGAAAGCCATGTCCATTGCTCTTTGAAAAGTGGCCCCAACATTTGATAAGCCAACAGGCATCTTTTGGTACGCATACATGCCCCATTTGGTAGTGAAGGCAGTCTTGTATTGATCTTCTTCCCTTACCAGCACCTAGTTGTATCTCGAGTACCCATCCAAAAGAGAAAAATGTTCTGAACTTGCAACTATTTGAAGAAGCTGCTTCATGGATGGTAGAGGGTAATGGTCCTTCAAAGAGACCCTATTCAAATCTCTAAAGTCAACACACAGCCTAATCTCCCCACTTTTCTTCCTTACATGCATCAAATTGGCTACCCATAATGAGTGTTTGATAGGACAGATAATCTTGGATTCAATTAACTTGGTTAGCTCTCTCCTCATTAACTCTTCAATTTTGGGGTTAACGGGCCTTTGCTTTTGCCTCATAGGTTTAGCATTAGCCTCCAACTCTATAGTATATTGGGCTAACTTTGGATCAAAACCTTTTAGGTCACTATATTTCCAAGTAAAGATGTTTGCGTATTCCTGACAGAGTGCTATGAAAGCATGCCTCTCAGCATTGCTACTTACCTTCCCAAGCTTGAAAAGTTTGTTTTTGAAGATCAGGACTCTCTCATAGTTTTCTTCATTGGTTGACATTACTGCCTTTTCTTTTCTCATATGGTCTCCCTCATGGAAAAGGCCCTCAAGTGTAAACAGTGCTTTAGAAAGTTTGTTAGACCTTAGTTGAACAATTTGATCCTCATACTAATGTTGAAATTTATTTTGGTTCATTGAGGAAAACTCCACTTCTTGCTGCAAGAAGCAAGAAATTTGTTTGTTATTTTCAAAAACTTGCCAGTGGACTTCATTATCTGGCACTGATGGCCTCACCACCAGCTTGACATGTGGTTGAACCTTGGCCTCTTTTAGCTTACTTAGAATATCAAACTGGGTTCTCACAGCTACCAACCTGTTAGCATGTTGATTCTAGTTCCCTGGTACAGCTTGGATGTTGAAGGCTTCAAAATCTTCAATTAAGTCCCACACTCTATTTTTATAAGACCTCATCAAAGGATTCTTTGTAATGTTCAAGCCTCTGACTTGGTTCACTATAAGCTCACTGTCTCCATATGCTTGCAACATTTTGTTTCCTCTTTTATTGGCCCATTGGAGACCATGGATCAAGCCTTCATATTCTGTTGCATTAGAAGAGCAACTAAAATGGAAACTATAGGAAGAGAAATGGTTATTACCTGAAGGGGAAACCAACATTGCCCCTGCACCTACTCCATTTTTGCTCCTTGAACCATCAAAGAACAACTTCCACATACCATTGTGGTCTTCTTTAAGTCCAATTTGGGAAGGCATGAGTTGATTTTCTTCATGTAGCAAATAGACAACCATGTCTCTTTCTTCAACACCTTCCAAAGGGTTGAGAAATTGATTATCCCCCCATAGTTCATCCAAGAACAAATCTGGAATTTAATTAAGATAAGTATTCAGTTCTTGACCAATTGTAAATTCATCCTCATCAAAGATAGTACAATTGATGTTTATGCTATCTGATTGATGAGGTTCAATGTGAAATTCTCCAATGGGCTCAACCTTGATTGATACCTGAGTCCCATACCTTGTTCTAAATGCCATGCAGGACCAATTTGTTGCTAGATAACCCCCAATTTTTGCTATGAATTCTCTAGATAGGCATAACGCAAAGCGAGGAGTTACATCAAGGATCAACACATCTTGAGCCACTGCGACACTAGGACAAGCATGTAGGGTCATTCAAATCCTTGATGATACCAGATGGCTTTGTGAAAGAACTGTCAAACTGCAGAACTCCCTTGGTATGCTTCTCATATTTGAGGTTCAGTTGATCAACTATGGACTTCGGCATTACCGAAGTGTTAGCTCCACTATCTACCAAGCAATTATGTACCAAGGAATCACCAATGATTAATGAAATGTAGAATGGAGGAGGGTTGACCACCTTACTTGATCCTTCTCCCAAAGGACCTTGGGTTGCATTGGTGAGGGCCTCGGTTTCTTTGTTTGGTTGTTTACCTACAGTTGTTGTAACACCTACTTGGATAAACCTTCTTGAAGGATGTCCACTTGACCGAGCACAGAAAGCATGTCCCACATCGGCGCACTCATATTGGATTTCTTCATTTGTTCAACAATGTTGATTGGTGTATTACTAACCTTTGCTTGTGCTTTGGGAGCCACTGCTGCTATTTGTTGAATCTGTGAGCTTTGTGGAGGTGTTGAGACCTTTGGAGTGACAACAAGCTCGTTAGGCTTAGACAATGGAGTGGTGGCAGGAGGTTCTTTGAATGCTCCCTGGTTGTCACCCATATTCCTTCTTTTGATTCTTGTATTTGCTGCCACTTGGACATGAGCTTGACTAGAGCTGGCCTACTGATTGGATGCATAGCACTCTTCTTGCTCACTGATGACCATTGTAGCATCCAACTGGTTTGGTACCTGATCCAATCCTTGTTCTTGTGTAGACTGCTCTGGCTTTGTCATCGTGGGGATCTCCGTGTTTTGAGCCATAAGAGCTTGATTGTATCCATAAGCAACATGTTGCCATTGGTCATTGAATGCCTAGTTAGAACCATTAGTTGGGACAATGGATTGCCCAAAAGACTGATTCCAAGGCATTGTCCCTTCAACCTCTTGAGCCATATTGTTTTGAACAGGAACCAAGGAATTGGAAGAGCCTGTAGCATTTGGATTATAATTGTTTTGTCTAGCATAATTAGGCTACCCCTGTCCTTGACCTTGTCCTTGAAATTTTTTTTTATAGGGTGGCCTATTTGCTTGAGAATACTGTTGTTGAGCTTGATATGGAGCTTGATAAGGTTTTTTGAACTAAGCTTGTCTTTTTACATTTATTACATCATTTGTCAAGGATTGGAGCATGCTTTTAAGTTCTAGGTAGTTTTTTTACTCTTGCGAATCACTCGATCCGCTAGTGGAGGCCTTTTCTTGCTTAGGTGAAGGTATAGCAACAATTGTTGGAGTTGGAAGAATAACATCAAGTGGAGGAACAACTGCAGGAGGTGGTCTAATCTCAGGGAAAATAGGCATTGGGGGCCTAGGAGTAAGCTTGCTGACTTGAACTAGACAATTTTCAGCTTTGATAGCCACCTCGTAAGCGTCTGGTAATATATCTTCTCCCATGGATTGGATCATTGCTGCTGTGTCACTGTTTAGAGCCTTCAAATAGTATAAGAATGCAAAGTTAAGGGATGGTCTAACAGCGGCTAGAAATCTGTCCAAAGCTTTTTGGAATCTTGTGTTGAAGTCTTGCATAACTTCACGAGGAGCTCTCTTGATTTTGGTCAACTATTTTGCTAGCGACAAATGATCACTCGTCTGCAAATCTCTTATATAAGACTATTCCCAACTGATCCCATGATTGACTACATTTTTGAGTTAAACCTCTATACCAATCTAAAGCCTTTCCCTTAAAGGATACAGCCAATAGTCTGATAGCTACATTTTTTACTATGACATCATGGATATTGCAGAAATTGGCTATATCTATGATGTGTTTAGTAGGATTTACGACTTAATCTCCTATGAAATGTGAGATGCTTTTGAGGGCTGCTACTAGCATAGGATCATATTGTGGCAAATTCAAAGGACTTTGACCGCTGAAACCTACAAAAGCTCTTTGGGGAATCATGGTAGCAAGAGGGGTTAACAAGGATCTTCTTGCATAGTTATACCTCACAATTGGTTTAGGAAAATAGTTTCTTACGTATGGGTGAGTATGGACGAACGTTAACCTTCTTGCTGAGTTTAAAGGTAATTCAATAAATTCAAAAAGAATACCTCCAGAAGCTGAGCTTGTAGTCACCTTTGGCATGAAGGATAGCTACTGTTCTACCACCAGATTGCTGAGTGTTTTTTGAAGTCGCCAGATACTGAAAGATCAAAGCTACAACCATTACAAATTGATCAAACCAACATCGAACTTGACCAATCTTCTTCAAAAGTGGTCCCACCAGACGTGCTAGAAATTGTTGTAGCGTAGAATTGCACCCTTTGTGGGAGAGTTTCTCAAGCTCTCCCACTCCTAGCTACAAGCGTTGAGACAACCTCAGGTTGTGGGTATCGTGTAGTGAGGTTGAACCTCTAAGCTTTTTAATGAGGCTAGCTCTTCAAATGTTTCACTTCAACTTGTTCCCACACACTAAAACCTATTGTTGACCAAGGAAAAGGGAGAGAAAAATAACATAAAAAAGGAAATCTGACCTAAGGGATGTGATGCACCAAATAGAGAGTGATCCACATAAACATGAAATAAACACTAATTCAACTTAAGATAATTCTTGCTCGCACAACCTCACAACATTTAATTTGCATAAGTGTTTCATAAACTAGGCTCACTAAACCATACATGAAGCAAAGAGGAATTTCAAAATCCACACCAAACGTCCATTAATGACAGAAAGAGCTCAAGTTCAGATCTGAAACTAACTTGAAAACACCTAAAAATAGGCAAGAAAGAAGGACAATGGACATGGAAGAACACTTCTTCACAAGGCCATCATGCACAAGCTTGCTAAACACAATTTTCAGGCAAGAGATAGGGAAAAAATTATCTTTATTGCTTCAAAAGGTCTTTCTTACAAATTTTGACAAGGTTTTTTCTTGTCAAATGAGGATATTTTTTTTATAGGGGAGCCAACGGAAATAGATAAAAAAAAATGAAAGAAGAAAAAGAGAAGAGGCAAGCAAACAAAATTCAATAAATGAGATCCAACCACCCTCAATGAATCCTCACCCACATTTGGGTTAATTAGGACCAATCCTTCTTCAACAAATTAACCACCATTAGCTCCAATAGTATTCAAGCCCACTCATTGGTTGAGAAATACAATAGAAGACAAGAACTTGTTGAGGATGATGATGTCATGATCCACTAAAAAAGAAAAGTCCAGGAACGTCTTTAATGCTTGAGCTACCTTCTCTAATCCCCTGATCTTCATCTTTCACTTCCACGCCATCCTTCACTTGTCTTACACGTATAAGGAAAAAATTCCAATAACTTTGAATCTGGACTGAGTCATGTGCCTCTGAATTGAGTGGCTATTTATCGGCAATGATGGCCATGTCGAAAGACGAGAGCCTCTCCATTAATTCGCACCTACCAGCTCCTACCAGTCACTTGGGCTTTCTTTTGTTTTGATTGGTCATTAGAAACTGACTTGGATCCTTGATTCGCACCGTCGATCTGCCTGACATGGATGCCTGCGAGTCGTCGATCTCTTGCCAGTGGAATGCGTCCTTGACACTTGTCATGTACACTTTCGCCCTTGAGATTCACCGATTCCCTTTGACCTCTTTTGAATGCAAACGGCTACTTGACGAGACCCATCTTTGACGTTTGCAGGAACGTCTCAAGATTTCAAATTCAAACGGCTATTTTTTTGGACTTTTTACTTTGAACAATTCCTTCAGACAAATTGTTCGAAGGAATTTATGTCTTCAAACTTTATGAAAATGCCCATTTCCGAAAGGGAGGTGCCCTTCAGCTTTCTTGAAAGTGACCCCTTTTTTATCCTTCGAAATTTTGAAAAAGCCCTTTGGAAGAATTGAAAAGCACCCTTCAGCTTATCTGTTTAGACCTTTCAGAAAGAAGACCCCTTCAGAAATTTGAAAAGACCCCTCCAACTTTGTGAAAATGATCTTTCAGAAAAAAAGTTTTGGCCCTTTGCAAAGAAGTACCTTTCGGAAAAAATGAAAAGGTCCATTGCGAAGGAAAAGTACCATTCGGATTCCTTTGAATGGACCATTGGAATTTGAAAATGCCTTTAGCCTCTTTGAAATAGTCCTTCAGAAAAATGCAAGAGCTTGAGTATGTGGGCCAAAAAAGGTCAATAGATATTTTAATGGATCCACTTAAGTGATGAGGATAGTCTTATTGTTCAACATGTAATGCCCCAATTTTTGAAATGCAAAGACCACCACTAAGCAAGTTTTTTTGATGGAGGAATAATTATGCTCATATGCCACTAGAGTTTGGCTCAAATAATAAACTGCCCATTCTTTTCAATTTGCATAGTGTTGAGCCAAAAGTTGCCCCCAAGGGACGCTGAGTAGCCTAAATGTAAAGCAACAATGGCTTTCCTAATGTTGGCGGGGCTAGCTTGGGCAGATTTGCCAAATATTGTTTCAATTGCTCAAAAGTTTCCTGACAATCACTGTTCCAATGAAATGTTGTGCCCTTTTTGAGGAGATGAGTGAATGGATGACATACATTAACCAACTGTAAAATAAATTTGTGAATACCCTGGATCTCTCCCTACAGACTGCATAATTGTTGAGATTTGATAGAGAGGCATGTTGGTTATGGCATTGACTTTGGCCAAATTGACTTCAATGCCCTTGTGAGATATTATGAAGCCCAGGAGCTTCCTTGATGTAACCCCAAAGACACATTTCTTAAGATTAAGGCGAACCTTGTATTCCCTGAGCTGTTCAAATATTTTGCACAAGATTGCTGGATGTTCGGCTCTTGTTTTGGATTTGCCCAAGATGTTGTCTACATAGTCTTCCACAATATCATGCATCATCTCGTGAAAGATAACTGTCATGGCTCGTTTGTAAGTAGCATCTACATTTTTATGGCCAAAAGGCATGATCTGATAACAAAACGTTCCCCATGGAGTGGCAAACGTTGTCTTGTGTTGATCTTCAAGTGTTATTTTAATTTAATTGTAACCAGAAAAAACATCCATGAATGATAGCATTGTTGATGTGGTGGATTGCACCCTCTGAAAGGAGACTCAGCGCCCTTCCTCCACGTGGCACAATGGAGACATTCCTCTTGCTGTGGGTGGCAAACTTGAGGGATGAATCTCTACATTAGGGGATACCTCCCCTTGATGCACCTTGAGGCCCTAGATTTCTTATTGCTAACGATGGGGGGGTGAAAAGAGAGAAATACTGAAAACAAAACCAAACTAATGCGGTGATGCACCAAACTGGTTGGTCTACTCAGCTTTTACCTACACTTTACACCAAAAAGAAGCAAACAGACATTCCATTCGAATGAGAAATTTGCCTGCATTAGTGTTTCAAAGGGGATCCTATGGAGGTAGAGGGAGGAAGAAACTACCAGAGGTGTTCTAAGACACACTATTGGACAGTTTGTTCAAATGCACCTATACTCCGAGCTGGACACTTCTTGTTGCCCTGCAGAGAAGAATTCACAATACACTAGATATGCTGGTATAAACTTATGAAAGAATTAAAAGAAATGACTAAACATAAGGCCATAGACATGCAAAAAATGCAAGCTCAAATTGAGGTAAAACACTTCTTTTGATTCAAGGTAAATTTCTTAAGGGCTTCACCATACAATGCTGAGAGATCCTTCTCAAAATAAGAAGATACAATTATATAGAGAGCTTGGAAAACAGATTATTGACCAGTCAAGGGAATAAAACCCATGTATTAAACACTCCTGCAGCGACCACAACCCCATGTTGTTGTCATCTCTTCTTAATTGCGTATGGGAAAGCCATGTTGTAGGTGCTTAAGTCGCTGCCCTTGCTATCCGGGCCTGCAAGAGCATGGGTTACTCCTAGCAACCGACAAGGCCATCCGCAAGTTATGTTGACTAGGCCATGCTCTCTTCAATGTTGAGTGCAATTGGCTGCTCATTAATGGAAAAACAAGAAAACATGGGCCGCTCCCTTCAATATTCGCAACCAATCCTTTTAATGGTTTTTGGTGGAGACTATTTCACCTAAGCGCATTTACTTATCGTGCTGACAACTCCTGTGCCACCTACCTTGGTTTGGTTCATCCTTGGGTCTGCGCTTTGACTTGCTATGCCACCTAGAGCATTTTGAGCTTTTGTCTTATGTGTGTGTGGCTGCGTTCTGGGTTACCCACCTGGTCCTCCCCTTCTTTGCTATTTCCTCCCTTTTTCTAGCAATTCGAGCTCTCGGCGCTTATTATTTCCTCCCGGGGTACTTTCTTTTCTTGCTCGCTCATTCGTTCCTCGGATTCTCGGGCTTTTGAATTTCTTCGGACCGGACATTTTGTCTGAAGAAATTCTCCTTTGGGCTTGTTACCTTCTAACTTTCCTTGGACAAGCCTTCGGGCTTCCGTTTCTGAGTTCCTTCGAACAAAATGTCCAAAGGAATTCCTTCGGACAAAATGTTTGAAGGAATTCTCCTTTGATTACTTCCCAACGGCTAGCTTATCACCTTGAATTTGACGTTCACGGCCCTGTCACCGAACATTTGGATCCCAATGGATAGCTTATCACTTTGAATTTAACATTCGCGGGCCTGTCACCCACTAGGACAATTCCTTCAGCATTTTGCAAACGAACTTTTCCGAAGGAAAAGTGACCCTTCAGAAAAATTGAAAAGGTCCTCTTTCAAAGCCAAGTGGCCCCCGCAAAGACACCTAACCTTCGGACTTTTGATCTTCTAAATTTTTTTGGACTTTTTGTGACAGTTGAATATCTTCGGACAAAATGTCCAAAGGAATTCCTTCGGACGTTTTGTCCGAAAGAATTCTTCCTTGGTTTTCCTTCGGACAAAAAGTCTGAAGGAATTCTCTTTTGGCTTGTCACTTTTTCTGAAGGGCAAGTTCCTTTCGAGCGTTCTGCCTTGCCCCTTGCTTCAACTAGCTGCCCTCCGCAAGGGTATTTCGAGCCCAAAGTTACCCTTCGGAATTTTGAAGAAGATCCACTTTGCTCATCGCCCGCCCCCTGCAAGGGCTCCTTGGCCTCCAAAGTTGCCTTTCGGAAGAATTGTAAAGGTCCCGCTTGCCGCCTAAGTGCCCTCCGCAAGGATACATACCCTTCGGGAATCCTGAAAACGACCCTTCGGCTTTTCCACCTTGTCTGTTTTGCTGATAAAAAGCCCTCCGAAGAAATTCACTTGCCTTGTGAAGCATCCAAGACCAAATTGAGTTTCACGTCGACTCTTGCCTATAAGACAAATGAGTAAAGCCATTTTAAAAACTCGATTTGATCTACCAAGACCAAATCGAGGTTTGCAAGTGGCTTCACTTACAAATTTTTTACAAGTAAAGTCACATGTTCGACCCGAAAAGCACTTGGCAAGCAAAAGAGGAAAACCCTTGGTTTTTTCATGGAAAATGCCCTGACAGAGAAAATTTGCACAAGGCAGCTGAGGGATGAACTAGCCAGAACCTGGATCGAAAGACTCTTGCAAGGAAAAGGAGGGGGGGCCCAATTTGCCCTGCAGGACCAGAAATTGGTCAACACATTTGGCGATTCATAGGGAAGCATGTCTGCTATGCTTGAGAAGACCGGTGGCCTAAAAGTCCATTGGGCATGGAGTCAGGATGCAGCTTGAAAAGATGGCAACAGCCTTGTAAAGACCTAAGAACCAACAAAGATTTTACCCCAACGATAAAAAAAACACACACAAAGGCTAAAAACACTACACACATGCATAACAACACTTAGAGAAAATGAGGAAAAACAAGGAAACTATGTACATGACAAAAGAAAGCTAGTGACAATGCTTAAGATATATCCCATTGACTGGGATATGTAGCTCTTCACCATCCAATTTGGAGAGTTGGAAAGCATTATGTTGCTTGCATTGGGTGATGATATATGGGCCACTCCACAAGGTGTCAAACTTTATTTGCCTCCTTGGCTTGGCTTGATCCTCATCCCACTTCAAGACAATGTCACCTTCTGAGAAGCTCCTTGGCGTAGACCTCTTGTCAAAATGTTTTTTTGTTTGTTGTTGGCGGCTGGTCATTGCATCCATGACTTGGTCTCTTGCTTCTTGAAGCTCCATTAGCTCACAATACCTGACCTCCACGCTGTCGCTTTCAACCAATTGCAGCTGATGGGCAAGATCCAAGGCTGGTAACTCAAGTGAAATAGGAAGTCTAGCTTCCCTTCCATACACAAGTGTGTATGGTGAATTCCCAATCGCCCTCTTTGGAGTGATCCTGTCTACCCAAAGCGCTGTTTTCAACTTGGCATGCCAAGTCCTTTGATTTTCCTCCATTGTCCTTTTAATGATCCTAATCAGATTCTTATTTGTGGACTCGGCCAGCCCATTCCCTTGTGGGTAGTAGTTGGAAGAAGCGCTGAGATAGATGCCATACTTTAATGCCCACTCACTTGTCTTTGTTCCCAGAAAAGCCATCGCATTGTCTGAGATGATTGTGGCTGGGACCCCAAATCTCGTCACTATGCCTTCATAGAAATCTAGGACTGCGCTCTCATTGGCTTCTTTCAAAGCGACGGCCTCTACCCATCTTGTGAAATAATCTATAGCAGTCAAAACCCACTTGTGGCCAGCACTAGGAGGGTTGATCAATCCTATGAAGTCTAGCGCCCATTGCATGAATGGTTGTTCCACCTGAATAGGATGAAGAGGCATGGCAACCAACCATTGCTTCCCATTAAAAAAACACATTTTTGACATTTCCTCACCCAAGCATGTCTCTAAACAAACTGGGCCAAAAGTAGCCAGCCCTCATATTCCTTGCAGCTGTGGCCTTAGGAGCAAAGTGGCCACCAGCTGGTCCATCATGGAACTCGGACAGTACCTTGTCGACTTGGTCTGAATCAATGCATCTCAAGAGTACCCCTGAAGAGTCTTTTCTGAACAGCACTCCATCAACTAGGACTTAAGGAAGAGATTGGAGTCTAAAATATCTCCTCTTGGTCCTATAAGGACCTTGTGGACACTCACCAATTTGAAAGAAATGAATCATGTCTTGTGCCCAGCTCTTCATGATTGCAGGTATTTCTACTGCAGCTTCATTATGGAGTACCAAAACGTCTTCTTTCAACTCTTTGTAGTCTGTAGCGAGATGTTCACACAACCCTCTTCCCCTTATCAGCTTGGTGGTCTTGATCTCTATGCCGTACTCCATTAGTTTGGTGATCCACCCTACCCTTTTCTCATTCAAGTCTCGGCTCAGTAAGAAGTCTTTTACACTAGGATGTGGCATCATGATGTGAATCTTGATGTTAGACAACATATGTCTGAACTTCTTCAGACTTCGTATCACTGCAAGCCCTTGCTTCTCAACATATGTGTATCTAACCTCGTAGCCCTCTAAACCTTGGCTAAAAAAAGCGAGAGGCTGTTCTAAATTCTCACCATTCGCTTGAGCGAGCATAACAGAGATTACCTCTTCATTTCCAAAGGGGTATAGATTGAAGTCCTCAGAGAAGTCTAGACTAGTCAGGGTAGGAGCTTGGGCGATAGCCGGCTTGATGCCTTCAAAGCTTTCTCTTCTTCTTGCTGTCCACGTGAACGTCTCGTCCTTCCTCAGCATGGAAGTTAGTGTCTTGACCAGCTCAGCAAATTTAGGAATGAATCTCCTAATAAAATTTATTTTGCCAAAGAAACTTTGCAGGCCCTTCTTGTGCTTAGGCAAGGACAATGCTAAGATGGCGTGCACTCTTTCTAGATCAATGGACAAGCCTTCCTTTGAAATGACATGGCCCAAGAGTTTGCCTTCGTGGACAACAAACACGCATTTCTTTGGGTTGAGAGAGGTGCCGAACTCTCTTCACCTCTCAAAGATTTGCCTCAGGTGCTTCAGATGTTCACTTGCCTCCTTGGAGAAGACTGTCACATCATCAAGATAAACCAGCACAATGTCATTTATCAAAACTTGGAAAGCCATATCCATAGCACGTTGGAAGGTAGCTCCAGCATTTGACAATCTGAATGACATCTTCCTGTAGGCGAATGTTCCCCACTTGGTGGTGAAGGCCGTCTTGTATTGGTCACATTCTTGTACCAAGATCTGATTGTATCCAGAATAGCCATCCAGGAGGGAGAATCTTTCACTGCCTATCACCATCTAAAGAATCTGCTCCATACTTGGGAGAGGATAGTGATCTCTTAGTGAGACTCTATTCAGGGCCCTGAAATCCACACACAATCCGATTTCTCCATTCTTTTTCCTAACAAGGACCAAATTGGCTAGCCAAAAAGAGTGTTTGATAGGGAAAATGATCCTGGACTCGATCAGTTTGGTGGGTTCTTTCCTAATGAGAGGCTCGATCTTTGGATTGATTGGCCTTTGCTTTTGCTTGATGGGTTTGGCACCCTCCTCTAGCTCAATGGTGTGTTGGGCCAAGCTTGGGTCAAAACCCTTCAAATCACCACACTCCCAAGCAAAGACATCAACAAACTCTTGGCATAACATAAGGAAAGCATGTTTTTCCTCATTGGTGCATACCTTCATAAGTGCAAGCAGCTTATCCTTGTAGATCTCTACCCTTTCATAATTTTCCTTCTTGGTTGACATGCTCGCTTTGTCCCTCTTGAGTTAGTCATCTTCGTTGAAGATGCTCTCCAGAGTTACCAAAGCTTTGGGAAGCCTGTTAGTCTTTAGTTGAACAATCTGCCCATCATACTGTTGTTGTAGCTTGGACTGATTTTTTGAAGCGAACTCAGCTTCCTCCTGCAAGAAAAGTATTATTTGCTGGTCACTTTCAAACACCTGCCAATTGGTGACATTGTCTGTTATGGAGGGCCTCATTATCACCTTTAAATGGTGCTGATTCTTGCTTTGTCTCACCCCCTTTGGGATATCAAATTGAGCACCAACTGCTGCTAGTCTATCCGCATGTTTGTTCTCCTCTCTTGGGATGGAAGTGATGTTGAAAGTAGCGAAGCTCTCCACAAGGTCCCACACTCTGTGCTTGTAAGACTTGAGTAGGGAGTTCTTGGTCAAGCTTTGACCCCTCACTTGGTTCACAATCAGCTCGTTGTCTCCAAATACTTGCAATTCTTTGATTCCTCTCTTCCTTGCCCATTCTAGGCCATGAACAAGGGCTTCATACTCTGCTACGTTGCAAGTGCAGGAGAATTGAAATTTGAGAGTTGAAAAATATTTCTCCTTTGAAGGTGAAACCAGCATTGCTCCACCACCAGTTCCCAACTTGCTTCTAGATCCATCAAAGAATAGCTGCCACAAATCACAGTCCTCTTGGTCTGCCTTCATCAAATTTGGCATGAAAGCAAATTTCTCATGCATGCAGTAGACTCCAAGGCCAGCTTCTTCGATGAACTTGTAAGGATCATGCTCAAAATTGTCATTTTCCAATTCATCTAGGAGCAGGTCAGCAACTCCTACAAGGGAAGAAGATGGAGATTGGTCCACCTGGAGCTCTTCTTCATCAATGATGGCGTAGCTCATATTCGCCGCTTTGGGTGAGTATGGCTCCAGCTAATCTTCATGGATGGGCTCTGACTCAATTTTCACCTTAGTTCCATACTTTGTCCTAAAAACCATGTAAGACCAATTGGCTGCCAAGTATCCATCTATCTTGGATGTGAAATCCCTTGATAAGCAAAGAGCGAAGTAAGGAGGAACATCTACCACTACCATATCTTGGGGAATCGAGAAGGTCGGACAGGAATGGAGAGTCAGATTCAAACCTCTTACCACTCCCAAGGTCTTAGCTGGTAATCCATCCAACTGTAGAACTCCTTTGGTCATTTTCTCATACTTGAGACCTAGCTTATCAGCTATGCATTTGAGCATAACTAAGGTGCCTGCTCCACTATCAATAATGCAATTGTAGACCAAGAAATCACCAATAATCAGGGAGAAATAGAAGGGAGGAACCTTCTCATCCTTCTTTCCTTGACTTGCCATGGGAGGAGCCCCATTTACTATCAACACATTATCATTTCTTGTTGGGACAGCTTGCTCACCTAGCCTATGCAATTCCCTTTGGAGTATATCTTTTTGCCCTAGCAGTGCTAAAGAATTCCACAATGAGATGTTCATGTGCAGCTTTTTCATTTAGTCCACTACATTGATCGAAGGATTGCCCCCTTTGGAGCTCTCCTTGGGGACATTTGTAACTTGTGGTGCACCCTGAGGAGTTGAAGCTGCAATCAGCAGTCTGTAATTGAGGAACTTGTGATTTGCTTATGGTGAAGGAGATGATGTAAGTGCTTGAGTGGTTGCTTGAGCTTCATCTATAGCTTTCTTTTTGGACCTGGTGTTGGCTGCAATACAATCATTCTGGTCATTTGTGCTCCCCACATAGTTGACCGTGTAGAACTCTCCTTCCAGGTGATTCATAAGAGTGGAATTAGATTGAGTCTGCCTATTGTCCATCCCAAGTTGTGTTGATATCCCAAAACTTGAGAATTGGGCTGCCTGATCACCTTGTGCGGACATGCTTTAATTTGGTAGCTCGTTGGCATAAGCAACCTGTTCTTGGCCATGCCCCAAGGGTGGATAATTGGGTTGCTCCTACACCAAATTATTTTGAGTGGGGACAAGAGCCTTGGAAGATGAAGGGACATTTGGGTTATAGCTCTGATAAGGCTTGACTTGTGTAATTTGACCCTGCCCTTGATTGTAATTCTGGAAGGGAGGTCTATTTGTCTGCCCAAATTGTTGGTAGCCTTGATTTGGCCTATAACTCTGAGCTTGTTGCCTCTTGAGGGCAACTAACTCATTGGCAACACTCTACAACATGCTCTTAACTTCGTGGAGATCATTTGCAGGGGAAGCAGCCAGCGTCTCTTGATTAGGCAAAAGATCTAGAGTGAGCGCAACAGGCTGAACCGAGAGCTGTAAATCAGGAAAGAGTGGCATATGAGGTCTAGGAGCTATCTTTCCTGCTTGAACAAGGCAATTTTCAGCAGCTATGGCTATTTCAGAAGCAGCGGGCAGAATATGTCCACCCATGGACTTTATCATGACAACAACATCACTATTCAGGGCCTTCAAGTAGTAAAGGAAAGCATAGCTTGGGGTTGGCCTCACAAGAATTGGGATTCTGTCCCAAGTCTTTTGGAACCTAGTGTTAAAATCTTGCATAAATTCATGTGGGGCTCTCTTCATGGTGGTCAGTTGCTCAACTAGAGACAAATGGTCACTTTTTTCCCCAAACCTATTTGTCAAGAGGGTCCCTAACTCATTCCATGAGCCAACTGAGTTCATAGGCAAGGTCCCATACCAGTCCAAAACTTTCCCTTTGAAAGACAAGGCTAGCAATCTGATGGCTACATTTTCCTCAGTGATATTATGGATGTTGTAGAGGTTGGCTATGTTTCTGATATGCTCAACAACAGTGATTTGGCCCTCTCCACTAAAGGGAGGAACACTTTTGAGATTTGTCCTTGGAATTGGGTCATTGTGCAGAAGGTTCAAGGGACTCTAACCATTGAAGGCCACAAAAGGGAAAGCCATGGCTGTGAAAGGATTCAACCAGGGTCTCCTTGAGTAGGTGTATTTTATGGCTGGTTTGAGAAAGTGGCTTGCTACATAAGGATGAGTAGTTGCAAACCTTAGCCTTTTTGCTGAGTTCAAAGGCAACTCAATAAATTCAAAAGGGACACCCCTAGAAGATCTTGTGGTGACCTTAGGCATGGGATGCCAGGCTGATTATTAACCAGAGACTGAGTTCCTGAATGGAGTTGCCAGGTGTTGGATTATAGCTCATTTTGGATTTTTTACAATAACAGGGCCAGCACCAATCCTGAAACTTGCAAGACTCAAAAATAAGTCCCACCGAGCGTGCCAAAAACTGTTGATGCGGTGGATTGCACCCTCTGAAAGGAGACTTAGCTCCCTTCCTCCACGTGGCACAATGGAGACATTTCTCTTACTGTGGGTGGCAAACTTGAGAGATGAATCTCTAGATTAAGGGTTAGCTCCTCTTGATGCACCTTGAGGCCCTGGATTTCTTACTGCTAACGATGGGGGGGATGAAAAGAGAGAGAAATACTGAAAACTGAACCTAACTAATGCAGTGATGCACCAAACTGGTTGGTCTACTCAGCTTTTACCTACACTTTAAATCAAAGAGAAGCAAACAGACGCTCCATTCAAATGAGAAACTTGTCTAAATCAGTATTTCAACAAGGGATCCTATGGAGGTATAGGGAGGAAGAAACTACCAAAGGTGTTCTAAGACACACTATTAGACAGTCTGTTCAAATGCGCCTATACTCCGAGCTGGACACTTCTTGTTGACCTGTTGGTATAAACTTATGAAAACATTAAAGGAAATGACTGAACATAAGATAAGGCCATAGACATGCAAAAATGCAAGCTCAAATGGAGGTAAAACGCTTCTTTTGATTCAAGGTAAATTTCTTAAGGGCTTCGCCATACAATGCTGAGAGATCCTTCTCAAAATGAGAAGTTACAATTATATAGAGAGCTTGGAAAACATATTATTGCCCAGTCAAGCGAATGAAACCCATGCTGTATTAAACACTCCTGCAACGACCACAAGCCCATGTTGCTACCGTCTCTTTTTAATTGCACATGGGAAAGCCATGTTGTAGGTGCTTAAGTCGCTGCCCTTGTTGTCCGGGCCTGCAAGAGCATGGGTTACTCCTAGCAACCGACAAGGCCATCCCCAACATGCTCTCTTCAATGCTGAGCGCAACTGGCTGCTTATTAATGGCAAAACAAAAAACACGGGCCACTCCCTACAATGTTCGCAACCAATCCTTTTAATGGTTTCGGTGGAGACTATTTCACCTAAGTGCATTTACTTCTCCTCCTGACGACTCATGTGCCACATGCCTTGGTCTGGTTCATCCTTGGGTCTGCGCTTTGACTTGCTATGCCACTTGGAGCATTTTGAGCTTTTGTCTTGTGTGCGCGTGGCCGCATTCTGGGTTACCCGCCTGGTCCTCCCCTTTTTGGTATTTCCTCCCTTTTCCTGGCAATTCAGGGTCTCGGAGCTTATTATTTCCTCCCAGGCTCCTTTCTTTGCTTGCTCGCTCATTCGTTCCTCAGGCTCTCGAGCTTTTGAATTCCTTCGGACAAAATTTTTGAAGGAATTCTCCTTTGGGCTTGTTACCTTCTGACTTTCCTTGGAGGAGCCTTCAAGCTTCTGTTGTTGAGTTCCTTCGAACAAAATGTCTGAAGGAATTCTCTTTTGATTACTTCCCAAAGGCTAGCTTATCACCTTGAATTTGACATTCGCAGGCCTGTCACCCACTAGGACAATTCCTTTGGCATTTTGCAAACGAACTTTTTCGAAGGGAAAATGACCCTTCGGAAAAATTGAAAAGGTCTTCTTTCAAAGCCAAGTGCCCCCCGCAAAGACACCTAACCTTCGGACTCTTGGTCTTCCGAATTTTTTCGAACTTTTTGTGACTGTCGAATTTCTTCAGACAAAATGTCTGAAAGAATTCTTCCTTGGTTTTCCTTTGGACAAAAGTCCGAAGGAATTCTCTTTTGGCCTGTCACTTTTTTCGAAGGACAAGTTCCTTTTGGGCTTTCTGCCTTGCCCCTTGCTTCGACCCGCTGCCCTCCGCAAGGGTATTTCGAGCCCAAAGTTAGCCTTCGGACTTTTGAAGAAGATCCACTTTGCTCATCGCTTGCCCCCCACAAGGGCTCCTTGGCCTCCAAAGTTGCCTTTCGGAAGAATTGTAAAGGTCCCGCTTGCCACCTAAGTGCCCTCCGCAAGGGTACATACCCTTTGGGAATCTTGAAAATGACCCTTCAGCTTTTCCACTTGGTCCGTTTTGCCGATAAAAAGCCCTCTGAAGTAATTCACTTGCCTTGTGAAGCATCCGAGACCAAATTGAGTTTCACGTCGACTCTTGCCTATAAGACAAATGAGTAAAGCCATTTAGAAAACCCGATTTGATCTACCAAGACCAAATCGCGGTTTGCAAGTGGTTTCACTTACGAATTTTTTACAAGTAAAGTCACCTGTCTGACCCGAAAAGCACTTGGCAAGCAAAAGAGGAAAACCCTTGGTTTTTTCATGGAAAATGGCCTGACAGAGAAAATTTGTACAAGGTAGCTGAGGGATGAACTACCCAAAACTTGGTTCGAAAGACTCTTGCAAGGAAAAAGAGGGGGTGGGTCAATTTGGCCTGCAAGACCAAAAATTGGTCAACAAGCATTTCATACCCTGTTATAGAATCGACGATTATATCATTGTTTGGCAAGGTAAAATTTTCTTTAGGACAAGCCTTGTTAATGTCACAAAAATCTATACAAAGGCAAATGTTTGTGGGCTTTTTGCTGATAGGGACGATGCTGGAAATCCATTCAGAATAGTCAATTGGTCAGATGAATCCTACTTCTAAGAGTTTTTCAAGTTCTTTCTTGACCAAGATTGCTATGCGCAGATGCATTTTCTGCAACTTCTATTTGATTGGCTTGGCATCGGGATGTACCACACGATGATGGACCACTAAAGATGGGTCCATGCCAGGCATGTCGGCATACGACCATGCAAATGTGTCAATGAATTCCTTGATGAGGGCAATGATGAGCTTTCATTCTTCCTCTGTGAGAGAAGCACCAATCTTGATGACACGAGGATTGTCTTCAGTACCAATGTTAACATCAATGGTGACTTACACAAGCAGCGTGGAACCATCTTCTAACAATGTTGGCACCAAAGGAAGCTGATATTCTTCGTCTAACTGCAGCTCGACTAGCTGGTCAAGCTCACCCATAAAAGAAGAATTTGAATCGTTCATTTCAAGGAAAGACTAGTTTTAAAATCTAATTGTAAATTCCTATACCATTTCTTCCAATGTTTTCTCCTCAATAGGACAAAGGGCTGCTCCAATGTTGACTTTCGAACTATTGGAGCTTTGTGCTTCCTCATGGAGAGAGTGTACATCCCCATCTATTGGTGCCTCAAAGAGGTTTTCACCAACCAACACGTCTTTGTTTTTACATTTTGTATTGTCCAATAGCACCTCAAAGAGGTTTTCACTAAAGGATATTAATTCTTGATTTTATTCACTACTAGAAAATTCTTCATTAGATATCGTAGTGTTGTCACTTTTGAGATCAGATGTGTCACCTCCAAGCGTTTTGAATCCAATACCTTGATTTCCTTTTTTTTTAGCAGGGGGAACTGGCTCAAGAATTCCTTGTTCATTTGCCCCCAAGCCTTTACCTTTGTAAGCTAGATGCTCCAATATTTTGTTGAGAATCGGATATTTGTTGCTTTGATAACACGATGCAAAACCATCATTGTATAACCATGATTCTCCAGGATTGTTGATCTATTCTTGCTCTAGTTGACCTTTTTCATTGAAGGAGAGGGCTCCCACTTTATAGGAATCAACATTCTTGGGCCAAATCATTTTGGGCCTGCCACAAGTTATGGGCGATGTGGGAAGCTTGGCGATGTGGAAAGCATCTTTGATTGCATATTCCCCAAACCCTTAATCTTTGATTATGAAGTGTGATGATGCCTTTGGAGGAGAATTATTAGATGTGAATGCAAGGTTGTCCAAATGGATGTAATATGATTTGGAAGTTTCGGGAAGCACATTTTTATCCTTTTAAGGGGCATTCTCTGTGATGGGGCAATGATGGGTGTTGCGTTATTCCACTTCCAAGATCTTGCAATATTGATAAGGTTGTGTATTGCCAAGGATTGTGACCTCCATACCAGCATTTGAGAATTTAAGGCTTGATGCAAAGTGGATGGAACTGTGCGCATATCATGAATCCAAGGACATCTAAGGAGGTGGTTATACCACAGTTTGATGTCAATAACATAGCAACGAATTTGATGAGTTACAGGTCAAACAATGATGGGCAAACAAATAGTGTCAGTTGATTATCTCTCTACGTTATCATAGGCCTTAATTGTAATGATGTTTGCCTGCAAAGTCTAAGTACCCTAAGTGCTGACCAATTTGAGAGTACAAATGTTCGGCCCGGAGCCATTGCCTATGAGTACCCTTGTAACTTTATGTGTTGCAATAATTGCCTCAATATAGAGGGGGTCATTGTGGGATGGACCTGCAGGTGGAATGTCATTTGGGTCAAAGTTGATTTGTTTCCCTGAGGACAAATGTCCTACAAGAGCTTGAAATTACGAGGGGTAAATATATGTGGGGACCTTTGACTACTAGAGGAGCTTATATAGAATATCCTTATGGATAGTGGACATTCGTAGAAGATCCAAGATGGATATCTATGTCGTGGTCTTTTCCAACTGTTCAATAAGGTCATATGGCTTTTCAACTAAGGATGTGAACGGTTTTGATTTGCAAGGACGACTTTGGATTTGATTTTTGTATTTTGATGTGGAAGTACCTTGGATGGTAATCTTTGAGTGTCAAGTAGTAACAACTCATTCTCGGGCTTGGTTAGAATTAATAGAATGAGATGAAGGAGGTCTCGAGATAGTGGTCCTAGCACACTGGTTGGTGTTAGGAGGACAATGGGAGTTAATTTTGATACTGGCGACATGATTATTTACGATCCTTCCCACAAAGATATCATAGTTATGTTGGATGTTGCGATAAGCAACATGGTTGGTTTTGGAGTTTTGACATGGACTTTGATTGTGATATTGTTGTTGATTACCCTGATTGTTCCGATTATTCTGATTGTGCTCTAGGAATGGGTCTTTAAATATGCTCATATTTTGATTAGAAGATGCATTGCTATCAAGTTCGATTTCCCCACGATCAAGCAGATCTTGAACATAATGTTTAAGTTGTGTGCACTTATATGTAGCATGGCCTTTGACTCTGTGATAGTCATAGTACTCGTTTTCTTTGTGCCATGTTGGTTTGGGCTGACCTTCTTCAAAGGCTTGGTGGTAGGACATACAAACATGTTTGCAGCAACTAGCTTTTGAAAGACAACTTCCAGTGGTTCTCCAAGAGGGGAGAATGTCCTTCGTTGATATTGTGTCTTAGTTGGTGCTCTTTGAAGAGTGATTATTGGTGTAGATTGGATGTTTTGGACATGTTTTGGTTGAATAGTTTGCACATACTTGGACACTGTAACTCTATTACCCACAACATTTTTGTTCTTATTGGAAACTTGTAATGGGCACCTCTGTTACGCCCAAAACTAACCCAGCTGAAACCCCTTACTTCTCCGTGTAAGTTTTAAAACCCCTTATGACTCCGGAATGGTTTGCTTGTACTGTTTTTTTTTTTTGTGTTTTTGCAAAGTCTTATGCATGTAACATGAATATAGAATTGAAAGCATAAACACACATAACTGATATAACCAACACACTGTATTTATATTGATTACAAAATGAATAAGCAAGTGCAATGTCAGCGATGCGATAACTCATTAAATACTCCAACAATAGAATGGAATGAACATTGTTTTTATTGATCAAGTGAATATCCTCAGCAAATACCGAAGGTACAATCTGTTTGTCATTATAACATGTTTTAGTGATCTTTGTTGTGAGGAATGATCAGGAAGAAGACACAGGAGATGTATAGTAAACGTTCCATTTTGATCTCCATCCAGCAGAACTATGGACTCTGCAAGCTTGTTTCTACAAACTCTGCAGGCTTGTTTCTATGGACTCTGCAAGCTTGTTTCTACGGACTCTGCAGGCTTGTTTCTATGGACTCCACAGGCTCGTTTCTACAGACTCCGCAGGCTTGTTCCTCCCGACTCTTACTGCAGATAGCTTTGGACACCAGCACGGGTTGATAAGACATCAATTGAACATTGATTAAATGAGGAGATAGACGACACTCGTCAGCTGCTACAAGATGCTACAATGATGCGGCTGCTATAGTGGTGTGGCTGCTACAATGACACGGCTGCTACATTGGCGTGGCTGCCATAGTGACGCGGCTGCTACAGTGACGTGGCTGCTACAGTGGCGCGACTGCTACAGTGACACGGCCAGCAAAAGAAGATATGAACAATTTCGAGACTCTGCCTATAACTAGAAAATAACCCCACAAACTACAATAACCATGAAGCTGAAAGCAGACTCCAAAGACTAATCCCAAGGATTGATGTTTGGAGTGATACAAATGGGAAGGACGTTCCCAAATGCCAAAACAACTTGCAAACTGCAAGTACATCAATTTTTCTTCTCATCCAACATGCTGAATGAAGCCACAAACGTTTCCTTTTATTCTTTTTCCAAGGGGCGACTCAACTCTCATGAGAAATGTGGGATAAAAGATGTGCAACATATTAAAATATTCACTTATGTCTCCCTTGGGTACACATCCCCATAAAATAGATATTAAAGTAACACTTTAATATTTTGCAATTAAATTAAATGTTACTTTAATAACACTTCAGGCATTAAAATATAATAGCAATCGGACTCCGAATAGCGCGAGTGATAGTTCGCTAGAAAGCTCTCGCCAAGGAGTTTCAAATTCAATCACCAAAATTGGCCTCCGCTGTCCTGTTAACTTACTAAAAATAGTAAGTATGCCTGAAACTGAGTAAATCAACTCCGTTTTGGCCCAAACTGAAAATGACTAGGCCAAAACACTCTAGGATCCCTTTAAACCCTTCATTAGCCCTCGAGACCATGTAGAACTAGGCTAACACACACACACTTGGTCAACTGCTAAAGTGGGGACATTACAAAACTATAGGCTTCTCCATTTGTGATTGGACATTAGCTTGGGGTTGATTTGGAGAGTCCTAAGAGTATATTTTGATCAATCCTTTCTCCATAAGGCATTTTTCAATCTGCACACCCTTCTCAATGATTTCATCAAATGTATTTGCACAATGTAGTCACAAATGGAAAGCCATTTTCGTATTAAGATTTGAAGCAAAGGTGGTAGCTGGTTGTTTTTTGGGGAGAGAATGAGGAAACTGTTGGCAAATTTGAGTATCATTAATAGATGTGGTCTAAAAGGAGATTAATGTCTAAAATATTGTCATTGATGTCAAGTGAATAATGTACCATCAAGCATTAATGACAAAGGTGTTGAGCTGCACAGACAAGTTGTAGAGTTCTCATGGAGTTGAATGTGCACCTTGAATTCCAAGAACAATCATATGAATGCCTTTGCTAGTTTGTTGAATATGGTTGACTACACAGTTTGATGGTGACTGCATTTGCATATATGGCAGCATCTGAAGGAGATGATCACACTATAATTAGGTTTGTGCCTATTCTTTGTGGTCTAAATTCTAAGTCATAAGGATGAGTAGAGCAAATGTTACAAAGGCATAATGTTGTCCCTCTGCTAAAAGCCTACTAAGTTTCTATACTTAGTCGTTTTTGCACCTTTGCATTTGTCTGGAAATTATTTCGGAAGAAGTGGCTCAGGGAATTCTTTCGAAGAAATGTTGAAGACTCTTCGGACAAAAAGCCCGCAACAAATGTTTCAAAGCTTTGGAATTCTTTGGGGAAAATGTTTAGTCTCCACACTTGGTCAATTTTACAAAAGCTTGGGAATTCTTTCGGAAAAATGGTTTCGAACAAAAGCTCCGAAGCTTGGGAATTCTTTCGGAAAAATGGTTTCGAACAAAAGTTCCGAAGCTTGGAAATTCTTTCAAAAAAATTGTTCCGAACAAAAGTTCCGAAGCTTGGGAATTCTTTCGGTAAAATTGTTTCGAACAAAAGATCCGAAGGAATAGTTTTCTTTCGGAGAAAGTGCCTCGCCAAATTCTTTCAAGGAAAATGGTTAAGTCTTTGTCGGGCAAAATGTCCGAAAGAAATGAGTCCCGAACATTCCGAAGGGTATGTGGACTTTTGCACAAGTTCCGAAAGGTCTATTGCAAAATTTCCAAAGGGACACTTGCAATTGTTTTGAAGGATAGTTCGAATGGAACAGAGGACACTTGCAAAGTTTTCGAAAGGGTTTTTGAAAAGCCCCGAAGGGTACATGCCAAAAATCCCGAAGGACACTTTCGAAAGGTCATTGACGAATTCTTTCAGAGAATTTGTCTAAGGCAGAAGGACATCCAACTAAGGTCCCGAAGGATACTTTCGGATGAAGTGGTCACTTACAAAGTTTTCGAAGGATATTTCGGAAGAAGTATAGGTCACTCGCAACGTTACCGAAGGATAAGTGGAGTCTCGGAGGGCATTTTCACAAGTGCCGAAGGATCAAGGTGAGTTAAAGATCGAGCAAGTCTGAAGAAATCCACTATAATACCCCCATTTTCATGAGCATCAGTTCGCAGAGGGTTTAGCCTATTCTTGGCTCTCGTAGGCTAATACGATTTGATTAGAGGGTCTTATTTGGCAGTATTCGTTATGGCTTTGCCTCCAGTGATCAGTGAGAGTTCAGATCTGACTTTCATTGGACTCAGTTTGACACACTATTTATAGTAAGTGACTATTTCAGGACAGTCAGAATTTCTATCTATAGTAGGGCACCTGAATAGGCTTCATTTGCAGTGCTAATCTTTTACACCATTGGTTTGATCAGATAATGAGGGATTTACTATTTATAGGAAATTAGTGGTTGATAGAGAGGGACCCTTACTACTTTTAGTAAGACAGTTGGATGTAGATGTAGTGGTTAACTCCTTGGTTCAGACGGAATCGAGAAATAATGAGTATTTATGGAGTTATGTTATTTTAATTATTAATAAAGTAATACTTTATTAATAATTAAATATAAAGTGCAATTATACTGAGCGATGGGGCCATGACCCTCATTTAAGTGATTTTTAAAGTAACTAAGGAATAATTAAAATATTTAAATGTTATTATAAAGTTATAATGTAACTTTATAATAATAAAGTCACTTTAATTTTATAAAGTGCGTTAAGTGAAAATTAAAAGTGGGAATATATCTTTTATCCCACATGGGCCAGGAAAGTGTTTGAGCTCTCATAAGAAAAGAATAAAAAGAACTTAAGAGCTAATTCTTAGACATCCAGTGTTGACATTTGCTTCATATGTTCATTTGTGGAGCCAAGGGTTTCTGCAGATTTCTGATTGTGATCTTTGGGAACAATACTTCCCATCGATTGGCATAACTAGGGTGGTGAAAGATTCCTCTGAAGGGTTGCAACTGAGAGAAAGATACTTCAGTCTTTCTATTGTGCTTCTGAGGCAAAATTTTAGTGGCCTTTGACCAAAATTCTGGAGTTTTGATTTGGGAGAACGGTTTGCATACATTTATAGTTTGATGATTGCATCGATATCACTCATTGAGGAGCGTTTGGAGATAGCATCAGTCTGATATAGTTTTCACACTTTATCACCAGCCATATTGAGAAGCACGATTTTATTCATGGAGGTCTCTTGAGGCATCGATTTCATCACTTAGCTTGGGCGCTCCATTCTTGAGGTCAATGCCATCATGTTCCATGCTAGAGGAGGATCTGAAACGCTGTGTATAACTTTATATCTGCATTTTATTCCAGAACAGGGGCGGCTGTATAAGGGCATCGATTGGCATTGTGGAGGGCACAGTTGGATCTCTTTTTGGTTGCTATCTCATCCTCTATCATAGGCGATCCCATCATACCAGGTTTTCATGCATTTTACATCCATTTCTGATTATACAAATTAATTGTAATACGCTACCATTGATATTCAGATTTTCAGACTTGCATGTCAATATAAGCCAAGAGTCTTGGCAATTGTTATCAGCATTGTAATCAGTTTATATTTCAGTCAATTAAAGGAGTTATAAGGTTATTCCTTGGTCATTGCTTCAGTTATTACCTTGCATGCCAATTGTTTGACAATTTGTCATTGGCTATAGATGATCTTATTGCATATTCAGTTTGTGGGACAATTGCATGTGAAAATACCTTGCAGCTGTAGGTGATTATTGGCATATGAAATTTGCATAAGAATTGTTTGTTTGAATGTCAATGGTCTATAGCTATTCTTTGAAACATTTCTAAGTCACTTAGGATTCATGCCAAGTGTTTGATATTATGTCTACTAGTTGTACAAGTCAATTTCAGTCACCTATATATATGAGGAAGTTCAAGAACAGTTAATATATCATTCCTATAACATTGTCAATCCATCTTGCATTGTTAGAAGCATTCAAAACACTAATTGCAGCATTCAAAACTTATTCAAGCAAGAACCAATCAGACTGAAATACAAAAACAGCAAGTAAAGAGATTGTATGAAAGGTGTTCAACGATATTCCTTGAGCCTCTAATTAGCATTTTGAGGTCAGATTGGTCAAGGGATAATACAGTGGTATCAGAGCGGTTTCCTGCCAACCTGTTGGGTAAGTTTCAGCTGCAGTTTGGAAGTTCAGTTGAACAGCATGACTATTTCCATGAAGCAATCAAATGCCATGATGAAAGAATTAGAGAAGCTTAGACAAAGTCAGGGAAGGATGGGTGAATTGCTTTCACATCCTACAACCATAGACAAATTAGCACAGTATATGACATCCATTTTTAAAGGGTCTACATCACAAAACAAAAAGGAGAAACTAGAGGTCTCTATAGGGGAAGTATCTAGAAATCTTTACAATGAATTTTCATCAGCTAGTGACCAGCATATAGCTGATCCTATGGAGAGCAAAAATCAGACTTTTAAGAAAGATATTGGGCACAAGACACTTCATGATGACTTCAAGATCGGAGAAGAGCAAGTGATCTTTGAAGATAAACATAAGGTTTTTTGTGATGCTTCATTAGGTGAGCCTAGCATTGCTTCATCGTATCATGGTAAAGAATCAAATGGTGGTTCGATGAATGCTATTCATACATCTGAAAGTCTATTGGAGGCTCAAGATAGAAAGGTGGATGTAAAAGTTAATCCTTTACTTAGTGGAGCAGCCACTAGTGTTTTGACTACACATGATGGAGACATTTTACAACGGCATGATGTCATTACTGATTTATTTGAGGACAGCAGCATTATGTCCCATCATTCTCATGAGATAGGAGCTTGTGATATGATATCAACCATTGATGGCAGCCCTACACCAATTGTTAGACATGCTGATTTGACTCAAGAGGTTATGAGGGCAGCCATGGGGAATGAGTTGTCTATATCATCTTTGCAAGAAGCTTCACTTAAGACTTCTACATTGGAGGCCAGCATAGAGCATGCTAATGATATGGGTAGTAATGGTATGGATTCTTTGGATGATCATATTGCTACTTCACCTTCACATCATGAAAAATCAGACTATGGCAGCCAAGGACAGTTGGAACAAAAGCCTTTGGTTTGGGAAGATTTGCAAGTGCAAATGGTGGTGAAGGAAGATGGAATAACTCATGCTTTGTCAAGAATGGACAGCACTCACAAACACCTAGAAGACCTCATTTGGACAGCTCAAAGAGAGGAAAGACAAAAGGGATTGGGACATGGCATTTCTCATACATATTTGCATCCCTTCAAAGATGCTTTGGAATTGATAAAAGAAGACTACCTACAATTGGTTAGAGATAGGGACAGGGCCATCCAATTGGTGAAAGATCAAGATAGAGAGATTGCTGACCTTTGTCTACTTTTGAGTGGACATAATCACTCCTCTCATAATCCAGAAAATCAGTTCTTTATGGCAGCTAGGAGACAAGATGAGACACATCAAGACTTGATGGTGTTTGATGACTACAACGAAGAAGAAGATTCCAAGGATTTGAATTGGGACAGCGATGTTCTTCCTCATTCTTATGAGATTACTACTCTTACGCATGGGAGAATTTGTGAAGATGAGTCTACAAGTGTTGGTTCACAAAGTGTAAGTGTTGGGCATGAAGACTCCAATAAAAATGCACTTGTAAAGCTTGAAGAATATGACAGGTCTACTGATGACAGCAGCCACATTTCTTCACCTCAGCATGAGAAAACACTTCTACAACATGAGAATGACGATACCTTGGAATCATCTATAAATGGTACCCAAGAATTGGGAGCAAAAAATGGATTTTATGGGATGAATACAAGTCATGAGCATTCTGATTTTTTATATCAGACTTGGAAGGGTGTGGAAAGGACACAAAATTTATGCGATATGTGGTCACAAAGGGCCAAGGAGGCTAGATTAGTGGCTGCCAATGCGAGACAGCATCTTCAAAACATAAAAGGAAGGGTCAATCTCTCCAACATGGCAAGGCAAAAGGGGATAGATCACATTAGGAGACTCCTCATTCAAATGAGGGATGAATCTGAAAACACACTTGATACCCCTAAGGTTAGATCCATGTCAGGTGATACAAAGCAGGACTATGATGGTCAACTATTGACAGAGGTTGGTGCTTTTTACCATGACTACATAGTGAGGAGAGTTCATCACCTTTCTTTCAGTTCACATGTAGAGGATTGGTTGATGCATTGATGTCGATTAACGAGGGGCTTATACATCCCTTGTGGGATGAAGAGTTGCCATCTACAGAAGATGGAACTAGAGCCTGCAAGTCCCTAACTCAGTTGTGTATGGGGAATTACTTGCAAGGACAACAATTAGCTATCCATCATGCTCATACGAATCCACTAGGGATTGCTACTCCTATATCACAGAGATTTCATACAAATACATGGTTACAGGATGGTTATGGTGTTAGTAGGTATGATGGCTTGATTAGTTATCACATCCAAGAGGGCTTGGCAGATGGATGTGAGTACAAATTGTATTTGGATCCAGGTTTCACTTTGTTTGGTAGATTGCTTTTCGTCATGATAGTTGTTCACAACAGTGCTGAGCATGATTCAGTATCTTTCCGGGAACTCTATAGAGTCATTTGGGATCTAGGTGAAGTAGAGTTTTCTTGGCAGCTGAGACTGCTTGGGGACAATCAATTTCAGGGAGGGCGGACTGTAATGTCCCCATTTTCATGAGCATCAGTTCGCAGAGGGTTTAGCCTATTCCTGGCTCTTGTAAGCTAATACGGTTTGATTAGAGAGTCTTATTTGGCAGTATTCGGTATGGCTTCGCCTCCAGTGATCAGTGAGAGTTCAGATTTGACTTTCGTTGGACTCAATTGGCACACTTACTATTTATAGTGACTATTTCAAGATAGTCAGAATTTCTATCTATAGCAGGGCACCTGAATAGGCTTCATTTGCAGTGCCAATCCTTTACACCATTGGTTTGATCAGATAATAAGGGATTTACTATTTATAGGAAATTAGTAGTTGATAGAGAGGGACCCTTACTACTTTTAGTAAGACAGTTGGATGTGGATGCAGTGGTTAACTCCTTGGTTCAGACGGAATCGAGAAATAATGAGTATTTATGGAGTTATTGTTGACCATTTTGGTCCTGTAGGCCAAAAGTCAGTCTCCTTTCCCTACTATTCTAAACCATCAGTCTGGTCATGTACTCATCTTCTGCAAAATCCCCTTTTCTTTGCAATAAGTCCTGTTCTTATAAAACATTGAAAGATCTAAGGACCTGCAAGTTTCAGTTGGTATAAGACCTTTTCTCTTTGGGCAGTCAATTGCATAAGCCTTTTCGGCAAAGGAAATCGCTCATTTTCAAAGGAGTGCAAGTCTCTTACAAAGCTTGAAGGTTAAGCAGCCCTTGCGGGGGGGCAGGTGATGAGCAAATTGACCATTGCAAAAGTCCGAAGGGTATCCTTGGACTTGATTTGCCCTTGCGGAAGGTAGTATGTTCCTTCGGGAAAGTGAACAAGGCAGAAAATGAACCAAACTTTGAAAGAAATTCTTTCGAAAGAAAATCCCACGGCAAAGTGAACAAGGCAAATCCTTCGAACAAAAAGTCCAAAGGAATTCCTTCGGACTTTTGTCTGAAGGAATTCACCCGAAAGAAAGCCAACCGAAAGAAAACAAGCGAAAAAATGAAGGAAAGATTTCCTTCGGGCAAAATGTCCGAAGGAATTCCTTCGGACATTTTGTCCGTAGGATTTGAGAACCAAGGGAGCCCGAAGGACCCCGAAGGGCAAGTGCCTTTGTGGGGGACTCTCGGCGATCATAAAGGGACCTTTCTCCAAGCCCCAAACGAACACCTTCCCTTCGGGAGGGTTAAAAGACAAAGGCCCGGGCAAAAGTAAAAAAGCCGAAGGAACGAAAGCCGAAGAAATTGCCAAAGAGGGGTGACGGGCCCGCAGACGTCAAATTCTAGCATGGCAAACTAACCGTTGGAGGTTCAAATGCCCGGTGACGGGGGCGCGAACGTCAAATTTAAGGCGGTGAAATAGCTGTTGATTTTGAAATGCTTAAGGACAAGCTGCAAGTGAACTCAGCGACCCGCCGAGAAGATAACCCCGAGTGCTCACAAAGCCAGGAAAAGACAAAGCCAGGAAGAAACAAAAATAACAAGGAAAGGCGAGAACAGCCCAGGTGGCAAAAGGAAAGCATCGGCAAAGGAGTTATTCCAGCGGTTGAAACAGTCTCCGCCAAGTGGTCATCAAGGAGCGCAAACAGTAAACGGCGCGGCCTGTTTTTCTTCATTTTGCATTAATGAGCAGACAATCGCGTGAATGTCTTGAAGAAGGGGTCTTGTTTGCAGACAAACGACGCGGCCTATGATTTCACACATGACGTTTCATTTATTTTAAACACTAAAAGTCAAAACTGGCAACCAACACAACATTCTCTTTCAACGGCTTCCTCTTCCCGATGTTCTCAACGCACATGGGCCACTTGTAAAAAAGGCGCCAAAGTCTTTTCCAAAGGGGCGCCATTGCTTCCTCTCTCTATATATATATCTATTGTAAAACTCTCATTTGAGAGGGATCTCTCAGCTTGTAAGGCGGAGCTCTGCCGAAATTTACCTTGAATAAAAAAAAAGCATTTTTGCCTCCATTTGAGATTGCACTTTTGCATGTCTATGGCTTTGTCTTGTGTTAAATCATTTTCCTTCATGCTTTCACAGAATGATTCCAGCATGTCTAGTGTATTGTGAGTTCTTCTTTTGCAAGTTAGCCAGAAGTGTCCACAACAGAGTATAGGCGCATGTGAACAGGTTGCCAAGTGTGTCTTAGAACACCTCTGGTAGTTCTTCCTCCCTGTATCTCCAGAGGACCCCTAGGTCACTGATGCAGAAGAATTTCTCATATCAAATGAAGTGTATATCAGCTTGTTCTTGGTGGAAAGTGTGTTCAAGCTAAATAGATCAACCATTTTTGGTGCATCACCGTTTAGTTTAGGTTCTGTTTTCAATAACCCTTCTCTCTTTTCAACCCCCCCTTTTATATATTAGCAGTAGTAGTGAAATAATCCAAAGATGCATCAAAGGGAGCTCAACCTTATCTAGAGATTCTCCCCTCAGTTTTGCCAGACCCACAGACAAAAGAGGAGTCTCCATTGTGCCGCGTGGAAGAGAGAAGCCCAGCCTTCTCTCAAGGGTGCAATCCATAGTGTCAACAATTTTTGGCACGCCCGGTGGGACCAATTTTTTTTATCCAAAGAGTTGAAGAATTTTGGTGTGTTTTTCAACCAGCCAGCCTTTGGAGGCTTTTTCATCAACACCAATGGCGACTCTTAGTTGAATCAGCTGGTTAAGCAGTCCTGGTGCCATCAACAGATCGTATTTTGGTATGTATAATTCCATTGATCAAAACCATGGGTCTTGTGTTCCTTCATATAGTTTTGATCAAGCTCAGGTTGTTCATGGAATCATCTCAAGCAACAAGGATGCATACGGTTATGAGTTTTGCCCTTTGCAGGCTGGTGAAATATTTTGGGCTTTGCCTCTTCCTCAGTTTGAGCAAGTCCTTGGCCAACCTGGCTATGATCCTTACCAGCTTTGTGTTGATCCTTATCGGGTCCAATATGACCAGTCTCAGCCCTATCATGAGCTATATCAGTCTTGTGCCCAGTCTTCTCAATGTGTTACTTCTCCTACTCAACCTAATCTTTTTGCCAATTAGCCCATTTCCACCTTCAAACAAGCACTACTGAGATATGAAAAGTACATAGTGGAGCTTGACACTAGAAGGGGATGTGGCCAAGAAATTCCTGATCATTCCATTCATCAAGTGAGAAATGCATTAGATCTGGTTAAGAGTGAATGGACTCCTATTGAAAGAGCCAATTGGCAAAGGCTTACAAGCGAGATGTTGGGTGTGAGTGGTTTGATTGCATCTTTGGAAGAGAGGCTGAGTATTCATGAGAGGCAGCCTTACCAAGTCCATCAATCTACATACCCGCTGCCCCAAGTTTCATATCAGCGATACGCAGTCCCTACTCATGAGCCAAGTCAAACCTGTCAAAGTCCTTTCCCCAATCATGTTGAGGAGAGTTTTGAAACAGTAAATCTTGTGTTTAAGGCCAATCTTGATAAACAGATTGAATTGGCAAATCTTCAAATGCAGCAGTCTATGTTGGCAACAAGGGAAGTGGAATCCAAACCCTCACTAGCCTCTCACATTGCAGCCCCATCACCCCAAAAGGAGATTTCTAGTCCTAATATCATGAGCTGGAGTGAAGTCGTTGAGTCATGGAACAGCAAGGAGGAGAAAGACATTGTCCGAGAGTGTGAGGTACAAAATGAGGCTAGTCCTTTTCAAGTCCCTCCCACCCTTTCTGAAGAAGCTTCTTGTACTCCATGGCAGCCTTCATGCACTCCCCATTTCCATGATGATTCCTATGAGCTCCAAGAAAGGCTCTTTCAAGAAAATCTAGCTAAGCAAATTGAGGAATTAGAGGCAAAGGTGAGGTTGTTTAGTGAAAGAGAGATGGAGGTTTCAGACCTTAGAGAGAAGCCTACGACAAAAGACACCCCTTCTACCAATCCTCAAGCTAATTTCGATATTGATGAGGTGTTGGTCAAGTGGAGAGACAAAAATCAAATGATTTTGGCCCAAGGTCTGCCCCCGTTTTCTCATAAGTTTTCAAAAAGATCCCCTGCTTTCCATTCCCAACCTGATTTTGACAATCCTTGTGTTTCACCTCCTTGCCTGGTAAATGAAGAATGTTTCTCTTGTGTTGAGGAATCCATCTTAAAGGAAGCAAGTGAAGAGGAGTATGCTCAGTTCATGACTGATCAGGGAGACTTCATGAGTGCAGATGAGGAGATCACCATAGGTACCCCCTTTGATGAACAAGAAGACAAGTCACAAACTTTTGCCTCTATCTCTGATGAGGGAGAGATGATCTTTGACTCTTCTCTCACTTTGCAAGACGTCATGGAGGAGCATGGACAAATTCTTGATCATGTTTTGAATGATTTGTTTGAAGTCATTGGGGCAGGTTACACTCTTCTTCATGGAGGCTATGAGCTGGCTAAGGGTGGAGAAGGCAACATTGGGACTCAAATAAGTATTCAAAGGGGCTGCAAGCTTTCAGATTTATCCTTTCAAGAGGTCGGTGAATCTGAAGATGATATTTTAGAAGTCATCAAGGAGGATGACCATGCCACGGAACCCAATCAGGAGCATGTCTGGGAACAACTAGAGACTCTGGTTGTTGAGCAAGAAAAGGAGAGGCCTGTCCATCTTGAGGAAAGCTTTGAAGAAGTGAGCCTTGAGCAAGAAGGTGATGTTCTGTGGGATGAGCAATCAGTCTGTGATCTCATTTCAGACATCACAACAGTCACCTTTCTTCAAGAAAGCCATGATGAAGTAGAGGATCAGTTTGACAGGGTCTTCAATGAAGCAGAAGGGAACGAGTCAAACCATGATGCATGTCAAAGGGACTATGCATATCAAAGGGCTTATGGTGATAAGCTAGCAGCCATTGATTTCTTGGTGAAACACAATAGCATGAAGAACCCGCAGGAGGCAAGCTTCCAAGAACAAGAAGAATACATATATGTTGGAAGCATGTTTGCCCTCGATTCATTTGGATACGAGCCAATCAAGGTGGCAGGGAAGAAGAGCAAGTCACCAAATCTCCATTCTATTCAGCCACTTGTCTGGCACCATAAGTTTTCTTGCCATGAAGGAGACTTAAGAAGTTTTCTCTTTGATCCAGGAGGGACGCACATATACCTGGTTAGCTGTACATAGTAGTTTGCTTTCAGTTTTTCTTTCCCTGTTTTCCCTAAGTGTTGTTTGCACAGGTGTAGTGTTTTTTAGCCTTTGTTGTGTGTGTTTTCCTTTGTGTTTGAGGTAAAGCTTTGTTGGTTCATAGGTCTTTAGAAAGCTGTTAACTTTTTTCAAACTGTGTTCTGACTCCGTGCCCAATGGACTTTGAGGCTACTAGTTTCTTGAGCATAGCAGGCATGCTTCCCCTGGGAATCGCCAATTTGTTGACCATTTTGGTTCTGTAAGCCAAAAGTCAGTCTCCTTCTTTCCCTACTATTCTGAACCGTCAGTCTGATCATGTACCCATCTTTTGCAAAATCCCCTTTTCTTTGCAATGCCCTGTTCTTATAAAACATTGAAAGATCTAAGGACCTACACGTTTCGGTTTGGTATAAGACCTTTTCTCTTTGAGCAGTCAATCACATAATCCTTTTCGACAAAGAAAATCGCTCATTTTCAAAGGAGTGCAAGTCTCTTACAAAGCTCGAAGGTTAAGCAGCCCTTGCAGGGGGCAGGTGATGAGCAAATGGACCATTGCAAAAGTCCGAAGGGTATCCTTGGACTTGATTTGCCCTTGCGGAAGGCAGTATGTTCCTTCAAGAAAGTGAACAAGGCAGAAAAGGAACCAAACTTTGAAAGAAATTCTTTTGGAAGAAAATTCCGCGGCAAAGTGAACAAGGCAAATCCTTCGGACAAAAAGTCCGAAGGAATTCACCCGAAAGAAAGCCGACCAAAAGAAAACAAGCGGAAAAATGAAGGAAAGATTTCCTTCAGGCAAAATGTCCAAAGGAATTCCTTCGAACATTTTGTCCGAAGGATTTGAGAACCAAGGGAGCCTGAAGGACCCCGAAGGGCAAGTGCCCTTGTGGGGGACTCTCGGCGATCATAAAGAGACCTTTCTCCAAGCCCCGAAGGGACAGCTTCCCTTCGAGAGGGTTAAAATACAAAGGCCCCGGCAAAAAGAAAAAAGCCGAAGGAAAAAAAGCCGAAGAAATTGCCGAAGGGGGGTGACAGGCCCGCAGATGTCAAATTCTAGCATGGCGAACTAGCCGTTGGAGGTTCAAACGCCCGATGACGGGCGTGCGAACGTCAAATTTAAGGCGGTGAAATAGCCGTTGATTTTGAAATGCTTAAGGACAGGCCGCAAGTGAACTCAACGACCCGCCGTGAAGATAGCCCTGAGTGCTCACAAACCCAGGAAAAGACAAAGCCAGGAAGAAACAAAAATAACAAGGAAAGGCGGGAACAGCCCAAGTGGCAAAAGGAAAGCGTCGACAGAGGAGTTATTCCAGCGGTTGAAACAGTCTCCGCCAAGTGGTCATCAAGGAGCGCAAACAGTAAACGACGCGGCCTATTTTTTCTCATTTTGCATTAATGAGCAGACAACCGCGTGAATGTCTTGAAGGGGTCTTGTTTGCAGACAAACGGCGCGGCCCATGATTTCACACATGATGTTTAATATATTTTAAACACTAAAAGTCAAAACTGGCAGCCAACACAACATTCTCTTTCAACGGCTTCCTCTTTCCGATGTTCTCAACGCACATGGGCCACTTGTAAAAAGGGTGCCAAAGTCTTTTCCAAAGGGGTGCCATTGCTTCCTCTCTCTATATATATTGTAAAACTCTCATTTGAGAGTGATTTCTCAACTTGTAAGGCAGAGCTCTGCCGAAATTTACCTTGAATTAAAAAAAAGCATTTTTGCCTCCATTTGAGCTTGCACTTTTGCATATGTCTATGGCTTTGTCTTGTGTTAAATCATTTTCCTTCATGCTTTCACAGAATGATTCCAGCATGTCTAGTGTATTGTGAGTTCTTTTGCAGGTTAGCCAGAAGTGTCCACAACAGAGTATAGGCGCATGTGAACAGGCTGTCATAGTGTCTTAGAACACCTCTGGTAGTTCTTCCTCCCTGTATCTCCAGAGGACCCCTAGGTCACTGATGCAGAAGAATTTCTCATATCAAATGAAGTGTATATCAACTTGTTCTTGATGGAAAGTGTATGTTCAAGCTAAGTAGATCAACCAGTTTTGGTGCATCACCATTTAGTTTAGGTTTTGTTTTCAGTAACCCTTCTTTCTTTTCAACCCCCCATTTTATATATTAGCAGTAGTAGTGAAATAACCCAGAGATGTATCAAAGGGAGCTAGCCCTTATCTAGAGATTCTCCCCTCAGTTTTGCCAGACCCACAGGGAAGAGAGGAGTCTCCATTGTGTCGTGTGGAAGAGAGAAGCCCAGCCTTCTCTCAAGGGTGCAATCCACAGCGTCAACAGTTATGTTATTTTAATTATTAATAAAGTAATACTTTATTAATAATTAAATATAAAATGCAATTATAATGAGCAATGGGGCTATGACCCTCATTTTAGTGATTTTTAAAGTAATTAAGGAATAATTAAAATATTTAAATGTTATTATAAAGTTATAATGTAACTTTATAATAATAAAATCACTTTAATTTTGTAAAGTGCGTAAGTGTAAATTAAAAGTGGGAATATATCTTTTATCCCACATGGGCCAAGAAAGTGTTTGAGCTCTCACAAGAAAAGAATAAAAAGAACTTAAGAGCTCAATCGTAGACATCCAGTGTTGACATTTGCTTGATATGTTCATTTGTGGAGCCAAGGGTTTCTGCAGATTTTTGATTGTGATCTTTGGGAACGATACCTCCCATTGATTGGCATAACTGAGGTGGTGAAAAATTCCTCCGAATGGTTGCAACTGACAGAAAGATACTTCAATATTTCTATTGTGCTTCTGAGGCAAAATTTTAGTGGCCTTTGACCAAAATTCTGGAGTTTTGATTTGGGAGAACGGTTTGCATACATTTATAGTTTGATGATTGCATTGATATCACTCATTGAGGAGCGTTTGGAGATAGCATCAGTCTGATATAGTTTTCACACTTTATCACCAGCCATATTGAGCACAATTTTATTCATGGGGGTCTCTTAAGGCATCGATTTCATCACTTAGCTTGGGCGCTCCATTCTTGAGGTCAATGCCATCATGTTCCATGCTAGAGGAGGATCTGAAACGCTGTGTATAACTTTATATCTGCATTTTATTCCAGAACAGGGGCGGCTGTATAAGGGCATCGATTGGCATTGTGGAGGGCACAGTTGGATCTCTTTTTGGTTGCTATCTCATCCTCTATCATAGGCGATCCCATCATACCAGGTTTTCATGCATTTTACATCCATTTCTGATTATACAAATTAATTGTAATACGCTACCATTGATATTCAGATTTTCAGACTCGCATGTCAGTATAAGCCAAGAGTCTTGGCAATTGTTATCAGCATTGTAATCAGTTTATATTTCAGTCAATTAAAGGAGTTATAAGGTTATTCCTTGGTCATTGCTTCAGTTATTACCTTGCATGCCAATTGTTTGACAATTTGTCATTGGCTATAGATGATCTTATTGCATATTCAGTTTGTGGGACAATTGCATGTGAAAATACCTTGCAGCTGTAGGTGATTATTGGCATATGAAATTTGCATAAGAATTGTTTGTTTGAATGTCAATGGTCTATAGCTATTATTTGAAACATTTCTAAGTCACTTAGGATTCATGCCAAGTGTTTGATATTATGTCTACTAGTTGTACAAGTCAATTTCAGTCACCTATATGTATGAGGAAGTTCAAGAACAGTTAATATATCATTCCTATAACATTGTCAATCCATCTTGCATTGTTAGAAGCATTCAAAACACTAATTGCAGCATTCAAAACTTATTCAAGCAAGAACCAATCAAACTGAAATACAAAAACAGCAAGTAAAGAGATTGTATGAAAGGTGTTCAACGATATTCCTTGAGCCTCTAATTAGCATTTTGAGGTCAGATTGGTCAAGGGATAATACATCGACAATGTGGAAGCATCTCAAAGACGTCGAAAGAAATGAGATAAGGTCAAAATGCCGGAGTTTAACGACCAAGCCAATATAAAGATCGTGCGTCTTTAGAGATCGAACAGCACGCGGAAAGTTCGATAAGGAAGATCCAACGAAACAATGTGGAGTCAGTGATGCAATGTGACCTATAGTTAACAACACAATAGAAAGCTAAAGATCGAGCATATCGAGGATAATCAAAAGGAGCGAAAGCGACCCAATTATATAAGAGATAGCGAGATGCAGAAAGAAGCTTGATGGTTAATGAAAGAGCTTAAAAATGGCGTGAAGAAATAAATCAAAGGCCCGCATTTAACATGACTCTAACAGTCAAGAGGAGGAACAGACAAAACTAGTGATGAACTCGACATATCTACATGGAGCTCGAAGATTGAATTGATCCAACCGATCAATCTACAATTAAGGAGGCTGTGCATTTATGACTTGAATCCAGCAGTTGCCAAATATAATAAAGAGACCAGAACATTACGACGTGAAACATGAATCGAGACGCGAGAGGTGTAAATGCCAAGCCACATTACATGAGATCCAAAACCGGAACCAGTAAGGTGTAGTCAGTGTGTAAACACATTTTCAAGAGAAGAAACCCTAGATTCATTGCCTATATATATATATATATGACATCTAGAACATGGTCAAGAATCTGTCGTTGAAATTGCCAAAGGAGCTACTAGAGTGACTCAAAGTGTGTCGATTGGTGACGAATGCAGTGTTGAACACAACTATCTACTGAGAGGGGGGGTGAATCAATGGATGAGCTAAAACTAGTTGATTAAAGCTTTTAGAGGAGATATCAATTCATATGCATATCAAAGAACAAATGTAGAGAGCACAAACACACAAAAGCACAGTACACCAGGTTTATATGTAGAAAACCCAAAGGGAAAAACCACAGTGAAAATAGCTGCTAGAATCTACTGTTCTAATCCAACTTCACAGTAAAACACCTCACTGGCAAAACCACACTGGTTACATTCAAGGACACCTATCCTTAGGAGACACCAATCCCCTAACCGAGCACTAACTCAATTTTTTTGAAGGCACCTACCAATCAGAAATATGGAGCTACAACTCCAGTGTACAAGACAGATTCACAAATTAATCCAGTTCAGTTTCTTTGTTACAAGTCTAGTTTGTAACTGCTCACTCTTGGCTTATTCTGTGTATGCCTATTCTCCTCTGCTCAAACTCTGTACATTCTCTAGTGCCCTTTCTTCCTGTCTTTCAATCTCTGTTATTCTAACTTTTACTTTGTGTCTGTATGTCTGGATATATTCTATTTAGACACACTTCATTCCCTTTTTCTAACTTTTACTCTATCTGTATTCGTCTGGATAGACAACCTTTTCTTTTCCTCTCTGCCTTACTAGTTCTATGTCATTATATCTTTTGTTTGACACAGTCCATTTACATAAGCTGCTTCGACCTCTCTTCCTTTGTGTCTTTTATATATTCTTTGTTTGACACATCAATGTCCTCTTCTTGCCTCTATTTCTCTCTCTATGCTATCATGGTCTGTGTCTGTATATTCTATTAGACACACTTTGTATTGCTCACATGCTTAGGTTCAACAATAGTCTGAGCAATCACAAAAATGATAGCCTTTTGCTCTATCTTCAAATTGCAACCGCGTAGCAGCATAATAATGTTTTGCATGTCGTGTATATACAATGGATTTTAGGGTTCCATGTCTCCAAATGTGTTCATACTTCAACTGCACTTAATCGGTTCTCATTCAATGCAACTTTGACTTATACGCCTTCCCGTGTCTCGGTTCATGCATCACATTGCAATGGTCAAGTCTCTTTACTATATTTGGCAACTGTTGGATTTAGGTCATTACTGCGTTGTTTCCTTAATCGATGATTGATCGGTTGGATCGATCAATCTCGAGTTTCGTGTAGATTTTTCGAGCTCATCGTTTGTTTGATCATGTCTTTAAACGAGAATTATTCATCTTGTCATTGGTGCCACTCACTGTGTATCTTGATCCGTTAGATATTTCCACATTTGACACAGAACCGTCGAGCTCTTTCTCGTATCTCGATATTTTCTATATGATTGGTTCGCTTTTGCTCCTTTCGATTATATTCAATATGCTCGATCTTTAATCTCGCCTTGATCCTTTGGCAATATTGCAAGTGTCTTATACTTTAGCCGGAATGTCCTTCGGAACCTTTTTAAGCATCCACTTGCCCTAGATTCTTTCTGAAACAATCCAAGTGATCCTTCGGAAGCTTTGTAATGGTCCTTGTGTCCTTCGCAATTGTCCTTCGGCAAATTCTCAAGTGCCCTTTCCTTTCATTTGAACTAC
The DNA here is from genome assembly GCA_037957365.1 of Torreya grandis. Lineage (NCBI taxonomy): Eukaryota > Viridiplantae > Streptophyta > Pinopsida > Cupressales > Taxaceae > Torreya > Torreya grandis. The sequence goes on from JARHVA010000130.1 coordinate 1,726,710, forward strand.
ACTTCAGGTTTTTGCAAGTGTCCTCTCTTTGGAAATGTCTTGCAAGAGCTTTGCAAGTGTCCACTATCTCTTTGAACTATCCTTCGAACAAAATGTTGCGGGTTTTTTGTCAAGGGCTCTTTGGGTTAATTTCTGCAGGTTTTTTGTCCAAGTCCCCTTAGGGACAATTTTCGCTAGTTTTTTTTGTCCGAGTCCCTTTCGGGACAATTTCCATGGGTTTTTTGTCTAAGCCCCCTTCGACACAACTTCCGTGGGCTTTTTGTTCGAGTGCCCTTCGGTTCTTCGCTCATATCTTTTGGCACTTTTGTTTAGGACACATACCCTTCAAGTTTTTCGTAAAGTACCCTTCGGCATTTTCGGAAACGTCCACATACCCTTCGGCCTTTTGCAAACTACCCTTCAGCATTTTGCAAGCATCCACATACCCTTCGGCTTTTCTGGAAAGGTCCACTTTAGAAGCTTTGTCCGGGACCTATTTCCTTTGGACTTTTTGGCCGACGAGAACTTAACCATTTTTCTGAAAGAATTCAATGAGGCACTTTCTCCAAAAGAGAACACTTCCTTTGGATCTTTTGTTTGGAACAATTGTTCCGAAAGAATTGACTTAACCAATATTTCCGAAAGAATCGACCAAGCTTGAATTGAACAAGACACTTTTCGGAAAGAATAGACCAAGCTTGAATTGACCAAGGCACTTTTCCGAAAGAATAGACCAAGCTTATAAAATCGACTAAGTGTGGAAACATTTGCACACACAACCTTGTGCATTAGAACTTAGACCACCAAGAGTAGGCGCAAACCTGAGTAACCTGGTGTGATTATTTCTTCCAGATGATGCCATATATGCAAACGTAGTCACCAACAAAATGTGTACCCAGCCATATTCAACAAGCTAGCAAAGGCATTCATATGACTGCTCTTGGAAGTCAAGATGCACATTCAACTTCATGAAAACTCTACACCTGGTTTGCACAGCTCAACACATTTGTCATTAATGCATGATGGCACATGCTACATTTGAAATCAATGACAATTCTTCAAACCTCAATGACTATGTCCAACATGCAGATACAAAGAAAAAGGAAGAGGGACAGAGAGATATATCTAGACAAAAAAGAGAGTGGGGCAGAGAGGAAGAAAGAACACAGAGAATGTGCAAAGATTGAGTAGTTACAGACAAGACTTGTAACAAAGAAATAGAAGTTGATTCTTTTTGTATTCTGAAATTGCAGCTTCATAATTCTGATCGGTGGGTGCCATCACACAGACTGAGTTGGTGCTTAGTTAGGGAGTGGGTGCTTAGTTAGGGAGTGGGTGCTTCCTTAGAGTGGGTTCTCTTGAATATAACCAATGAGATTTGCCAATGAGGCATTTAACTGAGGCTGGATTAGAACAATAGATTCTAACAGCTATTCTCACCGTGGTCTTTCCTTTGGGTTTTCCACGTATAAATTTGGTGTAATGTGTTTTTGTGTATGTGTGTAATCTTTGCATATGTTCTTTAATATGCATATGCATCTGTATCTTCTCTAAAGGGTTTAAAGAACTAGTTTTTAGTTGATCTATTGATTCACCCCCCCTCTCAGTAGATAGTTGTGTCCAACAGAAACCTGCTGACCAAGCTTATCCATCATTTAAAAAAGCTGAAAATCTCTCCCCACTTCGTTGTTTTGAGTTGCGAAGGTCCACCATTGTCAACTCATGTTCCATGTTGTAGGAGAAATGCTTCACAAAGCGTTTTGATAGGTCAGCAAAAGTAGTGACCGATCCTTTGGGAAAATGAAGGAAACATTACAGGGCTTGACCACCCAAGCTTTGCAGGAATAATCTAAGTAGATATATGTCATTGAATGCTACTTCTTGACAAGCCATAAAGAATTCTTTGACGTATTGTCTTGGGTCCCCTTTCCCTTTATACTTATCAAATTTTGGCGCCTCAAAATGGTGTCTCAAAATGAGTAAGGAAACGGACTTGTAGAATTTTTTTGTCAAAAGAGTAAGGATGTAGTTCCTCAAATTTGAACATTTTACTTTGATTCTCGATTTGCAGTCCTAGAAGAGCATCCTTCATCTCTTACCACTCTTGAGCATTTGGAGTGTTTTGAGATGAGTGTGATGCATGTTGATGTGTGGAAAAAGGCTGATTAGGATTGATTGGTGGATTGGAACTAGATTTGGCAGGAAGAAACACCCTATTGGTGGACTTAGTGGGAATAATTACCCTATTGGTAGGAAACTATTTTGGTTAGACTCTTGACTAGACGAGATTTACTGCTGATTGGGTGGGACTTGCTAATTTGATGGGAATTGTTTCCAATTGGATGGGACTTGTTGTGCATTGAATTGAGTGGAATTTAAGGTATTGGCCATAGTAGCAAGTATTTGGCTGACATTTTGTAATTTTTCAATCACAACTTGATTTGTGCCTTGAGGTGGTGGCTCTATATGAGCCGGTTTCCCTTTGTAGACTAAGGATTTGGGTGCGAATTTTCAACATCATTGTGAGATTGATTTTGGTCGTGACTAGAAGAAATTTTTTCTTGATGTTGTGTTAGCACATATTCTTCTTGTGTGCAAATAAGGTATTGCAAATTTTCTAGGGCATAGCCCATAGGAAATTTGGCACCTAGCTCTAATAATCGCAAGAGGATTTCATCTTTTTGTTCAAAAAGTTGTTCAAATTGGGCTCTTATCATATCCATTATGGGTGGATCAGTGTTGGTTTCAATTTCATGAACACTTGCATCCACCTCCCCATCAAAGTGTGACTGAGTATGAACTTCTTCTCAGTTTTGGTCAAAATGAAATAGGTTTCCACCAAAATCATTGTCAAACTTAGAATTATAACTAGCTCCACTTCAAATGTAACGAGACGTGGTGCTAAAATTTATCTTGTGCTTGGAAGTCAGCTTAAATTTTGAATTGACTTCAACTTGATGTTTGATTTGAAACAAAATCAGATTTTAAATTTATGTTTGAAGTTAGATGAACTCGATTTTCAATGGAATTTGAATTAAGTTTAAATTAACTTTTGAATTAGACTGAAATTTTAGTTATCTTGTCTTGTTTAACCTTGATTTGTATGCTTTTAAGAATTGGTTTGCTTTGACGTGTTGATTTTGATTTGATTTTTGACTTTGGATGCTTTAAAGGTCTGTGAATAAGTTGCCCTGATTCTTGACTTTTGAGATGGTTGGCTTAGGTTTGATGTGGTTCTTGAGTTGTTTTTTGAAAATGTTTGACTTTGTTTTTAAGACGTTTGACTCAAGGTACACTTGGATGTTTGACTTGCTTTTGGATGTTTAACTTTATTTGACCTTTGACTTTTGAGTAGCTTTGACATGTGAATTTGATTTGACTTAGTCAAAGGTGAATGTTTGACTTTGACTTTGACTTGATGTTTGACTTTTGATGTTGCACTTGTGATTATTTCAACAACAATCAAACAAAATCATGCAAATGACAAGCCCTATGCTTAGTATAAAAGATGTGCAGCTCAACTAACAACCCACCGATTTACTCCTGCAAAGTGGTGACTCGACTGGTCTCCCAACCCTCATTCTACATCTATATGTGTTGAGTGATCTTCAAGGATGTTGTTTCCCCTACAATGATAGTTGTTTGTGGTTGAAAGGTTTTAAACTAGACTTATACAAGGCTTTCTAGGTACATCCCCTATATACCTCGAGGTACAATGGGGCCCAAGTTCATGGAAAAGGTTGATTAGTGCACTGCACGAGAGGGTCTAGTCCCTTTGTGCCCACTCCATCCATAGGATTTCGTTGGAGTGCTACCGGAAAAATCGTTCCTCGAGGAGTGTTGTCTAGGGTCTGGGTATTGGAGCATGAAAACCCCACTTCATGGCACACATAAAACACAACACCGCTCGACCAATAACGACAACTCCTCCCTTAATTTCTATATCCCACCGGAACACGAGGTTGGTCCTAACGCTGAGGGATGAAATCCAAGTCGCCAAACCCTAAAAACTTGCACTAAGGAATCAAGGTCCAAGTCAAACAACCAAAAGAAAAGAGATGCACGCTATTTCTGATTCTTAAGATCGTCGAAAGGTGCGATGGAAGAGCACACAGCATCCATCTAGGGTAAAAACAATCAATCTATGTCATTTCTAATTCCCAAGAATCGTCTTACAGTGCAAGCAAATAACATACGCGGTTTTAGATTGCACAAATACACACCCACAATCAAACGAAAGCAAACAAGTTTCGTTTTATATAACCAAATCAAAATGTATGTTCAATTATTGAGCTCAAAAAGAAATGTAAGAGTTTGTTTGGTTGATTTACAACTTTGATGAGTGAAAACCCTACAAAATGATAGATAAGTAGTTTGTTTTGCTTATCTTTGACAGGCATGAAATCCTACACAAACTTGTTAAATCACAAACTGTTTGTGATTCCATCAAAATAATAATGATTTCACCGATACGCAGGTCAATTCTACCAAATCCTGTAAAACATAGAAACGGTCAGACACAGAAAAACAATGATTCAACCAAAATCAGTGACTTTGCCGAAACACAGTCGATTCTGCCATGTTGCAACACAAACTATCAGAAAAATAAAAATTATTTTGCCAAAATCAAAGTAATTCCACTTAAGTTAGGTTGATTTCGCCACCTTGCAAACATAGATTGTCAAAAAAACAGAGACAATTTCACCAAAATAAACGTTATTCCACCAAAGTTAGATCGATTCAGCCACCCTACAAACATGGACTATCAACAACAAAGATGATTTCCCCGAAATCAAAGTGATTCTGCCAAAGTTAAGTCAATTCTGCCACCTTGCAAACATAGACCGTCAACAACAAAGATGATTTCCCCGAAATCAAAGTGATTATGTCAAAGTTCTATTTCGCTAAAGTTTGAAAAACAAATTTTTGCGGACCGAATATGATTCTGCCAATTTTAGGCTATTCCATCAATTTCATTCACAATTCCATTAATGCATAGAGCGATTCTGCTAAGAGTCTGGGGACAAAAATTTCAATAGTTTTTGGGAAATTTTGGAGACATTTTAGGTAAACAGTACGTAATTTTGGGATGATTAGGCTTAGAAGACTTCAAAGGGGATTGTGGGGTGCGAATAGTCCCACCGAGCATGTCATATGTAACATCATACAAAATCAGAGTTAAGATTGTTAGAAAATCAAAACGAATGAAATTCTACTCAATTAAGCAAGTATCCTCAGATTAAGCAGTAAAAGGATGAAAATAAATACATGATTACCTTCACTTACCGAAGATAACCTTGCCACTCTTTGTCGATTAGATGTGCTTAGAAGTGATGGTTGTAGTTGCAAATGTTTGTCGAGACACGTAGACAATTCAACAACACCTCCCCTTGCAAAATGGACATTGGAATTAGATGAATGAGGATGTGAGTTGAAGCTTGGATTCACAAATTAGTCGCACTTTGTTGCATAAACAAGCTTGTTGAGAATGAAGGGGAACCCTCTATTTATAAATTTAGCTGACTGATGTGGATCGTTGGATGAAATTCAAGATCAAAGGATGAGAAGAGGTCCTACATCTCATTTAATGCTAAGAATTGAGTGTTTAAGAGATCCACTCATGAAAGTTTGGAGTGTGTAAGAGCATGTCATTTAAGAAGATTTGGAGTGTGTAGGAGCATGTCATAGACCTTGCTTACTCACTTTTCTCTTTGGATTGAATTCACCTTGGAAAAGGGACTTTGACCTTGGATTTTATGGATTTTTAGATGACATCATGGATTTGAGATGGAAAATAGGATTATATGATTTA